>CM076577.1:1009791547-1010391547 GCA_034641835.2 Pinus albicaulis | reverse complement strand
TGATGCTTTCACGAACCATCTAACAACCCATTTTTTCCCTGTGACATTGCTTGTAGGCTAGCAATCACTCCTACCAAGCACCGGTGTTTTTTGTACACCCTTGTACTAAACCCACCAACACGGGATTAGTGTTGGCTCGAGGGGTCCTGACCCAGGTTCGGAGGTTCAAGGTTTTCCAACAAACCCCTATACTACTGGCCCTTTCTGCAATGACCTGCTTGCGCAAGCCAAAGTCTCACCCGAAGTAGTATGGGTGGGTGCTGGAACTAGGTTTCCGCACCCTGGGAGAGGGTAGGTAAGTCAAGCTAAGCTACATTCAGTCCTACAACAACTCGATTTGATATTACAGAGCCTATATCTACAGATTCCCTTCGCATCCACATGCTTAATCACAATGATACACACAGTAATCAACAGATAACATAATTCTATAAGATAACACAACTATTCCAAATCTTCTTGCAGAAAATGTAACAGAACAGTCCTAGATCGCAGCATAAACAAATGAAACAAGTATATTCGCGGCCTGAATCAATAACACATCAACATATATTAATCAACCAAGCATCACAAATTCATTCCAACTGATTCAGATATAAACAATACTTTTGCATTCATTAATCCTTCAGATCCGCTTAAAATAACCAAATCCCAACCTGCGCACACAGCAGCAAGGTCTACACACAGCAGGATAGGGAATCTCCGTGCACACAGCAGTAGGAGTCCTTCCCCAACAACCCTAACTAGATCTATCAATCCACACTTAGCATCAGTCTCTTCTCATTCTTCATCTTTCCTATCGCTCAAAAAGGTTCAACTACTTATACTAATTTAGCCTACACATCCAATGGTCCTCAAACTGTGGTTTGCGGACTCTTGGTCTACCCTTGACCCGTTTACAATACTTTAGGGGCTTTGACGCACCCCAAAACCCCTACGTTAGACTAAATATAATAAAAAATGTACAAAAATGGACTATTTTCGCAGCTTGCAAGGGACCCTGTTCCAAAATTTCCCCAACAATCTTGTGACTCATCCCAAGTCACTGTGGTGGTGGGGTTTCCACCTGTGCACGCAGTTTATTGAAAGCTGTAACCAGTGGGGGTAGTATGTCTAGACTCTGAAGAGTAGCGCTTTGTGCGATATCCATGAGCTTCCGTGATGTTGGTCCCTCTGTGGCTGTGGTGATATTCTCCCTATCCAGTTTAGGCTTTTGACTGCAGCATCATCATCATGTGAAATTTGGAAGGCTATGATAGCCCAAGGCTTCAATTGTTCGCCAATGGTGTACTTCTTTCATCGTATTTCCTCTATCTCATCCTAGAGAGTGGTGTTGATCCTCATTCTTGCCAACCGTTGTACCAGCACCAGGGTGGGCAGTGTAGCCTCGATGCGCTCAAACGCCTCTTCTTTCTGCCTTAAGTCCTGATTGATCTCTTGGAGGGCTGGAGCGTGATGGAGCTTGGTCCAGAGCTACATGTCTGACTCGATTAATTGGTTGGTCTTCGCAATCTGGTTTGTAACAGTGTTCGTTGCTTCAGTTATTAGCGCAACCTGCTAGTTTCGGACCTTTGGCGGTGTTTCAGGTTGTAATTTGGTTTGTAAGATGGTGATTTCCTGCTCCAACAGTGTCTTAAGGTCCCATATTTTGGAATTATATTTTTTTAATGCTGTCACCAATATTTCAACTTTATCCCGGGGTGTGGCCACAGCTAGGATTGCTTCTGTGACCTCTGCGCAGAGTTGGTGGATGACTGTTTCAAGCTCGACCTGTTGCGAGACGGCGAGAATGAGTGCGGCGTTATGCTGGGTTATGGTTCACTCAACTAGACCGAGCTGGTGGTATACTTGTTGATCGCGATGGTGGATTTCTTGGGACACAGCAGTGTGGAAGGTTTTCAATGCTTCATGAGGCAGCTCAGCCAAATCCAGTTGTATTCTTGTACCAGTGGGGAGCTGGATTCCCACAAAGGCGTTGCTAGGCAAAGAGTAGAAACGACCTTCTTCCATGTCTAGGGATGTACTTCTAGTTTCCAAGGGAGTCCCTTCTAGAATTATTATGTTCTGTAGTGCAGCTGCGTGTGGCTAGAGGTCATGAATCTCAATCTGGATGGTGGTGAGCACAACCTGCTGTTGTTGTTCTATGGCAGACCACTTATCCTCTGTAGCTAGTGTAATTGTGTCGATAATTTGTGCAAGGTCACCGTCAATGAGCGTGATCGCTGTCTCATATTATTCGTGTTGGGCACGCTGCTTCTTTTAGGCCCCTGTTCCAGGCTCGCCCAGCCACTTTATTCCCTGGGTGAAGGTATTATCGATGTTATTGAATTCTTCCGCGATCAAAGCTAGCTGTAACCTGGCCTATGTCTCGGTCTCATCTTATATTTTGACAATCTTTAGCAGCTGTGTATCCCCTTATGCAGCTGTGTCAGATTCCTTCTAGCTGGGCCCGCCAATCTCCTAGGGATGGACAGAGGGGTTCAATTCTGTTGTGCTGGTTCCTCTAGTACTTTGCCACGCAGGGATCTAGCACTCAAGTATCTTATCGATTGCTTCGTCCTTGGGTATAATTTCCATATTTTCCATTATTTCTATTGCTGGAGCTGCGGGTTTAATGGTCGTTAGCCTAGCACGAAAAAGGATTCCTCACTCTGGGGAACTAGGAGAGGGTCGGTGAATTCTTAATAGGACGGTATAGGTCCATAGAATCGTGTAGTCTTTAGAGACAGGAAACGAGTTATATACGCAACACAGGCCATTTTTTCTAGCTATTCCTGCTTCCTGACAGTGTCCATGGGCAGCTAACGGTAGGGTAGATTCTACTTGAGACTTACCATCAAGAGAAAGGTAAAAATTTTCACATAATCGCCTCATTAATTGCCATCAGTCCATTCCATCCAACGGTAATTTGTCCTTTTCACCAGATTCTACTATTCCAACAGCTAGTTTTCGCACCTCTTGTGTATTGGGCGTGCTTGCCATGTTCTACACCTTCCCCCCCAACACAAACTTGATCCCTAGGTAATTTGGGACAAAATATATGTATGTCTTACCTACCATAGTCCTAAAAAATCGTGCTTTTCATATAAGCGAGTCTTTTAGATGTGATATGATCAATGCATTCCTCTGAACATACTTCCGGTAATACTTTGTGTAACAAAGGATCAAACTTAGTTGGTTTTTCGTTCTCGGATTTTCTTTCTTTATGATACTCCATCCTTCAGTGTCCGCCATCCCAATCTGAGTTACTGTGAGGTGCGTTTCATAGTCACTTTTGTGCAACCTAAGTGGTCCAGTAGTTGCGTGTAGATCGTTCGGTTCTGAGTCACACACATCTTGCGAATCGCCCTTTCCTTCTTTTAGGTCTAGTCTCTGGTACTTGGTCATACATAGTTCATGCGTTTCCCACGTGGGTATTTTAGGTGCGATGTCCAGGTGTGGTTTACTCCATAAGCCAGTGTCAATGTCTCGCAGAAGGACATCAAGCGCCCCGGTCCTACCTACTACCCCAAATGTCCCTAGGAATTCTTCCTTCAACGTCCCCTAGTGGCAGGTGCACCGATGTAGTTCCGCATCTAAGTACCATGCCGATGGAAGCGGCCCTAGGTCATGAATCAACAGGTGAACCCACTCCTTAGTCATCCTGTCATGCCACTGTTCTTCCCATCTAGACAGATATTCGCGTGGATCTTCCGATCCAAGGAGTGTTCTGACCCGTACACCAGTTGGGGCTTCAAATCGCAGGATCATAATACCCCGAATTCTTCCCAATCCTAGAATACCTCCTTATGCATTTCCCACCACTGCTCAGGTGTTCCACGCATGGCTAGCTTGAGGGCCCATAGCCTTCATCCTATGGGAACCTCTGCTTCGAATGCTCGCAAAAATTCCTTAATGCTACCAGACCCATCAAACCAGGGTAGGTCTCTTACGTCTGAGGAAATGCAGCAGAATCCCCTTGTGACTCAAAGGCATCGCAGCACCGAGACATTGTGCAATCAGTTTTTTGAATTCTCCATTTCCCCATCAGAGTAATAGAAGCATTCACTGTCCTTTTCCCAACGAGTATGCCTTCCGCCGTGGGGTTGATCCAATCTTCGTCCCATGCGGTCAACTTATAAATGTGATCCACCTCCTCTTCATCATGCACTAGCTCTGTGTATCGTTCACCTTCCACAGGATCTAATGGTACTATCACCCTTGTTCCATTATTTTCAAATACCATGCTTCTTGTTTTTAGATTGATGATGCCACCCATATCTATGCATTAGGGGAATTTTGAGGTCTAAAATGGGCCTCCTAAGAAAAATGTACCATCAAAATAAAATTTATAACAACCAATAGGATTCAAGATGATGATGTCAGCCATGGGGGATGATTCACCATTCTTTAAGTAAAAGGGTAAAAATATTAAAATTTAATAAAATAATAAAACTATTTTTTCAATTCCTATTTTCAACTTATCTCCCAAAGTTTTTATGCAAATTTCGAGCGGGAGTACTTGTTGGATGAAAAAATTTATTCCTCATACAAGGAGTACCCATGTTGCATACTTTTTATGGATCATGCTACTCGAAAAATGAGAAATACATGAAAAAATGTGATTGCAATTACGTTTTTCATGTATTTCTCATTTTTCGTGCAGTAGGATCTATAAAAAATATGCGACATGAGTACTCCTTGGATGAGGAATTAAATTTTTCATCCAATGAGTACTCCCTCTCGAAATTTGGGATATAAGTTGAAAAGACGAGTTGAAAAAGTTTTTTTTTTCCCTCCAAAATTTGATGATGTAATCAAATCTTATTTTATTATTTCCACTATTATTTTATAATTTCCTTAGGAGGCCCATTTTATACATCCAAATTCCCCTAATGGGCCCAGTCCAACCCTAAGAGCACAGGGTAGGGGTCCACATCTTCTACAATTTCAATTACTTCAAAGTCGGCTTGAGCCTTTACTCCTGCGATATCAACCATATTTTTAGACAACCTTCCTAGTGGGATGATTTTCTGCTGATTTTCCATGCGTAGCTGGATAGTGGACCATTCCAACTTAGGCTCTCCCATTCGTTGCCAAATCTGTTTAGGAAACACATTCACATATGACCCCAGGTCCAAAATAACCTGACTCATCTCATAGTCACCAATCTGCACAGACAACCGCATTTCTCTCCCGGTGCGTTTCTAATACCTGTATAGTTTGTGCACATCCCTAACCTCCGATGATAGATTGGGTCGTGCTGCGTAGTTATCTATTAATGCCTAAAGATTCTCCACAGCCTTTGGGTTACGTAGTAGCTTCATACATGCCTTCAAAAAGGGCTCGACCTCCTCATCTGCCTTGAGGTTCATCGGTGGTCGAGCAGTAGCTATTTCTACCTCAGCAAAGTCCTTGTGAGTTGCGATAAACATGTCTCTCCCCTTTTGTAAGTCCAACCCTTCCTGTTTACCAACAGCTTGTCGGATCATAGGTTCCATCGCAGCCTCCTCCTCAGGTCCTCTGGTGGCCATACTGGTGTCACCACATTCACACTCGGATCCTTGTCTCGCAGCTCAACCTTAAATCTCTACAGATTCTGTGTATGTGTTGACTTCTTTTCCTACATTTTTGCTATCAAGATTGGACAGTCTTCAATCGCATGATTCATCTGTCTACAATACCGGCAGGATTTCCTAGTGGGGTTCAAGCAGTTCCTTACAAATTGTTCTGCTTCTCCACAGTTATAACAGATTATTTGACCTCGTCCTCGTCCCACTCTTCCCCCTCAACTGCCTCCCCTTCCCCTAGCCAGGGAGCCACCTATGCCTGCCAGAGACCTTGGTGACGTAGGATCCGTTTGTACCCTATACAAGTTTCCTCAATCTATCATCAAATCATACATTCGACAATTCTGCTCGTCATGTCCTACTGACTGGAAAAATTTGCACCATTGTTGTTTTACTTCTGGGACATACGCACCTAGGCAGGGGCAATGGTTTGTATCATGCAGGCCAGCTACGTGGCAATCCTCACACCATAGCGCAGGTCCGCTGGGGCCTAGACGCAATGGACTAAGTCCTCTACTTGAACCTGGGCACAGTGGACTAGGTCCTCCTGCCTACATATAGTCTGTTAGCAGAGGGCAGTTATCTTTGGTGTGACCATTCACTCTGCATCATATGCACCACCTTTTAGGACTAGCTTCTGCTCCTCGCTCTTGTTTCAAGTTTTGGATCTCTACGTGCATTGCTTCTAGTTGCCCTTGGATCTGTTGGACGCCCAGCTGGGTCTCATCTCGAGGCGCTGCTTCTAACTTCATTGCAACTTCCAAGGCTTTCTCCTGTAAGTCGAAATTTTGGTGACCCATAGGTGTGCGTAGGTGAGGCAGTAACATGGCGATGAACCATTCTGTATGCTATCTATCGTCATATTGAAATCCTCCTTCTCTAATTGCTTTCTTCAGTCGTTGATTGACCTCCCACACTGACTCAGCGGGCCCCTACTTGAAATCTTTGAGATCAACCACTATTTGTGAGTAGGACTTAGGCTTCTTGAATTTTTGTTTTAAATCATTCTTAACTTCCTCCATTGTTGTGTTCGCATGTTGTCCGATGTATCCCATGTACCAGTCCAACGCTCTCCCTTCAAAGGCAAGGGACAGATGTGCCCGCCTCACTGCATCACTAGCTATGTACTGCGCAGTCCATACCGATTCCGTGACAAAACAGAACTGATCCATGTCCTCATCTCCTACACCCTTAAAGGTGGGTAACTTCATATGCACAGCCATGTCATCTTTCGATGATGGCGGCTGAGGTGGAGGTGAATTCTTACCCTTATGCTAGTTCGAAAGCGATGTGGCTGGAGGACTCTGTGAATCTGCTTCCCTTACCAGACTGTAGACAGATCTATCTCCTTCTATGTTGGTCCTGTAGTATTTTCCACTCTGTAAACCCCGTAAAGAATCTTCGCTCTACTTTAGAGTAGGATACAGACTGATCGATGGAAAATTCTGTCACAAATCCTCCTAACACGCTAGCTACCCAGTGGTCCACTGTGCGAGTGATGGTGTTATCAATATTCTCTAATTGCCAGATTAGTTCGGGGGTCCACTCTGTGATCTACTCGTCCTTCCAACACTTCTAGAACTCTACCAGCCTTGCGAGCCACTCCTGGAGCTTGATCGCGATCGTTACAAAGAAGATCTCGTAGATCTCTGTAAAAATGTACTTATTCTTCCACTCTTCAGTGGTCAGCCTTTCACTGCGGTTTTCTTTTACAGCGAACTCCTGAATTTGTTGTTCAAACCAGTCATCGATTTATTTTTTCATAGGCTTCCAGTATGGCCTTGGCATTACCCGATCCCTCTTTCAAAATGCTCCAGGTCCCGGCAAAGGAACCATTTGTTGGCTCGAAGGGTCCTGACCCAGGTTCGGAGATTCAAGGTTTGCCAAAAAACCCCTATACTACTGGCCCTTTTGGCAGTGACCTGCTTTCGCAGGCCAAAGTCTCACCCGAAGTAGTATGGGTGGGTGTTGGAACCAGGTTTCCGCACCCTAGGAGAGGGTAGGTAAGTTAAGCTGAGCTACGTTCAGTCCTACAACAAATCGATCTAATATTACAAATTCCCTTCGCATCCACGTGCTTAATCACAATGATACACACAGTAATCAACAGATAACAGACTTCTATAAGATAACACAACTATTCCAGATCTTCTTGCAGAAAATGTAACAGAACAGTCCTAGATCGTAGCATAAAAAAATAACACAAGTATATTCACAGCCTGAATCAATAACACATCAACATATATTAATCAACCAAGCATCACAGAGTCATTCCAACCGATTCAGATATCAACAATACTTCTGCATTCATTAATCCTTCAGATCCGCTTAAAATACCCAAATCCCAACCTGCACAAACAGCATCAGGGTCCACACACAGCAGGATATGGAATCTCTGCGCACACAGCAGCAGGAGTCCTTCCCCAACAACCCTAACCAGATCTATCAATCTGCACTTAGCATCAATCTCTTTTCATTCTTCATCTGTCCTACTGCTCAAAAAGGTTCAATTACTTATACTAATTTAGCCTACACATCCAACCTTGACCCGTTTACAATACTTTAAGGGCTTTAACCCACCCCAAAACCCCCGCGTTAGACTAAATATAATAAAAAATGTACAAAAATGTACCAGTTTCGTAGCTTGCAAGGGACCCTGTTCCAAAAACTGGCGACTCCACTTATTTTCTCTCTTAATCTAAGTGGTTGTGGTTTTCCAAAACCTCTTTTCTACTCAGGATTGTTGCAGGACCAGCTCTCCTCTTCCTCAGCTTCTCTCATTCACCCTATGTGAAGAGATTTAGTTTAGGAGAAGCGGAATTTCCATGTGCAGGAAAACCACGTGCGTTCAGCTCAGATAGACGCGTCGGTCCGCACACGTTCAGCTCAGACAGGCACGCGGGTTTGCATATGTTCAGCTCAGACAGATGCACAAATTCGTGCGCTTAACTCGTCTGGAAACCAATGAGCCATTTTTTCAATGACTTCTCCATTTTTTTCAAATGTAAAGTGACTGGAAACCCAAAATAAATCTGCCAACACTGTTTTATGGTGTCCCTTGACTGTTAGAACATGTTTTTAGCTAAACTTTAGCTTAGCTATTACATAGTTCTAATTTTTATTTTATTATCACAAATTCAGATAGTTTAATTAGGAGGCAAGTAATTGGTTTTAAAATCCACCCTTGTTATCTAAATGAACTTATTAGTGGTATCAGATACCAAAAACTTAGGTAATTAGCAGGAAGTAAGTGGCCCATATCCACGTATGTTTAGCTAGTTTCCAATTTTTCAAATTTTTGCATTAAGTTTAGTTTAAATTTTGCATTAGGAGTCGGGAGTAGGATCAAAGTATATAAGAAGGAAAGTAATCCCTGTTGCCCTTGCACCTCTTCGTGATCTTGGGCATGCATATGAACACTCTCCTTTGATATTTTTCCATTTCCCTATAGTGCAACATTTATTCTATATAGGAAAAATTGTAAGTGACCCATTATCCGTGCATCGTTTACTTTTTTAAAGGAACAATCAAAAAATAGTTTAATTAGGAGGGAGTGTAAAGGATCATCGCATATCCGCATCCTATAAACATTTTTATTGTACACTTCATCACACACATTGGCACACCATAAGCAAAGTAAGACTCCTTAAAACTAACCATTGATTGAACTTGTTAAATCTCCCCACAGGGGCCACAAGATAATTAATAGTTCAGGTTAGGACCATTGGGGGTAGACATCCAATAAGCCACCATGGTCAATTTAAATTCTTGAAACATAGAATTTGAATATTCATGAAGTTTTAAACACGTCTATCCGCCCACGGAAAAGAATTTTCGAGCACCACAGAGACCCGATTTAGAGGGGGTTAAGCTTAGGCCCAGTGTGTGTAGTACTATTTTGGGCTACATGTCCCATCTAGCGCTTGGTACTAGTAGTTGAATACCAAGAATCTCAAGACTCAAATGCTCATGTGAGATGACGGTACTTTAGTGGTCAAATCTAGGCCATCCTTCCCTATAGGTGACGGTGCAGGCAGCACTAGATCCTCTTTCCATTACCTTGGTTGATTCTTTGGCTACTGGAAAGCATCGTCAGTTATTCTGGGATGGTGGCCCTAGTACCCACTATAATATATCTTCGTAAATCCTAGTTACAATTGAAATTGTGAGGACAATTAGGTATTCTAGGATTTTTTAGTATCATACGCGAAACAACCAAAACCATTTTTTGATTGACTATTCACATAGGGTTAATATAAAGGAAAAATTAACCTCTTATTTTTTTTCTTTTTTTTATGTATGTGATTGCATTTTTCTTCGATAAATAATCTCTCTCCCCTTATAAAAACTAAAAAATGTTTCCAAATTTAAACAGAGTCGACACCATAACGGAACCAACGGGACCTCGTCGATCTAGAAATTTTTTGGACCTCCCCTCATTAGAGGGAGGAGTTCTAGGTCTTTTGCCATTTTGGCCTCAAAGACGGCATGTGGCCACCCTTATCGGTTCATCCTTTATTGGGGCATATTTAGTTGGGAACCCCCAAGGTTCACCCAACACCACACCTATGGAAAACCCCTTAGGGTCACCACACACCACTCCTCCCACAACCCCAGAGGATAGAGGAGCACAACCCATTCGGGGAGCCAACAGAACACACATCCAAGTACGTCACAGGGTACTATCCCCCAGAAAAACCAGCTTCCCGTGTTTCCACAGTCTACAATGGCACTCAACACTCAGTTACCTTTCCTAGCATCTTTAAACCTACCAGATCTATCAAATTTAACTAATTATCCCATTGCACACAATCCCATTTGGCCCCCTATGCCCACAAATCTCCCTTCAGACATTCCAAAATTCTAAAGGAAGCAAGTGAAAGACCCTGGAAACCGTGTAATGACTTTCCACCTATGGTGTTCATCGAACAATATTATTGATGATACTATTTGATTAAGACTAATTCAGCACACCTTAACCAGACCAGCCGTGAAATGGTATGTAGAGCAGCCTTCTGCTTCACATGGAACCTTTATCGCCCTTGCTACTGCGTTCCTTGCGTAATTTCAGTTACCCATCCACCACGATTCAGGAATGGAGTTAGTAACTCATTTTAGGTAAACTGCGGTTGTCTATATCTCATACCATCTCCATGAATGGCAGAGATGTCGAAGTTTTTGAAAAGCCAAACTTGACAATCGAGTGCTACTGGACTTATTCCTGGAAACTCTCACAGCAGATATTTCAAAGGACATTGCAACCCAGGGACCTACTTCCGAAGAGGATTCCATTAGTAAATCCCAACAACTCGAGCTGATATACACTCAATCATGATACATATATAACATCATGCCTAACGCCCTACGCATGCAAGCTTATAAGAATTTATAGGTGCGTTAAATACTGCAGATGGATTGATAGGGTCACTAACCCAAAGTCACCTAAGAAGAAGTACCCTGTACCCCAGTTACACGTATGATCCTAACCAAAACATCCTAAAATAAGGCTACCATCATGGTCATCATGCACCTCTACAGAACATGACCAATAGGGCATTGTCATACCATCATCAGTAGGGAGGATCATACCCTCTCGCATAGGAGACCCATTACACAGCTCAGAATGCTAATGGAAGAGCTTCCCCCCAGTAACCATATACAAACTAGGGATAGGGACCTCAATATTCCAACTCCCTAGCACAAAACCCAACGATGCAAAATAATGCACCAGTGAACTTCGTGCAACCTTCCTATGCCCAACCATGCCAGTCATACAACCAGGAGAAACATAATCATCCTCCTAATGTGGCAAGGAAAAATCCAAAAAATAAACAAAAGGGAGATCCTGGACAGGGGGAAATAACCAAAAACGCCCTCTGTGATCTCAGGCTAGGGGAAACCCCAACTCAAATCAAAACCAAGAGCCAAGTAACTCCCAAGTGCAGAACAAGAGGGCTAATCTTCGGACCAACCACTCTTGTACTATTTGTGGTGAGTAAGGCCATTACACTCATGACTGTCAACTAAAGAAGCTTCATGGTAACCACAAACAAGGGGGACCAACACAACAAACAACTGTAATGCAGGAGCCCTTCCCCCACTAAGGGGTGGTTAGTACCCAAAAGCAACAACCACCCCCCGACGATTACAGAAAAAATAGCCAAAAAATCTATATGACTAGCGAGGAAATGTTCTTTCAGACACGGAATCGAAGCTATGATACCCCGCCAAATCCCAGTTCATCAGAGGCTAGCACGAGTGCACCTACAATATCGTTGACTATATCAAAAATTCCTATTGAACCCCTGCCAAAAATGGCTAAGGGTCCAACAAAGCGAGTAGGACACCACTCCAAATCATCCCATAATTACAACATCGTGGACGATTTAGCACAATATCCCGCTACCATGTCAAATTTAGAAGTCTTGCAATCTTTCCCAAAGCAAAGGAAAGCCTTACTTTCTGCATTAGGCACAATCGACCCTGCCGATTCAAGCCTAATGGCTTTTGACTTAGATAAAGCCACCCCCAGGCTTCCTTAATTAGTCACCTTCCAGATACCGGTGTCAGTCCAAAACATCACTATCCACCAATGCATCATTGACGAGGGTGCATCCACATGCATCATATCAAAAATCATTTAACAAAAGTTAGGATCTCTTGAATTGAAGCCATCAGACATCACACTTAGAGCTTATTACATTCGCCCTGTTGCTCCCATTGGTCTCTATCAAAATGTCTCAGTCTGCTTGGCCAGCAAGACAGTTCCTATATACATTGAGGTCTTGGATGCTCAACTAGACTACAATATACTCCTTGGGCAGAGTTATATGTATGCCTTGTATGCCATAACACCCTTTGTCTTTCATATCATGATGTTCCCCCACAAGGATCACATCATAACCGTCGACCAATTGACATACCATGATAAGCGACCCATGACAAACACTGATGTCATTCTACCCTATGTAGAAACATCTACAGAATCGCTCACGCGGTACAAGAATATGGCCTCGGCCAATTCAAACCGTCATCTATCCTTGGATTATTCCTAGGAGATCCCCCTATTATACCAGAATCATTCGTTGATATCACAGGGGCCCCATTGTGCATGATGTAATCATCTAACACTAAAAATAGCCAGGAGAAAGAAGCTAGTAGTAATGAAACCGAGGCCACAGGCATAGATTTTATACCCTACGCCATCTCCCACACTCCATTTCTATACCCTCCACCTGGCTTCGTGTCACAACAGGTCTTGGCAATGGCAACATTGCCAAGCATGTTGTTCACAATACCTGCCTTCCACCTGGTCCCACCAACCATGCTAGGAGCCCCTGGCATTACTTCTATAGGAATAACCCCTGTCCCTCCCCAGGAGATGACACCAGTTAAAGAGATCCCTATAGCAATGCCGATTAAAGCGACCATGAAAAGCCATAAAAAAGGGAAAAGGATAGAAAACCCCATCATGCCAAGGGAATTGCAACCTTGTGCATTGTGTGATATTGTAGGCCACCCTACCAATATCTGCCTAGAGTTGGATGAATTAAAACCTCTCCTAATCTCCGAAAGAAATTTTGTAGCCACAAGTTCCCGTAAAAAGGAACCAGCCACAAAAAAACCAAGGCAAAGCATTGTGTACCACCACGCATGTGCTATCTGAAACAATTATGGGCATTACACTCATCATTGTCCAGAAATATCGTGATATAGGGATGCCTTACATGCCCTAGAGCAATCATATCAAGAGGATCCCCCATGCAAAAAAATGGGGAAGAACCTTGAGTCATATTATACCTTCAGGAGGAAGGGAAGTCACTAGAAAGACTCATGTTTGTCCCCCCTCCTCACGTCCAACGTTGTGCACTCTACGATGAACGCGATCATTATGTCGTCGATTTTGCAACCTTGGAGTTGTTTCAAGATGGTATCTAGTTAACCCAGTATACCATGTCGACCTTCTAGCAATCCAGCATCCGTTTCAGGTATGTTGTGGTAATCACCCATTACGGCATTGCCATTGCATCCCTCAATTTATTTCATCATTAACTAGTTTACACACGATAATAATTCGCCTCTCCCTAGAAGATGACTCAGATACAGAATCCATAGAGAGCTCGACAACACAAGAGGAGGTGACAAGCGAATCTATCCTCTTTTTGTCAGCGGAAAATCGAACGATTGGGGGGCACATAGTCACCCCCAACTGCCCTCCACAGAGAATACCAACCTATGCATTATGCAACAAATGCAACCATGTGGTCGTCAAATGCCCAGACCTAGAATCGCTATGAAGATGGTACCCAATCACCTCACTAGCTCTGAGGGAAGGGAATACCCAAGAAATACATTCTTTTCTAGTATGTCAAGGAAACCATCATGCTCAACACTATACTTATATCCCTCAAGTGTGCCTAATAATCGACATCATATGTTCATTAGGAATGCACCGTCGGGCTATGATTAGTCCAGAGCTTAGAGAACCTAATGTAAGGCATACTACCCCCAGGCAGCCTACCCCATATCAATACCAAAACATTGGGTGAGTAAAAAAGATGCACTGGCCTAACCCATGTCCAGTCTAGGGTAGCACGCGGGCTATGCGACAAAATTGACCACTAGTTCAATTAGTGTAAATAATTGAAGCACCTCACAAACAGCTTTCGCATGGTCTACCCTATCCCGCAGAAGAATCTCTCTAATAAAGAGAATATCACACACTCCTATTGCAAGATCTTCTCACATTTTCACCATACAAGGGATTGTGAGTACCTCCCAAGGCTAAGAGAGACAAGATCAGTGTTGATTCTAGCACCCCCAAAGGAGTTGGACCTCCCAAAACCAAAAACTTAGAGATGACAGCAATAGAATCTTCCCCCTATGACTGATCCTTTCAGAGCATCCACTTCAGGCATGAAGAGTAGTGTTGGTTCTCACACCATCTACTTGATAGGCACCGTTTTACCATGCACCATTTGCATAGGCTATAACCATGAAACAGAGGCATGCCCCTTAATGGAAACATTCAGGCACCTCTGCACCAAGCAAAATTTCCAAATATAGGAAAGTGCGAATACTCGTGGTACGCCTCGTGAGGAACCTAGACTTTCTTTCACGCAAGCTACCACAATGGAAATTCCTCTCCCACCAAACGCCGATGACAAAAAACATCATATACGATTCATATCTTCATGTATCAGAACCATCACTCATGTTGTCTTCTCATCAGTCATAGGTGTCGCGATCGCTGAAGCTACGAGAGTAGTTGTACCAACAACGATGCAAACCCAATCTATCTGCACCTTGACGATCGCGTATGGTTCCAACACATCAACGATGGAATATTAATCATATCTGTAGACCAGCTCCGTTAGGACCGAACCACCTCCTCACACCCTTACGGAGACTCAATCTCCCTTAGGATCCTTATTCCACTCAGATGAGAATATTCTTGAGGCCATGAAGGAATCAGATTATCTGTGGGATGCAATGCATCATTTCTCTCTTTTTCTTCCTAAAAAAACATTTAGCCCTAACACTCGAGGAACCCAAGGGATTTACGCAATCGAATCAAAATATTTCCTTCTATTGGGGAAAATCAATTGGTTCAAAAATCCCATTTTGGCACCCGACGCGTTTGAAGAAGGCAACATGTCAAAAATTTCTCCTACCATCAACGTGAATATCTCTCAAAATCTTGAGAAAGTTGAAGAAATATCGCTCGGGGTAGCATGTTCCCTAAATGAGGTAACCTCTTACACCCATTTTTTGTAAGAGTATAGAGATATCTTTGAATGGGACTACTCGGAAATGTCAAGGCTTATTCCCACTATAGTATAGCACCACATTGACACTTGGCCTGAAGTACCACCAGTACGCCAGAAACAACATCAACTGCACCCATCCAAGGCAGAAGAAATTAAACGAGAGATTGATAAGCTTCACAAAGCCTAGTTTATCTACCCCATTGCTTACACATCATGGGTTTCCAACCCTATTCCGGTCATGAAAAAACAGGGCACCATTCGCATCTATACTGATTTTCATAATTTGAGCAAAGCTTGTCCAAAGGACAATTACTCGACCCCATTCATCGACCAAGTTATCGATGTTTGGGTGGGACATGAGGCCCTCACCTTCATGGATGGTTTCTCTGGTTATAATCAAATTCAAATATGGCACACCAATCGGTACAAGATCGCGTTCACCACCCCATGGGGCACATTCGCATATCAGGTTATGCCATTCGGTCTTAAAAATGTTGTAGCCTCTTTCCATCGGGCCATGAATTATGTATTCCATGACTTGGCACACCTCATCCTTGCCTACTTGGATGAACTCAATGTTCGATGCAAAAAGCGATGTGATCATCTCGAGGATCTACGGCTGGTATTCCAACGATGCTGACAATACAACCTATGCTTGAATCCCATCAAGTGCGTCCTCTACGTCACTACATGATGACTTATAGGTTTTATTGTGTCCCAAGAAGGGATTAGAGTGGACCCCCTCAAGGTCCAAGCTATCAAAGAGGTACCACCACGTCGAACCCTCAAGCAACTCCAAAGCTTGCAGGGAAAGGTCAATTTTATGAGACTCTTCGTCCCAGACTATGAGACTTACGCTAAGGGATTCCTACGCCTCCTTCGGCAAGACATCCCATTCAAATGGGACGATGAAGCCCAAAAATAATTTGAGGCACTGAAAGACACATTATCTTTAGCACCATTGATCATTCCACCAAACTATGACAAATATTACACCCTGTACCTATCAGCATCTGAAACCGCTTTGGCCAGGGTTAATCCAGGAGGGCCCCAATGGTAAAGAGGACGTAATTTATTATGTTAGTAAAAACTTATCAGGCCCCGCGTTAAGGTATGAGCCCGATGAGTATACTGGCATAGCATTAATACACGCAGTCCAAAAACATTTCCACTACATTATCTTAAGGACTACAACAATCATCGCAGATATCAACCCCATGAGATATCTGCTCACTCGTTGTTTAATGAAACATAAACATGCTCGTTGGATAGTTATGCTGCAATATTTGGACTTACAGTTTAGCTCACCCAAAAGCAAGAAGGCTTTAATTTTAGCTAATTTCATCGCTGACCTCCCGAGTCAGACCAAAGGATCACCAGTCAACGATTCACTACTGGACTAACATCTCTTCCTAGTGACAACCGATGACCCTTGGTATGGAGATATTCTCCTATTCCTACGAGCCCAAAAGTTCAAACCAAAGCTCACTTGTGATGACCGCAGGTGCATACACCACCAATCCCCCTGATACCTCCTCATGGGAGATGTCCTTTACCGACGGGGCATCGACACCATTTTACGTCGATGCCTCATTTACGACCAAGCTGAGCAAGCCCTTAATGACTGTCACAACATAGCTTGTGGTGGCCAACTCTCCGGAATTGATACCACCCAAAAAAAATTGCGGGAAGGATATTTTTGGCCCACCGTATTCCGTGACTACATCTCAGTTGTCAAAATATGTGATCAATGTCAACGCTTCGCTCACAAGGAAAGAGCACCACCTGCTCCCCTGCACCCAATCATCGTAGTTGTTCCCTTATGCAAATGGGAGATTGACTTCATGACTTGCAACCCCACGTCGTCTGGAAACCAAAAATACATTATCATATCCATCAACTATTTCACAAAATGGGCAGATCCCATGCCCACATAAGACAACACGGCAGAAACCATTGTGCGATTTTTGTTCAACCATGTCATCGACTGGTTTGGTGTACCAAAAGAGTTAGTCTCTGATCATGAAAAACACTTCGAAAACGAGATTTTCCAGGAGATATCCCATTAGGGGAATTTTGAGGTCTAAAATGGGCCTCCTAAGGAAATTATAAAATAATAGTAGAAATAATAAAATAAGATTAGATTACATCATCAAATTTTAGAGGGAAAAAAGGAAAAACTACTACCGTATTTTCAACTTGGTTTCACCATATTTTTACCCAACCCGAGCAAAGGAAAAATTACTGACGGTACCGCCTAACTCATCCAATCCAGTAACATGCTGCATACTGATGGGATTTCCGCTATAACATGAAAAATGAGAAATACATGGAAAAACATGATTACAATCACGTTTTTCATGTATTTCTTATTTTTCGTGTAGCACGATCCATCGAAAGTATGCAACATGGGTACTCCTTGGATGAGGAATCAAATTTTTCATCCAATGAGTACTCTCGCTCGAAATTTGATTTAACACTTTGGGAGATAATTTGAAAATATTAGTTCAAAAAGTAGTTTATTATTTTATTATTTTTTAATCTTTTTACCTTTTTAATTAAAAAATGGTGAATCATCCCCCATGGTTGACATCATCATCTTGAATCCTATTGGTTCTTATAAATTTTATTTTGGTTGTACATTTTTCTTAGGAGGCCCATTTTAGACCTCAAAATACCCCTAATGCACCATCTCGGATTGACACATGAATTCGCTTCACCATACTACCCCCAATCCAATGTATAGGTAGAAGTTGTAACAAAGTGCTCAAAACGATGTTATAGTGCATGGTGAATAACCACAAAACAAACTGGCACCACATGCTTTTCTCTACCTTGTGGGCATACTGCACGGCAGTGAAAACATCAACAAGGTTCACACCCTTCCACTTGGTGTATGAGGTCAAAGTCGTGATTCCCATAGAACACAAAATCCAAAACTTACACGCCGCCATCGAACTCCTCGATGACACCCAACCTATATAGAAACGCTTGGTCCAACTAGAAATCGTCGACGAAAGTCAACGATAGTCACTCCAACACAATGAGGCCCATAAAAAGTGGGTGAAAGCATCATTAGATCTCAACATCACCCCTCGATCATTTTCCGAGGGAGAGTTAGTCCTCTGCTATGATGTTGCAAAAGAAGCCTTAGGGTCCGGGAAGTTCGAAACCCTATGGAAAGGTCCCTATGTCATAAAACATTGCCTCCTCAATGGGGCATACATCTTGTTAGATCCCGACAGAACATGCGTAAACAACCTTGTCAATGGGCTATACCTCAAGAAATTTTACCCATAGGGTCAGGAGGCGTCAACCCTAGATATGACATGCATATAGAAAACTTTTTTTTTATCACAAACATCACAGACTTGTTCTAAAAAGCGCTCTAGTGTCACAAATGGATCGCCCCTCCAACCATTACTTTGGATGTGATTATGGAGCATCGCTATGGTCTCAAAATGTAGCAGCAGCTGCCTAGGTTATTTACTATCCTGACCGATCGCTATTCTTCACCCACGGAGTATGCATCATATCAACTACCAACAATCAGGAAGAATATGATGTCATCATCGGGCTCATGAGTGATGCCTTCAACCAAGGCATCCACCACCTACATATATACCTTTATTCTCAGTTAGTGGTTTCGTAGTTAAACCAGGAATTTGAAGTACGAGATTCACAACTATTTAGAAAATATCCACGTGAAAAAATATTAAGCTATCAATTTGATCATATTACATTCACACATGTACCAAGAAATAAAAACCAGACAACATATCACATAGATAACCATATCCTAGATTGGAATGCATCTCGTATAAACCATCATTCATAAAACCAAAAACATAAAAAATACAGATCTCCATCATTGATACAGAATATCCATCAAATCATATAAACCATAGACACATCATCAAAAGCCACAAAAAATACATCTCGCATATATACCAAAAAATATGTGTGAGTACAAATAACAATTCATGTCTCTGACCTGCAGGTCAGCCAAAAAATATATATATACATGTCATCAAAAATAAGGGAATCATCCTCATAATGGGTGCTTTCCCTGAATACAAAGTGTCTCTAGGGCTGAGCCCACCAAGTGGGCCATCTGGACCCACAATTGTGCTCGGTGCCAACACTGGGGCAACAGCCAAAACATAAAGCACCACACGGCATAGAGTTGGACAATAGCCCCTCTCCCAGGCCATCAATGTCTCCAACTGGGCATCATCCATGTTACACCAATTTTTGGCCATCTAACCTGTTACTATTAGATGGACTAAATTACACCATGTAAGACCAATTTTACCATAGTAAAATTGCTTTCACTATGAGAAATAATTTAATAACCCATAGTTTATTAAATTATTTTTGGTCTTAACATGAAACCCCATGAGGAATAATTAAATAAATCCCTATTTGTTTGATTTTCCTCTAGGGATAATTAACTAAACCACTTTTAAATTAATATTCCTGGTCATATTTAACCCAAAACATGCGAATTAACTAGATAATTTTTTATTTATCTTATTACTCTCTAGGAATAATTATTTAAATCATTATTTAATAATATTCCTTGTTTAATTTGACTAAATCATTTCTAAATAATTAAATAAATCATTATTTATTTAATTATTCCTTAACCTCATCCTTGAAATAATAAATAAATCATTTATTTATTTATTATTTCTAAATAAAGGGATTTAACCAATTCTAAATTCCTTTTCCCTCCACCAAAAATAATAAAATATTTCAAGTAAGCTGGATCTATATTTAGTTAATAATATTTTAATTATGCACCAATATCTAGACTAACTCAATATTTTGTTATAAATAGAAGGGTTTTCCATTCATTCACTACCTCTTTTTTATCACCTTTTGATATATACTTTTGGTCTGACTTTGATCCTCCATCATTGTCATATTTTTTCTAATTTTGCTTGTGAGCTCCCTT
The DNA here is from genome assembly GCA_034641835.2 of Pinus albicaulis. Classification (NCBI taxonomy): domain Eukaryota; kingdom Viridiplantae; phylum Streptophyta; class Pinopsida; order Pinales; family Pinaceae; genus Pinus; species Pinus albicaulis. The sequence continues at coordinate 1,010,371,268 of CM076577.1, read as the reverse complement.
TGAGTTCTATTTTTTCTGGGTTTTCTGCACCATCAAGAGAGAGAAATCTTGGATCTGAGGCGCTGAGGGCATACAAGAACCCATCCCATTGAGGGGGACTAGTAACATCTTTCTGTGTTCCCTTCCCAGGTGTCATAATAAAATAAAATCTTTATAAATTCTTGTCTTGTCTATTGGATGTATGGAGCAACTCTTGTTTATTTTCGTTGTTTAATGTCTTTAACTACATAGATCTGGATTTTTGTAGCATTTATTCTAAAAACCTACTATAGATCTAAGGAAATTGACAACAACATTTGATGTTAGGGTTGTTTTTTATGCACAACTAAAGTGACATTTTTTCGTACGCTTGTGATTATAATTCACACTAACAACTAGCGACTCCACTAGGGTTTTTTAACTACGACCATTGTCGTTTTTTAGATCCCTGCATGACAAGTTGCTTCAGCCCCTAGGGTTTTTCTTCAGCTTCTTATTTTTCATTCCTTGATGTTGTTTTTAACCTTTTACCCTAAAACAGTAAAAATTCTAACTTCCGTGTGTTTTTGGGCCATTTGCGTAGGTAACATGTATTAGCCACGATAGAGACGACACTTTTTTCTGAAACCTACCCCCAAGACAGTCGGAAGTGCATGTCGCACTTTTTGGCCAAAAACTTGCGACCTCAGCTCTCAGGTAGCGGATATCTGCCCAAAAACTGCGACCTCAAAAAAAAATAGGTAAGAACCTGTGACCTCCAGTTTTTTGCAGGATTTTTTCTAAAAGTTTCAAGGTTTGTTGTGGGCACTGTTCAGGGTTGTCTGACCTCCATATTTACCTGTCTTAGGCTTGTACTTGTTTAGTTTTACTCGTCAAAGTAGGAACCAAGCCCCTTAGGGCTTCAATACACTTCCACCTTTTTAGGAGTTTAGCTGAACCAAGTCTTTTGAGATTTTAGTGTTTTTCAGCCATTTTTTCAGATGTGAACCTGCCATTTCAAATCCATTTCAGATCGGTTATTTTTCCATCCAAAGCACCTCTTTTCAGTTTTTTTTTTCCTCCCTTTAGGGTCCCTTATGTTTCCCTTTAGGTTGTAGCCTTTCGCCACCTATTTTTTAGCATTTTTCCCTCTGGTTTCTTGTTGTTTTCTGCAAAAAATTTCAACAGATCTGACCTTTAGATCCATATCCCTCTTGACCTTAGATCTATTGGTCATATTGTGTGTTTTGAGTAGATTTCACCCACCCTTAGACTAGTTGTTGGGAAGCCCTCCTTTTTGGGTTTAAATTTATGCATATTTAGTTGTTTATTTTACTGCCGCTTTCAGTTTCATTTACTGTCGCTTTCAATTTTATTTATAGTTATACAACATTTTTTTTTATTTTTTCTATACACACATCTGGCCTTACTTATCACTTAAAATTAACACACTTATCACACACACGCACACCTAAAGCAAAGAGCGTCGGTTTTACATCGTCGAGCCAAGATTAAAACACTGTAATTAATTAATCTGCACCTATGTGCCCTTGTTTACCTCTCTTCCTTATTGGGTTCTGTGTATCTTTTCCATCATTGCGCCCCCAAGGAATTTATCCTGGAGGCTCCAAGGCCTTCATCCTCAGTTTTCGTTAAGAAGACTTAATCCATCACATAGGGTTCGAGTTAGTCCTCTTCCGAGTCCCCATTCCAACTTTGATTATGTTTCATCACGTTCCCCTTTTGTTTCCATCCCCGATTCTCCTTCACCTTTCACCTTCATCATGTTTGGTGCATGACCTACCACTGGTGGTGGCCCCACCTCTAATGCTGGAACCGCTACTAGTGGAGCCGTAATAGGAATGACTATGGTTTTTCCCTTGCTTCCTTATATGGCAGGCCTAAGCCTTCCCAAGTTAAGCCATTTGATTAATGACCCTATACACCATGATCCAGGTTGGCCTGCTATGCCAACCAAGCTTCCTTCATACATCCCTAAGTTTGAAGGAAATGTTGGAGAGGATCCTACCAACCATGTTTGTTCTTTCCACATGTGGTGTTTGTCCAACTCTATCACTGATGACTATCTATCTTCGACTATTCCAGCATACGCTTATTGGATAAGCTTCCAAGTGGTATGTCGACTAGGCCACTGCCTCTCATGCTACTTTTGTGACTCTTACAAAGGAATTTTATTCCTAATTCCAGCTCCCCCTTCACTATGACATCGGTACCAAAATTTTGACCACTTTCCATCAAAAATTTTCCACCCGCTTATCTGACCATGTTCAATAATGGTGCAGAAGGAAGAGCTTATGTCAAGCTCTTTTTTTCGAAGACCGTGTCTGCATGGACTAGTTTCTTAGATAGACCTTTTTCCCTCTATTGGTGAAGATATCATGTCTCACTTTCCTTAGACTGAGGAAGAAGCCCTCCAAGTTGCGTTGAAATATGACTTGATCTAAGCACAATCTAGTTATGTTTATATCATCTTACCTGATCTCCCTAGACCTGGTGGTGCCAATGCACGGGGGCATCGCATGCCGCCGACGGTATCGTTGGATCCCTTTCACATCTGTACACTCATCCTCCTATGGGTCATGGTTTCCCTCAGGGAGGGGCCAACTCCTCTAGCACGTTTCTCCCTCCCGGCAGCATGTATCAAGGACACGGCATGCCTCACAATTTTTCCCAACCACATCCTCCAATCCCAGGGCATGTTATTACCCAACCTATTTACCCCAATGTTTCTCAAACTCCTTACCATCTGTATCGACAGCGAGGTGCTCCAACTCCTCCAGCACAAGCATCTTAGCCTCCCATGCCTTCTCAAGCTCCGCAGTAGCAGCCACCCCCCCCCCCCCTCAGGGTCAATTATATGTGCAACAGAGTGTGACTAATCTTCCCACTTCCAAAAAGAAGAGGAAAGGAAACCAGAACCAACCCGCTCTAGGTAATACAAGAAACAATCCCCAAGGGAATATATCTAACACTGCAACCTAGCAAGAGGGTGATCAGCCCAAGAAGAACCGGCCTCTTCGCACAAATAAGCCTTTTTCTTGTTGTGGTGTCCATGGTCACTATGTCTGTGATTGTCCCCTTTTAACTTAGATGCATCAACTATGGGAAGCTCAAGCACCATCTCGAGGATAACAAGCCTCTGCTTCAGTTCCTCCTAATGTTGCACCTACTCAACTGGCTGTGTTTACCAATCCTTTCCCTCAACGAGGATATGTGGCTTCCCAACCCCCTGAAGGTCAGATGACCGCTCAACCTCCTCCATATGGTACCTCTAATTACCAGATCCTTATGATGCACTCTGAGCAGGGAAATACCATCGATCTCAACCTTTAGAATCAGTCGCGCCAGTACACCAAGCCTCCCGCTAGGTCTGCAACTGAGCCTCGATCCTCAGGTCCCACAGAGCCCATTTCGACACCCATTGGTATTTTAAATATCCCTCATCCTAAGGAAGAGGTACATACCAAGATCCCCAAAGGACCATTACGCTTAAATTCTACTTCTGGTAAAGCCACCCACACCTACAATATAGTAGATGACTTGGTGCAATCCAGTGTCGCCATGTTAACACTAGAAGTCCTCCAGTCGTGCCCTTCAAAACATAAATCTCTACTAATTGCTATGGGCATTGTGGATCCTTCAGATGATCATTTGATTATCTTCTATGTTGAAAAGTCAAAGCATCCACCCCTACCTGCATCTGTCGCCTTCCAAATACTTGTCAAGATCTGAATGCCAACGTCTCTTGATGTATCATTGAAGAGGGGGATCCACCTGCGTGATGTCTGCTTCTGTTTGGAAAAATCTCGGATTGTCGGAGTTAGCCCCTTCCACTATCACCCCCTGTGCGTGGGATGGCCACTCTTCCCATCCCCTTGGCATGCTCCTCAATTTTCCTATTACTCTTGCGTGCAAAAAAAATTTTGTTGACATTGAAGTCATTGATGCCCCCTTAGACTACAAAATTCTATTGGGTCGTAGCTATACTTATGCGATGTCTGTTTTCCCATCTGCAGTTCACCGTAAGATGTGTTTTCCTTACAATAGAAAGATCATCACTATCGATCAGTTGGCATATTACGAACTGAAGTCTCATAATTCTCCAGAGTCCATTCTTTCTTCGGTGGCCAATAAATATATGGTTGAACCTCCGACCAGTTTCTCACCTGGAGTCTATAATTATTCCTCTTTTCTTGGTTCATTCCCCGATATCCCCCCTCTTATCTCTGACCCTAGCTTGTCGAATGTTTGGATGATGCAATTGTCTCGATCCTACCTCAAACAGTCCGATTCGACTAGTCATTAGCCTCGCCCTTTGCAACTTGCTCCTAGTACTTTGACTCAACCTTCGAGACCCCCTCCTCAAGGCCCTTCATCTGCAACTGGTGTTCCTGATCCTATTTTACCTCGTGGAATGGTTCTGGGAGCTATTCTTCTTATCCACTACCCCTTCGGTCAGATATCGTTTCTTGCTCCCCCTTCTGGAGTATTTTCAGTACTTGTTATGGCTACCTTGACCCTTCCCAACATGACCCTATGGATCCCAGTTTGGTACATTGATCCACCAGCTAATACCCCACATGGTTAGCTCAAACCTTACACTTCTTTGACCCTGGTCCAACTAGTCGCTATGACCCCTCCCTTTGCTTTTGTGCCTCAGCCACCTCAACCAGAATCTACTCCTATTGTGAAAGCCTCATGCGAGGGGGGAAAAGCTCGCAAAAAGGAAACTAAGGACAAGGCTTCCTAGACAAGACCTGCTTCTCCTAAACCTCTAAAGTGTACACCTCCATGTGCTTTGTGTGATGTTGTCGGTCATGCTACACACATTTGTCCCAAATTGTCTCGTCTCAAACCCATGGTCAACGAAGTGTTTCCTAAGTTTGATATACCATAAGTCCATGTCACTTTACCAGATTTAGCCAATAAACTCAATACTTTGCACACAAATCAACCTTGTGATTTTTGTGATTTCCATGGCCACTATACTCACCTCTGTCCCTGCCTCAATGATTTATGCACCTCCTTGGAAGAAGCTCGCCAATTCGGGGCCGAGCATAATAAGTCGATTTCTCCATTACTTGCGAGTTTTGTTTGGCAGAACCAGAGGACACATCCACTCCCATTGACATACCCCCTCCCGATGTCGAGATGATGGAGTCTTTGGACATTATCCTCTACTTGTCATCATCTATGAGATCTATGGTGGAAGACCCCTCTGGGGCATCCCCTTTTTTTTTCGCCTGACCTCCCTTCAACAATCACCTTGGGCTCAACATCGGTAGATTCTTCATCTCCTTGTTCTTCAGTCACCCTCCATGACGATGTGCATGTGAACTTGATTTCTCATGATTATGATTCAGGTAGCTTCGCCGCATCACATGATCTTTCTTCCACCAGTAACCGCATATTCTATTGCGATGACGACACTATGGAAGCATTTACCACCCCTAACTTTTTCTATCCCTCCTTTCATTGAAACCATGCATTCGAACCACATACACCTTTTGGTCATTAAATTGGCACCCAATGTTTTGGTAAGGGGGCATCCATATTTGAGAGTCCAGGAGAAGAAATTCTCCACAACCCTCCTAGTGCATCTGGTAGTGTCGACTCTAGTACCATTATTCTTCCCCATTTAGAAGAACCTCTAGAGTTCCATATCGCTTTAGATCACTCTATGGATGATCCACTTCATAATTCCTTCATATTACATCAACAACCCGGTCCCTTAGACATTATTGTTGACCAACCTCTATATTTTCTCAGTGAGCACCAGTTCATTATCTCCAAAGGAATTCTTTGGTATAGTGACACCGTGTATGGCGCTCCATAAACTCCTCTTGCTAGGGGCATCATTTCCACCTTTTCATACCAGATCAGTCCCCTCCATAACATATTCTTGGGTGCAGTATCCCATGCTTGGGGGCATGATGGAACCCCTGGCCATCTTCTCACTTGATTAACCAAAGTCTCAGCCTAGACACACTCGATCTATGTATGGTCAATTATCCTCCCATTCCTTGGATATTTAGACCGACCAGCCTCTCCATCAAGCCATATATCATAGATGTTTGATACCCTATCTTCAAATATTCTACTTTGTGTGATACCATACTTACCACTTGGTCCCTTTTTTGATTTGGTGGGCAAGGATGATTCTATAACTCCTCTAGCAGTTCATTCTCGTATTATTTTCTTACCTTGATTCTTCACCAGGACCATCCTTCCAAGAAGCATTAAGGCCACCTTTAGACAAGTAAGGTCACCTACCTGAAAGTCGTGGATCTCAATTCCAATGGTAGTTTTGTCTGCTATGATAGCCACAAGATTTATGTCCTTTTTCTCCTCTCCAAATTCACCGCAGCTACACTTGCAAATGAATCAAATTGGAGGGAAATTGCCTTATTAAAAGAAAAACCCCAAATTTTTCTTTAGCCAATTACAACCAAACCATAGCTCATTTTGACGAACTATCAGCACCGTTGGAAATCTCTCACCGAGCACTCAAATGGGTATCTTTTCATTTTTGGTAATTTGATACTTCGCCTGGGAGCCTTTTTTCCAAGAAGGGTCACTTCGCCGCTTCTCAAAATTGAATTTCTTCACTTGCAACACTTATACATGGGGCACCACTTTGCCTTCATAATTTTCAATGCTCATGTTGATTTTATTCATGAGTAACCATATTTTACTCATGTTTTTATGGTCCCCACTAGGCCTATTCTTTGTGGCACCATCATCAAGTCGCCCTTGTTTAGAGCATTCGAGGTTAGTCACCATTGCATCCACGGAGTTTGTCCCGAGTTCCTTTTGTCTCCCATCATAGTATTCCATCCTTCATTGCTTTGTACCTCTCTCCTGTCGCAAATTTTGGCCTTCAGTCCTACTCTCCCCTATCCCCTCTGGATTTGAGTCAGTAGTTGCCAGGTCATTCATGCCCTTTATGCTTTAACAAGGGAATTCATTAGCCTGCTACTCAGCCCCCCCATTCCACCATAATCCCTAGTTGCAATCTATCAGTTGCTCTACTATTATCCCTCGTTCCTTAGTTGAGGATTCCTTATTGCCTCACCTATGGTGGACCTCCTTCTCTTGATATCGGCTTATTCATTCTAGAAGATAGGTCTAGAGGATGGTGTACCTTGGTTCCAGTTGCCACTCTTGTTCGGTGCCTTCGATCAGGAAAAGGGACCCTTTATTTCCCTTTGACTTGATTGTTTCTCAGTTCCAGCTCCTTATTTCATGATCGAGATCCGTATACTTGATGGGTTAGTGATGCAGCAGATTGTACCAGTGATTCCCGGGTGTGTGTGAGATGTTTCAGACCCAATGAGGGGGTGGCCCTTTAGGTAACCCCCCACATACCCTGATGAACTCTTTTACTACAGCCTTGGATGACACTCTATAGATTTGATGGTTCTGGCTTTAGCCACTTGTAGCACCTTTTTAGTTTTCATGTATCATTCAGATTTTCAAAGCCCTTTCATGTTTTATAGGGCCTATTTGGTTTTTATTATATCTCATGTACTTAGATATTATTGTATAAGTCGTGGTTGTTGTCCCCGGTATAGTATGTATGTGGGATCCATTATGTTTTTTTATCTAGCCCATGTTTATGCCAACATGTACTATATAGCTCAGTCCCATGTTTTTTGCACGCACCATTATTCTTTGTACTTTTTCATCTTGGTGGGCATAGGTATGCCTCCCCCGCCTCATTTTAGAACATGTACTCACTCATAAAAGAGACTTGCCGCACCTGTAAGTCTTGCCTCCTCAGGGTCTTTTCCTCTCTCACTTTAGTATGTCTTATATTTCTCTCTCTGGCTCCCCTTTGGTGTCTAGTGATTGTGTTCTTAAAATATACTTTGGTCATATGATTAGCTCCTAATGCTCGCACGTTGGAGGGAAATCTGTTACACCAATTTTTTGTCATCTAACCTGTTACTATTAGATGGACTAAAGTACACCATGTAAGACCAATTTTACTATGTTTACCATAGTAAAATTTCTTTCACTATGATAAATAATTTAATAACCCATAATTTATTAAATTATTTCTGATCTAAACAAGAAACCCCATGAGGAATAATGAAATAAATCCCTATTTGTTTGATTTTCCTCTAGGGATAATTAACTAAACCAATGTTTAATTAATATTCCTAGTCATATTTAACCCAACACATGAGAATTAACTAGATAAATTATTATTTATCTTATTATTCTCTAGGAATAATTATTTAAATCGTTATTTAATAATATTCCTTGTTGAATTTGACTAAATCATTTCTAAATAATTAAATAAATCATTATTTATTTAATTATTCCTTAACCTCATCCTTGAAATAATAAATAAATCATTTATTTAATTATTATTTCTAAATAAATGGATTTAACCAATTCCAAATTCTTTTTCCCTCCACTAAAAATAATAAAATATTCCAAGTTGGATCTAGATTTGGTTAATAATATTTTATTTATGCACCAATATCTAGACTAAATCAATATTTTGTTATAAACAGAAGGGTTTTCCATTCATTCACTGCCTACTTTTTATCACCTTTTGATCTATACTTTCGGTCTGACTTATATCCTCCATCATTGTCATATTTTTTCTACTTTTACTTGTGAGCTCCCTTTGAGTTCTATTTTTTCTAGGTTTTTTGCACCATCAAGAGAGAGATCTTGGATATAAAGCACTGAGGACATACGAGAACCCATCCCATTGAGGGGGACTGGTAATATCTTTCTATGTTCCCTTCCCAGGTTTCATAATACAAAAAATTATTTATAAATTCTTGTCTTGTCTACTGGATGTATGGAGGACCTCTTGTTTATTTTCGTTGTTTAATGTCTTTAAATGCATAGATCTATATTTTTGTAGCATTTATTATGATCACCTACTGCAGATCTAAGGAAATTGACAGCCACATTTGATGTTATGGTTGTTTGTTATGCACAGCTAAAGTGATCCTTTTTTGTACGCTTGAAATTAGAATTCACTCTAACAATCTAGATCATTGACAAAACCCCGGGTCAGCATACCCTAATTCAGTCTCTCCAATAGACCCCAAGAATCTACTAAGTCATTGGATCGGGCCTTGGATGCAGCTAACTGCTCTGCCATATTTGACACTTGTGCCTCGGCCACCTTAGCAAGAGTGATAGTCGCAGCCACTCGGCAGCAACCGAGTTGATACCCTCCCCGGAAGGGCCAACACCATCACCACCCTAAGGTTGCCCTAGATCTCGACCCCTCCCCTAGCCTGGGGCTAAGCTCCTCCTCTCAGAACCCTCCGAATGAGTTGGTTTCCCACCAACTGAGCAATAGGCCATCCAACTACTCCCACATCTGCAAGAGAAAAAAATATAGTGTCGGTGTCACCACAATAAACATATAAATATACACATCATAGATACTCAACAAATGGAGAAAAACATAAAAAATTATACTTGTCGGTCCCCACACATACCCAAAAAGAGGACCCATATCTGGATCTCCCCAAAAGTCCATCCCAGAGTATGGATATTCGTGGAATATTTGAGGGTTCGCCTCGAACCAGGCCTCTTTGGTCGCATTCCAATAGCGACCCACCTCTCCTCCCCCACCCTGAGGCATCACTAGTGCCCATCACCTCATCCAAGGGTCTCGGTGAAACTCCATAGGAACTGTCACCACAGGTTGTAGCAGTACCACCCTCTCAAACATAATGGTACATAGGATACTAGCATGTGTGAATAGCTTAGATCCTCCTCGGACCTTCGCCAGCTGCGACGCCATACCGTCATAACAATGACGGGAAAAGTCAAATAAATTTTCATCCAAAATCTGACACAGAACACCGATCTGAGGTCCTAAACAACCCATACAATTGCACGATCATAGCCAGCACACATCACTCGGCTAGATCAGTCACTGAAGATATAATAATGCACCCATCCGAGAGGGGTGCCCCACCACAATGATGCTGCAACCAACGAAGGAAAGCCACCCTACCAGGCAGGAGCGGGTGAGGAAGTGCCTCACCCTGAGGCAGCAAACCAGTCACAAAATATATATCTGTCTCTAGACGGATAGGAACGTCATGCCCTCGCAAAACCATCACCTTGTACCTCATGTTCCAACAACAGACCAGGTAGCGTAGCAGGCTATCCTGTAACCTTAGGAGGTCATTCTCAACAAATTTTATGATACCCCACTAACCAAGTAACTGAAGGGTGTTGGCATCATGTGCCATAGTCATACGCAGACCCGGCCAGTCTCTCTCTCTCCACAAGATCCTGTCACCAAACAGACACACATCAGTGACACCAATAATTCAAAAAAAATTCAAAACGTTTCCTTGTCTTTTCGACACGCCTGTTTCTCAGACAGGCGCACTGACCTTGCATCTGTATCTAAGAAAAACGCAAAATTTGTGTGCAAAAATGCCAATAGGCACAAAATCTCCACGAAAATCCTAAAATTTCCGAGAGGTCTCTCCACCTGAACCTTGATCGCCCGCGCAACCAAGGTAAAAAACAATTAGGGGTCCATACAAACCTAATTTGTACAAACCCCCCACTGCAATAGTAAAACTGAAAAAATTAAAATTTTGGATGTTCAATGGCCTACTTGGCACTAATGGCATGAATCTTGGGTACACAAGTTGATTTCAACAGAAAGAAAGGCTCGGCAGCAAGATTTTACCTCACAACTCTCAAATGACACAAATGAACTGAAATGAGCCATCTTGACTTATATATCACCCTTTTCAAATTTTTTGAGGGACTATAACGGGACCTCAAAAAGCCCAATTGTGAAACCGAAAGAAACACAGTGATCAACACCTCATAATGCCCAAAGGAAGTGTCACACATTCACGCCTCCAAAAAAAATAATGTTTTCAGTACCGACAAGTATGCCCTCTCTTTTCATTTTTTCATTCACCACTTTTGTTAATATATTTCAATGAAAAATATGCTTTCATTTGCAGTATTGGTTGCAGGTATTACACGGTACGACAAACCACATGTTTCCCAGTCACTGAAGGTTCCAGAGTAGGTATCATTCTTCCATCTACATGATAGAGTCCCAGAGAAACTTTTCATATCCTGACATAATTTCTCCACAAGAATCAACCATAGGTTCCAAAAAACCGACCATGTTTATCATCTCCCCACCTTGAACATGATAAACATTCTCGTCGGTCGGTAGAGCCTCCCCCTCCATGGCGCCCATCACTCAATCAGACCATGCATCAAAAAATATGATGCCATGGCCATAACACCCCAGTTCGGGAAGCACTTCATGATCATCCATCCATCATGCCTCAAGTCAATTTTTACCATATCATGATAAAACCCCTTTCCCAAACTACCATTTTTGCAAGCAGATCGAACACGTGCCACCGTGTCTCGCATTTGGCCTACCACCTTCCATCAGCATTGCCCATCTGTGATATTTTTCCATCTGCTTCACCACCCCTGCATGGAGACTAACCAATAGGGGCCCCACCCTCAGCAAGAACACCTTCCTCACATCATCAGTGAGTGATCATTTTCATGTTTTGGGGGAACTCGTCTCCGTGTTTGTACATCCAAACCCATTTTATATTCTTTTGGCAAGTGTACAAATATTTTTTAGGAGAACATCCCCTACCCATCCATCCACTCTTTCTCCCCTAGCAACAGTCCCTAATCACCCTTGGTCGGAGCTTCACACCTCTCATGCAAAGCCACCACAACATTCATAACAAACATATACCCACCCTAGACATCCTACCGACTCCAGGGCTTTCCTCATCAAAAATCGTTATGACTTCCTCCAAATTTATTTTTCAAGCTCCAACCTTGGGCCACTGAACTCCCATCATCATTTTTCATCCATTTCTCGCCACCATGCCTATGTTAACCTATCATATCAGAGACTCTTGTCCCTTGCATTAGTATTTCTCTCGATCAGTTGAGGCTTCCTTTTTGTCGACTTCAACAACCATTTTCCAAAAAGGAAGCAGTACCTTAGATGGCTCCTCACCTCAAGAGGGGCATCCTCAGATTGCACTGTGGGAATCATAATTCCCATTGATGTCATCAGTCCTCCTGACATTCATCTACAGCACAATATTTCATGTCAAGATGGTATCGTACTTCAAAATCATTTCACTTTGTCAGAATTCATCGAAGACATGTGCCATTATAAGCATCTCTTTCAGCAATGATTACACAGGAAGGTCCCAGTCATACACCCATGCATACGATGAGAATTTATTCTAAAATATTCCATACCAATATTATGCATGTGGGTACTACATTCAACCTATTGTCAAAGAAAAAGTGCCCCTGAGGGCATCAACAATCGTCGTCATCAACCAAATCAGCAGATCACTACCATATAAGTGACACAAATAGATCCTCTATCTATCAGATAGGCTTTAACTAGCAAAAGAATCATGAGCATGGGACATGCCCGCCTTGTAAAAATATTGTATTTATTGTATTATGCTATCTCTTACAGGTTTCCAACAAAACATGGTCCCTCTTTTACTCACGGTAAGGAGTCTCCAACCTTATCCTGTACGCAGGTTACTCTCTCTCTCTCTCTCTCTCTCTCTCTCTCTCTCTCTCTCTCAACATGGGTTATCCATAATAGAAAATATAATGTATTTCGGCTATAAAGTTCTTCCTAGACCTCATACATTAGGGGGCAACTATTATCACTGTAAAATCAAACAAGCAAAGGACATTATGAATTGTCAAGTAGAAGGATTTACAGGGTGGAAAAACATTACAAAATTTGTAAAATTTAACTTTCTCTAAGGTAAAAAGAAAATTTTATCAAATTGTGCACAGAAGACACGCGCACAATGCACTTTGCGTGCCCTTTTCTTCGATATAAAATCAATTCTCTGCAGATTTCCCTCAATAAACCACGTGGTCCTGGGTATGGCGGAAGGTCACTATCCGGAACCACTTTGCACACTTTAGGAAGAATATTCTCCACTTGAGGCCGCCCAAGGACAACCGCCTAGAGTCACCTTGAGACCTCAAGTGAGAACACAATGGAATCAACCACCACTCTTGGGTCACTATCCACAATTGTACCAAGAGAGGGAAGAAGATTTGTATTTTTCCTATAAAAAACCACCATGAGAAGAAAAATTTGGAACACATTGTTATGCTGGCCAAATTGCCCATGAGAAAACCAGCAGTGTGTTTTCCAAGAAACAAAGGAATGAATGGATTCATTTGTTGTTCATCCAACATCTCAATCCCAAAGGATAAGTGCATCAATTTTCCGTTATCTGATCACTCATTCGAGGAGAAGAGAGATGCATGCAAACAGCTTAAGGGGAGAGCCCTCCTTGCTTTGAGTATTAGAGCTCCATAGCTCTAAGGACTCACTGTATGTGTTTTAGCATTCTACCTCTTTTTACCACCAGAGGCTAATAAAAGGGGATTCATTCTCCATTGATATTATTAATTCGTTTATTCAATATTGAGCTTGTGTTATATGTGTATTTTTTTTTCTTGTTTCCTCCTCTTTTTGTAGTATGCTATGTTTTATAACTAGTTTTTCTACATGTTATGATGCTTCACTAACCATCTAACAGCCCATTTTTTCCTGTGACATTGCTTGTAGGCTAGCAATCACTCCTACCAAGCACTAGTGTTTTTTGTACACCCTTGTAATAAACACACCAACACAAAAACCACATAAACAAATGTCCCTCAAGAAATTTAAGAAGGATAATAAATTATCACTGAAGTACTATGGTCCTTACAATGTGGTGCAAAATATTGGTACTATGACATATAAATTGGAGCTTCCTGTATCTTCCCGAGTGCATCCGGTTTTCGATGTTTCATGCTTAAATAAGATTATAGGTGACAAGCTCCCAGTTCAAACAATATTGCCATAACTTGACGAGGATGGAAAAATCATATTGGAATCTTAAGCAGTCACGGAAAGAAGAACTCAATGGCTATGAAATTGATCAATTTCAGAGTATCTCATCAAGTGGAGTAACTTACTCATTGAAGATTCCACATGGGAGGATGAGACTTTTATACAAAAGCATCCAGAGCTACTCAAGCGTTGAGGTGTTAGATCCCTATATTACTAGTATAGTCCCTTATTGTTGTTAGTGTAACCCCCTTATTGTTATTATTGTACTCCTTTAACCCCCATATTGTTATTATTGTGCCCTTAAATTATTATTGTTAGGTCGACTAGGATTACATTATGGCCCTACTAGGATTACAATGTGGCCCCATGGACTCTTATATATAGAAAGGAGGTTTTTTAATTGTATCATCCAAGAATTGTTCATTCATGTAATGTATTGGAGGTTTCACCCTCGAAGTGGCTTTTCTTCTTATATTTTTGGAGCTGGTTTCACAACATTTGGTATCAGATGTAGGAGCCTATTTCCTATGTGTCGAAATATCCTAACATCCCCCCTTAAGAAAAAATTGGGATAGGATTGAAGGATTTACAAAAGTGACACAATAGGAGAAGGAAGGAGGCATTAGATCCTATCCCCCCTTAATGACAATCCCTTCGGGTCCGTATACTTTCAGTGGATATTGCTTACACCCAAAATTTTGGGCATGGTAAAACTTCCAAAGCAGAATTAGATCCTGTGTGGAATTCAGGGATCTAGTGTGGTGATTATTCCAACAACCCCCTCAAACACAGCTCGGGGAATCAATAGCTCCTCTCAAACGCAGCTCGGGGGAATCGAACCTGGGTCCAGGCTCTGATACCATGTACGAATTTACAGGGTAAGTTCCGTAGATCAAGAACCAAAGGTCACCACTCACAAACATATCACAAATCAGTACACCAATATAATCACGTGGTTAAAACCCTCAAAGAGGGAAATAGTCCACGCTCTGAGCCAATGTGGCCACTTCAGGGAATTTATTAATATAAAATAAAATTTACATATGTTTCTCTCATAAACAGTTACCGGACAAATGACCCTCCATGCTCTTTAAATAGAGATCATGGACCAATCGGGTGTTAATACATGGATCAAGTGTCGTTAATACCAAGGTGAGAGATAACCATCAGATCACTACAAATTGTGACCGTCGGATTATAAGTTACAAATTTACATGGTAAATAAACACAGTTTACCTAACTCTACACTAGACTAAGTTATTCTTAACTATTTCCTGTGTGTCGAAATATCCTAACATCAGAGCTTTGAGATTCTAGGGTTTCGCTGCTTCAAACAGGTCATCGTGGAATTTTTTCTATAAATTTTTTCTACGAAGGTTCAGAATCTGAAATTTTTAGAGTGCAAAGCCGAAATCCTGAGGAACATCATCGCAAAATTTCAGAGCCTGGTTCGCAACATTTTTGGAGATATGATCTGTGCAAGTTAGGTCATTTTGCAAGCTCCTGAATTTAACCTAAACAGGTCATCGTGGTATTTTCGTAATAAATTTTTTTCTACAAAGGTTCCAAAGCTAAAATATTTAGAGTGTGAAGCTGAAATCCTGAGGAAAATTTTCGCAAAATTTCAGATATTGTTTTGCAATATTTTCGGATATATGATCTGTGGAAGTTAGGGCTTTTTGAGGCTTCTGAATTTCATCTCAAAGAGGTGATCGTGAGAAAATATTCATAGCTCTCTCTCTGAGCATCAGATTGGAATTCCATAAAAGGTGACTGCACGTACACAGAATGTAGTTTTTATTCTATCAATTTCAGATCCAAAGGAGGAAACAATGACACGTGGCAAGTCATACAATTTCGCTCTATTGAACCAGTCCAAAATTGGGTCATTTTGGGAGATTGGAAATAACTTTTCCTTGAAGAATCCAAATCAGATCGGACCTATGGCATTTGAAAGAAGCTTTGGAGGGCTAATACAAGGCTTAATTTCAGATATTTAGGATTTGCAATTATAGAGATAATTCAATTTCAATATCGAGCTCCTCAAAAGCAAGTAAAAGGTGTGTAATTTTTTTTCCGAATTGCATAAGTCTTGTTTGAAGAATCAAGTTGAATTGATTCCAAGGGCATATTATAGAATAGATATCAGTATTGGATTCTAAAATGGCCCCTAAAAATAATTCAACACCCATTAAGCCTTTAGAAGGCTCTACTATGACTTATGAAGACGAATAATGGCAACATGAAATATCAAAATTACAAGAGAAAGTGTAACAAATTTCGCTCTCACAAAGAACAACAAAAAATGAAATGGAAGTTTTGAAGAAAGGCATGGAAACTAAGATGGATGGTTTGAAGAAAGGCGTGGAAGCTAAGATGAATGGTTTGGAGGGTAAGATGGATGGCATGGAAGTGGGCATGGAAGCTAAGATGGATGACATGGAAGCTAAGATTGATGAAAAAATGAAAGACAACATGGAAAACATGAAGAAAGATCTAAAAGTAGACATCGAAGGTTTGGAAAAGTTGATACAAGAAATGTTTCCTAATGGTGAAAAGATAGTAGAGGAAACTCATGATGAGAACCAAATAAATCTTAATCATGATTTCACAAACTCTACTGTTGTAGGCAAGAACCACCATATTCCAAAAATGGATATGAGGAAGTTTTATGGAAAGGATCCTGTAACATGGATACTACAGATGGAGCAATATTTTGATCTCAATAATGTGAAAAACACACAAAAGTTACGCATTGCAACTTTACATTTAGAACAAAATATATTTGTATGGTATCGATGGCTTTTCTCCCATAAAAAAATTGTCACTTGGTCAATTTTTACGAAGGAAATGATATAACATTATGAGGATACGAAGAGAAACACCTTCTTTAGCCAATTGATAAATCTCAAACAAAAGGGTTTAGTGGGGGAGCACATTAAGGACTTCCAAAAATTGAATATAAGGGTAACTGATATTTTAGAGGAACATGGGATTGATCTCTTCATATGTATTTTAAAGGATAACATCCAACATGAAGTTCGCGTTTTGGAACCTAATTCATTGGAGAAGGCATTCAGGTTGGCCAGAAAAATTGAATGTAAAATTATGGCGACAAGGAAGCCTACCACTCACTTCTATAAAGAGGTAAGTGTTGTTAATCCTAGATTTGCACAACCTACAAGGTTGACACCACAACAATTGGAAGAAAAAAGAGCAAGAGGGATTTGCTACAGTCGTGATAGAAAATACACTAAAGGTCATAAGTGTGCTAAGAAGAAATTATTTTACATAGATTGTGAAGAGGAAGAAGAAAATGAACAAGGATCTTCAAAAGAAGAGGATATACACAACCAATCAACCCTAGAGGAGGAAGAAATGAGTCTAACCATATCGGGTAATGCATTGGCAGGAATTACCACTCCTCAAACTCTCAAGATAGAAGGACATATCAAGAAGAAAAAGGTAATAGTGTTGATTGATTCAGGTAGTACCCATAATTTTATTCATTGTAAGGTAGCCAAAGAATTGAATTGTTTCCTATACCCAGCATCAGAATGTCAAGTGATGGTTGCAAATGGAGGAACTATAAATTGCTATGGAAAATTCCATAATATCAAGATAACCATGGGGGAATATGTATTGAATAGTCCAATGCTTTCCATTCCTATGGGAGGTTTTGATGTTGTACTAGGAGTACAATGGTTACAATCTTTGGGGACAGTAGCTTTTAATTTTCAAGAACTTTTCTTGAAATTTTTTTCACAAGGAAAGGAAGTCGAATTACGGGGTATTGGAGGGGAGCCAGAAAATATAATAAGCTCTAATGTCATGACAAAGCTTCTAAAGAAAGAAAAACGAGGCATAATTGCACAATTATTCTCACTAGAAGTTCCAACATCAAAATCATCTATTTCTTCAAATATCCAAAAAGTCTTGGACAATCATTCCAAGGTGTTTGAAACTCCCAAAAGACTCCCACCTATTTTTTATCATGATCGTGCTATTCATTTGATTCTAGGAAGTGTTTCTCCAAACATCAGGCCTTATAGATATCCTTATGTCCAAAAGATCGAAATTGAACATATGATTGTCGAAATGTTAGAGGCTGGTATAATTCAACCTAGTCAAAGTTATTTCTCTGCTCCTGTAGTATTGGTACACAAGAAGGATGGATCATGGTGCATGTTTCTGGATTATAGGGAGCTCAATAAGCTCACCATTAAATATAAATTTCCCATTCCTGTGATTAATGAATTACTGGATGAATTACATGGATCAATTTATTTTACCAAGTTGGATCTTCGTTCAGGATATCATCGAATTAGAATGAAGACTGAAGATATTCCAAAAACAACATTTCGAACTCATGAGGGTCATTATGAATTTTTGGTCATGCCTTTTGGCCTTACCAATGTGTTAGCCCCCTATGAATTTTTTGACAAGCAAACAGGGGGCTAAATTGTTTTTGAAGCTTCAAGGAATGCATTTCCCCTGAAAACACATCATCCTTGAAGCCTCCTTATGCCCTGATCCTTTGATAAATTCCCATTGCTAGTTCCAGTTATAAAGCCTCTCTGTTGGTGAAGAAATGCCCAAAAGGCCCCCTTTTCCTCTTATTCCATTCCCATTTAACCTCTGTTCCCTTCCCTTTAACCCCTCTCTTTTTCCCCCATTAACCCCCTTAAATCATCCTAAAATCCCCTTTAAATCCTACACGCACCCCTTGTTGGGTCAAATTCCCCCTTTTTTCCCCTATCGTTACCCTTCCCTAGCCTCAAATTACATCAAAAGGGGCCAAAAACACATTTTCTATCTTATGATAAGGCCTAGCCCCTTTCGGCCTAGCCCCGCAAATCACTTCCCCATGTAACCCAGTGCTGGAACCGAGCGCAAAAGCACAAGGCGCTTATCGCAATCAGAGGTGTCGGGCGAGCGCATCTCTGTGTTAACTTAAATTTTCCGATGCGATTGGGTTTTGGTCTATAAGACCTCCGCCGCGATCTCCACCATTGATATATCACTTAGATTTGACGGCCCGGCGCTAATCGCACTCCAGCTTCCGATCGCGATCGGAACTTTCATCGTGCCACTCCTTGTTTCCCCCCAATTGCGACTCCCCGTTCCGATCTGAGCTGTCCATCCCTCCAGATCCAACGGTTCAGATTTATCCTGCTCCCCTCTCATCGCTCCATTCTTTCCTCCGCCGATGATAATCCTAGCCATTGATTCCCCTGTTGATCCGACGGCCCTCGCTCTCCCGCTCCAATCGCAATCGCATTTTCCAATCGCTGCCACCTTCCTCCCTTTGCGATTGTTATTTCCCTGATCCAATCTCGACCATCCGATTAGTCCAAGATCCAACGGCTCGGTGCTAATCACATCATCGCTCCGTCGCCCCTCTCCATCTCCCTCCGATTGAATGTGGGCCGTTGATCTGGTCCCCGGATCCAACGGCCAGCGCTCAATCGCGCCATCGCCAATCGCAAAGTTTAAAAGTGTCACCCCCTATGCCCCCGATTGCAATCCGCCAATTCGATCTTAGCCGCCCATTTCTTTAGACCAGACGGCTGGGATCTAATCGCGCCCCCCCATTGGTTTTCTTCATCGGAGCCCCTATTAACCTCAACTTTCAATCTTCGCCGTCGATCTCCTCCTGAGATCCGACGGTCGTAAATGAATCGCCCTCCACCTTGGCCGGGTCCCACCACTCAAATCCATTATGTAACGTTTTCCGGTCATTCCCATTCATTCCTTTGTATTTCGCCGAAGTCCAAACCTTCCTGATTTACATTAAAAGGTTTTCCATCCCACCCGACCTTCGAACTTTAATGTTTTTGTGTTAAAGTTCACTGCATTTCCCCGCCATTTCCATTGTATCCACAGTGTTTGCCTCCGTTACGCCACCATTCTTCCAGGCCTTCAAATTATTCTTCCGACATCGTCCCAGAATTGTATAATTGAATTAATTTATTTTGCAGGGGTTATAAAGAGACCATTACAACAGTCGAGTGAAGCAGCAGAGCCGAAATGCAGGATTTACACCCATAATTGAAGATTAACAACTGTGATCCCGAATTCAAAGGATAAGGCGCAGTTGAAGTTAAAGAAGCACACGAAACAAAGCTATATCTGTGTTTTATGTCAGCAAGGTACCTTTCTCCAGAAATACTTCCTTTCAGTGTTCTCCATGCCTCCTTGAGCCTTTAAACGGGTGAAATACACTGGCAGAAGTTTTTATTACTGTCAGGACCGCAGTTATGGAAGCATGGAAACCTGAAGACCTTTTCAGTCACCTTACTTGCTTCAGAAGACAAAACAGAGGGCCTTACAGCCATAAGGACATTCAAGAAACATCATAGGTCAATCTTTGCCTGATAGAGTCTCCCAAACCATACCAAAAGTACTTAAAACGATGCAGATTTCCATTAAGCAGAGTGGGCATGAACTCTTTCTCCACTCTGTCTTAATGAGATCCATTTAATGAATATCATCTGCTCCTGTTATTCTCTTCTCCTATAAGAATTCCCAAGAACATATTGTAAAGGTTGTTTTTCGGTTGTTGCCGATTGCTGTTAGAGGGATTCAGTTTGACTGTTAGAACAGTCTTGGGAGGGAATAGCAGAGTAGTTTGTATGTAGTAGGCTGGGAGGATAAGTTTGGATTGTAACAGCCATTGAGCTCAGTGTATGTGACTGGTTTTGCATCAATTAATCAAGCACATTTCACAAGATCTTGGTCTATTACTATTGATGATGTTTTTCTAACACTGTTTATTACATTTTCATACTGTTTCATTTTCTGCTGGCTCGCATCAGAATATTGGCATAGGATTTACCCTTGCTAGGTACCCTATGTTTTTTCTCTCCTTGCCTTTAATGTTTTCTGCTAATAGTGAATCTAAGAGTAAGTTCAGCTAATTTAACCAGTGTAGTGGTTCCATATGCTGCTAGCTGATGTATGAATTAGGGGTTTGCTGCTTGGATATTCTTGCTGATGTCAAAGCATTGAAGGTTCAAAGTCCTTCTCTGATCTACAGACCCTGGCTCTGTTAAGCTTATCTCTATTTTTCCCTTGGAGAATGCTAAAGCTGACCTGGAGTTAAATGACCTCTGGTCCGATCTATAAGCTGCCCCTTTGTCCCTCCATTGAAAGCTGCCTTTGAGTATGTCTAAGTAAGTCTGGAGTTAAATGACCTCTGACCTGATCTATAGACAGAAATTGGGTTGTTTTCCTTCTTTCACTTTCAATCCTTAATGCTCCATTCCATCATCCATCTAAAAAGATCCTTTAGTGTAGATGACTTGCCCTCTGAAAGCCTTGGCTAGTTGTTGCAAGTAATTCTCCTTTCATGACTCCATAGCCCAATGGATGGCACATTCTTAACCTATCCTTTTTGCCGAAACATCCTGCTGCTCTGCTTCTTTCCTTCCATTACTTTCTCAGTCTACGATCTCATGACCAACCCAGCAACCAACCAACCAAATCATTTTAAAACCCCCTTTGTGCTTCATAACTAGCCTAACATCTCATTGGAGCTTTCACAGATATATCATTCTTTGTTTTATTGGAGAGAACCCTCTCCGGGTCCAGGAGGGCTAGATCCTAGGGCCCCAAAGTGGTTATGATGTTGTCTCATCTTTTGGTATTTCCAATCTGACCAAAACATGGGAACCCCAACACAATGCACCTTCTACATTTCAAGTGTTGATGAATTCCATTTTCAAAACCTTCCTTAGAAAATTTATGCTAGTATTTTTTGATGATATACTAATCTACAGCAGGTCTTGGAAGGATCATGTTCAACATGTTGACAGGGTGCTCAAAGTATTGCAGGAGAAACAATTATATGCAAAAACATCCAAATGTTTCTTTGGAGTGCAAGAGGTGAAATATCTGGGTCATATTGTATCTCATGAGGGTGTTAAGGTAGACCCTAACAAAATTAAATCCATTAAGGAATGTAAAGTCCCCACAACCATAAAGCAGTTGCGAGGA
This sequence comes from Pinus albicaulis, assembly GCA_034641835.2. Lineage (NCBI taxonomy): Eukaryota > Viridiplantae > Streptophyta > Pinopsida > Pinales > Pinaceae > Pinus > Pinus albicaulis. The sequence continues at coordinate 1,010,349,400 of CM076577.1, read as the reverse complement.
TTTCTCAGGTTAACAGGGTATTATCACAAGTTTTTTAAGAATTATGGGAGAATAGCAGCACCTCTAACAACATTATTGAAGAAAGATGCATTTTCATGGACTCCTGAAACAACTAAGGCCTTTGAACACCTTAAATAAGCAATGTGCCTAGCACCGGTCTTAGCTACACCAGATTTCACAAAAACCTTTATTGTGGAATGTGATGCCTCGGGAAATGGAATTGGTGTTGTTTTAATGTAAGAAGGAAGACCCATTGCTTTTGAAAGCCGTCCAATCAAAGGAAATTATTTATAGAAATCTATTTATGAGAAGGAAATGTTAGCAATACTGCATGCACTAAAGAAATGGTGAACTTACCTAATGGGAAGACACTTCAAGGTAAAAATTGATCATGATAGTCTTAAACACTTTTTAGAACAAAGACTATCTTTAGAATAGCAGAAAAAATGGGTCACAAAGATGTTGGGTTATGACTTTGAGATAATCTACAAAAAAGGGAAGCTAAATGTTGTTGCAAGTGCACTCTTAAGAAAGAATGAAGAGGTGGAAGCATTGCTTTGTGCCATATCTATTATCCAACAATATTGGATAACCGAAGCAAGGGATGAATGGAAGACGAATGAAGAAGTGTGGATACTCATTCAAAAGTTGCAGCAAGATCCTAGTACATCTAATACATGTATTTGGAAAATGATTCCTTATGGTACAAATATCGCTTATATCTTTGTAAGAATTCCCAACTAAAACAAAATATTATTTTGGAATTGCACACTTCTCCTATAGGAGGACACTCAGGATTTTTAAAAACATACCACAGGGTGAAGAAAGAATTTTTTGGGATGGCCTTAAATCTGATATTCAAAATTTTGTGACAGAATGTTTGGTTTGCCAGTAGAATAAATTTTAGACAATTAAGACCCCGAGTCTTCTACAACCTTTATCCATTCCAAGTCAATGTTGGGAGGAAATTTCAATGGATTTTATCACAGGTTTACCTAAGTCCGAAGGAAAGAGTGTCATCATGGTGGTAGTTGATAGACTAACCAAGTATGCACACTTTTGTGCATTATCTCATCCATTTAAAGCAAGTACAGTTGCTACTACATTTATGGACAGAATTCAAAAGCTACATGGAAGCCCAAGGGTTATTGTGAGCGACAGAGATCCCATTTTTACTGGAAATTTTTGGACGGAGTTATTTTCTTGTTTGGGTACTCAATTAGCTCATAGCTCATCTTGTCATCCTCAATCTGATGGTCAAACTGAGATAGTAAATAAATGTTTGGAAGGATATCTTCGTTGTTTTGTATCTGATAAACAAACACAATGGGTCAAGTGGTTACCTCTCGCTGAATAGTGGTATAACACTTCCTTCCATACTGCAGCAAAAATGACCCCATTTATGGCACTTCATGGATATCATCCACCATCAATCACATCATCTTTAAGGGAAAATTCGAAGGTTCAAGCAGTGGAAGATCACATCGAGCATCAACAAGAAGTTCTCCAACTCTTAAAGGATAACCTGAATTTGGCACAAAATCGAATGAAACAACAGGCAGATCAACATCGCAGCAAGAGAATTTTTGATGTAGGAGATTGGGTATTTTTACGGCTACAACCATATAAACAAATGTCCCTCAAGCAAGCTAAGAAGGATAATGAATTATCGCCAAAGTACTATGGTCCTTACAAGGTGTTGCAAAAGATTGGTACTATGGCATACAAATTGGAGCTTCCTGCTTCTTCGCGAGTGCATCCAGTTTTCCATGTTTCATGCTTAAAGAAGGTTATAGGTGAAAATCTTCCAGTTCAAACAATATTGCGAGAACTTGATGAGGAAGGAAAAATCATATTGGAACCTGAAGCGGTCATGGAAACAAGAACTTTCGTGACTCTCAAATCGATCAATTTTGATATCTCGTAGTGGAAAGAACTTTGCAGAGATTCTACATGGGAGGATGAGAATTTTATCTGAAGCATTGAGAACTCAAGCGTTGAGGATAACACTTTTAAAATGGCATGTGGGTCCCTATATTGCTAGTATAGTCCCTTATTTTTATTAGTGTAACCCCCTTATTGTTATTATTGTACTCCACCTTAACCCTCATATTGTTATTATTGTTATGGTGTGTTGGGTTGGCTGGGATTACATTGTGGCCCCACTAGGATTAGAATGTATTATGGACTCCTATATATAGAAAGGAGGTTTTTAATTTTGTATCATCAAGGGTGTTCATTCATGTAATGTATTGGAGGTTTCCCCCTCGAAGTGGCTTATTTCTAAGGCACTGATATCTCTTTTCTTCTATTTTTGGAGATGGTTTCACAACATGAGGACAACACTTTTTTGAATGATAGGGGAATCTTAGGTCCCTATAATACTAGTGTATCCCCTTATTTTATTGTTAGTGTAGCCCCATTATAGTTATTTTTGTGTCCATGTAGTCCCCATAGTGTTATTATTGTGCCCCATAGAAGCCCACTATTGTTATTGTTTTTCCCTTACATTATTATTGTTATGTAGGCTCTGATTATATTGTAACCCCTTAGACTCTTATATATAGAAAGTAGGTTTTCTCATTTGAATCATGCAGGAATTGTTCATTTATGTAATGTAAAAGAGGTTTCCCCCTCGAAGGGGATAATTTTTAAGTCATTGACCTATCTTTTCTTCTATTTTGTGAGTTAGTTGCATAACATGTTGTTGTATGAAGACATTTTTGAGCCAGTGACAGTTTAAATTCACAAAAAAAAAAAGTATGAGGAAGATGAATAAGTCTTCTAATATATATATATATATATATATATATTATTTAAATATCTCTATTAACCAATATATTTCAATATCAACTTTATATAGAGAGAAAAAAAATAATGTTAAATATAACAAAATGTTGTAATTGAAAGTAAACAAATTCAATTACTTCCAAAGGGAAATGTGCAATTCATTCAATTTTTAATATAAAATTGATATGTGACATTTAAAAATTAATTTTAATAATAAAAAAATTCAATGTAGATCACAAATAAAATATTTCAATATACAGGATTAAGTAATATTTTATTTTGTTTGTCAAATTTTTTGAGTTCTCCAAAGATTACATCAAGCTTTCTGTATGGATTGAGAAATCATGCATCTAAACCATTAAAATCAAGTGAGGAGCACATCCAACCTAGGCCACACCAACCCTTAACATGGTTGGATTTTTTCCCACGAAGTTTCGAACGAGTGACCTTCACATCACAGAGTGACTTAATAGTACACCCCATCACCATCTATTCTACACCTCATGGTCCATGATTAAGTAATATTGATATGTATTTAAAAATATATTAATAATTAAAAAGAATTTAAATATGGACAACGTGTTTTATAAATAAAATATTTCAACTCATATGTTAAGTAAAACATTGCAATGTCAATTATGTATATATTATATATAATAATAAAAAATAAAAAAACTGTATATACCATCCTAGATCCATCTTAATGCCGGATCTATGAAGCGTTGTGAGGGATCAAATATTTTGAGGTGCAAACCTTTCCTCAATTTTTGCACTAAAAAAATAGGTTTTCACCTCAAGATATTTGATTCCTCTCGTCACTTGATAGATAGGTGGTTAAGATGGATCTAGGATGATTTTTACACACACATACCATCTCTCTCTCTCTCTCTCTCTCTCTCTCTCTCTCTCTCTCTCTCTCTCTCTACCTTTCTCTCTTTATTTATTTCTTCTTCCTTCCCTTTCTCTCCCCCTCCAACTCCATATCTCTCTTCCTCCCTCTCTCAAGCCATCTCCATTTTCCTTCCTCTCTCTCCCTTTCTCCCCCCCTCCCCCCCGGTCACACTCTCTCTTTCTCTTCCCTCCAACTTTGTCAGTATCTCCCTCCCTATCTCCTTCTCTCTCTCCCCTTATCTCCCCCCTCCATCTCCATATCTCCATCTCTCTCTCTTTCTCTTCCCTCCAACTTTGTCAATATCTCCCTCCCTATCTCCTTCTCTCTCTCCCCTTCTCTCCCCCCTCCACCTCCATATATCCATATCTCTCTCTTTCCCTTCTCTCCCTCTCTCTCCTCTCCTTCTCTCTCTCTCTTCCCTCCTCTCCTCTCTTATTCACTCTCTCTCCATCTCTCCCTTGTTACTCCCTCTCGATCTCCACCTATATCTATCTATGTCTTTGTTCTTACCTCTCTCTCTCTCTCTCTCTGCCATCTAACTATGTCACTATCTCCATCCATGTTTCCTCCTCTCTCTTCTCCTCTCTCCCCCATCCATCTCTATGTCTCCCTCTCTCTCTTCCCTTTATCTCCTCTCTCTCTTCTCATGTTCTTTGTCTGCCCTCCTCTCCTCTCCACCTCACTCTCTCTCCATATCTCCTTTATCACTCCCTCTCTCTCTACCTCTATCTCTCTATGTTTTTGTTCTTGTCTCCCTCTCTCCCCCCCTCCAACTCCATCTCTCTCTCTCTCTCTCTCTCTCTCTCTCTCTCTCTCTCTCTCTCCATCCATCCATATTTTTGATGATATTGAAAGGTCGACACGTCTTAACAAATCAAATCCCTTGAATCATGTTGTCACAACGAGACAATGAGACACACTAGCTCAGATATGAAAGTATGTGAGATTATTTTGTGTATTTTATGATTTTTTATTTTTTTTAATAGATATAAAAAATAAAAAAAAATAAAAAAAACCCATCATCAATTGAAATAAAAATTCAAATAACTATATATGCATTAATTACAAGAATTACAATCAAATAGATGAAACTATAAAATATATATAAATAAAAATGCAAAATCAAATATTAGATAGAAACAACAAACTAATCAAATCCTAGGCTTGAGACCCAAGGTTATGTAGAGCATAATTTGTTATAATTATAAACAAGGCAACATGCTAGTCAAGATTGGTGCAAATACCTTGTATCCTATAGAGCATAAGCCACTAACAACAAATAAGTAAATTGGTGAAAAAAATAGTACAAATTATACACAAAGAGGTATATGAACAAGTATTTTATGAATCTAAAGCTGATTTTTATTAAAATGAGACAAATTACAGCCAAAATTGTGAAAGACAAGCCTCTACGAAGACTTTTGACCAACCTGAGTCATAGAATAATGCGATGTAAGGATATCATATACAATAATCCAAGCAAGAAACAATAATGGAAACAGAATGAAATCCTTAAGCAAGTAAGATATGGGAAACTTGGTTTTGTGAATAATAATTAGTAATATCAATGGAGTCACCTAGTTTATTGCCCCTTTATCATATAAGTTTTTGTCACCGTCAGGATTAGCCTCATAATTTATGAGAAATTAAAAAAACAGTGGAATTATTACAACCAAAAGTTATAGAATACCTCTCCATTAAAATTTCTCTCTCATGCCTCCATAGATTTCTCCTGTTTTTAAGAAGGCTTTGAACAATTTTGGTGGCTTTTCTCTAGGTTGAAAGATTAAATTAGTTTGATCTATAATAAAATATGATTAGATGAATTGATGGAAAATATTCTAAGGATTGTTTAAATAATTAAATTATAACTAAGGTCTAATAGGTGGGACCCTCTCTAATCCATTCCATAAATTTTTCTCTTCCATTGTATCATAAATATTCATTATGTGCCACTTTATCTCTATTAACTTTTCTATTTGAAATAAAGTTGTTGGTAATAAAATATAATATAAATAATAATTAACCATAATAAGTAAACATCGAGTGCATATAATTCATATGTAAGCTGGGTTGTTCTTGATATTGATTTTGGGGCATCCCTAACAAATTATCCATTTTAAAATGAAAAAGATACCTCAATAGTTGTGAATTTGTATTAAAGTGAATAGAGATTCTAGGCCCCATTACCCCTCTGACACCTAGGTGCTAGTTACTATTTGAATTTCCTCTACCCCTACCTCTTCCACTATTTCTATTGAAAAATCCCATTCTATAGAAATTCAATGATTTTTAATACACATGTAATTGATGATTCAACGCCATTTTTCATTTCATTAATGAATTAGTGAGTTTAAATAACCATAGAGGAAATAATAACTGAAATGGAACAAGAAAAAAGAAAAATTTGTATGAGGAGGATCAATTGAGATGATGACATCAACCTTTTAAATAAATCTGCGGAGAAATAATTTGAATAATGACCATTTCCCTTTTCTTTTTTTCTTTTCTTTTTAAACTAAATGTCAATGCGTTTCCCATAATACAAACATGGAATTACTTAGAGGGCTCATTTTATTTTGAAAATTTCAGAATAGACCCAAAGTGAAGGGAACGAAACTGAATCAACATGTCAGAATCGAAAGACCCAACAATTTTATCATACAACCTTTGGTACAGTACCGAATCCAAAACCTGATGCAATATCCCGACTACTTGACAGTAAGCACTCGCATGTTTCTTAATAGATTATCAAAATGTGACAAAAACGGGTGTGAGCATAGACTCAATAATGTTTATTGCAACCAATGAATAATAATTTAAGACACACATAAACCTTGTAACAACCCTGGTGAAAATTCCATGTAATAAAAGTTAGTAAAGGCAAAATAATAACAACGATTATGGGACACTTATTCCAAGTTGAATGTTTGGAAAAACATCCTAGTGCAGGTGTTTATTTGGTTTATTATGGCTAAGGAAAATGGAAAATGCAATGGCAAAGGCTTTGGAAAGGAAAAATAGCATTTTTGGAAATTTATTTATGAAAATAATGGAAAATAGGAGAAAAGTAAGGTGAAAGGTCACGAGTTGCATGTGAGGAGGGAAATGAAGGAAAATTAATGGAAAATTGAAGAAAATAAAGGTCTCATTAATAAAAAGGCTTCTGAGGATTAGTTGGTACCTTTTGTCAGTGTAACCTTTTGTTAGTGTAAGCTTTTGTCAATTCAATTTTGGAGCTCTCTCTCTATTCTCTCTCTCTCACTCTTGGACCACTTCAACATTGTATCAAGAAAATAAAAGAAGGAAAAGAGGAAGCAAAGATAAAGCAAGGAAGAGCACGATCAAGCTGCTACAACAGGATTATTTGCATGTATTGATTTACATGTATGATTTCCTTACCAGTCTTGGCACACATGGTTTTGCATGTGTTCTCTTGGTTCCCTTGTTTTCATTGGCATGGGTTTTTCCAGGTGTGACAATGTTCTTCAGCCTTGCCTTCCCATTTCTAGATATCCATGGTGTGATGGGGTTCTCATGTTTTGGTTGAGTTGGATTTTTGGATGGATTCGAAATTGAGTGAGGTGGTCTCTGAAAGAAATAACACATGGCCCAATGATCCCTGAATTAGACTATGGATTGTGGTAAATACTTGGCCTAGTGACCCCTGAACTAGATTGTTGGTTGCGGTAAAGTCATATTTTATGTTACCTTGATAGGCTTAGGAATCCTCGACCCATGAATGGCAGGATATATGGTAAATCCTAGAGGCGGGTGCCTCAATTAGGCCTAGGAATCCTTAGCCAATGATTGGCAGGATATATGGTAAATCCTGGAGGGTGGAGTCTCAATTAGTCCTAAGAATCATGACCGGTGAATGGTGGGATATATGGTAAATCTTAGAGACTAGGAGATAGGAAAATTCCTCACGGTGTAGGTGGCGAAATCAGGTGGCATCGATGTTTTTTTATAGCCTAGTGATCTGGTGGGGATTGCAGTAAAGCCTAGTTCTATTTATGAGGGTGAGGTGGTTTAGCCTTGGGCCCTAGTTGATTTATGGTTATGATTCCCACATTCATGCTTGGAATATGGCATGGGGGTGATTTGATGAAAGAAATATTTGGTTCAACCAATATATGGTCAGGTGGTACATGGAAGTCCCAAACCTGGTTGGCTTTGCATTCATTAATAAGAGTTCCTTCCCTTGGTATTTTATCTACAAATTCAATGGTTCATATACGAAATTTATGGATGTTATATCCTTGTTATTTTTTTTGTTTATATATCGTTGGTTATGAGTATGTTTTATGACAGTGATGATGTATGGCTCTCGTCATGTTTTGATTTGTAAATGAATGAAAAATTAATATATGACCTATTAGATGATAATGTAGCTAATTTTATAAGCAATCAATTCTATTTAGTGTTTTTGAGATAAGTATGAGACCTATATGCTAAGATTTGTTCTTATGACCTATAGGATGCATATTTTTGACTTGTTTGATGAAATTTTTTTCATGGCTAGTAGGGGTCCAATCAATTCATTGATCAAATGTTTGCATTAGAACCTTTGTATCAGTATTATTTACCATTCCTGAATTTTTCATGAATTTTTAAGCAGTGGCCTGAGTCCTAGCCTTGAAAAAGTGGCATATAATCCAGAGTCGCTGACACATAACTAGCTGAAAAAAGTCCACAGTCATTGGATTTCCCTCATTGTGGAAGTGAATGGAGGCCTAAAGTCACATGTATGTCTTGTCAAGGGAGCCATGGGGTGTTATATAAGTGAAAAAACAAGTTTCCTTAAGGATTGGTCACCTGGAAAGGTTGGTTGGCTCCTGGAGGTTCTATAGCATTTGTGGAAGCTCAGTTTGGTTTTGTTTTATTGGTTCCACTTCCTTAACCGTACATGGGGAGTTGAGTCACATCATATTAGCCTATTGTCACATGTTTACCCCAGTGGACTAGTTAGCTTGGGTAAATGTGGGAGGAGGGTGTTATAGAGTGGTATTAGATCATGGTTCACCCCTTGGACTGGATGGGTGGTTTGTTGGTCATGCATTCATGTCAGTTACATATGTGTTCATTATACTTATGCTCTATGTTCTTGTTTCATATGCATGGTGGTGGTCATGGTTGCAATGGTGTCGCTATGTGAAAGTTGATGGTGTTGTTGGGGAATGTGTTGTCATGAGTGTATGATTAGTTATGTATGTTGGTGTTACATGTTGTTAAGTATACATTGATATGGTTGTATTTTTCATGCATGAGATAATGATGTGTGGTTGATATGGTCATGCATTGATGACTGGACTATGATTAGGATGATATCTATATGTTGTTGTTAATTTTTTTATACACTTATTACGCTAATCTGGTTGATATTTCAAATGAGATATCCTCCACGAATTATAATGAGGTACATTGGTTTGTTCATGATTTGGTTTAGCAGACATAGTATGTCTTGCAAGAAAGATATCAAAGACGAATAACAAGATGGTAGACTATAGTTCAAGAGATTGTCCTTATGTATCATATAAAAAATGTGGTGGAGAGAACTCTTTTGAATTAGCAGACACAATGAGAATTTTGAAGGGAGAAATAAGAAGTTGTAAAGAAGGCAATGAAAAAATCATGTAGGCGCAAGAGAAAAAAGAAAAAATAAATGAAGTAATCCTTCATAGTATGTCATAATTGTAGAGACAGGGACCAATTCGAATCATCCAAGGGAAAGAGAATAATATTAATGGTGCATATAGCAGTAGGTCTCATGGTGGCCACAGATCGGATAGGGATGACACGGTTAGAGATGGAAGGCTCGTGGATACTCTAGATAGGAGAGGTGATGGAAAAAATTACTATTCTATTTATGGTTCTGACAGACACTATGATCGTCATCATTATCATCCTTACTGGAGGAGCAACAGGGGATATTTTTCGAATGATTTCAAGAAAGCTAAGCTACCTACCTTTGATGGAGATTTAAAGAAGCCATAGGATGCAGATGCTTGGTTACTTGGGACGAAGAAATTATTTTAGTTGTATGAGTACACAGAGAATATGAAGGCCAAAATAGCTATATTCGGACTCAAAGGGAAAGCATACTTCTGGTGGGAATATGTAAAACAGGTTAGATACATCAGGACGAAAGACTTGAGTTGGCATGAAATCAAGGGACTCTTCAGGAAGAAATACTTTTCAGAAATGTACTACGATAGCAAAGCCAAGGAATTATATGAGCTTAAGATGGGTGCAATGACAGATGAGGATTATGCAACCAAGTTTCTGGATTTATTGAGGTATGCACCGTATATTGAGGATGAAAAGGCTAAATTTTATCTATTTTTCAGTGGATTTCCATTAGCTATTAGAGATTAGATTGAGTATGATGAGCCTCGATCACTTGAGGAATTTATTGGGAAATTGAAGCATTTATATGAGCACTCAAAGAATAAGAATGGATCTCAACAAGGATGTAAAGGTGAAGGTAAATGGAAGCCGAAAATAACAAGGCTAAAGAATGTAGAACATGTTAGTGTCAGTCTAGTCATAGTGCCATCAGTGATCAAAATTTCTCTTTTGCATTTGCATATTAGGAGTCCCATACCAATAAATTTCATCACTCCACTAGGTCATGGATTCATTGATGGTAGTAATTTTTCATCAGTTTTCCCTCATGTGAAACTTGTTGATTCTCCTTTCTATGGTCTTTAGTCATAAGTCACTTTCACTCTCAAATCATGTCATTAGGTCATAGGATGGGTCTCATTAGGTTCTAGGATCTCACCATGGTCAAACTAATGAGTCAAGTGTCAATAAATATCAGCAAGTTCATGAGGAAGTCAATAAACTCAAAGTCACAGCACCTGGGAGATCAAAGAAATATTTTATTCAATTTGATGTAATTTTCACCTCAAAACCATGTTTTGAGGTGAAAACATGATATTTTTCCTTTATTTTCATTCATAATGTAATCTCATATATAATAAGTCACAATTCAGAAGCTTCCATCTCCACAAAGTCATCACCCTGCCTTCAGAGAATTTTTCTGTAGCAAGTTCAACATCAAATCATGTTCCAAGTGGACTCAAAATAAAGAGCCCGAAAAGAGCTTTCAAATGGTATACTACACTCTCAAAACTGACTCTTGGATTGAAATTTATGCCTAAGTGAAGTAAAAGTCCTCTATATCCTAACCCTTCCCCTTTTTCCCATTTTTCCCTTAAAATTCATGTTTAAATTTTAATATTTTCTTTATAAAATCCTTTTTTTCCCCTTTCGATTTACAAAATCTCATTATAAAATCATTTAAACAAATATGCGATTTTTTTATTAACCACTTCCCCACCATACTTCGAAACTTTATAATAAAACTCAAAGTTTTATATTATAAAACCCCGCCGATCCTTTCCCTTTCCCATCGCATCGCAATATTTCATAGGTGCGTTCCGATTGCCCCATGCCAAAAGCTCCGATGCGATTAGGTTAAGTCACCCCCGATTGGCCCCGCCCGATGATATGCTGACCGTCGATCTGCCCATCTGATCAAATGTCCCATACCCAATTGGCGCTTTTCATCGCTCTCCTCCGATTGACTCCTCTCGATGTCCAACTCCTAATTAATCCTGCACCGTTGATCTTCTCATCCGATCGGACGACCCACATTTGATTGGCGCTCCCAAAATACCTCCTCCCGATTGACTTCTCCAATGGAAACCCACCCGATGAACACCCTGACCGTCGATCTCGTCATTCAATTCGATGGCTCATATTCCATATCTGTGTTCCCATCTGTGATTTTCTTTTGCGCTATATGTTTCATCTCCGCTCTCCCCCGATGTTGATTGACCAGGTCCCACCATAAAATTCCTACGCCCTTTTAATAAAAAATTCATTCGTCCCTTTGTATAAAATGAAAAACCATTTTTATTTATTTATAAAGGATTTCCCCGCTCTATTGTTGATTACCCCATCGAGCCTTGCTAATCGCATCGGAAATTTTTGCCTTCGTTCAATTACGCCTACCCCCATTCCTTCGATCCCGATTGCAATTGCGATGCCGAACCCATCCCTTCTCCCTTCCTTCCTATTCACTCAAAATTAATTTTTCTCTTCACAAAGAAATAAAATTCATTTTATTTTATTTCAAAGAATTTTATTAAAAAGTCAGCAAATAATGGAAAGTGACAGTCAAAGACCGAGAGCTAAATAAAACAGAGATTGCAACAACAGCAGCAAAGTAGGGAATTTGTTTTTCATATTGCCTATTTTCTTTCATCCATGTATAATAGCGAATCTCCAAGAAGTCAAATGTAATGTTGTCCCTTATTTTAGGGGGAAAATTGTTGTTTTTCTCTTCCATATTCAGATTTCAGTTCTTGAGGTGTCAGAACAGCTCCCTTTTTCTGTGGATCTATGTTCCCACATTTTGGCCTATTTATTGTAATTTTAAATCATTTGTAAAACAGTCTGTAACTTAGCAATAGGGGAATAGTGTGGAAAGAAACGCTCTGCGCTCCAATGTACAGTTTGACAAGGAATTAATAAAGTGATGCAGCTCTGATTTGTGGGATCCATGTGGTATGAGATTTATCATTTGTTTCTCTCCTTTGTTTCATATGTAAATTGTTATGTTTCACCTCTCATTCATAAACATCTCTTTTTGAATGCTTTCAAGATAGAAAGGTAGAATCCATTTTTTATGCTTTGCCTTGGGAAATCATTCATACTATGTGTTTTTCTTCTGTTTGCAAAGGATCCATTTATTGTGCCCTTTTCATCTCCTCACCAGTCTTTCCATCCCATCCTTATTTAACCTTAATTGCTAAAATTTCCTGCCTATCTTGCCCCATGAAATACCCCGTATTCTGATTTAATTCCCCAGTTTCATACTGTCCCATTTTGTCCCACATATCCCTAAAAATTCATTCATTTTATCACAATTATTTCCTATCATTATACCTAGCGTAATATCAGATCATTATTGCACTTTATTGAATATCCTTTCACGGAGAGAGCCCTCTCCTGTCCTTGTAGGGCTAGCTACAAGGCTGAGCGTGGTTTAGTTGTTACCCTGTTTTTCCCTTTTCAGCCAGGGGTCCAGATCAGGTGCTAACATATCTGGCGACTCCACTGGGGAAGTAAGAAATTTGATTGTCTTTGAAGCTCATATTCTCGGTGCTTTAGGTGTGTTATTCTGTTTTCAAAGCAAATCATGTTCAGGCCCTGTGTGAAATAAAGAGTATTGAAAACCTGTCTTAAGGTTTAAACCCCGGTTATATAGAAACGCGACAAAAACTTAGAAATCTCTGTTGTTCAATTTAAAAAGCTTTATTCTTTACCGACGGAGTAATATTAAGTGGGACCCGGCTTTGAGTTAAAAGCCAAACCAAAGTTCCAAACCACTGTTAAAAGTGCGGTTCATTTACAGTCAACGGGTTTCGGAAAACCAATACAGCCTTCATCGCGCCGCTTTTGGCCTAGAGCAAAACCACTTCAATAAAACATGATCAAGTAATATTTGGGCACGTCATCAACCCAATACCACCCATATCACGCAACTTTTCTGAGTTAAACTTCGGCCTTTGAAAAAACGCGATATTCACGAGGATCGTTCGATCTGGAGAGTGTTGGATCCAACGGCAATCGCGCGGTGAAGTGCACAAGCGATAATCAAGCATAAAAGGGTTTTATATTATAATTTCTAAGGTTGGTGTTCTTTCAAAAGAAATCACGCCACTATTATAATGTTTTGATATTACGACCGGAGTAATAAGGTTTGCTGAAGTATTTTTAATTTGTTCTCCAATATCACATTAATTTGTAAAGGATTTGTTTAATGAGGTCTGAATATTATTGCAAGCAGACATTGTCAAAGCACATTGGAAGGTAATATAATTTCAAGCACTTGTTCCAAAGTCATAATGGAATCAGAGCGTAAATTATTAATCACCCCAATAAATATCTTCCCTGGTAAAGAATGACAGAGTATCATATCTGAATGTTGAGGGTGAAAAACAATCAAATGCATATGAAGGCTGAATTTTTCACCTGGTGACTCCAAATTAATGTAAAGACTCCACTGGAGGACTGAATATTTATGTAGGAAAATGGAAGGATCTTACACAAAGTTCAAGTATCCAAAGTGGAATGGTATTCAGGATCTAATCTGATTTCTTGTAAACTACTTCTTTACTTTTCCGGAAGTTGTCCTGAAATTTTTTCAGAATTTGCTGCATGATAAAGGTGACCAAAATGTTGGTTCTACCTATCCAAAAATTATAAATACTGAGGTTTATTTTGATCTTTGCCTCCGTCCCTTTTCCAAATCTTATGATGACCCTCTTCAAATTGATGAGCCTAAAGAGACAAAGATGCATCCTCTAGCTCCTGTATATACTCCTAGACCCTCTATAATCCCAGATAGATATAAACCTCTCATCTTACCTCCTATACTCCATGCTTTCCCTGCAAATTATTACCTTTATTTAATGAGGTTTGATGGTGAATGTGACAACATCAATGCTGAGCAACATGTGCAAAATGTTGAGACTTTCCTAGACCTTTTTGAAGTTGATAAAGAAGATGTTAGTATTAGGCTTTTTTCTCTTTCTTTACAAGGCAAAGTCAAGAGTTGGTTCAAAATTCTGCCTGATGCGAGCATCTTAGATTTCCAGTATTTTTTCAAAGTCTTCCTCAACAGATGGGTTGTCAAACAAAACCCTTTCCTGATTTTAGAAGAGTATGCCCAGCTGAAAAGACAGTTAGGGGAGACAGTACAACAATTTTCTGTCAGGTTCAATCGAGTCTATTATTCGATACCTGTTGATATAAGACCTCCTCATGGCTTAGATCTCTTACATTACCCGGGTGCTTTTGATCCAGAAATGGAGTTTCAGCTGAGAGAAAGGAACTTAGCAACACTTGAAGAGATATAGAACAGTGCAGTAGATGTAGAAGCTAATCTGTTGATCAGAAGAGCAAAGTTGAAGGAAGAAGAAAAGAAGAATGTTGCAGAGCACCTAACACCTTCAGAGGTAAAGCTTTACCTTTTAGTAAGGGCAGTGGAAAAAATGATGCGAAAAATCACTACAAGGAATGAAAATGACGTTCAAGAACAAATGGCCTATCCAAAACATTCTCTTTCTTATCCCAATTTTCGTCGATCTGAAAATGATTGCGTTATAGAACATCTTGGAGAAAAGAGATCCATTGATACGACATGTATGCTTGATGATATTTTTTATGTTGATGATTTGCCAAAATTCGATCAATACGATGATGATGATTTTTTCCAAACACAAGCTAGTCTTGCAGCACAATCAACTGCTGATTTGTGGGAGGAAGTTCCATTTCAACAACTTGAAAACAGTAATCATCCGATGCATATCATCTAGGACAGTGATGAGGAAAGTCTGGAAAATTGGGAAGTAAGTGAAGGATCTCTGCCTCTTTTTTTCGCTTCAATTCAGTTCATCAAAGACAACTTTCATGCAATTAGAAATCAACAATCTCTCAGTTTTAATGTTGAGGTTGAGACAGATAGTGAAATTCTTGAGAAAGTTTTTAATGAGAAACCTTCCCCTGAAATGACTGATGAAATCATTTGCGATATAAAACCCTCCCTAGCTCTAGATTTGCAGCCACCAAACGCAATTGAAGGTCATATTACAGATGAAGGCTTGAAAGCTGAAACATATGATCTAATGATGCAAGAGGATTCTGTACCCTTATGTTTTGAAGCATTTCAGTTCTTAAAGCAGAATTTTCATAATATCTCTAAAGAAAAGGATGAGCAGTCTGAAAATTGTCATACAGTTTCATTAAAGTCAATAGATACGTTGCAGCAGTCTTTTCAAGTTTTTCATGACCCTATAGCTCATGTGTTGGATGATGTTTGTTGTAAAATTCCTTCTCCATTGGCTAACCATGTGTCAGAAAAGAGTGTTGACAGTAACTTTATTCGAAAGACGACTTCATTGTCTTGTTCAGTAGATGTTTCATTACTAAGCTCATATCAAGGTTTGCAGTCATATGAGGAGACTAATTAAGAAGACTTTTTTTTGTTTAGGATCATCAGTAGAGATTGGTTATTCACGAATTCCAGGATCCTTTTGTCAACTTGCTGCAATCATCAGAGAAAGACAGCACAAATGTTAGGAAATTTTTAGTATCAAGGTATCAATATTACCTGGAGCAGAATAGTGATATATCAATGAAAATCCATAGCTATTGTTATGAAGACCCTTTTGTAGCATTCTTGAGGTCATCCAGTCAACTCATGTTTTGCAAGTTTATCAAGATTCAACTTGATTCCAAGTTACCATGGGAGTTTCCTTTCATTTTTTCCCTCTACTTGCTCATTAGGAAGCACTTGGGGAGAATTAAAATAGCAGCCAGGATGCTTACATGGTTTCATTGGCTGTTCCATTTCACTTGATCAAGCGGTGAATAGAAAAATTAGAGTAAGTTTGATGAATAAACTCAATTATGAGCATCTTTCCAGTTTGTCAATTGTGTTTTAGTCATGTCTTAACTCATTTTGGTTTTATTATGATTGTCAGTCTTATTCTTAAGTCAGATTCAGTCTGCATTGTGTCAATTTTTAGTGTTTTTGACTCCATGCCCAATGGATAAGGCTACTTGTTCTACAGTGTTCTTGGCACCTCCAAGGAGCTACCATCCCCATTGGAGCCAATGTTAGTGTCAGTCTAGTCATACTGCCATCAGTGATCAAAATTTCTCTTTTGCATTTGCATATTAGGAGTCCCATACCAATAAATTTCACCATTCTGCTAGGTCATGGATTCATTGATGGTAGTAAGTTTTCATCAGTTTTCCCTCATGTGAAACTTGTTGATTCTCCTTTCTATGGTCTTTAGTCATGAGTCACTTTCACTCTCAAATCGTGTCATTAGGTCATAGGATGGGTCTCATTAGGTTCTAGGATCTCACCATGGTCAAACTAATGAGTCAAGTGTCAATAAATATCAGCAAGGTCATGAGGAAATCAATAAACTCAAAGTCACAGCACCTGGGAGATCAAAGAAATATTTTATTCAGTTTGATGTAATTTTCACCTCAAAACCATGTTTTGAGGTGAAAACATGATATTTTTCCTTTATTGTCATTCATAATGTAATCTCATATATAATAAGTCACAATTCAGAAGCTGCCATCTCCACAAAGTCATCACCCTGCCTTCAAAGAATTTTTTCGTAGCAAGTTCAGCGTCAAATCATGTTCCAAGTGGACTCAGCAGAAAGAGCCCAGAAAGAGCTTTCAAACAGTATACTACACTCTCAAAACTGACTCCTAGATTGAAATTTATGCCTAAGTGAAGTAAAAGTCCTCTATATCCTAACCCTTGCCCCTTTTCCCATTTTTCCCTTAAATTTTATGTTTAAAGTTTAATATTTTCTTTATAAAATCCTTTTTTTCCCCTTCCGATTTACAAAATCGCATTATAAAATCATTTAAACGAATATGCGATTTGTTTATTAACCACTTCCCCACCATACTTCGAAACTTTATAATAAAACTCAAAGTTTTATATTATAAAACCCCGCGGAATCCTTTCCCTTTCCCATCGCATCGCAATATTTCATAGGTGTGTTCTGATTGCCCCATGCCAAAAGCTCCGATGCGATTAGGTTAAGTCACCCCCGATTGGCCCCGCCCGATGATATGCTATCCGTCGATCTTCCCATCTGATCGGACGGCCCATACCCAATTGGCGCTTTTCATCACTCTCCTTCGATTGAATCCTCACGATGGCCAACCCCCGATTAATCCTGCACCATCGATCTGCTCATCCGATCGAATGGCCCACATTTGATCGGCACTCCCAAAATACCTCCTCCCGATTGACTTCTCCGATGGAAACCCGCCCGATGAACACCCTGACCGTCGATCTCGTCATTCAATCCAATGGCTCATATTCCATATCTGTGTTCCCATCGGCGATTTCCTTTTGCGCTATATGTTTCATCTCTGCTCTCCCCCGATGTAGATTGACCCGGTCCCACCATAAAATTCCTCTGCCCTTTTAATAAAAAATTCATTCGTCCCTTTGTATAAAATGAAAAAACATTTTTATTTATTTATAAAGGATTTCCCCGCTCTATTGTTGATTACCCCATTGAGCCTTGCTAATCGCATCGGAAAATTTTGCCTTCGTTCAATTACGCCTGCCCCCATTCCTCCGATCCCAATTGCAATTGCGATGCGGACCCCATCCCTTCTCCCTTCCTTCCTATTCACTCAAAATTAATTTTTCTCTTCACAAAGACATAAAATTCATTTTATTTTATTTCAAGGCATTTTATTAAAAATTCAGCAAATAATGGAAAGCGATAGTCAAAGGTCGAGAGCTAAATAAAACAGAGATTGCTACAGCAGCAGCAAAGTAGGGAATCTGTTTTTTGGATTGCCTATTTTCTTTCATCCATGTATAACAGCAAATCTCCAAGAAGTCAAATGTAATGCTATCCCTTATTTTAGGGGGAAAATTGTTGTTTTTCTCTTCCATATTCAAATTTCAGTTCTTGAGGTGTCAGAACAGCTCCCTTTTTCTGTGGATCTATGTTGCCACATTTCAGCCTATTTATTGTAATTGTAAATCATTTGTAAAAGAGTCTATAACTCAGCAGTAGGGGAATAGTGTGGAAAGAAACGCTATGCACTCCATTGTACAGTTTGACAGGGAATTAATAAAGTGATGCAGCTCTGATTTGTGGGATCCATGTGGTATGAGATTTAGCATTTGTTTCTCTCCTTTGTTTCATATGTAAATTGTTATGTTTCACCTCTCATTCATAAACATCTCTTTTTGAATGCTTTCAAGATAGAAAGGTAGAATCCATTTTTTATGCTCTGCCTTGGGAAATCATTCATATTGTGTGTTTTTCTTCTGTTTGCAAAGGATCCATTTATTGTGCCCTTTTCAGCTCCTCACCAGTCTTTCCATCCCATCCTTATTTAACCTTAATTGCTAAAATTTCCTACCTATCTTGCCCCATGAAATACCCTGTATTCCAATTTAATTCCCCAGTTTCATACTGTCCCATTTTGTCCCACACATCCTTGAAAATTCATTCATTTTATCAAAATTCTTTCCTATCATTATACCTAGCCTAATATCATATCATTATTGCACTTTATTGAATATCCTTTCACGGAGAGAGCCTTCTCTTGTCCTTGTAGGGCTAGCTACAAGGTTGAGCATGGTTTATTTGTTACCCTATTTTTCCCTTTTCAGCCTGGGGTCCAAATCATGTGCTAACAAAACAAAAAGGGAATGTTGGACCATACAATAATTTCAACGTAGCTAGACATGGACATGGGCCACAACAACGTAATAGAGGTCATGGTACAAGGCGTTTTGAGTGTTGTACATGTGATAAGGAACATCTTAAGAGAGATTTTTCATAGAATTAGGATGGTAGGCCTCAGATCTATAGTGCACAGGAGGTGCAAACTGTTGGGGATGTTGGGAAAATAATTCCTCGTATCTATGTAGCATTGAATAATAGGTAGGTGGATCACCATGAATCTATCATTGAGATGTAAAGTAATCTTTGTGATCAAGTTGTTTCTTTTTTTATTGACCCTAGATGTAATAGTTATGTTAACCCTAACTTGGTGGATAAGTGTGGCTTGAATAAAGAAGTGCAAGTGGAATCTTGGTTAGTGTAGTTGGCTACAGGTACAAAAAAGAGAGATCATCATTGGGTAAGAGCTTGTTATATTGAACTGAATGGTATTCCTACATCAGCACACTTGAATGTATTGTTGTTGGGATCATACAATATGTTGTTGGGTATGGACTGGTTGCTTCTTCATAGGACCAAATTGGATTGTTATGACGAAGTCATTGAGTTCTTGGATGACAAAGAGGAACAAAGAGTATTACAGGGTAAGAATAAAGAAAAATTAGTTAGGATGGTGACAACTATGCAGGAAAAGAGCAGTCACAGAAAAGGGTGTGTGTTATTTTTAGTACACATTTCTAGTGATAAAGGTAAGGAGAACGAGGATGCGAAGATATTAAGAAGGTACTCAGTTTTACATAAGTTTCAGGATGTTTTTATAGTATATATTTCAAAGTTTCCACCTCATAGGGAAGTAGAATTTTATATTGAGTTGGTAACAGGGGCAACACTAGCATCAAATGCATCATACAGAATGAGCACTCCAGAGTTATTAGAGCTGAAGTTGCAGCTGAAGGAAATGCTTGACAAGGGATACATTAGGCCAAGTGTACCAACATGGGGTGCACCAATATTTTTTTTAAAGAATAAGTATGGTACTCTCAGATTATGCATCAATTACATGCAGTTAAATTTGTTGTCGAGGATTGATGACTTATTTTATCAGTTGAAGGGAGCAACAGTGTTCTCAAATATTGACTTGAGATCTAGATATCATCAGGTATGCATCAAAAAAGAGGGCATTTACAATACCGATTTTTGGACCAGGTACGAGCATTATGAGTTTGTTGTAGTTCCATTTGGTTTTACTAATGCTCCAGCTACTTTTATGTGCTTGATGAATAGTAACATAGTTACTGATCAAATAGGAATTATTACCTCAAAACAAGAACTCTAGCCCAAAAAGACTCAAAAAACATGAAAAACAACTCCAAAAATGAAAAGTCTGTATTCCAGAATGCATTGGTTTTTTTCTCAGGGTCAAATTTCAACATGTTTCTACATTATGCTAAAAACAAAATTGTTTCTTGAAAAAAGGATTGAAAAAACACCCTCGAAACAAAACGTGTTGATGGTGGAAAAACCAAAAAATAAAAATCGTGTCACAATTTTGACACATTTTAACAATGGAATTAAAGAAAACATATTAGGACATTGAAAAATCATAAAATTTTAAACATTTTGATACATGATGTTAAAGATAAAAATATCATGTCTGAAGGCCTTATCATTTCCAACTATTTTCATCCATCTTGTTAAAGATAAAATATCATAGGGTATAAAAACCTTAATGCCAAGTTTTAAATCTTAATTTTTTAACATACTTGAACCATGATGTTATGGAGAAATTATATGACTTAAACAATTTTTTAAAATGAACAAGTAAATAAAATTTTTATTATTCCAAGTTTAATTTTTATTTTAAAGGATAAAAATATCTCTTTTCAAATCTTAGCCTGAGACAACTTTATATCTAATTGCAACCAAAACCTAAAAATCAACCATCAAAACGAAGTGTCCCCTTTCAATGAAGCATAAAAAATTTAAATTTTTTAAAAGTATCTTATACCAAATGTTAACAATACATAATATCATGGCAATTTCACTACATAATCTAAAAATTCAACATTAATTTTTTACTTTTTTTACTTTTAATCAAATATAAACTTTGGTATATTGAATATAACATAAATTATTTTTATAATTCATTGTTGCACTGTGGATATTCTAAAGAGATGAATTCTTCATAATTAAAACATATAATCCAAAAAACATAGAAATGCCTCATAATTTCATGTAAGATCATATGGAAGTCAAAATATTTATTTCAAGTTACCATGCAAACATCAATTACATAAAAATGTCTTAGACAATTATTCAAAATCAATCATAGGTTTTGGCACACCATCAGAACCCACATCTTCAAATGAATGACTGGATGTAGATGAATATGATCCATATTATTCTCTTTCATCAACTAGTGCTCCATCTGAGTCAACATGCATGCACAACATTTTAGATTTCAAAATTATTCTAGATCTAACACTACATTCAGCAAAGTCCCATCTCAGCAGTATTTGTTTAGGTAGTAATTTCTTCAAAATATTTATGGTCTTCAAGCGAAGAGTTCCTCTCTTTTTCAAATTGAAGTTATACACAAGTATGTCAAAATCCTCCAATTTTAAGACAAATGTGCAGTGAAGATTTATAAATGTGCCCTTTATTTTTCTCTTTATACCAATTTTTTTTCAACTACCATCTCTGGCGTGTATATTGTAATATTCCCAATTGGGAAATGTAGCAATATTAAACAATAATGTAGAGAAATAACATAGATCAGCTAAGTAAGAGCAGGAGGCCAATATGGAGGCTCTTTATTTACATATACATCAGCAAAATATATGAATAAGACAGGCCATGAGATGTATAACAGGACACAGAAGACTTTTATAGAAGAAAATCCTCAAAATGAGGTGTTGCAAACATGTATTAAGACTGAAAGAGCTTGACAGCGTTATTTTTATTAGCTGCAACTATTGTAGATTACACTTCAGATCTAGAGCAGATATGTGTACAAAAAGTTAGATATATATTAGATATGTACACTAGATAGGTTCTTCTTCAATTCCCCCTTGGGATTTTCAACAAAAGATGAGGTACAAGGAGTAGATCTGCAGAAATATTCAGAAATTTTGTGACATATAGATCTTATCTTAAATAGAAAATATGAAGATACCCTCTAATGGATCTCAAATGTGAAGGGTAGATCCCCAACACATGAAAGCCAATCCTCCAAAATGTGTGCCAAAATACCCTGTAGCAACACCCACACAAATAATGTAGTTCTGGAAGAAAGACTACGTTGTAGGCTCTAGAACATGTTTGGCCTGATGCCAAGATCTAGAAATGTAGCTCCAATCATCCAATACTCTCTTGCCAATGGGATAGAAGTCTTCCCCACTGAAAAGAGGCACTAGATTGGCCTAGATCTGAGTATATCTAGCCTCCACTTGCTGCAGCTTACAAAGACAACCAAACCCTCGACAATATTTGCATTGTAGTTGGAAGCAGAAGCTTGGCCTTCAGCCTAATAGTGGACAAGAAATGAAAACTCTTAGAAGAGGCCTCTCAAGGAAAGAGGTGGGATTCCCGATCAAGAACACACAATGCTAAACATCACTATTCTCTGCTAAACAACAAGGAGAATGAGAAATGTCTAAACATACAATATCTTCAGAAATAAGATAATCAACAACCTTCTCATGCTGCTATCCTCTTCCTTTTATAATTTTGAAAGCTTGCAAAACCCTAAACCACCTCAATGGAAGAGCTCCTTTCACATGAAACACCTCCAACTAAAACTGCGTTGTGCCTCATTGATGGCCACTCCTCCAAGATAGTGTTGTTGATTTGGTCATGGTTGACCTAATCAAAATATTCAACCCCTTTCACACCTAAGGGTGCTTATTTAAGTAGCCCAGGTTTAGCCTTGTTCCCATGTGGCATTGATTTATTTGTTGTTTTAGGATTTTTATGATCCTCCTTTACATTTTTATTCATGAAATAGAAAAATGAAACAAAAATGGATATTCCCATTAGCTTGGGCTAATTGGGAATATTACAGTCCTCCCCTCCAAAATGTTGATTGTCCTCAAGCAACTGATAAGGTGAGTGCTGCAACTCTTCTCCTCCTCCGTTGGTGACACCATCATGTGTTAAGCTTCCTCCATAAGCCAAGTGTTCACCAATCCAACCCTCCATGAACTGTTCCTCCAAATTCATCATGAGATGTACATAGTCCATCCCACAAGGAGTCAATAACTCAAATGAAACAAACATGGAAAAACCAATGCTCTCCCTGAAACATGTAGCATATGATACATAGAGAGTCTCCATCCCATGTGGTACATACATGCCTCCCATCCTCCCTCCATACATCCCCATAAATGGTACAAGTATATCATCAAAGTATGGAAGCAAAACTACATACATACAAACAGAAATTTGAGCATGTGGAGGTGGGTCATAGTCCCACATATGGTACCAGCGCAGTGCATCTCCTGCCTGCATCAGATCAAGGTATGGTAAGCGGTTTCCCCACCACTTACTTGCTGCCCATGTTATCTCACTATGGCTGAAAGTGTGAGATAATTTTGGTGCTTTAGGAAAGCACCCATCATGATAGAAAATCTCCCTTTTCTCATCAAGGGAGTGGCCATATTCAGAAATTTGTGTGGCCCATTGTTGGCCATGAGATTTACAAGATGTGTTGCCCCCTCCTAGAGAAATGGCCTGCATAAACATGGTGAAAGAATATATACAATCAGAAAATAAAACATGCTTTACATGATCAGATTCTTCACCAACAATACTCCTCATACAAATGGAGTGGTTCATGGATCTATCTCCTTTCTCAAAAGAAGGAAGAGATGGCTGAAATAAATCCTTCATAGAGTCATGTTGCTACCCAAACTCCACATAGTTCATGAATTATTGAAAATGATGATGTAGTTCTTCTTTCAAGCCTTCCCAATCAAAGCTCCTCATGATGATGTTGTAGATTCTCATGGAATACATATGGCTGAAACATAACTCTTTGTAAGCTCTTTGTAGTAACTTCTCCTTGAGCTTGGAGGCTCTAGAAAAAAATATCCTACCATGATGATAGATGACTCCTCCTTGGACTAAATAGCTCTCTTCATGCAGCTAGTCATCAAGTATCATACAAGTGTGAAGATCTTTGGAATAATCCACCAACAGTTGGGATTTCCAATATAGATCTAAACTGCTCAAAAATGACAGTGCTGATGGTGTAACAACAGAAATGTCTGTCATGTTGTTGCTCTTCTCCTTGACATCTCCCATGCCAAATGTGTGTGTTGCAAGGCCATTTCTTCCATTCTTCTCCTCCCACAGCGCAGAACCAGAAATGAGAGTGGGTGATGATGATAAGGGAAAAGATCTCCCTCCTTCTTGAGCTTACCCAAGACTCCCAACGATGTAGCTTTGTCTTCTTGTGCTCCAATCCCTTCTGGAGATAAGCTTGGAGCATAATTTTGTGAGGTCTTCCCCACAAAATCTGAATCAGGTGGTCTCCCAGGTGGTTTTCCACTAGATAAGAGTGTCCCATGCAGAAATCTCATGAACATAATAGATGGGACTGTAAGGTCTTTACTTCCACTGCACAAATCCATCTCTGATTTCTATGTGGAAGTGGTATGTGAGGGGTATGTATGCATGCCTTTGATCATTTTAGATTCACCACTCTTCTTTTCCACCCATTCCATTTGCAAATCCTCCCAATCAGTGGTGAATCTCCCCAATGTAATCAACCATTGAACACCCAAAATCACATTGGTGTCTGGTATGTCAACCACAAAGAAGTGATCAACCAAAGTGTGAGTTCCCATGGTGACTGAAAGTGATGGTACATAATGCATGCATTGCATTTTTCTATCTCCTGGGACCAAAATAGATAATCCCTCAAAAGTATCAGTGGGTATTTCCCTCCTTTCACAATATGGGCATCAATGAAGTTGTGGGTGGCCCCACTCTCAATCAATACAGATACCCTCTGATTCATGATTGAACCTTGGACTCTTAAGATCAGGTACTTAGGTACTCCTCTAAAATATGAAAGAGTTCCTCCAATAAGATAAAATGTTCGATTCCCATCCACTGATGGTATTGCATCTCCTTCAGCAGTGTCAGAGTTGTGACCTCTTCTTGGTTCATCATCTTCTTCCTCCTCAATATCTGAGAAGACCTCTATGTAATGTGATTTTCCAAAAGCACATCTATGTCCACATGCCCATGATTCTTGGCAAGTGAAGCATATCTTCTTCTTCCTCAGATCTCTCCAAACTTCAATATCAAGAGGCTTCTTGTATGAGCTCTCCTTTTGAGCAGCTTTCTCTTCCTTTCCTTTAGAAGGAAAAGAGGGCTTGTGCTGAAACTTTTCCTTTGCTTTTGGCAAGGAATCTTGAAGGTCTCTAGCCCTCTCGATGGCATCATCCAAGGTAGTGGTCTTGGTATATTTTTCCAACCCATGAAGAGGTTCATCTAGACCATCGATGAACATGTACACCCTTCTTGCTGCAAACAAATTAGGAACCATAACAAATAATCTCAAAAATTCATAAATGTAAGACTATGTATTACCTGATTGTTTCAAATTTGAAAGGCTCGTGAATGGTGCCTCTGGATCTCTTCTGTCAAATCTCTCCACCAACCTTCTACTAAGCTCTGAATAAGCAGTCACATTAGCATGACCCAATGTAGACAAGCCATGGAACCACCAGTCATGTGCTTCACCTTCAAAGTGCAGCGTTGCAATCTTGATAGCTTCCATCTCTGGAACCTTGTTCAACTGAAAGTAGATGTCAAGTTTTTCTACCCATGATTTGGCAGAACACTTGGATGACCCATCAAAATTGGGTAAAAATAATATGCCTATAGAGTGATGTCGATCATGATTCTGAGTGAATCCACCATCTCTATGTTGATGCCTTGGTCTTCTTTTGTCCTTGAGGTGAAAAAACTCTTGAAAACTCAAGTGATCTTTGAATCTTTGATTTTGAGACTCATATTCTTCAAAATAGTCTTCAAGGGATGCTTTCTCTTGAAACCCTTCATTCCCCACAGCCAAAAAGGTAGGCATGGTAGAGCGTTGAGAAATTTTTGGTTGATGCACTGGTTGATCATTCCAGTGGTGAGACATTCCAGAGCTTTCTCCAAGATGAATTCTCTTAGGAGATTCTTTTATTATGTCCATTCTCATCTCTTTGATCTCTCTAGCAAGATTTTGCATGGCTCTCAAAAGGATCTTTGCAAATTCCTTTCCTTCTTCACCACTTCTAGATTTAGGGGCTTTACCCTTGTCTCTATCATCATTTGTGTAATCAAATTTCTTCTATATTCTTTTTAGATAACTCTTCTCTCTATCAGTAAGAGTCTCTTATTCTTCTGAAGACATATTGGCTTCTTACAGGTTGTGCCAAGATGATTGCTCTGATACCACTGTAATATTCCCAATTGGGAAATGCAGCAATATTAAACAATAATGCAAAGAAATAACGCAAATCAGCTAAGTAAGAGTAGGAGGCCAATATGGAGGCTCTTTATTTACATATACATCGGAAAAATATATGAATAAGACAGCCAATGAGATGTATAACAGGACATAGAATACTTTTATAGAAGAAAATCCTCAAAATGAGGTGCTGCAACCATGTATTAAGGCTGAAAGAGCTTGAAAACATTATTTTTATTCACTGCAACTGTTGTAGATTACACTTCAACTCTAGAGTAGATCTATGTACAAAAAGTTAGATCGATATCAGATCTGTACAATAGATAGGCTCTTCTTCAATTCCCCCTTGGGGTTTTCAGCAAAAGATGAGGTACAAGGAGTAGATCTGAGATCTGCAAAAATATTCAAAACTTTTGTGACATACAGATCTGATCTGAAATATACAATATTAAGATCCCATCCAATGGATCTCAAATGTGAAGGGCATATCCCCAACACATGAAAGCCAATCCTCCAAAATGTGTGCCAAAAGACCCTGCAGCAACACCCACACAAATAACACAGTTCTAGAAGAAAGACTGCATTGTCGGCTCTAGAACATGTTTGGCCTAATTCTAAGATCTGGAAATGTAGCTCCAATCATCTAATACTCTCTTGCCAATGGGATAGAATCCTTCCCCACTGAAAAGAGGCACTAGATTGGCCTAGATCTAAGTAGATCTAGCCTCCACTTGCTGCAGCTTCCAAAGACAACCAAACCCTCAACAGGATCTATGTTGTAGTTGGAAGAAGAAGCTTGGCCTTTAGCTTGATAGTGGAAAAGAAATGCAAACTCTTCTAAGAGGCCTCTCAAGGAAAGAGGTAGGATTCCCGATCAGGAACAGCTAATGCTAAACAACACTATTCTATGATAAACAGCAAGGAGAATGGGAAATGTCTAAACAGAAAATATCTTCAGAAATAACATAATCAACAACCTTCTCATACTGCTATCCTCTTCCTTTTATAAGTTTGAAAGCTTGCAAAACCCTAAACCATCTCAATGGAATAGCTTCCTTCACATGAAACACCTCCAACTAAAACTGCGTTATACCTCATTGATGGCCACTCCTCCAAGAAAACGTTGTTGATTTGGTCATGGTTGACCCAGTCAAAATATTCAGCCCCTTTCACACCTAAGGGTGCTTATTTAAGTAGCCCAGATTTAGCCTTGTTCATATGTGGCATTGATTTATTTTCTTTTTTAGGAGTTTTATGATCCTCCTTTACATTTTTATTCATGAAACAGAAAAATGAAACAAAAATGGATATTCCATGTAGGCAAGGAAGAAGGTCTCTTGGGCAAGACCCGAGTTCAGAATGGAGGCCAACAATAGTTTCCGCAGTAGTCTAGCACAACGTCGGCATTTTCACTCTACTCCGAGGAGCAGAGAGTCTCATCTGAGGCGTGTCATGACCTTACTTAAGATAGGATCAGATCAGGTATTAGTGAAGCATAACATACAGAATAAAACAGACAGAATTGCATGCTCCGAATGAGTGTAAATACTCTGCAAATGATAATACTCATAAACGTATTTAGGATGGAAAAATCAAAATTTAAAGCAACCCACACATTCAACTGAACTAGAAACACATTACAGAACTTATACATTAGACCCAGATCATGTTATATTGCATTAATCAAAAAGAGACGGTTACATTGCCCCTCAGAGCGATCTTGGCAGAACTGATTACAACAGTGTCACATATGATTAGAACAGAATGAACAGAGAGAGAATAGAACGACCAGAGAAAATAGATCTCTCCTACATCTCCCTTCCTATAATCCCTACTGTGCCAACCTCCTGTCTCCACTGGCCAGCTGCCTATTTGTTCCCTTGCCAACACGACTGTCAGTTCTCCCTTCCTTTCCGATCTGATGTTTGTTGTATCTCCTTGCTCACTGTGAGTTCCACTGCTTGTTTTTTGTCACTTCCTTTTGCCATCTGTGCCTGTTTCCACAACAACCACGCCACCTACTCTTCAGTGCTTTGCAATGGTGGCAGCTTTCTGTCTACCTTGGTTGTGCTCTACCATCTATTATCAACAACTCAAAAACCATTTTATTTCAAAACAAGGGCCCCAACAAACCCAGACCACATCCTATTGACTTGTCCCAAGTCAATTGTTTTATGTTGCCTCAGTCTCCATCGGTCCGCTTGCCTCCATGGCAAATCCTGCCTTCTCATTTTCTTCTCCCTAGCTAAGCAAGGGCCCCAACTCGGGTACCTTTGCCAACGCTTCTACTTTGAGTTCCTTGAAGTCGACAATGGCCTGTTGTGATTCCTGCATGAGCAAGTCTATTTCTACAGTAACCTGTTCTGCTTCTTTTTTCCCTGAGATGGTCGGTAGCTTACCAAATACTTCTCTAACCTTAGTGTTGGCCTCAGCGGCCATTTGCTACATTTTTTGGGCTGTAAGCTTGACAGGTTGCCTTAACTCTCGGAGGGCCTATTTGGCTGTTGCTAAATGTTCCTCAATCTATTGTATCTTGACCTCCAGCTCTTCCGCTTGGTTGTACAATTGGTCCAGCCCATCGGCGTCTGTGGCTTCTTGAATTTCCTTCGACATTTTTTGCAGTTGTGCTGAAATTGGCTCTGATTTCAAAGTCAGCGATGTTGAACACTCATGTAAATTTCTCAAAAGGTCATATGCTTCTTTCACCGTGGTGCTTAGAGTTCCTTGCATCTCGGCCACTTGGTTCTGTTTCTCTCAGATCTTCTCTGTGTAGATTACCATTGGTTCTGGTAGCACGTGCCTGGTCGCTAGTGCTGCTTTTAGTTCCCTACTTTCTCGACTGAGATTCAAACATGCCACCCGGACGTGAATGGATTGGCCAACTATGTCACTATCTGATATGTCGTCCGGTATTTGATCACTGTGAGTCGTTACCATGGGCCAGAGATCCCTGAAAATCTGTGTCATCGTGTCCAATTGGCCCTGCAAGCTGTCCTTCTCTATCTTTATCTATTCACGTTCTTCAATAAGCTTGATGATCCGTACCTGTTGCTGCTCAAATTTCTGCTGGAGTTCTGTGTGAAGTCCTTCGGCCTGCTGTGCTAGCTTTTGAATAAAATTGTACAACTGCGTCATTCCCCAGGTCTGCATGCTCTCAGCCCCAGACGTATCTTGATTTGGCGGTCTCTCTTGGAGTGGTTGACTACTCGCAATGGACTTGGCTGAGTGCTCCTGTGATGATTGCGGCGGTGTTGATAGCAGCAGTGGATTGTTAGGGTTACCCATGCTTGGAATGGGCTGCATCTGGTAAAATATCCAGTTTTCTTACTGAAACAGGTTCAACTCTTTAGGCAGGGGTGTTGTATCTGCAGTAAAGGATCCCCCTCGGCTTAAAAGGTCGTGGAAAGTGACATGTTTAACCAGGGTTTCGTTGACCTCGGGTACCAATTCCATACTGGAGTTAACTTCTGCCTTGTTGTCTCCCTTTGTTTTACTCTTTGCTCTGACTAGGTCAGATATGGTGGTAGAGGTGGAGGGTGTTCGGGTTGAATGATATTTAGAGGTGAATGAGGTGTGGTCCAATGAGTGGTGAATGCGTGGTGGAGATATACGGATATTTATAAAGGAATATGGGTTGAGTAGAGGTAGCTCTTGAGTTACCTGGGGTTTTTTCACTAGTTCTTCTTAGATTGGGGCCCCCATGTCCATTGGTTGTGTTTGATCTTCCCTCGTGAGGTCAACGACCTGGCTAGACACTATAATATCTGCCTTCTTGGCCTTTAGGGTAGCTACGGGTGGCTTTGAGAATTTATTATTTTTGACAGGAACTGTGGTTGTTGCTGGTGGTGAATTAAACAAACTAAGTGGTATGGTCATGACTATGGGGACTGTGATGGAAGAGGAGGCAGAATTGGAGGCCTGAAATTCAGTAAACATGGGAAACAATGAAGAATCACTTGTTAGGGTTTGAACTACCCGGTTAAATATTTGTACCTTTGTGTTCATCTCCTCGATGATAAGTGTCAGCTGTAGTAGCGAAATTCTGGTTATCGCTTCCTCTAGTGTTTCCCCTGGCAATGGATCTGGCAGCATGCCGTCAAATGAATAGAAATAGACTCCAATTCAACCTCCATGCTTACCCCTGGCCAGGAACATACTTCAGTGTGAAAGGTTCTTTCATCGATTTGAAACTTCAATGGTTTCATTTTGAAGGTCGATTCTGGCGCACATGTCAGTCTAATGGAGGTTTTCTTGTGGTTGACTCCAAACCATATTTGCGTAGATTAATTGTCTGGCAGGCTCTTTGGGACTCTCTGTTGTGTCATCGCCACATCGACCATCTGGCTGTACCAGAACTTGAATGCTTCTTCGTTCACCTCCTTAGTGCTGGGGTCCCCTGACGCCTTCCAAGGTGTGAAATTCATTGCCAATGGTTGACCTATTGCAATTTCCATAGGCTTTCTGATTCCGAGGAATGTACATTTCCACATCACCAACGCCATGATAAGATAACCGTAGATGAACCCAGTGGCTCTCTTGTAGTTATCCTTGCAAGCTTCAAATAAATCATTAAGTAAAAATTAACACCAATTCAGTTGTGCCCCTAGATATAGTGCTCCGCAACTAAGATGGTATCCAGCGTACACTCCCCTTTTGTGTAATGTCTCATATTTTTGCTCGCAGTTAGATAGTAGGAAAACTTGTCTGCTGGCTTTTTGATAAGGTCTATCTTGGCCCCTTTTCCTCCTCTCTTGGTGTCATAATTCCTGTAGTAGTCACCATCTCCTTCCTTCTTCGCTTTCTTCGACACATTGTGGAACATCGTGGAGACGTCTCTACCTTCTTTTGATAGACTTGTTAACCTGTGAATATCTTCCACATGAATTGGAATTTCTCTTCCTAGCCACAACGACCCATTGCGGATTCTTCTCAGCAGGAACTTTGTGCACTGCATCGCAGCCCCTGTGGTGCCGAATACTGGAATATTTTTGAGGTTCAGTATGGGTTATTGTTGGACACCTCTGAACTCGGGGAGTACTCTTGTTGCTTCCTGTCCTACCTCAGTGGCATAATTTTCCATGTAGACTTGTTTCTTCATCACTAGGAATTCGAAAGAATCTGTCAGGTTAGTATCAATCAACGACGTGCTATCATATTTTCCCACCAGTGACTCCATCTTCTAGATTCTTTCATCGAGCTCCTACTCAATGACTGCTGGCACTACATTGGTCATTTTTTCTCTTCTCTGGTACACTTGCAACACTAATCCTTCTCTTTCCTTATAAATTCCTGCCTCTAGATAACCCCTCTGAACTTCTTTTGATGATGTTTCT
Organism: Pinus albicaulis; assembly: GCA_034641835.2. NCBI lineage: Eukaryota > Viridiplantae > Streptophyta > Pinopsida > Pinales > Pinaceae > Pinus > Pinus albicaulis. The sequence continues at coordinate 1,010,317,642 of CM076577.1, read as the reverse complement.
CTTGCTACTTTTGTTGTTTCTGGTTCTAACTCAGACTTCTCCAGCATTCTCGTGCTTTCTTTCATGCAAGTTATGTAAGTAACTGGCACACATGAGGTTGATAAGACCCCATAACTAATTAATTTTCCCTGCCTTCCCCCGCGGCTATAATCATGTGATTAGTTACCAGGATGAGGTGGGTTCTGACAAAGCTGACTGTGACTTCGGGAGTTGGAAAGATGTGATGAGAAATGATTATGGCCTATTATGGAAAAATTATTGCAGTATGGATGATGCTAATTATGGCAATTACTTCTCAAATCTCAGTAATACTACAGACTGACATGGGTACTATGACTCATTATGGTGGAATGATATTCGACATGCTTGTTCTCTGACATAGATGACACGCTGGACACTACCCTCCCCCCAACCACAATAAGTTGCGTTGCGGTCTCCGCATCGCAACTCTGATTTTTTTTTGTGCTTTTAAAATTTCTTTATTGGTATTGCGATCTAAGCTCTTCTTGGTTGCGAGAGAGTTATTTGACTCTATCTAATCTAATCTACCCTATTGAATCCTCTTGGTTGCGAGAGTTATTGAAAATGGAAATGTAGAGCTTATTCATGATAGGGCTTCAAGCGTGCACCATTCACCCATCCTGATAGTATCGGGTAGTCCAGTTGTGCTAACTGAATTGCTCCTAAATCTCTGATTTCTACCACATGGTACAGTCGCAACCAATGCATCCGCAGTTTACCTAGGAAATTTTGGAACTTGTTATCATAAAGTAAAATTTTCTGCTGACCATGAACGTTTTGCACTTGATATGGCGGTCGTGCCAAGATTTTTGTCTCTCTTTCTGGATAGTTTGGTGGAATTCTAATAGAAACCTGTCTTCTTCCAGTTCTTGTATTTCTTGCTCGCTCTTTTAGCGAGTATTCTTCTGACAGTTGGAGTGATGTGGCAATTATGCGGCTCAGTATGAAAAACTCAGTCGGTACTACTGCTTCCCTCCCGTACACCAGCTGGAACGGGGTCTGGTTTTTTAGTCTCTTGGCAATTGTTATGTATGTCCACAGTGTTGTTGGTATACGTTCGTCCTATTTGTATCATTCAGCGTTGCAAATATTCGTTAAACCCTTTTCTAGGATCTTATTGAATGCTTCTACTATACCATTAGCTTGTGGATGGTAAGGACTGATTTTATGATGTTGTACCATGAATTTTTGTAACAGAGATATAATGGTTGCATTGATGAAATTCGTACCTTGATCGCTTGTCAGAATTTTTGGGTAACCAAACCTGCTGATGATATTTTCAAATATGAATTGAGCTGTTATTTCAGTTGTGCAATCCTTCACTAGCATTGCCTCTACCCACATTGTCAAATAGTTTGTTGCTGTTATGATATACCTGGCCTGTGAGTGCCTTGCGACAAACGCAATCGGACCTATAAAATCAACTGCCCATTTCTCAAATGGATGCAGTGCCTTTACCAGGTGAAGTGGGAGCTCGTCTCTGTGTGATGGACGTCCCGTACTCTGATAGACATCACATTTTTTTACAAATGCCTTACTGTCCATATGTACTGTTGGCCACCATAAACCTGCGTGCAGTATTTTCTTCGCCATCGGTTTTTCTCCAACATGCCCTCCCACAACTCCACAGTGGCATTCCCACAGTACGCCTTCCCTCTCATGATCCAGGATGCATCTTCGTAAGATTTGGTCTAGCCCCATCTTATACAGGTGTCCTGCTATTAGCTGATACTCTGTTGCTCGGACTACTAGATGTCTTTTCTGGGCTGCTGTATATTCCTTTGGGCACTGTCTTGTTGTCAAGTAGGTTGATATCTGGTCTAAGTATTCTGGGATGGCTTCTACTCTAAAAATATCAGAATCCAGAAACTGATCATCCAGAGATCCTCCATTTTCTCCATTTTATAGCCTTGACAGGTGGTCAGGCCCCACATTTATTCTCCCAGGTTTCATTATAACCTCAAAAGTAAACTCCTGAAAGAGTAGGAGCCATCTGCAGATTCTTTCCTCTAAGACTGGTTTTTTAACTAGGTACTTAAAAGCTGAATGGTCTGTAAAAAACTTAAACATACCTCCTAGTAGGTAGTGGCGGAACTTTTGAAGGGAATACACCATTGCCAACACTTCCCGCTCTGTTGTGGTGTAGTTCCGTTCCACTGTTGATAACTCATGACTTGCAAAATAAAATAGGTGATCAACTGAAGTGTCCCCTGGTTGAGCCAAAACTGCTCCAAGTGTGATGCTAGAAGCATCAATGTGGACATGAAATTTCTTGCCCCAATCAGGGTGAACCAGTATTGGTGCACTTGCTAACTTGTCCTTCAAGGTATTTAGGGTTGTCGTGCAATCCTCTGTCCAACTGAACTACTCTGATTTACACAACAACTTCTCTAATGGGGTTGTTATCTTCGCATAGTTGTGGATGAATTGTCTATAGTAACCTGTGTGGCCTAGTAGTGACCTTAACTGCCTTACATTTTTTGGTGCCTCCATGTTAATTATAATTGCTACCTTTGTTGGATCAATGCAAACTCCTTGTTTGCATACAACATGTCCTAGTAGTGTTCCAAAAGGCACCGCAAAGATGCACTTCTTGAGGTTTAGTGAAATCTGGAGTTTCCTACACCTGTCGAACATTATCCTTAATAACGTGGCATGTCCTTTTAGCAGGCTGTAAATAGTCCAGTCATCCATATATAATTCCAGGAATTTGTGGATGTATTCGCGGAATACTGCTATCACAATGCGTGAAAATATTGTTGGCGCATTTTTCAACCCGAATGGCATTAAATGATATGCAAAGTAACCCCATTCGATGGTGAAATTTGTCTTCTTCTTATCTTCTTCAGCTATCCTTACCTGATGGTATCCTAAAAATCCATCCGTAAAGGAATAAGCCTCATTCCCCGCAACGTTGTCGAGAACTTCATCACTAAACGGAGTAGGGAATGGGTCATGTATACAGGCATTATTCAAGCTCTTATAGTCAACACAGATTCGGATTTCAGACTTATCCTTTTTGCTTTGTATAACTATGGGACTTACCCATTCTGCTTCTTCCACTGGGAATATCGACCTTGCTTTTATCATTTTGTCAATCTTTCCCTTAACTTTTTCTTTCACTCTTGGATTCAGACGATAAGGTCTGTGTTTGATTGGTCTTGCGTCGGGCTTCAGAAATATACGCGTCTCCCCCATGTCTCCTTTTATTCCTTTCAACTCCGCTACTAATGATGGGAACAAGTCTTCATATTCTTGTAGCATATTGAATATCTCCTTAGTCGTCTCAGCATCCGAATAATCACTGATTGACGCAAGTTTGGGCTTTTATTTTGTTCCAATGATCATTTTCTTGGTCTTTAGTGGTAGCAGATGAATTCCTTCTGTTGTCGGGTCTTCTTTAATATCCCTCTCCCCCTCCTTTTCCTCGAAATACAGATGTCTAAGACCTTCTAGATCATCATCATCCATTTCGCTATTTATCTGCTTACATGCTACCGACTGTCTGATTCCTTGGTTTGGGAGCAATTGCTCCTCCTCCTCTTGAATATCCGGGAAGAGCAGTACCTTTTTAATGGCCTGCAACTCTTGGGTGACTCGTTCTATTTTTCCTTCAAACAAGAAGAATTGTGTAAATTTCTCCGCAACTACTTGCCAAGTATTGGTTCCTCTTTTCCTCTCTTCATTTAAGAACCAAGCCTGTGGAATCAAATCCAGTGAATGGATAAACTTGTGTACCCACAGCTCTTCTGGGTATCTTGCATTTTTCCATTGATCCTCACAGTCTTTCAAATGTTTTCTGGGGTCTGAGTCCCCTTGGTATTTTCCAGCAAAGTGTGGTCCTTCTTCTTCCTTGAACCTGGCTTTCAATGCTACTGCAACTTTGTCCCATCGCAACAGCGAGTTGCGGTGGTTACTCCACCACCTGGCTGACGTGGATTGTAAAGCCATGTCCATGAGTGGGACCCTATGGTCCGCTGGTACCTTGTCTTATATTCTAGCAATAAATTTATTTACGACGTTCATATTTGACAAATTTGGATAATCTCTTACCTCAGTCCTGATTCAATTGATTCTTCTGATGTTGGCACATCTTCTTGTATTGGTCTCATATCCCTCTTGCTGCCAATCATCCCAGGCTATCTCTAATCCTAAGTTTGAGCTTTGAATACTTCTCCAACTTACATGTTCCCCCACTGTTGGGTTGATATAATCTTCCCTTTTCCCTGTAGCCATCTGATATAGATGATTAAGAAGCTGAGCATCTTCTCTGTTGCCAATAGACTCTGTGTATCGAGGACCTTGATACGGGTCGAGTGGCTGGGTGACCCTGACCCACCCATCCTCAAATATCATCAGTTCCTTATTTAAATCTATTACTGCATAGTTTTCAAAAGCCCGGTCGATCCCCAATAATGTTGGATAGGGATCTTTATCTCCCATAATGTTTATCACCTCGAAGTCTGTGTATGTCGTTACTCCCGCAACATCGATTTAAACCTCCTCCAATCTGCCTATGGGCATAATGTAGTACTGGTTTGCCATACGGAGTTGAATTGGTGAATATGTCAGCCTTGGTTTTCCCAATGCTTCCCATGTCTTCCTTGGCAATATATTGACATCTGACCCTAGGTCAAGCATTGTGTCCTTAATTTGGAATCCTGCAACTTGGGTATTCACCTGGAACTCTTTCCCTATCCTTCTCTTATTTCTTTTCACTCTCTGTATATATTTCTATGTTTTGTCACTTGACTCCCTTGGTCCTGGGGTCTCTTGCACCACCATTTCCAGGTTCTGCTTTAACTGTTCCAACATTGGCGTGTTGGTAACAATCTTCAGGAATAGATGGAACCATTCTTCAATAGTACTTGTACTAGCTTAGTTCTCCTTATCTCCCTTAGCCTGTGGCAACTCACTTCCTTTGCTTCCCCCAAGTTGGGAAAATGTCTCCACTGCTTCTTTAAAGTATTGCTTTTGTCTTTCTGGTTTAAATAGTAGCCTTGGAGATGCTAGCTTTATCAATTTTATCGGGTCCATCATTTGTGCATCCTCCCCTATTGTTTTTCCTCCTCACGTCACTATAGCTACATTTTTCATAGCTTAAGCATCTATTATTCTTGGCTATGCATTTACTAGATTTGTTCCTCTTTGTCTGGCTCTTTCTTCCCATATTTTAATGAGCTCTGGGCAGTCTTCTGTTGCGTGTGTGTTAACTGTGCACTGAGAGCACCAGGGTCTTATAGGAATTGGACATTCCATAGCTACGTGACCTTCTTGGTCACAATTGTAACATCATGTCGTCCCTCTTTCTCCCGCCCGGCCTCCTCTCATGCCTCCCCCTCGTCCCCTGGGAGCCTCATTCACTCTATATGAAGGCATGTCCAATCGTTCCGCTAGTGCATCCAGAGCTCTACACTGATCTGTGTTGTGTGTGGTAGAAGCACATAACTCACAGTATATGTTGTTCGAAATGTTGGAGTATTTTTGCAAGATTGGGCATAGGCGGGGTGGATGACCCATGCTTTTGCATATCTCACAATATTCGGTTGCGGCTTGATTTTGTTGCGCGGGGAACCCCGTGTACTGGTGTTGAGGTGGATATATCCCTTGGGTGTTTATCTGCACCACTCCTCCTACGAGTGGAGCTCCTTGTGCTCCTGTTGCTGATGTCCCCACATTTTGGCCCTGCAACCTTGGAAATTTGGTTACCATGTGTCCTTCCAGTAGACAGTGCGTACACCATACATTTGGTCTTGCCAGCCGCATTGGTTGAATTTCTTTCAGCTTCTCTGTTAGGCTAGTTATCTGATGTTGTAACCCTAGTATGGAAGGGTCCTAAGTCGATGTTCCTCCTTTAAATTCTTGCAGATATCCTGCTATGGCCTCTATCTTCATAGCTTGCTCCAATGCGTCTTGTAATGTCTCAATCTTTTGTTGTGTTAGTGGAGTTCTTGTTAATGGAAGAAGGGCCTTGATGAACCAATCTCTCTGATGGTTTGGGTCAATTGGATAACTGAGTTTTCCAATCGCATCCTTGAATCTCCTCATTAGATCCCATGTAGTTTCCCCCTCTCGCTGCTTTATCTCCCACATCTCTGACAAACCCTGCTAATCTGTTTGGGGTAATTTTAATTCCTTAATGAAATATCTCTTGACATTGTCTATCACTGGGTTCTGATGAGCCTCAGAACACTTAATAAACTAGCGTAGAGCTCTCTCCTTGAGATTAGTTTGAAATTCAATCAACTTACTTGCCTCTGGTTTCTGTCGAGCCCTCCATATGGCCTCGCAGAGGTACCACTGTTGTTCCACATCATCATTACCTCTCCCAAAGAACTCTGGGTATCAGGTAAATGATCCCACCATACTTTCTTGAGTGGGTGTTACTAGAAAAAAACCCCTGACTCCCAGTTGTGAAATGATATAACTAGCACTACTGCTAGTGTGTATTACTGCTGTAGACTGAACACTATTCAATCTCAATTCCTGTAACTTAACAAAAATTTCACCTAGTGGTTGATAGAGTACCAGGGGAAGATTGGAAATAGAGCTACTTGAACTTTGGGGAATAGATTTACCTAGGGTTATGGGTGTCATCCCCTCTCGGAATAGCTGCTCCATCGCAACATGAAACTCCACATCGGACATCTCCTCGGGGTGTGCATCATCTCCGTCGTACTCCTTTCCCTTCTCTGTTTGGGCTAGGCTCCTACACACCTGCCACACTTCCTTGATAGTCCCTCCTATATCTTGGGAACACATCTGACCATCCATCTCCTTTGTCATCTAAGGCACCTTCTCCTTGTCTTTCCTATTCCTTTCTTGTTTCTCCAATTCCTTCATCACCCTTTCTCGCCACTTCTCAGCAATTTGTGCCCTCCGATGTGCTCGTCGTTCCCTCAACCTACTTGAGGTCTCGGCATCCATATCCCTATTACCCTTTAACGTACTTGTAGCATCTCTCCCTCAGCTCCTTCCCCCAGTACTGGATGTTTTCAGTATCCATCTCAAATTTTTTTAACTGCATTAATCCTTCGTCTACTATCAAGGCTTTGATCCACAGAGGGATCTCCTTCAACAGCTCTCTGCATAGCCCTGATCTGAATATGTCCTCTGCTTTCGAGAAAGACTGGTAACACACGGCTGAAAACTCCAGTATGTATCCCTCCAATGTAGATTGCACCCATAAATCTATCACTCGGGTCAAATCAGTATCCAACCGATGGAGTGCTACCAGATCTATGTGAAACCACCTGCGACAGACCTTCTACGAGCTTCTTTGGACTGTCTTGGTCTGTAGTCTCCGTAGCCAGCTATAGAGCTCCTCTAGAAACTTTCCCCAAAAGATCTCATAGATATCGCTGGCGGATTCAGAGAATAGAACCTGATTCTTAACAGCTTTCTCCCTTTGCTGTCTCAACTCCGCTTGCTAAGCTATGAACTGATCTAGGTGGTTATCCCACTAGTTTCGTATTTCTTTCTCGAAGAACCACGATACCATGATCTAGTTCCAAAATATAATTTCGTATCCCGACAACGAAACCATTTTTTGGCAAGGGAGAAGGTCTCTTGGGCAAGACCCAAGTTCAGAATGGAGGCCAACAATGGTTTCTGTATTAGTCTAGCACAACATCGGAATTTTCACTCTACTCCAAGGAGCAGAGAGTCTCACCTGAGGCGTGTAGTGACCTTACTTAAGATAGCATCATATCAAGTATCATTTAAGCATAACATACAGAATAAAACAGACAGAACTGCATGCTCTGAATGAGTGTAAATACTCTGCAAATGATAATACTCATAAAAGTATTCAGGATGGAAAAATCAAAATTTAAAGAAACCCACACATTCAACTGAACTAGAAACACATTACAGAACTCATACATCAGACCCAGATCATGTTATATTGCATTAATCAACAATATACGGTTACATTGCTCCTCAGCGATCCTGGCAGAACTAATTACAACAGTGTCACATATGATTAGAACAGAATGAACAGAGAGATAACAGAACAATTAGAGTGAACAGAGCTCTCCTACATCTCCCTTCCTCTGATCCCTACTGTGCCAACCTCCTGTCTCCGCTGGTCGGCTACCTATTTGTTCCCTTGCCAACAAGACTATCAGTTCTCCCTTCCTTTTCGCTCTACTTTTTGTTGTATCTCCCTGCTCACTGGGAGTTCCACTGCTTGTTCTTTTTCGCTTCCTTCTTCCATTTGTGCCTGTTTCCACAACAGCCGTGCCACTTGCTCTTCATCTCTTCGAAACCATGACAACTCTCTATCTACCTTGGTTGCACTCTGTCATCTGTTATCTGCAACTCAAAAACTGTTTTATTTCAAAACAAGGGCCCCAACATTCTCATTAGCTTGGGCTAATTGGGAATATTACATAGATGTCGTCACTCCCCTATGCTTCCCAAGGCCAAGAATGGAGCTGAAGGAAAGTAACCACAAACCAACCTTTAGGTCAGGTATCTAGCCCTACCAAGACCATAGAGGGCTCTCTCTATGTCACTTTGTAGACAAAGGGAAGACTGGATATAATTTTTTGGGCTATTTATGATGCTTAGTAGATTAGGGTTTTTGTTTTTTTGAAGTTTTGCTGGATAGGAATGACAGTTAGGAAACTAGATCTAGGGTTTAGGTATGATTTGAAAGGTTTAGTTGCAGAGGTAAGGGTGAGGCCAATTAGGTAAGCTTATAATCATGCTTAATTTTTCATTTTGTATAGAGTTAATTGAGAGTGAGTCATAATTAGCATTAAATTGAATTCATTCATCAGAAGAGCGGAGACATGTTCATGTAAATATTACAAAAAAAAGAGCATGGAAAGCATGATTTATGTTTATAAACTGATAAGACTTAACATAAAGAAGTATATATATGAAATATGGATAACATAACATTCAACCTGATAATTTTATAGAGAAAAAAAAATTCTCAAAGGCATACCACTAGAGTCTCAACACCATGACTGCAACACTGTCTTTGATTTCATTAACAAAAGCTTGTACAATAGCTCCACTGCAAATAACAACTATCCAACCCTTAAAATGGCTTGAGTTGGACTACATATATGAAATATGATTCATTACACCTCATAGGGTCGAAATCCTATTAAAAAAACATCATAATTACATCAGATGAGTCACTTCCTAGAATCTAGGGAAGTTAGAAACTATTCCTTAAAATTCAGCTAAAGACTAGGAGTGTGTGTCTCCTTCATTTAATTACATTTTTTCACATCATAAGAGGAAAAAAAAAACTAAATTACTCAAATGACACCTCATGGGATAGATAAACCTAAATTTTGGAATTTTTTTGGCTTGACAACTGTCCAAGTGGAATCCAATGTAGAAACGTAGCGTGATTTTCAAAAACATTGCACCTCTCTAGCAAAAGTGTCGCACCTATTCAAGGGTGAATTTGACCCACCTTAAAGAATCCATTTATAGGTCTGAAGGTTGGGCTAGGTATCATTCCATGCCTACTTTCGAATTCACCTTCAAAATTGAGAAAACACCTATGGTAAGACCTTCAAAACTTGATTCTCCCAACCTCCGACTCCAGAAGCGCCGCACCTAGTCAAAATAATCGGCATAAACATGAAAAAGAGGCAGCTTTTTGGATTTTTCTCCACAATAAAGAGGTTTCATGAAAGACCAGGACCTGTGTTATGAAACCAAATCCAAAAATAGAAGAAAAGAGAGATCAATGCCTAAGAAATCAACCACTTCGAGGGGGCAACCTCCAATACATTACATAAATGAAAATTTATTGGATGATACAAATGACCAAAACCTCCTTCTATATATATGAGTCCATGGGGCCACAATAAAGTCCTAGCCGACCTAATAATAATAATGTAAAGGCACAATAATAACAATATTGGGGTTACAGGGGTACAAAAATAACAATAAGGGGGCTACACTAATAACAATAAGGGACTAAACTAGTAATATAGGGACCTAACATTCCCCTCTCCTTAAAAACAGTGTTTTCCTCAACTCTTGAGTAGCTCTGGGTGCTTCTGTATAAAATTATCATTCTCCCATGTAAAATCTTCAGTGGGTAATTTCTTCCACTTATTGAGATACTCTGAAATTGATTGATTTCGTAGTTGTCGAGTTCTTATTTCCGTGACCGCTTTAGGTTCCAATATGATTTTTCCTTCCTCATCAAGTTCTGGAAATATTGTTTGAACTGCAATATTTTCACCTATAACCTTCTTTAAGCATGAAACATGGAAAACTGGATGCACTCGTGAAGAAGCAGGAAGCTCCAATTTGTATGCCATAGTACCAATCTTTTGCAACACATTGTAAGGACCATAGTACTTTGCAGATAATTTATTATCCTTCTTAGCTTGCTTGAGAGACATTTGTTTGTATGGTTGTAGCCGTAAAAATAATGAGTCTCCTACATCAAAACTTCTCTCGCTATGAAGTTGATATGCCTGTTGTTTCATTTGATTTTGTGCCAAATTTAGGTTATCCTTTAAGACTTGGAGAACTTCTTGTTGATGCTCGATGTGATCTTCCACTACTTGAACCTTATAATTTTTTCTTAAAGATTATGTAATGGATGGTGGATGATATACATAAAGTGCCATAAATGGGGTCATTTTTGCTGCAGTATGGAAGGAAGTGTTATACCACCATTCAGCGATAGGTAACCACTTGACCCATTATGTTTGTTTATCAGATACAAAACAACGAAGATATCCTTCCAAAAATTTATTCACTATCTTATTTTGACCATCAGATTGAGGATGATAAGATAATCTATGAGCTAATTGAGCACCCAAACAAGAAAATAAATTCATCCAAAAATTTCCAGTAAAAATGGGATCTCTGTCGCTCACAATAATCTTTGGGTTTCCATGTAGCTTTTGAATTGTGTCCATAAATGTAGTAGTAACTGTACTTGCTTTAAATGGATGAGATAATGCACAAAAGTGTGCATACTTGGTAAGTCTATCAACTACCACCATGATGACACTCTTTCTTTTAGACTTAGGTAAACCTGTGATAAAATCCATTGAAATATCCTCCCAATGTTTACTTGGAATGGATAAAAGTTGTAGAAGACCCGGGGTCTTAATTGTCTCAACTTTATTTTTCTGGAAAACCAAAAATTCCGCCACAAACTTTTGAATATTAGATTTAACGCCATCCCAAAAAAAAATCTTTCTTCACCCTGTGGTAAGTTTTTAAAAATCCTGAGTGTCCTCCTAAAGGAATAGTGTGCAATTCCAAAAGAATTTTTTATTTTAGTTGGGAATTCTTACAAAGATATAAGTGATCTTTGTACCATAAGGAACCATTTTTCCAACTAAATGTACCATATGTACTAGGATCTTGCTGCAACTTTTGAATGAGTGTCCACACTTCTTCTTCCTTCTTCCATTCATCCCTTGCTTCGGTTATCCAATCTAGTTGGATAATAGAAATGGCACAAAGCAATGCTTCCACCTCTTCATTCTTTCTTGAGAGTGCATCTGCAACAACATTTAGCTTCCATTTTTTGTAAATTATTTCAAAGTCATAACCCAACATCTTTGTGACTCATTTTTGCTGCTCTTCTGAAGATAGTCTTTGTTCCAAAAAGTGTTTAAGACTATCATGATTAGTTTTACCTTGAAGTGTCTTCCCATTAGGTAAGGTCACCATTTCTTTAGTGCATGTATTATTGCTAACATTTCCTTCTCATAAATAGTTTTCTGCAAATACTTTCCTTTGATTGAACGAATTTCAAAAGAAATGGGTCTTCCTTCTTGCATTAAAACAGCACCAATTCCATTTCCTAAGGCATCACATTCCACAATAAAGGTTTTTGTAAAGTCTGACGTAGCTAAGACCGGTGCTAGGAAAATTTCCTCTTTAAGATGTTCAAAGATCTTAGTTGCTTCCGGAGTCCATGAAAATGCATCTTTCTTCAATAATGTTGTTAGAGGTGCTGCTATTCTCCCATAATTCTTAACAAAATTGTGATAATACCCTGTTAACCTGAGAAATCCTCACAACTGCTTTATGGTTGTGGGGAATTTCCATTCCTTAATGGCTTTAATTTTGTTAGGGTTTACCTTAACACCCTCGTGAGATACAATATGACCCAGATATTCCACCTCTTGTACTCCAAAGAAACATTTGGATGTTTTTGCATATAATTTTTTCTCCTGCAATAGTTTGAGCATCATGTCAACATGTTGAACATGATCCTTCCAAGACCTATTGTATATTAGTATATCATCAAAAAATACTAGCACAAATTTTCTAAGGAAGGGTTTGAAAATGGAATTCATCAACCCTTGAAATGTAGAAGGTGCATTGGTAAGGCCAAAAGGCATGACCAAAAATTCATAATGACCCTCATGAGTTCGAAATGTTGTTTTCAGAATATCTTCAGTCTTCATTCTAATTTTATGATATATTGAATGAAGATCCAACTTGGTAAAATAAATTGCTTCATGTAATTCATCGAATAATTTATCAATCATACGAATGGGAAATTTATCTTTAATGGTGATCTTATTGAGTTCCCTAGAATCTGGACACATGCACCATTATCCATCCTACTTGTGCACCAATACTACTAGAGCAGAGAAAGAACTTTGACTAGGTTGAATTATACCAGCATCTAACATTGCTGCAATCATACGTTCAATTTCTCTCTTTTGGACATAAGGATATCTATACAGCCTGATGTTTGGAGGAACACTTCCTGGAATCAAATGAATAGCATGATCATGATCACGAATAGGTGGGAGTCCTTTGGGAGTTTCAAACACCTTGGAATGACTGTCCAAGACTTTTTGGAGATCTGCAGAAATATATGATTTTGATGTTGGAACTTCTAGTGAGCATAATTATGCAATTATGCCTCGTTGTTATTTCTTCAGAAGCTTTGTCATGACATTAGAGCTTATTATATTTCCCGGCTTCCATGTGATACCCTGTAATTTGACTTCCTTTCCTTCTAAAAACAATTTCAAGAAAAGTTCTTGAAAATTAAAATCTACCATCCCCAAAGATTGTAACCATTGTACTCTTAGTACAACATCAGCACCTCCCATTGGAATGGAAAGAATTGGACTATTCAATACATATTCCCCCATGGTTAGCTTGATATTATGGCATTTTCCAAATAATTTTATAGTTCCTTCATTTGTAACCATCACTTAACATTCTGGTGCTAGGTATAGGAAACAATTCAATTCCTTGGCTACCTTACAATGAATAAAATTATGGGTACTACCTGAATCAATCAACACTATTACCTTTTTATTCTTGATTTGTGCTTCTATATTGAGAGTTTGAGGAGTGGTAATTCCTTCCAATGCATTACATGACATGGTCGGACTCATTTCTTCCTCTTCTTTTGAATATTCTTGTTCATTTTCTTCTTCCTCTTCACAATATATGTAAAATAATTTCTTCTCAGCACACTTATGACCTCTAGTGTATTTTCTATCACAACTGTAACAAATCCCTTTTGCTCTTTTTTCTTCCAATTGTTGTGGTGTAAACCTTGTAGGTTGTGGAATTCTAGGAGTAGCAACACTTCCATATTTATATATGTGAGTGGTAGGCTTCCTTGTCGCCATAATTTTACATTAAATTTTTCTTTCCAACCTGAATGCCTTTTCCAATGAATCAGGTTCCCAAATGTGAACTTCGTGTTGGATGTTATCCTTTAAAGTCCCTATGAAGACATCAATCCTATGTTCCTCTGGAATATCAGTTACCCTTATATTCAATTTTTGGAACTCCTCAATGTGCTCCACCACTGAACCCTTTTGTTTGAGATTTATCAATTGGCTAAATAAAGTGTTGCTTTTTGTATCCTCATAATGTGCTATCATTTCCTCCATAAAAATTGACCAAGTGACAAATTTTTTATGGGAGCAAAGCCATCGATACCATACAAATGTATTTTGTTCTAAATGTAAAGTTGCAATGCGTACCTTTTGTGTGTTTTGCACATTATTGAGATCAAAATATTGCTCCATCTGTAGTATCCATGTTACGGGATCCTTGCCATCAAACTTCCTCATATCCATATTTGGAATATGGTGGTTATTCCATCCAACATTACAGTTTATAAAATCATGATTAAAATTTATTTTTTTCTCATCATGAGTTCTCTCTATTATCTTTTCGCCATTAGGAAAGATTTCTTGTATCAACTTTGCCAAACCTTCGATGTCTACTTTTTTTTCATTCTTCATGTTTTCCATTTTTTCATCGATCTTTGCGTCCATGTCATCCATCTTAGCTTCCATTCCATCCATATTAGCTTCCAAACCATTCATCTTAGTTTCCGCGCCTTTCTTCAAAACTTCCATTTCATTTTTTGTTGCTCTTTGCGATAGGTGCACTTGCTCTTATAATTTTGATATCTCATGTTGCATTTCTTCGTCTTCATGAGTCATAGTAGAGACTTCTGAAGGCTTGATGGGTGTTGAATTATTTTTAGGGGGGATTTTAGAACCCAATATTGATATCTATTCTTCAATATTCCCTTGGAATAACTCAAACTATTTTTTTTCAAACGAGACTTATGTAATTCGAAAAAAATACACACCTTTTTCTTGCTTTTTAGGAGCTCAATATTGAAACTGAATTATCTCTGTCATTTCGGATCTTCAATATCTGAAATTGGGTCATGTAGTAGCGCTCTGAATCTTCTTTCAAATTCCAGAGGTCTAACCTGATTTGGATTCTTCAAGACAAAGTTATGCCAAAACTCCCACCATGACCTAATTATGGACTGGTTCAGTAGAGCGACCTTCTACGGCGTGCCATGTAATATTCCAAAAATTTAGCCTTCATCTAAATGGAATATTATAGTTGGTTTTATCACTAGGTAGGTGAATAAATGGGTAAGGAGGCCCTTAAACCCCTTTAGAAGGAATACTGACACTCCTAATGTGAAAGGAGGAAGAATAAGCAGCTGGATTAAGCACCTTTGGGTGTGAACAGGGATTGGATCATGTTGATTCAGTCAACTTTGACCAAGTCAACAGTGCTGTCTAGATACATTGAATCTCCTTGATGTACGACGCAGTTTTAGTGGAGGAAAACTTGCATGAGCTTGGTGGAAAATATGGATGGGACCCAATATGGAGAGGTTCACTTGTTATATATGGAGAGGATGGGAGCCTTTGTTATTCATGTTTTAGATTATAATTTTCTATTGGTCTTTTTAGACTTGCTTCCTCTTGCTATCTAGCAGGGTTGCAATGTTGTTTAGCACAAGGGTGTTCCTGGTCGGGAATCCCTACCTCATCCTCAGGGAAGGAGAGGTTCTTTGAGCTACATTTCCTCATTCTGGCATTTTGGCCAAGCTACCTCCTTCAGCTACAGCGCAGTTTCTATTTAGATTTGGGTTGTGTTGCAGGGTGTAGCAAAGGAGGATCTCTTAGAGTCATTTCTGGACTTGTTTTTCAGTAGAGAGGTTGTCTATTCATTGGAGGATCAGCAAGGAGGATTCCCGAGCATATTTTTACATCTTTGGCATTATTCCAACCATCTTTTATCCCTCACAGTGCAGTCACCATCCTAAACTACGTTATTTTTGGAGGCATTTTCTAGGAGGGTTCATTGAGCTCATCAGGAGGGTCTATTCTTGAGTAGAGGGATCAGCCTTCTAATTAGAAATACCATCGGAGGAGAACATAATTATTTCAGATCTGTCATAGACTCATTTTATATCATATCTAGTTTGCAGTGGCACACTAACCGTAGGGTTGTTTGTC
Source organism: Pinus albicaulis (assembly GCA_034641835.2). Taxonomy (NCBI): domain Eukaryota; kingdom Viridiplantae; phylum Streptophyta; class Pinopsida; order Pinales; family Pinaceae; genus Pinus; species Pinus albicaulis. The sequence goes on along the minus strand of CM076577.1, from coordinate 1,010,301,857 downwards.
ACATTGTATATTTCTTGGTATTTCTAGCAATCCTTTCCAGGTTGGCTAGAAATCTTGTATTAGAACCCACATCTTCATTGTTGGGCATTTCTTTGTTTCTATCAGCCACATTCCATTTATATATGTATTCATCAGTAGCTACACTATTATAGACAATGTTGTCACTGCTCTCCAGCATTCTATATAGTTTCAACAACTCATGTGTTGATTGTTTTGATCATTGGAGGCTTGTTCCTATTGCTTGAGTGGCTTGTCCCTCATGATCTTTTTGTATATTTCTGCTGATATCTCAATAAAATGATGGCTATAAATTGACCTCTCTTATTTCATATTCATATTTTCTGTTTTTTACATTATTATGATTTTTTTTGTTTCTATTCCCAATTTGGGATATTACAGTGGTATCAGAGCATAATCTTGGCTCAACCTGTGCATCCAAGACATTATGCCATTAGGAGGAGTAGCTTCTCATATAAAAGAGAATATTCACAAAATAAACAAAGGCATGACTCCATTATTTGGAGAAATGAAGGAAGAGAGGGCCTCCCTGCTTCTTTTCCAAGCTATGAAAAATATCAAAGAAGATCTCAAGGAGATGAAAGGGGAGAAGTGTAGGAAATTCCTGAGAGGGTTTGAAAGAGAATCAAGCCCTAGAAATTCACATGATGGGTATGAGCATTCCACCACACATGCATATCCACAGCGCATTCTATTCCCCACATTCACTACAAGAAGGATGGAGGAAGGAGATGCACCAAGGGAGGAGACCTTGAGTATCTATCTTCAGGAGTATGAGTCTCAATCATGGAGATTCAAAGAGCACTTGGACTTCCAAGGGTTTTTCCAACTCAAGGAAGCTAGAAGATCTAGCAACCATAATAGAAGCAAGAGGGGTAGAATATTTCTATCTAACTTTGATGGATCAGTAGAGTGCACACCCAAAGCTTGGGTGGAGGAGCTAGATTCATATTTCAGCTACACCAAGTTTCAGAAATAGAGGCCATTAGAGTAGCAGCGCTGCACCTCAAAGGTATGGCCCATAATTGGTGGTTTAATAGTTCTTCTTCATTTTATCATGCAAATCCAAACACTTATGCTGGGTTAACTAAGGAATTGGTGAGAATATTTGACATTAAAAATTGTAAAACATCTCTTGTGGAACCCAAAAACTTAAAACCTTTGCATGAGTTGGAGAGATCTATCTTGCCAACTCTACTCCATATTTCTAATGAAGGGGATAAAAACATGCATGCTACCTTGCCAAGGGAAAGATCCCCACCTTTTGGAGAACCCTCTTCTATTGGTGAAGACATGGAGAAACCTCCTTTAATGGAAAACCAAGATCAAGGGTCTCTCATTGATGATGAGGCAATCTCACATATTGATGAAGAGGATGAGCAGAGAAGAGCTAACCGTGTTGTACCATTGGGAGGAGATCCATCACCACATGGAGATGGGAAGGGAGCCATTGCTTCCATTGGAGGATCCCTTGTGTCTTTGCAAGGAGTTCCAAATGATCCAACATGTGGGAACCAAAGCATAATTCCGGATCAGCATGCATTAGTTATTTTGGGTTGTGAATCTTGGCAGAAGGAAGGAGAAGAAAGGAAGGATCAGCATCAAGGGATGATGAGAATTCACCCTTATTTATTCTAGGAGGTTTCTGCACAAAATAAGGATACTGTATTGTGCAATGAAGACAGGGACAAATCAATCCACTCATAGATACAGTCCACTTCATATTTTGATGTATCACTACATGGGGGCATTCCACCTGGGAGGCCACCAGATATAGAGTTGGTGGAGACATTTTTCCATTTGGTTCACCACTCTTAGATTTCGAAGGGGTGAAGGCCTTGGAGGAGTCCAGTACAGTGCAAAGAGTTTGGGAGAGACTCAAGGAGGAGAGATATATTCTCCCATTTTCAGCATTACACACTCTCACTACATATACTGCGCTGACAGGAGTTGCTACAGTGATGTAGGATGGCACCTTCATGGTGCAAGGGAGTTGCTTCCTAGATTTGGAGAAATAGATGGTACTTCCTTTGAGGAAGGAATCCTTCATACATTGGAGTAGATGGGTGTCACTCATGTTTACATTGGCCAAGATCAAGAGGTTCTTTTTGGATGGTAGCTTCTCATGGGAAGCCAACTTCCAAAAGTCACCACTTCTGGTTGAGCATGAGCAGCTGCATGATGGGCATGGTAGAAATTTGGAAGATTACTTTGGCATGAGGGATGCCAAAGGAGATGACAGCAGCATGTGGGGAGCTTCACATTTCAGATCTTTAGCGTTGTCTTTGAGGAGGATTGATCCATATTGGAGATCTCAACTCTTGGTAGAGTACTCCAAGGATGTTGGTGCTTGCATGATCCTTGATGACCCTGATGGAGATGATAGATACATGGTAATTGGATAGGTCATCTATTCTTATGGAAAAATATTCTTGACTAGAGTTTCTGAGCTCAAGAGGAAGCTACTACATGCAGCACATGTGGACTTTCTTTCCATGCACTTTGATGCATTTCATTTTTTGATGGAGGAGTTCACTTGGGAGGGCATCCAGTAGGATATACATCAGAATATGGAGAGATGCATAGCCCAGTTGGTGATAGAGGAGATGTCACAGCCACTTCCCTACTCATTAGAGGTGATGGAGAATTTTCAGTTGATCCATTTTAGCTCAAGGACCACAGTACATGGTAGAGGAGGTACACATTTGAATTATGATTAGCACTTCTTTACTTTATATGAGAAGCATGTTGTATTAAGGAGATACATTCCTTCTTATACATTATATTATGATGTAATTGAGTCCACTTGCAGCAATGGGATTGGCTATTCTATTGGTGGTTTGTGGGGGAAGCCACATGATTTTTGGTGTGCATCATTGACACCACATTCTATATGCATGCTTATATATTATAGAATGATTGTGGCAGAAAAAAGGTGGCTGGGAGAGCACTTGTTATTACTTTATTTGATTCAGGCACAGGATGCACTGTGATGGTTCCATGTATGGAACTATGATCCACTTTCTGGTTGTCATATGACAATTTGTTTTCATTGGTTTTTTCTTCCATGTATTGTTGATATTTTTATGTTCATGGGAAGTTTGGTTTGGAGAGTGGGAAAAGAGCTTGAGGTGCTCATTAGATACATGACTCTTCCTACTTTACATGTTTCATGTTTTAGGTGAGCCAATGGGCAAGACATGATTGATATGCTACATCTCTTTCCTTCACATTGGAGGAGCCATTTGAAGGACTTTAGTTCTTAGAGGAGGCACTTCATGGCTGATTATTTTTATGGGGTAACTTGGGCCATTCTTGGAGGCCATTTCATTTCAGCCCAAGATCAGCTACAGCCCCATACTTACCACAAATGCAATATCCCAAAATAAGAGATTTCTACAACAATAAGAATATCTTAAGATATTATAAAGTTGTAGATGCATCCATATAGCTTATGAAAGGTATTAAATCATATTTCCTTCAATAATATGTCCAGCAGCAAGCATTATGATTCATTTATGCAACCCAAAGTGGGGAAAAGCAGCTATTTCAGCCCTAAAAACATTAATTTCAGAGCTGTGCGTAAAAATAAGGGCAAAGGATGGTGGGATCCCTTAGATTAGTTCATATAGGACTTACATACGAAATTTTAGCTGAAAAAAATGACTCTATCTATTTTAAACAGATCTCCCACTCCCGATATGGCTTAAAATTACCCAAACCCCATGACTTAACTCAACAGAAATTTACTGAAGCACATACTGCATGATTTTCTGAAGGGTTTGAATACAAAATAGTTTGAATATAAAATCAGTATTTTATTACATTAAATTATAGAGAAAAATGGAGATCCAGCTCCTTTACACATCAAAGAGAATAACCCGACAAGGGTTTCATGAGATACACTGTATAAAAGTGCAAATCCGCAGATCTAGATCTAAAAAATGCAGTTTTACTACAACACTAAATAAATATGGCTGGAATGTACAACCAAAAAAGAAGAATACAATACAAATATTTTCTAGGAGAATGGATGGCCCTTCCTCCAAGGAATAAGCCCACAAGCAAGGGTTATAACTCTGCTACTGCAACTCTCTAGAAAAAGGACACATTTTTTGCAGGAAAATGCGTAGTTGATGATGGAGAATGATTTGGCCACATGCCCAGATCAAAATCTGAATCCCAAACATCTAATACACTCTTCCAAGAAGATAAAAGACTCACTCACTGAGAAGAGATACTATTATAATCTAGATCTGAGCAGATCTAGTCTCCACTTGCTGCAGCTCACTGAAACAAGTAAACCTCAACAGGATTTACACTTTCTAAGGGAGATGGAGCTTGGACATATGCCTGATAGTGGAAGATAAGTACAATCCCTCCAAGAGCTACTCAATGGAAGGAGAGATAATCCCTAAACAGGAAATCCTCACAAGTCTATGCTAAACAACCAAGAGAACTCGAATTGTCTAAACAGACATCAAAATAAAATATCATGAACAACCTTCTCTTGAGACTTCCCCTTCATTTTATAATATGAGAGCTTGAGAAACCCTAAACCACCTTCAAAACTCTAGTTCCTTTGACATGAAGATCCTCCATCTAAAACTGTGTTGATCAACAAGGAGGTTCAATGCATCTGGATAGTGTTGTGATTTGGTCAAGGTTGACCTCTTCAATCTGCCTCATCCCTTTTCACACTCAAGTGCAATCAATCCAGCTCACAAATTTCTGTCTGTGCTGATCCTTGTTCACACTGAACTGGTTTTATTGATGATCTCCTCTTCTTCATGCATGCATGTTGACTTAGTCAAACTTGACTATGTCCTCATCCATTTTCCCTTGTTCACACCCATAACTATAAAATCAAGCTATTGTGATGATCCCCTTTCACATTATAATGGGTTTTATTCATGTTTTTATTAATCATGGGCCTCCTTACCCATTTATCCAACTACTAAGTACAAAAATAAAAAATTTAATATTGCCCTTAGTTGCTTGCTAAAGTAGGAATATTACAATCCTCCCCTCCCAAATGTTGCTTGTCCTCAAGCAACTGCTAGGATAGAACTGAAAAACTCCCTCCCAAGGCATGGAGTCTGAAATGTTTTTGGGAACTAACATTCCCATGTAAAACCTCCACCCCCAAGCTATCATCCATACAAGATGAGTAACCATCCAACATGGAAACTCATGAAATATCTCCTCCACCTCAGGCTCCTACAAATAAGGTGGGCTGAATAGTTGAACATGATAGGCAAGATGGCCTACCCCATGCTGTCTTCCTCTCCACTCATGGAAAGTGTAGAGTACATACTGATCTTGGGCTGCAAATAGGTTTCCCTCAAGTGGCAAGAAGAAGAATAGATCTCCAAAGATCCTATCTCCCATGTCATGAATCATGCTGGCCCAAACCATCCCATCCAAAAGGAATGGTATCTCATCACCATTTGGCATCCAAATCAGAAAAATGTTGATGGTTCCATGATACCAATGGTCTATCCAAGGGACACAACGCAGTTTCCCCAACTGCTGCTTGAGAATGTCATGTGGCAAGTTGTCCCCCAACAAGGTATTAGGTAGTAAAAAACAATATATATCAGTTGTACGTGATAAAAATAACAAGACAATGTGCCATACATTCCTTCTAAAACATCATGATGAGTATGGAGAGATTTCAGCCCATACTCTCTCAATAATAGCCATAGCAACAGGGACTCTTGATGCCTCCTTGCATTATCAAAATGCAGACCATGGAGCAATAATACATTGATGTTCATGTGAGTTGTCTCATCAAAAAAGTACAAACTAGCTCCATCATACATCATGGGGAAGTTATCCTCCTTCCCGAAAAAATGTTCATACATGAAATACATCTCAAACATAAATACATGTGAGCACATGAGACATATCTCAAACAAAGGTAAATACATGGACATAAGATTTGACATATGATGTCCAAACTCTCTTCTTAACAGCCACAACAACCATGCCTCCTTCTTATGCATCCTATCATTGAGACTCAAGGCATGAGATAAAGAAATAGAAATTTTTGGGTAGTGACCAAACTCACCCAAAAACAACCAGCGTAGCCATGCCTCTTGCTGGCCTGCATCATAGATCTGCAAGGGGTTTGGAAACTGCTTGCTCCATACTGCCATCCACTCATCCCAGCGTGGGTGATGGATCTCATTCTGCAAATGCTTGGTATCCTCCCATGGGAGGACACCCTGCTCCTCCATCCTTTGAAGAAACTTTCGCTTCATGAAATGTTGAATTGCACCTCCAATGGGATCTCCTGATGAGACCTCCTCCTCATGCATGGATTTCCAAAACCAAAGAGGCCTTAGATATTCTACAAGTATAAGTCTCTCTTTGAGTTGTGGCATGCTCATTGAGAGAGTGTCATCTAGAGAGGAGAAAGAGTTTCTCATCTCAAGATGTCTACCCTTTGACATCTCTTCCTCCATGGCTTCCTGAATGAAGCTGGCATCTGAATGTTCCCATGAGGAATGGTTCCTTATCTCTTCACTGCTGCTCTTGGATAGTGCAGTGCAACCTTGTTGCTCTAGATTAGCAGTAAGTGATGATCCTGGGTCATACAACAGCATATTTCCACAATCTACTGAAATATTTTCTGCAATAATAGAAAGTGGAAATGCAATCATACCTTGTTGAACTTTGGGAACACCTTGCATGGTTGCAAGAGTTATTTCTTCCACTGTATTGGCTCCCTCAACTGTTGATGTTGAAGGCTGCTCCTCCATGGTTGTGACAGTTCTGATATAAGTCTCCTCAAGAGATGGTGAGGGCTCCTCCCTCTCTGATTGTTCTTCATAAAATATCTTGATCACCCTCTGAGTGAAATATACAAGAGTAGATACTCTTGCATGACTTGTGTGGTTGAACCACCAAGTGCTTGCTTTGCCCTTCATGTGCAGAGCTGCAATCTCTACTACTTCTCTTTCTACCACTGGATGTAGTAGGAATAATGCTACAAGTCTTCTTTTCCAAGTCCTTTCTAAATATGATCCATCAAAAATAAACAATAGAAACCTGTTTCCCTTCATCCTTCTTGTGCTACAAGGTCTCCTTTCTTCCTCCAGTTGAATGAACTGTGGGAAGGCTAGAATCTCCTTGAAGGCTCTAGGTTGAGTCTTGTACTCAACAAGGTATTCACTTAGAATCTGATATTCCAAGTGTCTTCCATGCTTCTGTTCTTCTTCTTCATGAGAATAGGAAGTGCATGGTCCTCCCTCTTCTTGAAACCCACTAGGAGTTTCTTGGCATCTTTCTTCTTTCTTTTGTTCAACCTCCTTGCAGAGGCTCTTCTTAGATCTAAAAACTGATGAGAGTAATCTCATCCTCTCCATCATTCTGATCTATTCTTCTTCTCTTTATTTCTCTGATAGCTAGAACTCACAAGCTGAGCCAGAGATCATGCTTTGATACCACTGTAATATCCCAAAATAAGGGATTTCTACAACAATAAGAATATCTTAAGATATTCTAAAGTTGGAGATGTATCCATATAGCTTATAACAGGTATTAAATCATATTTCCTTCAATAATATGTCCAGCAGCAAGCATTATGATTCATTTATTCAACCCAAAGTGGGGAAAAGCAGTTATTCCAGCCCTAAAAACGTTAATTTCAAATATGTACGTAAAAATAATGGCAAAGGACGGTGGGATCCCTTATCTTAGGTCATATAGGACTTACATACCAAATTTGAGTTGAAACAAATGACTCTAGCTATGTTAAACAGATCTCCCACTCCCGATATGGCTTAAAATTGCCCAAACCCCATGACTTGACTCAACAGAAATTTACTGAAGCACATACTGTGTGATTTTCTGAATGGTTTGAATAAAAAATAGTTTTAATATCAGATCAGGAGTTTATTACATGAAATTATAGAGAAAAATGGAGATCCAGCTCCTTTACACATCAAAGAGAATAACCCGGCAAGGGTTTCATGAGATACACTGTATAAAAGTGCAGATCTAGAAGGGTTTGAATAAAAAATAGTTTTAATATCAGATCAGGAGTTTATTACATGAAATTATAGAGAAAAATGGAGATCCAACTCCTTTACACATCAAAGAGAATAACCCGGCAAGGGTTTCATGAGATACACTGTATAAAAGTGCAGATCTGAAAAACATATTTTTATTGTAGCACTGAATAAATATGGCTGGAATGTACAAGCACAGAAGAATAATAAAATACAAATCTCTTCCGGGAGAAGGGTTGGCCCTTCCTCCAAGGAATAAGCCCATAAGCAAGGGTTATAACCCTGCTACTGCAACTCTCTGGAAAAAGGACGCAGTTTCTGCAGGAAACTGCACAGTTGATGATGGATAATGCCTTGACCACATGCCAAGATCAAAATCTGAAGCCCAAACAGCTAATACACTCTTCCAGGAGGATAAAAGACTCACTCACTGAGAAGAGGTACTAGCATAATCTAGATCTGAGCAGATCTAGTCTCCACTTGCTGCAGCTCACTGAAACAAGTAAACCTCAATAGGATTTACACTGTCTAAGGGAGATGGAACCTGGCCATATTCCTGATAGTGGAAGAGAAGTACAATGCCCTCCAAGATATACTCAATGGAAGGAGAGAGAATCCCTAAACAGGAAATCCTCACAAGTCTCTGCTAAAAAGCCAAGAGAACTCGAATTTTCTAAACAGACATCAAAATAAAATATCATGAACAACCTTCTCTTGAGCCTTCCCCTTCCTTTTATAAGATGAGATCTTGAGAAACCCTAAACCACCTTCAAAAATCTAGCTCCTTTCACATGAAGATCCTCCATCTAAAACTGCGCTGATCAACAAGGAGGTTCAATGCATCTGGACAGTGTTGTGACTTGGTCAAGGTTGACCTCTTCAATCTGCCTTGGTAGCCCCCTAATTTGCTCTATTTTTTCCATTTTCCCCTTCCTAAATCATAACCATTTACCTTTGTTTTACCTCTTTTATGCAGCCTCATCTTGCACTAGTCCAAGCATGGTGACATATTTTGTATAAACTTTATTTTTCATATTTTTAATTCAAATTAGCATTAATTAATTATTTATTACATGATTTCTTACTTTTAATCACTCTTTGTAACTTATCGATATCTCAAATGTTTATTTGGTAGTTAGAGTACTTACTGTGACCACTGATCCTAGTGCAGTATCAGATCTTGCACCGTTGCCAGCACAACAAATCCTTGCAGCAGATCCGAACCTCCTTGATCACTACCTCGTTTTGAGCAGCTTTAGCCACAACAGCAAGATCAATCCAAAGGCAGTTGAGACCTAATCTGTGAAGGACAAAAGCTGGATTGGCTACGGCCATTTTTGCTAACTGTCTAATTTTGAAGGCCGAAAAGCTAAATTTTGCGTTTGGTTATGTAATCGGTTGAATGATCTATTTTGGCCTTTGGCCAAAGATCTATATAATGTAGAATGTAAATAGGACTAAAAGAGGAAGTTTTGATAGGAGAACAGAACAGAGACACATCCAGAGAGGCGGTAACAGGTTGTTGTATTTTGTTATCACCCAAATCTGGGTTGGATGATGTATTAATGTATGTACTTGCCTCAATGAATTAATAAAATGGAGCTCTGCCTCATGTTTCACTAATTGTGTTTCTGTATTTGAGCTGATGAATTGATTAAGGTATTGAGCAGCGTTCTTATTTAAAAGGGAAACGCGCTGGTTGGCTAGGGCCTAGCCGACCCAGCACGTTTACCCCATTTCCTGTTTTCCTGTAATTTGTGTTTACATTGTCAAGTGTGATTTAATTTTAAGCACATGCATTCTTGTCTGAGTGAAAGCGGATCCGTTGTGCGAAGTAGATAAATTTCCTTTTCCTACAATTTCATTTCCTGTACTTGATTTCAAATTGGTTTTCCTCCGCTTGGTCCAAGCAGGAGAAATAACCCTGCACCAGTGCACGTTGGTGTGATATCTCCTTTTCTGCAATTTTTTTTTATTTGTTTTCCCTGCCTGGTCCAAGAAGGAGAAATGAACCTGCACCAGTGCACATTGATGTGATGCAACAAGCCTTCTTAATCTACTTCCCGCAATCTTCTTTCTTTCATTAAATGCTTATGATAGGATAAATGTATATTGATTGTTTCTTTATTCCTGCACTCTGTTAAGATCAGAAACATTCACTTTTTATGTGTGTAATTTGATTTAACAGTATAATAGCACTTGCAATAATTAAGCACTCATTTTAAGAATTAAATGCTAAGTGCAGGAAGCTCTGATCCGGTGCAAGAACTAGTTTCTTGCCACAGGATCTGAGTGCTTTGAACCTGGAAAATTTCAAGCCCTTGCATGAAGTAAAAAGCCTTTAGTAAAGACACCATTTATACCTTCTGCATAAATCTCTATTCCTGCACTAGTGCAAGAAGACTGCAATAGTGCAAGACAGATTAGTGCAAGAAGGAAATCTCTAAAGGAGTAGGTTTAAGGGCCCATCTGATGAGACTGCTAAGTGTCTCTGCTAAAGAAAAACACACACTCAGTAGTTAAACAATAATTAGCTAGAGTGATTGCCTTTTATCTTTAATTCCCTCTTGCAAATGCATTCTTCCTTGTTCCTGTCTTAGATTATTTTGATGGTTCAAGTTGCCTTTTTTTTCTCTTTTTAATTTGATTCTGCAATATTTCCTTTAAAGAAAGTAGGGATTTATATTAGGAATATTCATACCATCTCTGGAATTGCTTGTGCTTCGTCTCTAATTTTACGGATCCCCCGGGTTGACAAATTAAGTGTTGAGGAGTTGCTTAAGTGTAATTCCCGCACCCAATATTTTGGCGTCGTTGCCGGGGAGGAGATTTGATTTGATAAGAATTTTCTGATTATACAATAGAGGTAATTTTTCCTTTATTTTTACAGTATTGTTTGGAAAAGCTTCTTTGAAGGAATTTTACTGGTGTTAATTGATTTCTAACTGCATTTTTTACTAGAAGTTGTTTGTTATTTTTCTTTCTCTTTTTTTTGAAATGAATGCCTAGAAAAGGTAAGCGTTCGAAGCCCACTAAGGGCCAAAAAAATTCTAAAAAAAATTCTCATATTGGGTCTCCTTTTGTAAGCAGGAATCCCAATCCAATTCAAACCCATCACGCAAGAACAATGCACCTAGATTCTGGTGACAACAGCTTAGATGTGGATCAGCCTGTTGAGAGCAGTACAAGTAAAAGGGAAACAATGGTGGACCATGAATATCATTTGGAAGGGACTGGTGAAAACCAGGTAAGTGGAGAATAATCCACTTTTTTGTTTCCAATTGTGGATCCTAATACTGTGGCACAAATGAATAATATTCCACCATCAGCTCTCCCTCATTTCCATGGTAAAGTTCATGAAGATCGTGACTCTTTTCTATTCGAGTTTGATATTATGTGTAGAAGTTATGATTATACAACTAACGCTCAAAAGTTAAGATTATTTCCTGTTACTCTCAAGGACTCAGCTCTACGCTGGTTTATGGGGTTAGGATGAAACACTATAACCTCTTGGGATCAGATGAAGAGAGTGTTTTTTTCTAAATATCAAGAATATTGCAAAACTCAGGACATGCAGGATGAGATTTTTACAATCATACAGAATGATGATGAAACTCTTGAAGATTACCTAGAAATATTTATGTATATTTTACAAAGGTCAAAACTTTTATCTGATCCCAGTACTATTAGAACCTTGTTCTTAAGAGGACTTACTGATAATGCTAGAAATTATTTAAATCTGTTAGGACAAGGTGATATTTCTCAACAAACTTTTGAACAAATTTGTGAATTATGTAGGAAATTTTCAAGAAATCAGTATAGATCCGGTAGAGGAACTCGAAATAGAAATAGAAAAACTGAATCTACTGATGCTATGATTATTGGACTAGAAAATAAAATGGAAAACATGAAAATTGATATAATTAATATTGTTACCAAACAGTTATACTCTTTAAAATTTCAGCAAAAACTCATGAAGGAACAAGAGTCATTATGTATTTTCTATCTTAAATGTAGAGACAAACATCCTCCTAAAGAGTGTCCTCTTAATTTGAAACAAACTAATAAGTGTGTTATTTGTGCAGAAGACCATGTCACATAAAAATTTCCCTCTATACTAGGACTTAAAGTTGTATTTACAAGGGGACAACCTGAAGCTGAATACTTGTATGCTATGGGAGCAAGAAGGAATTGGCCTCAAGTAGGTACAGGTATGGCTCCTGAATTTTCTCCACACTATTTTGGTTATAATTCACATGCATATTCTTATCCTAACACTAATCAGCAATGGCAGTATGGGAATCAATATCAGCATGGGAAACCTTCTCAACCATGGCAACAAGGTTGGAGAGGGCCAAATCATTCTCCATATTCCTACCAGCCACCTATGCAGTCATATCCATCTACGCATACACCTTATTCAATGCCTCAACTTCCAAGTCAGTCTACTCCACCGTTGCCTTTACCTCCACCCTTTCAACCTCCTCAGTTTCCTGCTCAACCTATGCCCAATCCTAACAATAATAAAGCAGTGCAAATGATCTATGTAACAAACCCACCTTTACCATTCGAGTACCAGTCTATTCCAATTAGGGTTCATGATATTCAATTAAGATCGAGAAGGACTGTAACATCATAAAATCAGAAGCAACCTATAGTGATTGTTGAAGAGAAAGGAGAAGAGGAAACTCTTAACCATTCTCTGAAAGTTGTCACTAAGCAACCCTTACCCTCTGAATCCTTGCCATCTTCTTCCAACCAGCCTCCCTTCCCAGAGAGGCTAGTAATGGAAAGAAGTGAGCCTATTTCTGAGATTAGTTTGGCATCTGAGCTTTGGAATATTTTGATTAAGATACCTTTTCTTCAAGCCATTAAAGAGATCCCCATTTTTACCAATATTATTAAGGAACTCTGTCTCAAGAAACCCAGGAGGAAGAGAGTGGAACCCCAAACCATTCAATTTTTTGGTACGGCAGCAGAGTTGATGACGGGATGTGTGTCTATGGAAAAATATACTGATCTCGGAAACCCTATTGTCTCAGTTCATATTGGTAATGTCCCGGTCTCTAATGTTCTTATAGACTTGGGGGCAGCCATTAATGTCATGACTAAGAAAAACATGGATCAACTTCGGTTATCTGATCTTTGCCCTACTCCCACTGTGCTTGAATTAGCAGATACATCTAAAATTAAGCCAGAAGGAGTATTAGACGATGTGATCATCTCATTAGATTCTTGGGAATATCCTGTTGATTTCATTGTTCTTCAGCCAAATAACCCAGTAGGAGGAAATCCCTTGATCTTGGGACGACCATGGCTTGCTACGGCTGATGCATATATTGGATGTCGTTCCGGTGATATGTATATATCGCATGGAGATTCTAGGAATAAATTTACCTTATACCCCCCTACCAGATCCATTCAGGACCTTTGAGATACTTTATGGTTGGATCAAAGCAGTGATGAGGAGACTCAACCCATTTCCCTTATCCATCATTATACTGGGTCTTCACAAGAAGATGAGAATCAAGATTTCCTGAATAATCTAGACACTATGCCTAATTTTGAGCCATTGAACCAGATTTTCAGCCTAGATTTTCAAGATAATCATGATTCTCATTCTTTTGTACCGCTGCATTTGACCACTCCCTTGAGTACTCCTAAGCCTGACACTACTCTTGTTGAGATTAGCCCTGGTAAATCCTTGCATATTAGTTCAGATTTGGACTTATCTCAGCAGGAGCAGCTTGTGAATTTGTTGCAAAACCATCTTAGTGCCTTTGCTTGGGGCTATGAAGATATGAAGGGTATTCCTCCTGAAACTTGTACACATCATATCTATATTCAGGAAGGAACCCAACCTGTCTGACAACCCCAAAGGAAAATGAATCCATCTCTAAGAGATATTATGAAGGAAGAAGTACAGAAACTCTTGGATGTCAGTTTTATCTATCCTATTTCCGACTGTCAGTGGGTATCTCCATTAGTGCTAGTACCTAAGAAAGATGGAAGATGGCGTATTTGTATTTATTATCGAGAATTAAACAAATCCACCCTCAAATATTACTTCCCTCTCCCTTTCATTGACCAGGTGCTTGGTACCCTTGAAGGAAAGAAATATTTTTCCTTTTTTGGATGGCTTTAGTGGCTATAACCAAATACAGATCGCACCTAAAGATCAGGATAAAACTACTTTTACATGTCCATGGGGTACATTTGCTTATAAAGTGCTTCCCTTTGGTTTATGTAATGCCCCGTACCTTTCAAAGGGCAGTCCTGGCCATTTTTGCTGATCTATAATTTGTATAAATTTATATGGAGTGACTTTTCTGTGTTTGGTGATTCTTTTCAGGAAGCTCTCAAAAATATGGAGAAAGTACTTCTTCATTGTCACAAAGCCCATCTCGTCTTGAGTGACAAAAAATGTATATTAATGTGCAAATCGGGAGTGGTACTTGGCCATTTGATTTCTGGTAAAGGTATCCAGGTTGATCCATCAAATATTGAAATCATTATGCATCTTCCTGCACCCAAAACTCAAAGGGAAGTAAGAGGTTTTTTAGGACATGTTGGTTACTATAGAAGATTCATTGAAAAATTTTCTAAGATAGATGCCCCTCTTTTCCAACTTCTAGCTAAGGATAGTGAATTTTCTTGGTCCACAGCTTGCCAACGGTCTTTTGAAACATTGAAGGAAAAGTTGGTACAGGCACCAGTTTTGAGAGGTCCTAACTGGTCCCTGCCTTTTCACATTTCCTCTTATGCTTCAGATTTGGCTATTGGTGCAGCTTTAGGACAAGAGGAAAATAAGAAATCCTATGCTATTTATTATATTAGTAAGAAATTGTCTTCCGCTGAATTAAATTATACAGTTACAGAGAAAGATTTTTTAGCTGTAATTTTTGCAAATAATAAGTTTAGGCACTATATTACAGGATATGAAGTATTTGTACATACTAATCATTTCGCGATTAAATATTTGATGAAAAAACCATTGACTAGCGGTAGAGTGACTAGGTGGTTGCTATTGTTGCAAGAATTTAATGTTACTATTGTTGATAGACCAGGAAAATCTAATGTTGTAGCATATTTTATTTCTAGATTAGATAATCCTGGTGAAGCAACTCTTGTTAATGATGATTTCCGAATGAACATATTTTTCTATGTCAACATATTCTCCGTGGTTTTCTGACATTGCTAATTACTTGGTTACTGGGAAAACACCACCCCACTTATCCGCTCGTGAAAAGTAGAATATTATTCAGAAAAGTGTTGCATACTCCTGGATTCAAGAAGATCTCTTTTACACTGGTCCAGACCTGATTATCCGTAGATATGTAAGAGAGGAGGAAGTGTTTGACATATTGAAATCTTCTCATGATGAACCTTGTGGAGGCCACTTCGCTAATAAGCAGACTGCATATAAATTATTGTGTGCTGGTTACTTTTCGCCTTCCTTGTTTAAGGATGCCAAACAGTATGTCAAGCGATGTGATAGTTGTCAACGAGTGGGCCAGCCTAATAAAACCAATGAAATGCATTTATGCCCCCAAGTTATGATTGAGCCGTTTGAAAAATGGGCTATTGATTTTATAGGGCCAATATATCCAACATCATTAAGTAAAAAGCATATTTTGGTTTGTACATATTTTGTTACAAAATGGGTAGAAGCTAAAGTTGTTTTCTTTCAGAACTGCAGTTCAGTTAGGACTAGATCTCTCTGAGGCACAACAACATCATCTTCTCCAATTAAATGAGTTAGATGAATTTCGTAGGGATGTTGTTCAACAGAACATACTAATTCAGCAACAACACAAAATGTGGCATGACAAGTCTATTCAGAAAAAGCAATTCCAATCAGGTGATTGGGTGCTCCTTTATGATTCTAGATTTAAAACTTTTAAAGGGAAATTCCATACACATTGGATGGGACCTTATGAAGTGATCTGAGTATTCGAGAATGGAGCAGTAGAAGTTAAAACTGTTGATGGACAAAATTCAGTATTCTTGGTAAATGGACATAGATTAAAGAAGTATTTTCAAACACTTACCAAGAAATATTTTACACAGCAAGTCCAACAACAATTCGGGATGGTAGAGGTGAATGGTAATACCAACCTTTTGAAAACATGAATTCTTCTTATTCTTAAAAAAAACAAAAATAAATAAATAAATAAAAAGTAAAGAAAAAATATTTTCCTGTAATTATAAAAATCAGTTCACTGACATTATTGCAGAAGGATCAACCTGAAAACCAGCTTACTGGTAGGAAGATCAAAAATTTCTAATAAAAAGAGAATATTTCTTGATATTTAGATATGCTAGCGACAACCAAGTAAAATCTAGTTCAGCATAACCAACCTTTATACAATTGGGGTAATTAGCATGGATATTTTTATTCAAGTAACGCTTAATTCTCGCTGCATTTATTTTTCTTGCACCAGTGCAGGCAGACCTTCCAGAACATTTTCTTCCTTTCTTCATATTCCACTTTCGTAATATTCCCTCAGTTTTCTTCTTCAATCCTAGAATGATTAACCTTCCCATATTCTTCTGAATTTACCCTATTCGTTTCATTAAAACCCCACTTTACCCTTGAATTTTTTTCCCTATCCCACTTCTGTTTATCCCCTCTTGTGGTACTATTCTTGGAATCCCTGTAACAGAATTCCTTCCCATTCTGAAATTTCCCTTTTCCCACTTCTTTTTTCCCTTGAATTCATTGCAAGATCTTGCGCACAAAGAGCAAAAGGATATGCTTTGAAGCATCAAGAAATGGCAAAGAAAATTTCGAGTATAAGTTGAGGAAGCCATGTTGGAATACTAGCCTATATTTTACTTAAATTCCCTATTCTTTTTTCAGATATTATGCTTGCACTAGTGCAAGCATGTCATCCTATATAGTAATGCAAGCAGAATGGTACCAGCAGAATAGCATAGTTTAAGCAGTGCAAGCATGCACCTTGTCAAAAACATAGTACAATTTGTTCTTTTCATAGCATACATCATAGGAAAGTGGTCATCATGAAAGTTTATAAGAATTCCTTTCACTTATTCGATGAGTACTTGTGCTATCATATTAACTAGGAGAAAATTATTTAAAGTACGAGGTGTTTTTAAGTTAAGAATCATGATCATTTTTTAATGAATGCTAAAGGTTTTTCTTTCTTCTTTTTTCTTTTTTTTTCTCTTTTTTTTGAATTATGAAGGAGTGCGGAAGTGTTTAACTGTTGCTTGGATATAATTTTCCATTTCCGCCATAATCCTAGATGTCCTTCACTCGTAATGATTACCTCGCCTAGTCGTTAAAACGCTGCCACAAACACCAGTCCGACACGATCTCAAAGATGTCTTGCATCCACGACTATTTCAGTGGAATGAATGGGTGATAAGATGGAAGGGATGGTGGACGGTTGGATCCATATCTATAATAACCAATTTTCCCGGTGTTGCATGTAAATTCTTTACTATTCATAATCGTTAAGCAGCGATGCCGCCTGTTCGAAGCGAACCTTCGTCTCTCAGTAGGGTAGAACAGACTGTTGAGTATCACAATAGTCTTGCACTATTGCGAGACTCAATATTTCTTCAATTATTGAAAAATTTTGACGAGAAAAACAGTGAAGTGGCCCTATAGTTTTCTAGAAGTTTCAAAAATGACCGAGTAAAAATTGCGCCTCTAAAATTTGAGGTTACGGAGGAGTTTATAGCAGCAGCGTCAGGCTTGGAAAATACTGGTGAGCAGTGGTTTAAAAATCAGAAACTAGAAAGGAAGCGATGGCAGCATTTTGTCGTCGACAAGAATATGAAGGTAGATTGTGTTAGCCACCTATAATAATTTTTCAAGGCAAACAGGTGGCTAAATTTGTCATCAAGCCTTCAAGTGATAAATTCCCTTGGAAATCTATCATCCTTGAAGCCTTCATGTGTCTTATATCCTTTAGAGAATCTTCACTGCTGTTTCCATTGATGAACACTGCTGTTTACCAAAGAAAAACTGTTCATGAGGCTCCATTTTCCATCATTTCACTTCTCTTTTCACTCACAAAGAATTCCATTTTTCACCCTTATTCCCTTCACAAAAATTCCTCTATAAACCTTCATTTTAACCTCTAAATCATCCTAAACCCCTTTTAAACCTTATATTTCCCTTTAGTTGGTTTTAAAATCCTTCCTTTACCTATCGGAACCCTTACTAAGCCTTAAAAACCCTGTTTTTGGCCTTAAAAACAGAATTTTTACCTTATAAGTTATTAATCCCCCAAGGGCTTATATCCTTTAGCCCCCCATCTCATATAACCTAAGCCCTGCAATCGGGCGCTTAAAATACATTAGCCTTCGTGCCAAAACCTTTATTTTTATTTATTTTTCCATCCCCGACATTTCAATTTTAAATAAATATGGACCGTTGATCTCTGCAAATCAACGGCCATCAGGTTACCCGTTCTCCGCATCACCATCTTCCTTGGCTTCTTCCCTTTTTCAAACTTTTCGCTTCATCTTTAAATCTCCACTGTTCATTTCGGAGATCCAACGATCAGAACTTAACCCGATAACCCATTGCACCCGTCCGCTACGCGACGAAGGCACTTACGCAATTGTCGGTCCCACCATACATTCTCCCTGCAGCTTTCCATTCATCGCGTTCTACCTGCACCGTCCGATCTCCCGATGATCATCCGACGACTCAAACACAATATCGCGCAATTTTTGGCCCCTCCCCGCAATGCGCTACTTCCACGTGATAAAAGTGGTTTTCATTTTCCACGTGTCAAGCGATGAATGGAATCGTGTTCCAAAAGTTAATTCCACCTCCCCCCCCCCCCCCCCCAAAAAAAATGCTGAGCGAAAACCATTAATAGTTTTCCCTAAACCACCCTTCTCCAATTTTGCGCCAAATTCAAATTTTAAACCTGGTTTCACCTTCTGCCATGATTCCGACCCTCCAGCCGCTGCATTCACCATCTCCACAATGCTCCTCCACCCCCACGAGCCTCTGAAGCAGTCATTCCCGCTCTCGTAGGTTTTTATAACGTATTTATCGTGTTTTGCAGGGTTTACAGGGTGATGGATTCATACAGTCTCCTCAGTCACAGTCAGGTGACATATAATGCAGAAAGACTATCACAGAGCCGAAGATCGCAAAGGAAGAAATCACTGAGAGGTTTTAATAGCATGTTTCATCGAAGATAGGGGTTATTGACCCTAACATAAACCCTCCAGTGCCCCTATAACCTATGTATTCACAAACATAGGTCAACAGAAGTTTAAATTGTATCAAAAAGAGATTAAAGGATCAATGCATAATATTGAAGACTTAATGCTTATATCCAATGTTTAGAAGGATAAAGGACACAGATAAAGACCCAAAGATGATCAAGGAGGCTTAATGAAGCCTGAAAAACATTATCAAATTCATATCAGTGTTCGAGGCATTAAAAAACATGACAAATCAGCAGAGCATTCTTTCTCCAAAGAAAGGAACAACTCACACGACCTATTCTATACTCCACCAAGCATCCTGGCAGTTATTACACTGACAAAAATTTCTAAAACTGTCAGGACAATATTTATGAAGGCATGGAAGACCTGCAAGCCAAACTACCCACCTTACTTATCTCAAAAGACAAAACAGAGTACCAACAGCCATAAATTACTTCAAGAGCACACCCTAGAAGTTATTGTCAACTTGAAAAAGACTTCTAAATCGACTAAAGGGTACTGAAATTTAATGTAAATATATTAAACAAAATGGGCTTCGAATACATTTCTCCCTCTGTTTTAATGAAGCTTTTAAGTCCTATCTACCACTTCTATCACTCATTCACCTATAAGAACCCATGAAAAATACATTGAAAATGTTGGTGGGTTGGGATTTTGTTGATTGTTTGAACTATTATTGAGGGGAAGTAGCTGAGTAGTTTGTAATATATTAGGCTGGGAAGAAAATTTTGGACTATAAAAAGCCATTGGATTTAAAGTATGTAACTGGTTTTTCACATCAATTGAACAAGCAGATTCACAGGATCCTGGTCTATATTATTGGTGATGTTTTTCTTACTATTATTGTCTTCTTTCATGTTTTTCATACTGTCCATTATTCTCTGATAAAGAACAACAAGTATAGATTAGGACATACTATTGGAAGTACCCTGAATCTCACTGATAAGCTTTATCTTTGTGTTTTCCTCTGATTTTGTATTTTAAGGATAATTCTATAGAGTATAACCAGTCAAGAAATGTTGGTGAGCCCATGTCTTGCTGAGCATAACTTGGAACATTGTTCTTGAAAGATATTTTCATTTCATGCTAAGTAAAAGATTAAACTACGGAAGTCTATGGTTAGCCCTGTCCTCTAGTTTCTTCTCCAACAGTTTGTCTTGAAAGTTTCCCTGTGAGTTGATGTCAAAAGCAGACAAGGCTAAAAGTATTTCTCTGATCTTAGGCCTTGCTCCATGTTTAATATTCAATGTTTTCTACTGTCTGAAAGTGGTCATGAGGACTTCTGTATTATTTCCCTTGAGAGTATGCTGAAATCAGGTTAAGTTAACAGTATTTTCTTGATCTTAAGCTACCCTTGGTTTCTTTACTGAGAGTTCCCTTTGTGAGTATGTCAAAAGCAGGATAGGTTAAAAGTCCTTACCTGATCTTAGGCTGCACTTTGATTTCTTTCTTTCACCCCACTTCTTAATGTTCCACCTCACCATCTATCTAAAAAGATCCTTTGATATAGATGACTTGCCCTATGGAAACCCTTGGATAGTTGTTATGCGAGTAAACCCTTTTATGACTCCATAGCCCAATGGATTGGAACTTCTCTTGACCTATCTTCCCATGCTGAAACATCCTTCTACTTATTTCCTTCTTCACTTCACTTAACCTTCTCAGTTAATGATATCCAACCAAACAAACAAAACCAAACCCTTGTGCTTCATACCTAGCCTAATACCATAAACTGACCTTAAAGATATATCATTCTTTGCATTTATAGAGAGATCCCTCTCTGGATCCAGGAGGGCTAGATCCAAGGATCCCAAAGTGGTTTGATTTTGTCTTGTCTTTTGGTTTTTCCAATTTGGCCAAAACACAAGAACCCCAACATATTGGAAGAAAGGAATTCTGCGCAGTGCCCTGCTGGGACAGTGGCATGACCTCCTTTTCATCCTACAGAAATTCGTAACCTGTGAGGGAAGGTATTCCCTCACTTTTGTGTACCATTTTAGGATGTTGTAGAATTTTGAAGCCGGTTGGCACGTCCGGTGGAGGATTGATTTCCCCCATTTTTTGCTTAAGAGCTTGGAAAAAATGGCCAAGGGTGTGTGGGACGGACGAGTAGACCAGGCCGACAAGAATTTATATCACCATGGCCTGATAAATATTTTGGTCCAGAAACAATTAGAAGTTAAAGGCATGACCTAGGAGGCGCTTTTAAAACAACTACATAAAAAGACAGCTGCTGGAAAGGAGACAGAGGACCCCGCCAGCACAAGCAAGGGTCTGAGTAAGAATGTAAAGGGGAGTCCTTCTTGCACCAGTGCAAAAAGAAAACGACCTGAAAAATCAACAGAATAAAGGACCCCATATCCAAATAAGAAGACAGCTAGTGCACCTATTGAAGAGACTCCTTCTACGACACCAGTATAGGCACAAACCCCTGAAGAAAACAACATGTCAGTCCTTGCGAACGCAGTAAAATTTGTAGAGGTTGAAGATGACACTTTTTTGGCCGATTTCATTAAAAGGGCCTAGAAAAATAATGAAGAATCTAGTGCAGGCAAAGAACTAAAGTCCCCATAGGACGTTGAATCCCCTTCTGCACCAGTGCAAGAAAAAGAAGAACCATAAGAAGAAGAAGAAGTGTTTGCTGAAACCCGGAGGGATACTGAGGTCCCTAAAGAAGATACTGCCCCTATCGAGATAGAAGAAGAAGAATTTCTTGATGTAACCATGAGGGATACTGAGGTCCCTGAGGAAGACACAGCCCCTGTCGAGACAGAAGAAGAATAATATTTGGTAACTCTTGCTGCTCGGATAGTTGAACTAGAGCTTCAAGTGCAGAACTTAGAACAACTCATAGCTAAAGCATAGGAGGATAAAGAACAAAGTAAAGAAGAATTAACTGCAGAGATCCAAAGAAAGAAAGGAGAAGTTAGAGTTTGGAAGTACCGAGCTGCGCAATGTTTCAAATGACTTAGAAAGTTGACAAATAAACTAAATAACATCATAAAGAAGAAGCCTGAAACATTGCAGGCTGATGTCAGTATGTCAGAGCAGGATTGAGCTGGAATGCTCAAATTTTTGAAGGTTTTTTGCAAAGGTAAATATTTGTGTGAGGACACAGAACAGCTTAAAGATGGGAGGATGTTAGCCCCCTAATTTTCTCTCTTTTTTCCATTTTCCCCTTCCTAAATCATAACCATTTAACTCTGTTTTATCTCTTTTATGCACCCTCATCTTGCAATAGTCCAAGCATGGTGACATATTTCGTATAAACTTTATTTTTCATATTTTTAATTCAACTTAGCATTAAATAATTATTTATTACATGATTTCTTACTTTTAATCACTCTTTGTAACTTATCGATATCTCCAATTTTTATTTGGTAGTTAGAGTACTTACCATGACCGCTGATCCTAGTGCAGGATCAAATCTTGCATCGTTGCCAACAGAACAAATCCTTGCAGCAGATCTGAACATCCTTGATCACCGCCTCGTTTTGAGCAACTTCAGCCGCGACAGCAAGATCGATCCAAAGGTAGCCGAGACCAAATCTGTGAAGGACGAAAGCTAGAGATTGGCTATGGAAAATTTTGCTAACTGTCTAATTTTGAAAGCCGAAAAGCTAAATTCTTCGTTTGGTTATGTAATCGGTTGAATGATCTATTTTTTCCTTTGGCCAAAGATATATATAATGTAGAATGTAAATAGGACTAAAAGGGGAAGTTTTGATAGGAGAAGAGAACAGAGACATAGCCAGAGAGGTGGTAACAGGTTGTTGTATTTTTTTATCGCCCGAATATGGGCTGGATGATGTATTAGTGTATGTACTTGCATCAGCGAATTAATAAAAGGGAGCTCCGCCTCATGTTTCACAAATTGTGTTTCTGTATTTGAGCTGATGAATTGATTAAGGTACTGAGCAGCGTTCTTATTTAAAATGGAAACGCGCTGGTTGGCTAGGGCCCAGCAAACCCAGCACATTTACCCCATTTCCTGTTTTCCTGTAATTTGTGTTTACATTGTCAAGTGTGATTTAATTTTAAGCACATGCATTCATGTCTGAGTGAAAGCAGATCCGTTGTGTGAAGTAGATAATTTTCCTTTTCTTGCAATTTCCTTTCCTGTACTTGATTTCATATTGGTTTTCCTCCACTTGGTCCAAGCAGGAGAAATAACCCTGCACCAGTGTACGTTGGTGTGATATCTCCTTTTCTACAATTCTGTTTGATTGGTTTTCCCTGCCTGGTCCAAGAAGGAGAAATGAACCTGCACCAGTGCACGTTGGTGTGATGCAGCAAGCCTTCTTAGTCTACTTCCCGCAATCTTATTTCTTTCATTAAATGCTTATGATAGGATAAATGTATATTGATTGTTTCTTTATTCCTGCACTCTGTTAAGACCAGAAACATTCACTTTTTATGTGTGCAATTTGATTTAACAGTATAATAGCACTTGCAATAATTAAGCACTCATTTTAAGAATTAAATGCTAAGTGCAGGAAGCTCTGATCCAGTGCAAGAAATAGTTTCTTTCCACGGAATCTGAGTGCTTTTAACCTGGAAAATTTCAAGCCCTTTCATGAAGTAAAAAGCCTTTAGTAAAGACACCATTTATACCTTCTGCATAAATCTCTGTTCCTACACTAGTGCAAGCAGACTGCGATAGTGCAGGACAGATTAGTGCAAGAATGAAACATCTAAAGGAGCAGGTTTAAGGGCCCATCTGATGAGACTGCTAAGTGTCTCTGCTAAATAAAAACACACACTCAATAGTTAAAAAATAATTAGCTAGATGGATTGCCTTTTATCTTTAATTCCCTCTTGCAAATGCATTCTTCCTTGTTCCAGTCTTAGATTATTTTGATGGTTCAAGTTGCCTTTTTTTTCTCTTTTTAATTTGATTCTGCAATATTTCCTTTAAAGAAAGTAGGGATTTATATTAGGAAGATTCATACCATCTCTGGCATTGTCTGTGCTTCGTCTCTAAGTTTACGGATCCCCCGGGTTGACAAATTAAGTGTTGATGAGTTGCTTAAGTGTGATTCCTGCACCCAACATGCCTCATCCCTCTTCACACTCAAGTACAATCAATCCAGCTCACAAATGTCTGTCTATGTTGATCCTTGTTCACACTGAACTGGTTTTATTGATGATCTCCTCTTCTTCATGCATGCATGTTGACTTAGTCAAACTTGACTATATCCTCATCCATTTTCCCTTGTTCACACCCATAACTGTAAAATTCAGCTATTGTGATGATCTCATTTCACATTATAATGGGTTTTATTCATGTTTTTATTAATCATGGGCCTCCTTACCCATTTATCCAACTACTAAGTGCAAAAATCAAAATTTTAATATTCCCCTTAGCTGCTTGCTAAAGTAGGAATATTACATTGG
Organism: Pinus albicaulis; assembly: GCA_034641835.2. Classification (NCBI taxonomy): domain Eukaryota; kingdom Viridiplantae; phylum Streptophyta; class Pinopsida; order Pinales; family Pinaceae; genus Pinus; species Pinus albicaulis. The sequence continues at coordinate 1,010,277,201 of CM076577.1, read as the reverse complement.
AGGGAAAATTCATTGCATATTATGTTGAGCAGTGGTGGGAACTATTGATGAGGAGGCCACAAGAAGAGGAAAGGGGAATTATTGCTCCACCTTTACAGTTGCTTGAGGACAAGAAAAATTTTGGAGGGGAGGACTGTAATATTCCAAAAATTTAGCCTTCATCTAAATGGAATATTATAGTTGGTTTTATCACTAGGTAGGTGAATAAATAGGTAAGGAGGCCCATAAACCCCTTTAGAAGGAATAATGACACTCCTAATGTGAAAGGAGGAAGAATAAGTAGCTGGATTCAGCACCTTTGAGTGTGAACAGGGATTGGATCATGTTGATTCAGTTAAATTTGACCAAGTCAACAGCACTGTCTAGATACATTGAATCTCCTTGATGTACAACGTAGTTTTAGTGGAGGACAACTTGCATGAGCTTAGTGGCAAATATGGATGGAACCCAATATGGAGAGGTTCACTTGCTATATATGGAGAGGATGGGAGCCTTTTTTATTCATGTTTTAGATTATCATTTTCTATTGGTCTTTTTAGACTTGCTTCCTCTTGCTGTCTAGTAGGGTTGCAGTGTTGTTTAGCACAAGGGTGTTCCTGGTCGGGAATCCCTACCTCATCCTCAGGGAAGAAGAGGTTCTTTGAGCTAAATTTCCTCATTCTAGAATTCTGGCCAAGCTACCTCCTTCAGCTACAGCGTATTTTTTGTTTAGAGCTGGGTTGTGTTGCAGGGTGCAGCAAAGGAGGATCTCTTAGAGTTATTTCTGGGCTTTTTTTTCAGTGGAGAGGTTGTCTATTCATTGGAGGATCAACAAGGAGGACTCATAGGAATATTTTGACATCTTTGGCATCAGGCCAACCATCTTCTATCCCTCACAGCGCAGTCACCATCCTAAACTGCGTTATTTTTGGAGGCATTTGTTGGGAGGGTTCATTGAGCTCATCAGAAGGGTCTATTTCTGAGTAGAGGGATCAGCCTTCTAATTAAAAATACCATCAGAGGAGGACATCATTATTTCAGATCTATCATAGCCTCATTTTATATTAGATCCAGTTTGAAGTGGCACACTAACCCCAGGGTTATTTGTCACATTGTATATTTCTCGGTATTTCTAGCAATCCTTTTTGGGTTGGCTAGAAATCTTGTATTAGAGCCCACATCTTTATTGTTGGGAATTTCTTTATTTCTATCAGCCACATTCCATTTATATATGTATTCATAAGTAGCGACATTGTTATAGACTACACTATCACTGCTCCCCGACATTATATACAGTTGCAGCAACTCATGTGCTGATTGTTTTGATCATTGGAGGCTCGTTCCTATTGCTTGTGTGGCTTCTCCCTCATGATATTTTTGTATATTTCTGCTGATATCTTAATAAAATGATGGTTGTACATTGACCTCTCTTATGTCATATTCATATTTTTTGTGTTTTACATTATTATGATTTTTATTGCTATTATTCCCAATTTGGGATATTACATGCCACGTGTCATTGTTTCCTCCTTTGGCTCTGAAATTGATACACAGGAAACTGCAGTCCATGTACTTGCGGCCAATTTTTACATAATTCCAATCCAATTCTCAGAGAGATATTTATGACGATTCTCCCATGGTCACTTCATTGAGATGAAATTCGATATCCTGAAAAATCCCTAACTTCCAGAGACGATATCTCCGAAAATAGTGTGAATCAAGCTCTTAAATTTTTCCATGACATTCCTCAAGATTGCGGCTTCGCTCTATAAAAATTTTAGCTTCTGAACCCACGTATAAAAAAATTTATAGGTAAAATTCCATGATGACCTGTTTATGTTAAATTCAAGAGCCTGAAAAAATCCCTAACTTGCACAGATCATATCTCCAAAAATATTGTGAACCAAGATCTAAAAAATTTCCACGACGTTCCTCAGGATTTCGGCTTCACTCTGTAAAAATTTCAGCTTCTGAACCTTCGTAGAAAAAAAATTTATACCGAAAATGCCACGATGACTTGTTTGGAGCAACAAAACCCTAGAATCCAAAGCTCTTATACCAGATGTTATGAAACCAACTCCAAAAATAGAAGAAAAGAGAGATCAATGCCTTAGAAATCAACCACTTCGAGAGGGAAACCTCCAATACATTACATAAATGAACAATCCTTGGATGGTACAAATGAACAAAACCTCCTTCTATATATAGGAGTCCATGGGGCCACAATATAATCCTAGCCGACCTAACAATAATAATGTAAGGGCACAATAATAACAATATTGGGGTTACAGGGGTAAAACAATAACAATAAGGGGCTACACTAATAACAATAAGGGACTAAACTAGTAATATAAGGACCTAACAACCTGACCTAGAATGTACAAGTGAAAATGAATCCAACAACATAATATCTTCTTCATTTAGATGCTCTAAGTAAAATCGTCACGCCGCTACGCGACACTTCTGTAAAGACCAATTTTCCAGATTTTTCAAGAAATTTTCTGTAAAAATAGGGCTTAAAGATGGATCAATATCTCTCTAACCATAATGTTTTTTGCAAAATTTAGAGATTTTTTTTTTATTTGTTATTTTTTAAACAAAAACCTCCTCCCGTTTTCAAAACTACTTTCCCATTTTCTCATCATCCAAGTTTGAAGTTGATCACTAAACATTTACAGAAGTGTCGCACCTAATTTGAGAGGGATTTTGGAGGCCTTCCTAGAGAATTGTTTTTTATGAAAGTGGTATAAATGTAAATATTGGGATGTTTGCTACAAAATAGAGTCATCAAGCACTGAAACCCCTCCTCCAAACCCCTGAAAATTTGACTTGAAGACAACCTGTTCAAAAGTGCAGAAAATGACCTAGAGCAACTGTATTTTTGGCATTTCTCTCAAATAATAACACCTGTGCATAAAATGAAGGATTTTTTTGTTATTTGGCATATGATTTACAAAAAAATATTTCACTTTTTTAAAAATTCATCTCCATTATATCATAAACAAATTTTGAAGAAAAATTGTCCCTGTGTGCAATGTAAACCCTAGATAGATCACAAAACTCTAAAAATGATGCCATGGGTCTGAGTTGGCTCAAACCTAGAATAACGAACTCTCTTATGGATCCTCTTCTCACCCTCCATGATGTTTTTCAACAATGAAAATGCTAGCTTGATGTAGTGGATAGGAAAGGTGGAAAATTAGGAAAATAGGGGATAGTGGTAGAGTGGTTTTAGGGATAGAAATGGGATGGAAGCAAGTTAGGGATGATTCCAAAAAAAATTGGGGACTTAGGGTGATGCTTTTTCTACAACATGAAAGTGTAATGTTTGTAAATTGGCATGTTAAAGGTGTCCAAAAGGTTAAAACACAGGGTTTTCCTAGTTCCCCTGCAAAAACGTAGTGAAAATTAGGGTTTGAGTGAAAATGGTGGAAAGGAGGGGTATGAGTGATAGGTAGAGTTTGGATAAGGTAAATGGATGATTTATGAAGGTTTTTAGAAGATGAATTAGGTTTTTTTCCATCTGAAACCAACCAAGCATGGAGGAAACAAAAAATGTAGTGAAGAAAACCTTAAGGAGGGAATCCACCCTTTTCTTAAGAATTTGACTTGAATGAGGTATGAAGAGAATTTACTTGCTATTTTGGAGGTCTTTGAACCTTTTTTCAAGCTGATTTAACCCTTGGATATATTTTTTAAGCTTGGAACAAAAAGCATAGAAAACTGTCAATATTTGGATGTCTATGGAGAGTTGTGAGCATGAGAGAGGAGCTCTTTTGACCATGTAGCATACTTCTTTGAGAAAAGACAAATTGCATTTACTTATTTTCCTATATTTTATAACTTTGAATTTAAAGTATATGTATGGTGAAAATGACAACTTATTTTCCTTCTTTCATGACGTGATTGGACATTGTGGTGGCGAAACAAAAGAGACCTAGACCCTGACCTAGATGGAGGTGGGGTGACTGATCTAAGACCCTAGGTGATAATGGATGACATGGCCTTGAAGTGGTGATGACCATGAATGGAGTGAAGGGAGTAGCATTTTAGACCTAGAAAAATTCAGTGAACAAAATTTTATTTGAAACTTGACTTGAAACATGAAATTTTGACCTAGGACCACTACCAAGTAAATCTGAAAAGAGTATTTTTTATCACTGGACATTCAGACACTAACATTGGCTCCATATGGGGATGGAATATCCTTCAGGAGATGTCAATGACACCGTAGATCAGGTAACCTCTTCCATTGGGTAATGGAATCAAAACTAGAAACTAAAATAACTTCGACAAACTGAAATGGCTAGCTAAAACAAAAACTGACTTTGACTCAAAAACTTGACTACTGACTGAACTTACTCATGGAAACATACCATCGAGATCTTAGGGCCTTCACCTTAGGCTTCAGATCATGATGATAAGCACCCACCTATTGAAGATGTATATACAATCATGTGATATGATCCCTCTATTGTAACCAATCCAACAAATGGCTACTTACTTGAATCTTGTTCACAATTTCCTTGAGCAGGCAAAATAAACAACATATAAGAAACACAAAGTGTCAACTGAACATTTTCTCATAATCCATAAATACAAGAAGATTCATCTTCCGATATGGCTACAACAAAATTACCAAAGGATCATGAAGAACATGCAACAAACTTACCATCGGATCCTTGAAACCATGAAAAATCACCTCTTTTGATGATTGGATCAAATCAGCAAAAGGATCCTTGAAGATATTAAATATTATCCTCTCTTCATGATCCAAGGGACAATTTTCATTCATAATTATTCCTTGTTCAATCCTGTCATGATAAATTTCAACTTCAAAGAAAAATGAATCAACAGGTTTGTCTATAAAAATGTCCAAATTTTCTTTAGAATCCTTAAATATGATAGCCATATCATGTGTATTGAGATTTTCCTTTTGTTGATCAAACAATTTTGTTTTGATCTCATTAGGTAACTCTATTTAAAGAATAGCATCTTGATTTTCATGATGGGAGATTGTTTCTAATAGCTGATCCTCTTGTAGCTGTGGGGTTTTGTCAATATGAACTAGCTCACTACTTGCACCTTGGTGAAAAAAAAACTGACAAACTGGCTACAAAACTTCACCTATCTCAAGAGAAGGGACATGAATATCAACATAAAGTTCTTGATTGATTTCATCTTCATCTAAGAGAGAAACTATTGATGGTTGTAAGTTGCAGAGGTAAGGGTGAGTTTGGGTAGGTAAGCTTAGAATCATGCTTAATTTTTCATTATGTATAGAGTAAACTGAGAGGGATTCAGAATGAGCATTAAACTAAATTCATTCATCATAAAAGCAGAGACATGTTCATGTAAATCTTACAAAAAAAAGAGCATGGAAATAATTATTTATGTTTATAAAATGATAAGACTTAACATAAATAAGCATATATATGAAATATGGATAACATAAAATTCAACATAATAATTTATCGAGAAAAAAAAAATGCTCAAAGGCATACCACTGGAGTCTCAACACTATGTATGCAACATTGTCTTTGATTTCATTAACAAAAGCTTGTACAATAGCTGCAAATAACAACTATCCAGCCCTTCAAATGGCTTGATTTGGACTACATATAGGAAATAAGATTCATGACACCTCATAGGGTCGAAATCCTATCCAGAAAGCATCATAATTACATCTGATGATTCACTTCCTAGAATCTAGGGAAGTTAGAAACTATTCCCTAAAATTCAGCTAAAGACTAGGAGTGTGTGTCTCCATTTAATTACATGTTTCCTCATCATAAGAGGAAAAAACAAACTTAATTACTCAAAATACACCTCATGGGATAGATAAACCTCGAATTTTGGAGTTTTTGTTGCTTGAAAACTGTCCAAAGGGAATCCAATGCAGAAATGTAGCGCTATTTTCTGAAACGTCGTGCCTCTCTAGCAGAAGTGTCGTGCCTGTTGAAAGGTGAATTTGACCCACTTTAAAGCATCCATTTGAAAGTATGAAGGTTGGGCTAGGTAACCTTATATGTATAATTTCCAATGAACCTTCAAAATTGAGAAAAAACCCACAATAATACCTTCAAAACTAGATTCTCCCAACCTCACTCTAGAAGTGCCATGCCTAGTCCAAATCATTTGCAGAAACATGAAAAAGAGGAAGTTTTTTTGTTTTTTCTCAACATTCGAGAGGTTTCATGAAAAACTAGGACCCGATTTGGAATGTAAAAGTGAAAATCCATCCAACAACATAATCCATTCTTCATTTATATGCTCTAAGAAAAATCTTCGCAACGATTTTGTAAAGATCAATTTTCCAAATTTTTCAAGAAATTTCCTGCAAAAATAGGGCTTAAATATGGATCAATATCTCTCTAACCGTAACATTGTTTGAAATACTGAGAGAATTTTTTCTTATTTGGTATGTTTTGAACAAATACCTCCTCTATTTTTCTTAAATACTTTCCCATTTGCTCAAAATCCAAGTTTGAAGTTTATCACTAAAAAATTGCATAAGCATAACGCACTCTTAGCAGAAGAATCATGCCTACTTTGAGAGGGATTTTGGAGGCCTTACCAGAGGATTTTTGAGATGAAATTGGTATGGTGAAATATTAGGATGTCTGATACAAAATTGAGTCATCAAGCACTGCAAACCCCTGCTCCAAACCCATGAAAAATGGACTTGAAGACAACATGTTCAAAAGTGCAGAAAATGGCCTGAAGCAACTGTATTTTTGACATTTCTCTCAAATAATAACACTTGTGCATACAGTGAATCGTGTTTTTTTTCTTTTACCTATTATTGACAAAAACCTCTTTCATGTTTGTAAAATTCATCTCGATTATATCAGAAACGGATTTTGAAGAAAAATTGTCCCTGTGTGCAATGTAAACCCTAGCCTAATCACAAAACTCTGAAAATGATGCCACAGGTCTGATTTGGCTCAAACCTGGAATAATGACCTCCCTTATGGATCCTCTTCTCACCCTCCATGATTTTTTCCAACAAGTAAAACCCTATCTTGATGTAGTGGATAGGGAAGGTGGAGAATTAGGAAAACAGGGGATAGTGGTAGCGTGGTTTTAGGGAAAGAAATTGGATGGAAGGAAGTTAGGAAAAAATCCCAAAAAAAAATTTGGATGTAGGGTGATGATTTGGCTACAATATTCAAGTGGAATTTTTTGGAATGGGCATGTGAAAGGTGCCAAAAATTTCAAAACACAGGGTTTTCCTAGTTTCCCTACAAAAACGTAGTGAAAACTAGGGTTTGAGTGAAAATGGTTGCAAGGAGGGGTATGAGTGATAGGTAGAGTTTGTATAAGGTAAATGGATGATTAATGAATGTTTTTAAATGGTAAAATTAGGTTTTTTCCAACTGAAACCAGCCAAGCATGGAGGAAACCAAAAACGTAGTGAAGAAAACCCTAAGGAGGGAATCCACCCTTTTCTTAAGAATTTGACTTGAATGAGGTATGAAGAGAATTCACTTACTATTTTGGAGGTTTCTGAACATTTTTGCAAGCTTATTTAACCCTTGGATGGTTTTTTTGAAGCTTGGAACCATAAATGTATCAAACTACTAAACTTTGCATGTTTGTGGAGACTTATGAGCATGAGAGAGGAGCTCTTTTGACCATGTAGAACACTTCTTTGAGAAAAGACAAACTGCCTTTACTTATTTTCCTATATTTTCTAACTCCCAATGTAAATGATATGTATGTTGAAAATGATAACTTGTTTGCCTTCTTTCATGACATGATTGGACACTGTGGTGGCAAAACAAAAGAGACCTAGACCCTGACCTAAATGGAGGTGTGGTGATTGATCTAAGACCCTAGGTGATAATGGATGACATGACCTTGAAATTATGATGACCATGAACGGAGTGAAGGGAGTAGCATTTCACACCTAGACAAATTCAGTGAACAAAATTTTATTTGAAACTTGACTTGAAACATGAAATTTTGACCTAGGACCACTACCAAGTAAATATGAAAAGATTATTGTTGGGTGTGGAGCCTGACTATCTTCTTTATTTATATGTATCACAATGTTGGACCCCTGTTCTTAACGGGGCGATAATTCCGCCTATCGTTTAAACGCTTCATGGGGGGTACCGAAGCTAAAAACAGATGTAAAATTGCCTTGTAAAAGTATTGTAATTTCTAGTCAATCTGGGATTTTCATTAGGCGGATGATCTAACGGTAGAAGTTATGTTTAATTTAGGGTTTTTTTCCCTAGAAGGAAACCCCTCATTTTGTATGAGTGCATTGTATTGCGGCTTTTTGTTTTATGTGTATTTTCATAGCGAGAAAAAGATAGGGTGACTGTGATAGAGAACAAAGGATATTACAACGGATCTGTTGTAGGTTGTGTCTCTTCATTTTGCTAGATAATAGAAAGGAATGATTGGCTATTCGGGGTGGACGTAGCCCAAATTGGATGAACCACGTATATCTGTGTCTCTCTGGTTTTATATTTTTTATGTGTTTGTGTTTCTACATATTTTATGTGTTGCATTTCTCTGTAATATATAATTTTCTAACAAGTTTTTTTATCGTTGAACATTAAGACACTAACAGTGCACACCATTGAATGGGTGGGTACTTGTGGGACACCAATCTACTTCAACAGTTGTAATATCTTCATTTTCATTAATTACCTCTATAACCTTGGCAATCTAGAATGGATAGCCAAGTGGATCTTCATATGCTAACACTGCTATCATGCAACCCTCCTTAACATCATGCACAGAACCCCTGTAAAGGTATTCCATGGCTTCACATTATGCACGTGATCTTCTAGGACCAATATATATTTCTCTTTCCTCTACTTGTGGAGAATTAATAATACCTTGAGACTGTTGTTGTTCAACAATGTGTGTTTCCTCATGTTCGCTTGGCATATTTTGTGGCCAAAAAAATGGAGACTTCAAAAGCATATCCTCATTTATTGATCTTGAAATCATATCACTTTGATTATTGAAAAAAGACTCCCACCAAACTGAATCAGCAACATTTAAGTACTCATATGTATCTCTAATACATCTTTTAATTTCCTCCATACATTCAGAATAATTTATATCTCTCTTATGCCTTCGTTCATTATGGAGTTCAACAACTAACTGTAATAACAATATCTTTGATGAAAATATTGTACGCTCTGGAATGAACTTCAAAAATGCTAAACCTTATGATGGCCCCCATTCTATAGCAGTTGAATACTTCTTGCCCCATATAAGTGTTATCCCATCAATTTTTTTAATACGAAATTGATGTTGGAAGCTAATTTCATTAATTTTTTTAATGCATTTCTCCTCACCATGTGATCCTAGAATAAACCTTTGCATGTCAATAGTTTATTCCAACACATGAAAAACATGCCCTGGAATGTAGGATTTCTTAATACATTCAATTAATGATGGCAGGATCCCAACACATTTCCTCCTCGATGTTACTCAAAAATGACTGAAAATTTGATCAATATGGTCATGAGTATGCCCAACAAGAAGGAAACCAACCTTTATCTTTTTCAAAATTCCCAATTCAACAAGCACGTTTAGAAACCCAAAAAGAACTTGATTTTTGTTTTCACAGCTTGTGTTGTCTAATTGTACATACAGAACTTTAGGAAGAATATTAGACCAATGAGTAACCACATCATGGATTATAGTTATGGTCATATTTTCATCATTATGAATATTTGGAGTTGTGAAGTAAACCGTTGGAAACATATTCTCATTAAATACCATACAACCAACCAAGTGAAACTAAATGAAATTTTCCTCCTGTAATTTTTTTGGCGTGCAGACAAAATGTGGCAGAGGTGTTTTATTTTTTTTCATACCATCAATTATCAAACCCAAATATTTATTTAGATTATTATAACACTTCTTTCGATATTTATACATTTTTTTTCCTTTCACTTGTTTGCTGATTGCGATGCTCTTGAAGTTCTTTGACAAAAGAATTTATACATAAAATAAAAGAAACATATGAATAAAAATATTTTCATAGTTGATAACCATCCAATTTTTAAAAATAATGTTTTGAACATATACCTCTTTCTGCCCCTTGACATTTATCTCTTTTTTCTTTAAGAGAAGCACATGTATTGCAAACCCCCATCCTTGTCTTATTAGGAATACGAACATTGTTGAATTTGTACTTCCATACCCTTGTAAAATATGAATATGTAATAAAATTACCAACTCCTTGAGCATATTCTGCATAATATTTGTATAAGTTGTATATTTCTTGTCTTGAGAAATTATCTGGAATATGTATTGTGTCTTTATTTGGCATACACTCTCCATGCTTTGAAAAGAAATCTTTCATCCATGACATAGCATTATTTGCTAACAGTCCAACCTCCTGTTTATAACGTACTTTTGAATAATGTGGGATCATTTTCCAATCTTTTTTGGATTCTTGAAAAACAACAATTACCAATTGAATACAACATTTTGAAAGCCTTTATGTAGATAAATACATTCCCTATATGTTAATCATAACTTGCTAGTGTAGATTGCATGCAACCCACTAAATATGAATTTTGCATGATTTTATTCATTGACAAATATCTTTTCCTTTTCTCCAAAGAAAAATTGAAATCCATATGTTTCAAGAAATCCCTTTGACAAAATTCACTTGAAATCAAATGAACGACAGAACTTCTTTTTGTGAGATATTTTTTCCTAACCCTTGTATACCTGGAATGTTTTCGATTGATATGAAAAGGTCTACTCCTACTCCTAGTTACAATATTTTCTTGTAATGGATTCATCATTCCATTATCCTTTGTAGAAACAGTTTCATCACCATTAGGAGGAATATTATCATCACTATCATCATTCTCAACATAGCTAAAAATTTCATCAACATCATTTTCTGGAAAATATTCATTACCATCCTCACTTGAATAAAAAATTTCACAAGAATCATCTGTGATTTTGAAACCCTGACTTAGAAAAAATTCTTCACCATCTTCATCCATGCTTTTGAATTATTCCTTTGGAGGATTCAATTCTTCATCACCATGAGTGTCTTTGAAACGCTCACATAGATCAAATGCATTATTCATATTTGTGCCTCTAAAATTATCATTTTCAAGAAACTCTTCATCCTCCCCTTCCTCAGTGGTGCCCTCATAATCCTTGGGATTAGGCCTAAGTGGAAGCTTTTAATCAGTATTCACTAGAAATTCTTCATCCCACCCCTCCCCTTCCTCACTAGTGCTCTCATAATCCTTAGAATTAGGAGTAAGTGGATGCCTTGAATCTCTATTTATTGGAAATTCTTCATCCCCACCTTCATCAGCGGTGCTCTTATAATCCTTAGCATTAGGACAAAGTGTATATTTTGACTCTGGAAATGCATCCCCCCCTTCATTAGTGGTGCTCGCATAATCCTTAGGATTAGGGAAAAGTGGATATTTTGACTCTGGAAATTATTCATTCCCCTCTTCATCAGTGGTGCTCCCATAATCCTTAGGATTAGGGTGAAGTGGATATTTTGACTCTGGAAATTCTTCATTCCCCTCTTCATCAGTGGTGTTTTCATAATCCTTAGGATTAGGACTAATTGGATATTTTTACTCTGGAAATTATTCATTCCCCTCTTCATTAGTGGTGCTCGCATAATTTTTAGGATTAGGACAAAGTGGATATTTTGACTCTGGAAATTCTTCATTCCCCTCTTCATGAGTGGTGCCCGCATAATCCTTAGGATTAGGACGAAGTGGATATTTTGACTCTAGAAAATCTTCATTCCCCTCTTTATCAATGGTGCTCGCATAATCCTTAGTATTAGGACGAAGTGGATATTTTGACTCTGGAAATTCTTCATGCCCCCCCCCCCCCTCATCAGTGGTGCCCTCATAATCATTCGGATTAGGACGAAGTGAAAATTTTGACTCTTGAAATTCTTCACCGTGCCCTTCATCATTGGTGCTCTCATAATCCTTAGGATTAAGACTAAGTGGAATAACCTTGATTTACAAAAATTTATTTTTGCTACCCTTCATCAATTTTTTTCTCATCATCCTTAGGATTACGACCAAGTTGAAGATCGGACTCTCTATTCATGGTGAATAAACTCATGTTATATTCATCAATCTGAATAGAGTTGTTATGTGACGAAGATGTTGATATTGCAGAAAGAAAAAATTCACTATCAGAAGAACCCATGACTTTCAAGAAGAAGATTTTGAATGATACAAAAGCATTCTCTCCTAATTACAATATAAAATTCCCCCCCAAAAATTATCGCTAAAATTTTTCCCTCCAAATTTACCCCCCAAAAAAATTCGCTAAAAAATTTCCCTCCAAATTTTTCATTTGAAATATTTCCTTACAAAATATTTGTCTAAAATGTATTTCAAAACATTTTAATAAACTGATGGTCTTCAAATATTTCACCCTACTTTCTATTTAAAATATCCACAAAATATTCCTTTCATGCACTCCTTCCAAACTAAAATAAATTTCTTATTTGAATGATTCAACATTGACTACGTATTATAATAAATTTTTAAATTTTTTGTTTTATTTTTTTTTGTTATTTAATAAAAGTTAATATAAACCTATAATATTAACTACATATTAATTTTCTTAATTTTAAATTTTAATCCCACATTCATGAAACACTAAAGCAATCACACAATCTTCGCTATATAATAACAATCGTTGTTTCTATTCCTCACATCACATCATTTGGGTTTTGTTGGAGCAATTTTGTGGAGGTGTTGCGTTAGCATTGATAATAGATTGAACAAGAGTTTTTCGCATTTCAAAAGTTAGTTTTCCTTCTATTTTGTCCATTTAAAGATGAATTTGGATAGAATCTGTTTTTTTATGGGTTTTTATGTTCCAAAACTATTTTTTATGGTTTTTATGTTCCAAAACCATTTTTTTTTTTTAATAGCGTATAAAAAAATAAAAATAAAAATAAATAAATAAATAAAACTCAAATTTGTAAGGTTTTTAGGACAAAAATTTAGAAAAAAAAATATCTTTTTTAGGATTGTTGAGTTCCTCCACTAAACAAAAAACCAAAAAACAACCATGCACATAAAAAAATAGTTATATTTTTTTATTTTATTTTTTCTAAAAATTATAACCCAATATATATATATATATATATATATATATATATATATATATATATATATATATATATATATATATATATATATATATATATATATATATATATATATATATATATATATATATATATATATATATATATATATATATATATATATATATATATATATATATATATATATATATATTTTAAAGCATGAAATTCTCTTTTTTTAAATCTCATTAGATATTTTAATGTTTTTTTTATTTATTTAAAGGAAATTATAGATTTGTTTTTTTCTTTAAAAATATATATATATGTGTGTGTGTGTGTGTGTGTGTATCTGTGTGTGTGATTTTTATTGAACATTTGTTTTTTTATTATAAATATATTTTAAAATTAAAAAAAAAAAAACAAAACAATTTCATTTGATATGTGATTTTTACCCAAAACTATGTTTATACAAACTATGCATCACAGAAACCACATTTCAAATTTTAATATTTTTTTTTCTAATTTTAATAAAAAAAATTGAATTTCTAAAAATGTAAAATTTAATTTAAAAAATATATATATTTAATTTTATAATTTTATAATTTAAAATGTTTTTTTTTCCAAATATTTTTATTTTAAAAAATTTTAATTTAATTTTATAATTTTAATTGTATTTATTTTATTTAAAATATATATATTTCAAAATTTTTTAATTTTATTGTTTTTTATTATTTTATTGTATTTATAAAAAAAAATTGTTTTTACCGCCCGCAGGGGGTCGGAGGCCAGTCGGGCGACACCGTGGAGCGCTATCGGGCTGGCCTCCGGCCCGCGGCTAGGCGGAGGTCGATTCTCAAAATCAACCTCCACCCAGCCGGAAACCGGAGGCCAGCGAGGTAGTGCTCCATGGCATTGCCTAACCGGCCTCCGACCCCTAATGAGCGGTTAAATTTAATTTTTTTAATTTTTTTTTAAAACAAATATTTTTTAATAATTATAAAATTAATATTTGCAACTTTAAAATTAAAATTTTAATTGTTTAAATTAAATTAAAGGTTTTTAAAAACATTTTAAATCTTAAAATTTTAAAATCAAATTTTTAATTTTTAAAATTAAATTTTAAAATTTTAAAATTAATTTTTTACATTTTAAATTTTTACATTTTAATTTTAAAATTTTAAATTATATTTCTAATTTTAAAATTAAATTTATTTGTTTCAAAATTAAAAATTAAAAAAATTAATATTAAAAAAAAATAATATTATCTTTTTTTTTACTTTAAAAAAAAACACTTAATATTAAAAGTTTTTAAATTTTAAATTGTTTTTTTTATTTTATTTTGTTAAACAAAAACACACACCACTTAATTTTGAAATTAACTTTTTTTTTATTTTTTTAAATTGTTTTAAAAAACAACTTTACATTTAAAAAAAAAAATTAAAAGTTTTTTTTAATAAAATGTATTAAAAAAAAATGTTATATATATGATTTAAAATATTTTGTTTATATATATATATATATATATATATATATATATATATATATATATATTAAAAATATATGGTTATATTTTGAAAAATTATATAGTTAACTTTATTTTTTTTATTTTAAATTTATATAGTTTTACAAATATTTTTTTTAATTTATTTTATAGACATTATTTTTCGATTAATTTAAAATTTATATTGGCAAACTTTAAAAAAAAAAAAAATGATTAATTAAGATACGTGTTTTCTTATTAACTAATCTATATATTTCCTTTTATCAGGAAAATGGCATCAAAAAAAAAAATTTGTGAACATTTATGGACCAAGGGCAGCAACTGCCAAAACTTATGTTGCAGTTGGACGCACTATGAATACTGCTAGATGCAATAAGGATATTGATAGACACACTATGCATATATTTGAAGACACAAAAATATAAAAACGTATTAAAAATCAAGCAAGTGGCCCACCAAGTTCATTAAAGCTTTTTTCTGAAGGGGAGAACGCAGAGGAAATAAATAAAACTGATTTTTCATGGTATCTTGAAGACAATGAAATGGAGGATGATATATATATCTATCTAATTTGTGGTATGATTCACTTAAGTGAATCATAATAGGTGATGAGCAGAGTACGAGACATATGTTTGGTGCCAAATACAAACACTATAAATGTTCTTGCAAGAATGACTAATAAGCGTGAAAAGGTTAGATATCATCTATCAAAGGTCAAGTATGACATAAATGAAACATCTACAAAGTTGTCTGCATAAATCGTAAGCAACATTGCCAATAACATTGTAAGTATGCTTATTTATATTTGTGTTATGCATTATTGTAAGGATCATTCAATTTTTTATAAATTATTGATCATTGACATGTTTTACTTTGTTTCATAGGATTTTTTTGAGCATCTTTCAATCATGTTTGAGGGTATTTATTATATGGAGCCAAATTTTATGGTTGTGATCAAGACTTTCCACATAGGCAAAGAAGAGAAAAGGAGAATGAAGCAAAGATAAATAGTTCATGACATTGCAATAGTACAAAGAGGGGATCAACCAAGAGTCACTAAGGTGGGTCAATCTAGTAAACCTAAACATGTTGCTTTTGAGTATGTGGAAAATGAAGCTGAAAATTATGATAGAATTAGTGAGGAGGAGATTAGAACTATTGTGCAAAAGGAGAAAACAAATCAAACACCAAAAATAAAAATGGCCAAAGATGTCTCTCTTCTACCTGATGATGAAGAGCTTGTTTATCAAAAAACTGATAAGTTAACCGAAAAGAAGAAGAAAACAAATTTTGGTCAACCTATAAAAGCCATGAGCAACAGTGAAGAAAAAACTGAAAGCTCTAAAGGAAGAAGAGAAATCATAACACCATGTGCTAAGTTAGAGGATGGAATTATTAAACAAAACAAAATGTCATTCGATATGAGTTGAGGAAGAATAAATTAATTTGTGGTGGCCAAACATTTGAGCTTACTGTCAGCCAATTTTATATGCAAGATGAAGGAAAATCTCAATATCAAATTAGAAAGGCACATCACCTACATGTACATAATGTGAAAACATTGTTCAAGTTCAATCCATATGCACATGTGGTGGATTATGTGGTTCTTTTTTATGCACGTCAGGTTCCCAACAAACAGTCGTTTGACAAGACACAATGTTTTGATTATAACTATTATGTAGTTGGAGGAAACCATTCGCTAGAGGCTAAAATAAAATTGATTGAGGAATATCCCAATAAATATCTTTTTCAAATAGTGAAATGCATCATTTATGTTGGTTTAACAGAAACAGAATCAAATTAGTTGGCATGGGATCATAATGCAGATAATGAGTACATAATGAAAATTACTTTCATCCAAAGGGTCAGATTTATTCATAATGAATTCATAGAAAAATGTGGTGGGGATAAGGAAAAATTTATTCTAACATTTTGGAATGAATGTTTAATGGAAACAAGTTATCAAATTGATGAAAAAATCAAATCAAAATATGAAAAAATACATTCAAATATATTCAAAAGTGATCAGGAGCTCAAATCTGAGCTTGGGAAAAAGGCAAAAATTAAAGTGCTCAAATTGATTTGGAACCTGAGCGACGGGATAGGCCTCGGCGAAACGATCCCAACGCCATGAACGGCACTAAAAACTGACGATGTATGAAGAAGTTATTCAACTTTGAAGTTCTTCAATTTCAGTAAAAAAATGCCAGTTTCACTTTAGAAATTGGCAAATATTAAAAAAAGAATATTTCGAGAATATTCCTCAGAATATTTTGGGAATATTCTGAGAATATTCCTCAAAATATTTTGGGAATATTCTTTGGAATATTCCACAAAATATTCCTCGAAATATTCTGGGAATATTCTTTGGAATATTCCATAGAATATTCCCTGTGGACCAGTCGTTTTATGACAAGTGTCCCTCTGGAATTGACTAGAGAGTTGACTGTGTAATGGAAAACCAATCAAAGGCCGCCATGTGGCCCCCAGTTCACAATGGAAGTGGCGTGTATTTAAATTTTTCATGTTTTTGGTTTGAACCCGCGACCTGCGGTTAACAAGCGCTACACCTTACCATTGGCCCACGGCCTTTGGTTTTGATATGTGAAGCACAAAAATTGTATTTATTATAACAGTTGTAACGATTGACCCCCAACAGTTAATGCGGAATGTGCGGCCACATGTCACTTAACATTTAATGATAACATTTTATGCTGCCCCAAATTTAGTGCCGTTTCCTCCATTTTAGGCGGAACTCCAATTTTATCCGTAGTTAACTACAGTTGGCCCACAATTAGTGGGATTTTTGCCTAACATTGGGCAAATACTGTTTTGATGATATCTTTCACATGGGAGATCCTTTTGGAGTGAATTTGTTTTTGATTTTGGGTCTCTTCGACCTTCTGGAATCGATGGAGTAGGTCTGATATCTAACAGAGGTCATATTCAGAGGTTTAAGCATCGAAGAAGATGAAGGAGCCATCAGGGCCTGGAAGGAGAAGGTTGTGTATTGGACTGTGTTTCTCTGTTTAAGGTAAATGAATAGGAATTCTTAGCTATTTCATGCCTTTTGAATCTGTTTAGATGGTTTTCAAAGCCTGTTAAGAGCTTTAGAAAGCTGAAAAGCTTCATTTAAGTTCTAGAGGCCATTTTCCAAACAGAGTGTGTAGGTGAAACCGGAGCAACCGGAGGCCGTTTCTGATGAACCAAAACTCGATCTTGACTATTTCAGTAATTCTGGAACCAATGGAAGTGGTTTCAGATCATTTTTAGTAATTCTATAGCTCTAGAAGTTGATATGAAGTCGTGGGCAGCCCTGGGCAAACCGTGGAGGAGAGCCATTTTTGGGGATGTTGTGCTTAATGTAAGAAAATTATCAGTTGATATTTGATGTCTGATCATTATTGGATGTATAAGTAGTGGTATCAGGGACAAAAATAGAAATCTGAGGGAGTTTGTGCCATTTAGGAGCTCAGAGAAGCTTAGTGCACCGAGAGAAGGATGTGTGTCCATGGAAGCCTAAAGCTGTTTGCAGGAATTAGACAACCATTAAAGGGATTTAAAATGGTATTATCATCCCTTTGAATCATTTTTGTATTCATTGTGGTTAAGTGTGGAGCTTGTAAAATAATTTAAGTACCTTAATCCCAAAGAGTCTAGTCATGTTGACGAAGCTCAAAGGAGGTGTAGCCCATGAGTTGGGGTGAACTCCTATATTATATTGCTGTTGTGTTTTGTTATTCTATGGCTGAATTATGTTGCTGATATACATGTTAAGTTTCAGCAAAAACAAATAAACTTAAAACACATAAATAGAAGAAAAGACATACACCTCTTCCAAGCAAAAATTCCGCATAATGTCAAGTTTGAGTAAGGTCATTTTAATTAATTCTGAGTGTTTACTTCTATTATTTATTTAGGCAGAGTCTGTAAGAGGGCCAGGTAGCTTCTGGATTCATCCTTTATTTGAAAGGTGACATATCCGATAAATGCCCCTACAGTCTATCTCTGTATTAGAAATAAGAAGTTCTCACATTTTCAGATTTAAAATTTGGAGTATTTGCACTCATTTACATAAATGAAAATGGATACCTTGCACCCTTTTCAAGTACAATCAATTTTCAGATCAGATGGTATCGGAGCTCGGGTTGAGCATTTGTTGTTGTGCAAAAGTTTTTAAAACAGTGTAAGAGATTTACTGTTTTATTGGTTGCAAAATGGTTGCATGTATGAGTTTTCTTGAGTTGGAAGGATAGTTGTTGTTAGCTAAGTCTTGGAAAGGATTGAAGACTATTTTCCTTACCCAATTTACCTCAAAATTATCTTTGGAAAACAAACTCCAATAGTTTGTGTTTTATGGCTGCTTGAATGAGAAGGGGTCTTTACTAACATTTGGTTAAAAGCTTGTCGTTTGTTTGAAAGCTTTGAGGACTTTTCTTTGGAAGTTCCTTTTGGTTGTTTTGACCATTTACATAATGTCAACTTCTTCTACAAGTGAATTTTCCTCCTTCACGAGATTCTTCAATGATGACATGAAGAATGAGTTCTTTAAGGTGAAGGACATGGTGCAGATTCTCCTTGAGGATCAAAGGGAAAGTGTTCAACTTCGTGCACAATTGCTAGCTATGCAAGAAGAGAAAGAAGCCATTCTTCAAAGATTGCATGATATGGATTTGCAGCTTCTTCAAGCTCAAGAAGATTTGTCCAAGAAAATACCTCATCTTCAGGATGTAAATCATGAGGTAAATCATTTTGCTTTGTCTTCAGTTTCCTCTATTGAAAAGCGTGTTGGTTCTTTTGAAAGGCATACAAGAGGTATTGGATCCAAATTGATGTTGAAAATGGGCTATCAAGAAGGCAAAGGTTTGGGCAAGCATGCACAAGGCATTGTTGAGCCTATTTGTGTTGTGGAGCGTCCCAAGAATATTGGTCTTGGCTATGAGCAGCTTAATGGCGAAGCTTTGAGCACATGCATTCAAAAATGTGATGCAAATTTGAAGAGAACATTTCTCCCAAGTTCTCAATTACATCAATGTCATGATGGAAATCTTCCTTACCATTTTTTTAAGCCATCATTGCAGCAAGAAGATGGTAGACATGCAGCTTATGGCAAGCATGCAAAGCAGCATAAGAGGATTTCTTGTACATTTTGTGGTCGATTTAACCATCATGTTTTGAGATGTTGGATGAGGAAGAAGGCACACAAGAAGCAGATGAAGCAAAGACTACCTTCAAAGAAGGTGCATATGATTTTCACTTTTTTCCAAAAGAAGGGACATGTTGTCTCTCATTGTTGGACTTTGCATCCAACTCGTCGTCCCACGCACATGCAGCAAGAGGACAAAAATATTGGCGAAGGTGGAATCATGGATTCCATTATTGATGTGGAAAGGGAAGTTTCACATGAGGAAAAGTTGCAGCAGCAAAAGTCACCATGGAAGTGGCTTGGTGAGAAGTGGATGGACTTCTTGACACAGTAAGACGTACTCCTTTTGTACATATGCAAATTTCGGATGTATGCATGTATTATATGCTATAATATCTTGTTTTTTTTTAGCCACCTTAGATCATTGATCAAGGCAGAATTGTACAGTTTCATTATGTAAATTTCTCGCCAGAAATTTCTGTGTGAGTTCAAGAAAGACAGTTGTGGACAAGCGCATTCAGGAAGGGAAATTTCGATTTCTTTTCATTTGTGGTTCAAATTCACTTTCTTTGTAAGGAAAAAGTGTTTGAAGGGCTGAAGAGAAGAGGATTTTAATTCTCTCATTTGTTGTATTACATTTCAGTTCTTCATTTCAGTAAGATTTTGGGGACTAAAAGCCTCTCATTTGGGAGGTGTGATCAGGAGCTCAAATCTGAGCTTGGGAAAAAGCTCAAAAATTAAAGTACTCAAATTTATTTGGAACCTAAGCGATAGGATAGGCCTCGGAGATATGATCCCAACGCCACAAATGGCACTGAAAACTGACGTTGTATGAAGAAGTTATTCAACTTTGAAGTTCTTCAATTTCAGTAAAAAAAGGCCAGTTTGACTTTAGAAATTGGAAAATATTTTAAAAAAAATATTCTGAGAATATTCCTCGGAATATTTTGGGAATATTATTTGGAATATTCCACAAAATATTCCCTGTGGACCAGTCGTTTTATGACAAGTGTCCCTCTACAATTGGCTGGAGAGTTGACTGTGTAATGGTAGACCAATCAAAGGCCGCCACGTGGCCCCCAGTTCACAATGGAAATGGCGTGTATTAAAATTTTGCGTGTTTGTGGTTTGAACCCATGACCTAATGTTAACAAGCGCTACACCTTACCATTGGCCCATGACCTTTGGTTTTGAAATGTGAAGCACAAAAATTGTATTTATTATAACAGTTGTAATGGTTGACCCCCAACAGTTAATGCGAAATGTGCGGCCACATGTCACTTAAAATTTAATGCTAACAGTTTATGCCACCCCAAATTTAGTGTTGTTTCCTCCATTTTAGGCGGAACTCCAAGTTTATCCGCAGTTAACTAACTGTGGCCCACTTTTTTGGGGATTTTTGCCTAACATTGGGCAAAAACTTCAGTTGGACATATCTTTCACATGGGAGATCCTTTTGGAGTGAATTTTTTTTTTATTTTGGGTCTCTTCGACCTTCTAGACTCAATGGAGTGGGTCTGAAATCTAACAGAGGTCATCTTCAAAGGTTTAAGCATCGAAGAAGATGAAGGAGCCATCAGGGCCTGGAAGGAGAAGGTTGTGTATTGGACTGTGTTTCTCTGTTTAAGGTAAATGAATAGGAATTATTAGCTATTTCATGCCTTTTGAATCTTTTTAGATGGTTTTCAGAGCCTTTTAAGAACTTTAGAAAGCCAAAAATCTTCATTTAAGTTCTAGAGGCCATTTTCCAAACAGAGTGTGTAGGCGAAACCGCAGCAACCGGAGGCCATTTCTGATGAAATAAAACTCTATATTGACTATTTCAATCATTCTGGAACCAATGGAAGTGGTTTCAGATCATCTCTAGTACTTCTACAGCTCGATAAGTTGATATGAAGTCGTGGGCAGCCCTGGGAAAACCGTGGAGGAGAGCCATTTTTTGGGATGTTGTGCTTAATGTAAGAAATTTATCAGTTGGTATTTGATGTCTGATCATTATTGGATGTAGAAGTAGTGGTTTCAGGAGAAGAAATAGAAATCTGAGGGATTTTGTGCCATTTAGAAGCTCAGAGAAGCTTATTGCACCAACAGAAGGATGTGTGTCCATGGAAGCCTAAAGTTGTTTGCAGGAATTGGACAACCATTAAAGGGATTTAAAATGGCATTCTCAGCCATTTGAATCATTTTCGTATTCATTGTGGTTAAGTGTGGAGCTTGTAAAAGAATTTAAGTACCTTAATCCCAAAGAGTCTAGTCATGTTGACAAAGCTCAAAGGAGATGTAGCCCAAGAGTTGGGGTGAACTCCTATATTATATTTCTGTTGTGTTTTGTTATTATATGGCTGAATTATGTTGTTGATATACATGTTAAGTTTCAGCAAAAACAAATAAACTTAAAACACATAAACAGAAGAAAATACATACACCTCTTCCAAGAAAAAATTCCACATAATGTCAAGTTTGAGTAAGGTCATTTTAATTAAGTTTGAGTGTTTACTTATATTATTTCTTTAGGCAGAGTCTGTAAGAGAGCCAGGTAGCTTCTGGATTCATCCTTTCTTTCAAAGGTGACATATCCGGTAAATGCCCCTATAGTCTATCTCTGTATTAGAAATAAGAAGTTCTCACATTTTCAGATTTAAAATTTGGAGTATTTGCACTCATTTACATAAATGAAAATCGATACCTTGCACCCTTTTCAAGTACATTCCATTTTCAGATCAAAAAGCATGGATAACATTTTTTAGTTGACATTTAGAAATGGGGAGATATGGGAATTGATTGATGATATTTTTGAGCAGTGGGAGAATATTTTCATAAAAAATTAGAAGGTTAAAAAGAGTAAACCCATAATATGTACCAACAGTAAGACATGTCATGAAATGAAGCAACTTCCAGAGGATATGACTATAACACCTTGGAGAACAATACAAGGAGTGAAGGATGAGAAACTAGTCAAATCAGTACTATCTCGTGTGAAGTCAGGTGAAGTATCAATGGATGAAATGCAAGCATAATTTTAAAGTAAGTTTCTTGAATTATTTATACTTTTCCTTTGATTATAATTTTCTTTTAAATAAAACATAATGTTGCTAGTATAATTTGTTATACATATCACTATATTAATAGTTTTAAACTTATTTATTCAGCGAGAAGATTTATATGAAAATACAAGAACATATGGTTAAAATGTTGAATGAATACAATTGGGATGATTTTTTGTGCCACTACCCAAAATCAAGTTCTATGGCAACACTTAAAGATTTTTATATTGCATTCAATAAAGTATGTTGATTTATACATTCATTTTATTCATATGTAAACTATTTTTATTTTATTACTTATACATATATATTTTTTATTTCATTAAAGATGTCGAAGAAGGATGGAAATGGAGTATCAGGTACTTTCAAAATATTTATTGAAAAAATTAGTTGGAAAATATGAGAAAGCAGTGTCTTATGAATGCTTAACTTGATCCTACTCTTAATCATTTCATTTGGAATGGGCTTGACAGTATCCAATATCAAATAATACAAGGTGATTGTGAAGACATTGAAAAAATCATACTTAAAAGAGAATATGCCCTATTTATTGCAGATATTCCTCATGGTTTCAATTTCCCAGACATTGAATATGATAGTGAACCATATACTTATCAAGCTTTAAATAAAGTGGTTACGGGTTTTCAAGAAGTCACAACACCACCACTTTGGAGACTTGTGACATTTCATTCAGACACACAGTTTTCAATGTTATTAATAAGCTTCAAGGGAAAAACAAACTCAAGGATGCAACTTACATGGTAATACATTGAAAATTTATGTTCGATTACTATTAAAAAAAATTATTTATGTACAATGATTGGGAGTTCATCCATGTTTAAAGTTGGACAAAAGAGGATATCTATAAGCCTATTCTTCTGAATCGAGTAGATGGGAAGAGTCATAGTCAAGTACTAGTTCATGATGCTCTTGTAAGAAACTAACATATGAGGATAAAGATGCAAAAGGAGATATAGTTAACATTTATCAAAAACCGCGAGCATTGATTAACTATCTTATAGATCTATGTTCAAATGAAGGAGATTGGGTTTTGGATTTATTCTCAGGTTCAGGTAAGTTTTATTATACAAAATTGAATTTAAATATTTTAGTTTTTAGTTTTTATGTGTTCATAATAATTTTCTTATTTATTCATTTTGTGCTTGATGATTAGGTACAACACTAGCATGTTTCCTAAAAAAGGGAATAAATTGCATTGTCATTGAGAAAGACCCAGTGCAATGCAAATTTATTCAACAAAGAATTAATGCTCTTCAATTTCTTCCAAATGCGAAGCAAGAAGTTGATTTGAGGAAAGAGGATTTTAATGAATCACATGTGGCAAAAAAAAGCATAGGAACCTCAACCACCATTATATGGTATGATTTGAAAATGAGACTTTGGAAGATTTGCAGACATGAAAGATCCATTAGAAGATGACAATGACCAAAATGAAGCAGAAAATTTTGCGGAAGAGGACATTAATGATGTTCTAGAAGATGTTGAACATGGATTAGTTGATATTATTCATGTTCTTTAAGTTATGCTTGCAAATAAAGCTCAATTTTGAGAGTTATTAATTAGTTTTACTTGCAATGTTTAGACTTTGATATTTTATGAGAAGAATCCTTATTTTTTGAAAAAAAATTGTGATTACTATTAATTTTTTACATAAAAAAAAATCTATTTTCTTAAGTTTTTTGTTAAGATTTTCCCAAAAATTTAGTCTATTTAACATTTTTTTTTAACAAAAAGTTTCTAAAAGTGTATTTTTTTCCATTTTATTTATATTGACAATGTGTATTTTTTTGTCATATGGTTACAAATATTGGTGTTTTAGCGACAATTATTTGATGTGCATTGAAATATTAATTAAAAATACATAAACACATAGAAAATCCAAACTTTAAAATATTGACCCTTTTTTTAATTTCTTAACTATGTGAAAAAAAGAAGATTTCATTACAATTTTCTTTTTTAAACAAGTACATAAATGCACTTAAAAATAAACATCTCAAGGAAGAAGAAGACATTAGAAAATGTTTAGCGTCAAAACGAACCCTCTTTAAAAAAGTGGGTGATTATGCACCACCACTATTCAAATTCGACATGAAAATCATCACATTAAAAATAATAATAATAATTAAAATTAAAAAAAAAAAAATTAAAGTGCCAAAAAAATGCTTTAAAAAAAAAGGGTGATTTTGCATCACCACTTTTCAAAATTAGGTGCTTTTTTTTCTACCTCAAAAAAGTAGGTACCAGATCATTTACCTATTTGATCGGTTACTATCTTTAGTGTGTTGCGTCCTTATCTGGACAAGTTTTTATTGTATTCATTGATGACCTCTTGATATATTCTAAGAATGAGGAAGAACATGATGAGCATTTAGTAGCAGTTTTGAGATTTCTAAGAGAGAATCAGTTGTATGCCAGTCTTAGAAATTGCAGTTTCTTTCTGACAAAGGTACATTACTCTGGACATTTGTTTCCAAGGAATGAATAACAATGGACCTGGAAAAGATAAGGGCTATCATGGATTGGGAAACTCCTAGAAATGTCGATGAGGTAAGATCATTTATGGGGCTATCAGGCATTATAGGAGGTTCATCAGGAACTACTCTCCAATTTCATATCCTATTATGTTACTACAGATGAAAGGTAAGAAATTTGAATGGACAGAGGAATGTGCAATAAGTTTTGAATAGTTGAAACAATTATTAACAAATTCTCTAGTGTTAAAGGTTGCATATCCGGAAAAAGAATTTGTGGTATGTACAGATGCTTGAAAAATAGTATTTGGTGGAGCCCTTATGCAGGAAGGACATGTAGTATGTTATGAATCACAAAAAATGAATGAACATGAGCACAATTACCCAACACATGATATTGAGTTGGCAGCTATCATCCATGCGTTGAAGATGTGGAGACATTATTTTCTTGGAAGGAGGTTTGTATTAATAGTGATCACAGTGGGTTGAGATACTTTTTTGACCAGCCGAATATGAATGCCATGCAAGCTAGATGTTGGCTTCATGGGGCCTAGACCCAGGTTTATATATGGTTGTTCAAACAAACAAAATCCACTATTATCGGCCCTTTCAGCAACGATATGTTGTGCAGACCGAAGTCTCACCCAAGGCAATATAGGGGGATGTTAGAACCAGGTTTCTGTATAATGAATTACCTTGTGGTACTTTGAAACATTTGTGCTCAGCTTTGTTATAGGATACAGATGTATCGATTTTGAACTCAGTCCTCTATCCAACACTAGATGGGTGGCCATGATCATTGAGTTCGAATTTGAGATCAGGTACATCAAGGGTAAATAGAACAAGGTTGTATATGCTCTTAGCAGAAGGATACAAGTGAATAATATAGAAGCTATGATTTCTTATGGGACAAAACTTACAGGATCAGATCTTACAGGTAGGATAATGGGTACATGGAGCTTAGGCACATGTTACAACATAGTACAGGTACAGGTAGTGATACAGGTGCAGGTGTAGGTGCACAGGATGTGGACTATTGTCTCTTAGTAAATGGCTTGATCAGATTTAGGGACATGATTATGTGTCAGAAAACACTGAGCTCAATAAGACTACCTTGAGAGAGTTTCATGTGAAATTGTATTCAGGTCACCTAGGATATCAAAATACATTGACAACAGTGAAGAAGTTTTATTATTGGACGAATCTAAAAAAGTACATGGCAGATTTTGTGACTAGATGCTTAGATTGTCAGTAGATGAAGGAAGAATGTAAGAATCTGGGTGGATTACTACAGTTGGTTTTGATTCCATAGTGGAAGTGGGAGGTCATTTCCATGGATTTCATTACATTTTTTCTGAGGACATCTATACAACATGATTCCACCATGGTTGTGGTAGACAGGATGACAAAGATAACGCACTTCATTCTAGTGAAGTCTACATATTTATCTAATGATGTAGAATAAATATTCATCAAATATGTGGTCAAATTGCATGGTGTTCCGAAGAATATTGTGTCAGACAGGGATGCTAAGTTCACTTCCAAGTGTTGGAAGGAGTTATTTACAGGATTGGGTACAAAGTTGGTCTTCAGCACAACTTATCATCCACAGACAGATGAACAGACAGAGAGGGTCAACAAGATATTGGAGGACATCTTGAGGATATATGTGATGCATCAGTAAAGTATATGGGAGGAGTATCATCCATTGGTCGGGTTTCTACAAAAATGGTTACCAGGAGTCACTGAGGATGAGTCTATTTGAGGCATTGTATGGGTGTAGTTGTAATACTCCTATCAATTGGAGTGATCTAGTGAATAGGGTATTTATTGGACTGCACATGTTGGAAGAAATGGAACATTAAATTCAAGTAATAAAGAAAAATCTAAATTCAGCACTAGACAGGCATAGAATTTATGCAGATCGAAAAAGGTTGTTTAAGGAATTTCAGATTGGGGAACAAGTTTACTTGCGCATCAAGCCTAAGAAGAACTCCTTAAGGAATAGATCATGTGCCAAGATGGCACCTTGGTTTCCTGGACCTTTCAATACTATTTAAAGGATTTGACTAGTAGCCTATCGACTTGCACTGCCTACAAAAATGAAATTCCATGATGTTTTCCATGTTTCATTGCTTAAGAAGTATGTTAAATATGATGATCATGTGATTGATTTATTTGTATTGTAGGTGGAGCTTGAAGGAGAATTCCAGTTGGAACCAAAGTGTATTTTGCAAAGAAATATGCTCATGCTCCAGAACCGAGCAATCGAGCAGGTTAAAGTGTAGTGGAACCACTTTGGTCTCGATGAAGCTACATGGGAGATGGCGGATTAGATGTGGGTTTTGTATCCTTCTCTATTCGTTGGTTGAGCGAATGTCCTTGATATATGTTTTGGTATATTATTTGGTGTGATTTTTTGGTATATCTACATATGTATATGATGTAAATACCTCCATGAGATATGTTATAAATCTCTAATATGCAGTATGGGTGTCATGTCATTATGGTTATCATGTTGTTATGTTGTCATGTTGGGTTGCTTCTTAGAAGGTTGATCTTTGTATATAATGCAATGAGCTAAGTTATAAAGCTCAATGGGCAGTATCTTTTTCTTTCATAAGTCTTGTTGGTTGTAGGTTTCATTGAACACCGAGGACAGTGTTACCCCAAGGGGGAGGGTTCTATAACATCTCTGGAGAAAAATCCATGTAATAAAAGTTAATAAAGGCTAAATAACAACCATGGTTATGGGACACGTGTTCCAAGTTTAATGTTGGGAAAAACATCCTATTGCGGGTGTTCATTTGGTTTATTATGGCTAAGTGAAATGGCAAAGGTAATGGAAAAGGATTGGAAAGGAAAAATATCATTTTTGGCAATTTATTTATGAAAATAATGGAAAATATGAGAAAAGGAAGGTGAAATCTCATACGTTGCACGTGAGGAGGAAAATGAAGGAAAAATAATGGAAAATTGAAGGAAATATATGCCTCATTAATAAAAAGGCTTATGAGGATCTCTTGGTACCTTTTGTCAATGTAAACTCTTGTCAGTGAAGCTTTTTGTTAATGTAACCTTTTGTCAGTTCATTTTTGGAGCTCTCTCTCTCTTCTCTCTATCACGCACTCTTAGAAAATTAGATTTTCCTTGTAGCACTTCATCATTGGATCAAGAAAATAAAAGAATGCAAAGAGGAAGAAAAGATCAATAAAGGAAGAGAAGGATCAAGTGGCTACAACAGGATTATTTGCAGGTATTGAGATGCATGTATGATTTCCTTGCTAGTTTTAGCACGTGTGGTTTTGAATTTGTGTTATTGGTTATCTTGATTTCATTGGCATGGGTTTTTCTGGGTGTGATAGTGTTCTTCAACTTTGCCTTTCCATTTCTAGATAGCCATGGTGTGATGGGATTCTCATGTTTTGTTTTAGGTAGATAGCCAGATGGATTCGAAACTAAGTGAGGTCGTCTCTCAAAGAAATAGCACATGGCCTAGTTATCCCTGTATTCTAGAACAGACCCGTGAACTGGATTATGGGTTGCATTAAAGCAAAATTTTGTGTTATCATGGTGGACCTAGGAATACTCGACCAATGAATGGTGGGATATGTGGTAAATCATAGAGGTGGCTTCCCTCAATCAGGTCTAGGAATCCTTGGATGGTGATTGGAAGTATATATGGTAAATCTTGGAGGGTGGAGTCTTTATTAGGCATAGGAACCCCAACCGGTGAATTGTGGGATATACGGTAAAGCCTAGAGACTAGGAGACAGTAAAATTCCTCATAGTGTAGGTGGAGAAATCCGGTGGCATCCATGTTTGTTTATGACCTAGTGATCTAGTGAGGATTGTGGTAAAGCCTGGTTCTATTGATGAGGGTGGTTTGGTTTAGCCTTGGGAAGCCCTAGTTTATTTTTGGTTATGAGTCCCACTTTCATGCTTGGAATATGGGAGGGGGGTGATTGGCTGAAAGAAATATTTGGTTCAACTATTCTATGTCTGGGTGGTACATGGAAGTCCCAAACCTGGTTGGATTTATATTTGTTAATATTGTTTCCTTCCCTTGGTATTTTATGTGCAAATGTATTGGTTCATATGTGGCATTTATTGTTGTTGAATCCTTGTTATTTTTGTTGTTTATATGCTAGTTATGAGTATGTTTTATGACAATGATGATGTATGGTGTTGCATCTGAATTTGCAAGGAGTTGTTTCTTTGTGATCTCGTGCTTGATCATATCACCAGATAGAAGAAAACAAGACCAATAAAACAACAAGATAATTTCAATCCCGAATGATCAACCATGCAGCAAATAACATGTTCTATGCTATAAAGATATGATATCACACCTGGCCTCCTTGTAGGTTGGGGTATGGTTTTGAGTTCGATGAAGATTTTGTAATCCACTCAAGCTATCTACCACATCTTCACCTGATCTCTTTTCCCTACACACAATTACAGTCGGACAGAGCCGATATGTGATCTTCCTCGATATATAGTTAGATCAAAAGCAATAGAATCGACCATAAAATATGTTGAATACATATTCACATAAGGGAAGGAACATAAATTTCCATTGATCATAAAATAAATTAAAATGCTTACACCTTCGCATCAAATATTTCTCTCCTCTGGCTTGTAGGATGGTCTCTTGTCCCAATACAACAGAGCTCTCACCCTATAGTTTGGATAATTTTTCCCACACCCTTTCCTCTTGGTGAGATTATATAGGCTCATTCCATCCTTTGGGAGAATGTATCTAGACACCTAGCGGCTTGAGAAGTTAGGAAAATTATACAAGAATGTACCCCCAACCAGCTCATACACAAGTGGGTCAAGTTGATTTCCTTAGGAATGGGAAAATCTAGAAACTTTTTTCACAATTATGAAATTTTTCTCAATGATTTGAATTATGAAATAATTATTATCTCATAATGATAATATTTTGGAAAAATAATTATGAGAAATTTCTCAATTATGTTATTTTACCATTTTAATATGGGATAAATTTCATGTAAGTAAAAGAAAAGGTGAAAAGGGATGCATTTTAGCCAAACAACTGAGGTAAGTTGATATTGGGTTTCTCTCACTATAATGGAGTGATAAATAGGGTTATAACAGAATCCCCCTAATGCATGAATTCGGAGGAAAAACAAATGGTTGAAATTCATTATAATAATACTCAAAGCTCAAAATGGGAGTAAGGAGCCAAGACCACAAAGTTGGATCAGAGGAATTCAAGTGTTGAAGTCTCAACTCTGCTGATAGCATCCCCGAGGTGAGCATAAACATGCTCGATCATAAAGAGATATTGAACATGGCCGCCATAAAATACATTGCGGATCCATGACATGAAATTATATAACATGTCCATGAAGACATATAAATTGGATCCATGTGACTCAACAGATAAAGCATAGCCACCAACAAATACAATGTGGATCTATGTCACAGTATATATCAGTAGGAATATGGACACATGACAGACATAATAGTGTCTCAATATATTCCTCAAAGTACATAAATGATACATAACTCTAATGCATCTTGGGAAGGATTTCATATAAGAGTGATATATCCCTAACCCAGGGTCTTCGACATAACCCCGATGGTACGAATATGCATCATGTGAATATCTGAGATGAGTTTGAACATGTTAGAAACTGCTTGATTACCAGCCAATGAGGAAAACCATTAACATATGTGAGAGAATCCACCAATGAGGAAAATGGACCCCAAGGTACCTAGTATAGTCCACTAAGCATGAATAAATGAGTTGACATCAAACACCAGTGAACTAGACCAATCAAGGTCCAATGATGTAAACCCACTATCGATCATGAGGAATCCTACCACTGAGGTCTGCGAGCTCCAAGGTACTACCATTTCCTAGATCAAGCTCCTGTACAATTATCTGAATTCTACAGGAGAATATTCGTCGAAGGAGGGCCTTAATGTATCCCTCATCAATCGACACGAAACAGACTAGGATCATGAGATGCATGGATGAAGTCATGAAGTGATGAAATAAAATTGACACAGGAACGGTTGACTCAAAAAGGTCAATAAGATATTGCATATGGCCAACATAGGTTGAGACTTCCCTTGAACACATAGCGGAATGACACAAAAGTGACTTGGCAGCATGACTAAGGATCACCATGTGATATCATGCAACGACGCAAGAGGCATCGAGGCATGATCCATATGACTGAAAGAGTAACCAGTCGTAGGAGTAGAGATACTCATATGGATGGTACGAATCCTAGGCAAGCTAAAACCCAATTATGAGATAATGAAGTAAAAAAGTTCCATGTTCAAGGGTGACGCAACTGGCGTTGCCATTTTGACGATTAATAGAAATAAATCTTCCCTCCCTTCTCTTTTTATAAGTTCCTTTTTTTTGTAAAGT
Source organism: Pinus albicaulis (assembly GCA_034641835.2). Lineage (NCBI taxonomy): Eukaryota > Viridiplantae > Streptophyta > Pinopsida > Pinales > Pinaceae > Pinus > Pinus albicaulis. The sequence goes on along the minus strand of CM076577.1, from coordinate 1,010,245,537 downwards.
TGTCCCCCAAGCCCAAAAAAGAGATAAAAGTATACAAGGGGGAACCTCCTAGACACAATTGACTAGGATATTCCTTTTTCATAACTAGTCTATCCCAGTCTAGAAAGGGTTAAAATTATATTGGGTAGACGACCCTTCGGCTACTTTTACGAGTGTGAAGAAGACAAGTTCACTCGGAAAACTTTTCTAATTTGAGTCTGAAAATATATTAAAGGAAACTCCACCTGGAGTAACAAGTGTTATAAATGATATCAAGTGCTTCCGGTAATGGTGGAACTTCTCATGAAATAAAGAGCACAAGAGTTTGGCTAATAGGACCACTCATCCTAACGATTCCTCCAAGAAAGGGTAAAACACCAAGTGAAAGTGAATGGTAGGCCAAGTAGATGATGATGATGGAAAAGACAAACCAAGGCTCAAACTGAAAAAGTGGGCTGATAAAAAGTGGAAATCACAAGGGATAAAATGGTAGAATCCTCCCGGGGTATGGCCATAAAAAAGACAAAGAAGAGGACATGAGGCTCAAATTCTAGGTCATGGCAGGTCAAAATGAGGAATTCTGAAAAGGTAACAAAAGTGACTACATGGACACCAATTTGGTAAGAAGATGCTAACTAGGGTATCCATAAGCAGTTAAGCTCTACCGCCAAGCTATGGCATGCATACAGGAAGTGGAAAAATTCGCAATTTGATGGGGTCATACCTAAGGCATAAAAATAATGTTGATAGTCAAAATGCAATATCAGCGAAAATGACCTACCCCTGTATGCCAGTAAAAGAAATGTGCCAAAGGGGGTCCTTCCCCATTTTTACATTGAGTTAGGTGGGAAAATTGTTTATGTTGATGTTGAATTTTTCGATGCCTCATTACATTACAACCTACTCCTTGGTCATAGTTGGTTTTATGCAATGACCGCAATCGTCTCGTCCATTTTCCATCTACTTTTCTTTCCTCAAGAAGGAAAAATTTTCACTATTAATCAACTTGACTGTTGTGTGGCGTCAACCCAAATTTCCACCACAGGGAATTATGTACCACTCGTGGGAACCTGCTCAATTTTAGAGTGTTGGCATTGGAATTTTAAAAGTTATACTCTTATGGGGTTTTTTTTTTACTCACTTCACCCAACGCTCCTTCAACTCCTATCACTGCTCCTATGCATATGATCTCTTCTGAAACTTGTGGATCTCATAGACCTCTTGATATGTGGGTGGTGTCGCCTTTTATTATATAATATGATCAACCTAGTGAGCACCTTTTGCCACTTGTTGTGGAAGATATTTTCACTCTGGCAGTCTCATCAGTCCCTCCTAACGCTGGTCCAAAACTCCATCATCATATGGAATATGATCAGGATCCTCTGCCCACATAGGCCACCACTCTGATTGTTCCACCGAACTCTCTCATAGACATGGATCTCTTCAGTTAGTCAACATGATAGTCATGGATCCCTCCATTGATAATATTTGGGAATTTATGCCTCTTTATGCCTCCAATATCCCCATTGTGGAACAAGTTGATCCTGGCACTTTAAATCTTGAATCGGCCTAGGGTGAACCTTCTTGGTGTTCCTTGGAATTTCCACCCATAGACCGATTCAAGACTTGGGATTATACTACTGAAATTTCTGGTGAATCGTCCAACTTCTTACCACATGTTGATGAGAGTCTTGTACCATCTTTAGGTCTCGATCCTCCCTTATGTATTTAAGATAATTTTGAGAGCATGACTATGTTATATTTTCCTTGGCATCGTCAACCTTTACGAATTGGGAAATTTGAATTCCTTTGGCATGTCCCCGCTTTTGTGAGCCATATGGTTTCCTTTCCCTCGGTTATTTTTCATATAGACACTTGGAATGTGCCCTGTGTTATCCTCCCTAGCATCCCAAGGCTGAGAAAGGAGACTGAAGGAGGAAACCTCAAACCTACTTGCGATTTGGTAGCTAGCCCTACCAGATCAGATAGGGCTCTCTCTGTAATCTCATAGTCAATAAGGTGATGGGAGAGGGAAAATATGTTAGGCTAGGCATTGAGCTCTAGGGTTTTTTAAATTTAGGGTTTGTTGGATCAGAAGAAGAGGTCAAGGAAACTAGGTCAAGTTTCAAAAGATTTCACTTGCAGGGAAACAAAGCGGCAAGGAAGGTATGATTTTGTGACATTGTTTTTATTCTATAAATCACTTTAATGAATTTTTAGTTATCCTTATTTCCATATCTTTTATTTCAATGATATTCCAATGAGTTTTTAAACAGAATTCTTAAAGTTTATGCTATGTTTTGATAATAATTTCATGTTTATGTTATCCATATTCTAACAAATGAAATCATGGTTATGCTCATTTTGAACCTTTGCTTTTCCACCCTACAGTACATTGACAACCTCAAAGTTTCATTGAAACATACCTACCTTACCCCTTTGTATCCCTACAACTCAAATCTTTTGAAACCTGACCTAGTTTCCTTGACCACTTCTTTTGATCCTCGACAACGTCCCAAGGCTAAGAAAGGAGAACAAAGGAGGTAACCTTGAACCATGTAGGATTTGGTAGCTAGCCCTACCAAATTAGAGAGGTCTCTCTTTGTGATCTCATGGCCAATAATGTGACTAGAGTGGGTAAAATGATATTAGGCTAGGTATTTAGCTACTGGGTTTTAAAATTTAGGGTTTAGCTGGATTACGAGAGGTTAGGGAAACTAGATCAGGTCTCAAAAGATTTCAGTTGCAGTGATACAAAGGGGCAAGGAAGGTATGCTCAGTGACACTTTGAGGTTTTCAATGTAGTGTAGGGTGGAAAAGCAAAGGTTAAAAATGAGCGTGACAAGCATGAGATAATTTATCAGAAGATGGATAACATAAACATGAAATTCCTATCAAAATAGAGCATAAGCTTAATAATTATGTTTCAAAACTAATAGGAATATCATTGAAATAAAATATATGGAAATAATTATAACTAAAAAATCATTAAAGTGATTTACAGAAGAAAAAAATTGTCTTAAAATCATACCACAAGAATCCCTATACAATAGCTGCAACTGGCATATTAATTTCCTGCAAAAAGATGATGTATACAAGCTCCAAGCCTTCTACTCTCTGATGTCCAACCTTTGATTCAACTCAATTATGGCTACATATAAACCAAAAACTTATTTCCCCTCTCTTAGGGGTAGAATCCCTCATGATAGGAACAGTTTACATGATTTTCTCTGACCAAGCCTAAGACTAGGGAGGTTAGAACAAACTCTCCATTTAGCTTTGACTGACCTTTCTAACATTAATGACCATCATAATTACATCAAATTTACATTTACAAGCTCAATTACACTTGATTACATCATAAAAATAACTAAGAAGAGTATTTACATCATAAAATGTTGACTTTGACCAAATAAATCTAAATTCAGGCTTACTGACATAAGCATAGAAAATTCCCTCAGAAGCACAACAAATTTAGAAAAGCGCAGTGAATTGTTTGAGGGAACTTTTGAGTGACTTTTCTTGATCTATTTTCTGATATGAAGGTATATTTGGAAATATTGGGATGTATATTTGTCTTTATAACCTTCAAGCATGCAAAATGACCTCTCCAAGACTGAGAAAAATGATTTTTCCCGAGACTGCTCCAAAAGTGCAGCGAGGGGATCAAAACAGTGGCAAAAATCTAGTTTTTAGCGTGTTTTTAGCCTTTGTCTCTCAAACTGAAGGCTGACATGGCACACCAGTGGTATATCTAACATGTTTAGGTCATAAGGTATCCATCCATGTATATTTTTTGTCATTTGGTGGCCTCAATAAAAAGCGCAGCAAATGTTCGTTGCGCTTCTGGCAGTGAGGAATTTCCAAAAATTGCCAAAATAACCAAACATTTCCCAAAAATACGGCTCAAAGGTGGAGAAATATCTCTCTAACCATAAATTTTTTTGCAAAATTGAGAGAGGTTTTTTTTCCTTGTTAAGTTAAGAACACAAACCTCCTCCAGTGTTCAAAAATACTTTTCCATTTGTTCATAATCCAATTTGTAAGTGGGTCACTCAAAAATTGCAGAAGCGTAGCGTGATCTTTGATAGGGAGTTTGGAGGCATTCCCAGAGTATTTTTGGGCTGAAAGTGGTATGGTTGGAAATATTATAATTTATTCTACACAATGGAGTCATTAATCACTACAAAACCTTCTCCAAATCCCTAAAAAATTGACTTGAAGTCGAGTTGTCCAAAAGTGCAGGAAACCTCTTGTAGCAATTGTAATTTGGGAATTTCTCTCAAATCATAACACATGTGCATAAACTGAAGGATTTTTTTGTACCTTGGTCTATGATGGACAAAAATTTCTTTCACATTTGTAAAATTCATCTTCCTTACTTCAGAAACTAAATTTGAAGTAGAATCATCCGTGTGTGCAATGTAAACCCTAGGCAACCCACATCTTGAAAGGATTTCTTGATGAAAGATGAAGCCATGATTTCTTGGACTTTGGTGGGCTCATACCTGATTATTTTCCCTCATTTTTACTTTTTTATATCATTGTCTATGGTCTCTTCCTCCATGGTAAAACCCTAGCTCACTTGGAGGAAGGTTAGGGCTTTGATTTTGGGAAAGCAAGGGATTTGAGACTATTTTGTAGAGGGAAGGGAATGAAGGGGTTATGGGTTGTCTAAATTATTGGGGAAATTTTGAGGGGTAGGGACAGTTGTTAGGGAGTGTAAGGAGGTGAAAATTTTGTAAATGGGTGAGGGGAAAGGGTAAAAAAGTTGGAAACATAGTCCTAGCCTAGGAAAGTGTAGTGTAGACTAGGATTTGTAGGGAAATGGAGGAAATGAGGGAGATGAGCAAAAGGAAATGTAAAGGAAGCTACCTGTAGTATGAGTGAGGGTGTTTGAGCATAAAATGTAAGAATTTCACCAAATAAAATAAGTAAAATGACCAATAAATGAAAAGCGTAGTGAAACCCTAAGAGAGGGTAATTCATTGAATTCTTGTGAGAAATTTGATGAAAGGAGGAGATATGGAGGTCCAATTACTTTCCAAGGATGTGTTTGAACTTGTTTTTGCTGAATAATACCCCTTCTTATGCATGTTTTCCCTCCAAGATGAAAAATGCAGCAAGGAGCCAAAAGCGTAGCGAATCAGGGAAAAGTGCAGTGAATCAGGCTAAAAAGCACAACAAAGGCTGAAAAGTGCAGCAAAGTCTGCCAAAAACGCAGTGAAAGAGAGAAAATGATACTCTGGAGGCAATAATTCAATCTTCTGAGGGCTGAAATGAAATTTTCTGGTGGAGAAATGCTTCATGAGAGTGAAATGAAGTTGATTTTTTCTTTGGATCATGAAGTGACGTGACTTGTCTTTTTGGAAAAGTGAATAATAAGCTAGTGTCCAACAACTTTGTCATTTTATAGGGTGCATTGATTTTAGTTATAATATTTCAATGATAATCAAATTATCAAGTGAAATTAATTTAATAATAACATAGTGCAAACTTATAATAGCCTCCGGTTAAAATTTCATGTAATAAAGGACATTAAAGGAAAAAATAAGACTAAGGTCATGGGACACTTATTCCATGTTGAAGGGAGGGGAAAAAAAATATAGTGGGCATCACTTGTGGTTAATTAATGGCTATGGAAATTGGCAAAGCCAAGAGGCATTAAATGGCATTTAATATGGGAAATAAAGGAAAATAGGAGAAAAGGGAGAGGAAGAGACACAAATATGTATGCAAGGTTAATTAGAAAGAAATTAGAGGAAAATGAAGAAAATAAGAAAAAGGAAAGGAAAAGACTAGACATCAATGATAAAAAGGTATCAGAGAAATAGTTCACAACTTTTTGTCAGTTTTAGCTTTGGATCAATTCTAGAGAGAGAGCTCCAAGAGGAGAGAGAAAGTAAAGGAAAGCAAGGGATCACAAGTAAAAGCTTGGAACAACAGCTACAACAAGAAGAATTTGTAGGAAATAGGTTGCATGTGTGATTTCTTTGAATATATTTGAATGCATGGTACATGCATTTGGTTATTTGGTTACTTTGTTGTCATTGGCATGGATTTTTCATAGATTGATAGTGGTTTCAGCCTTGCCTTTCCATTTCCTGGATAGTCATGGTGTGATTGGATTCATTCTTGGTTAACATTTGGATTTCCAAAATATTTTTGATCCAGTTGAGGTGGTCTCGGGAAAATCCCAAGGGTTGGGGCTGGAGATGGTTTTCTTCAGGAATCAATTTACAGGTGGGTGGAGACAGGAAAATTCCTTTGGGTATGGTGAATAAACTATGAGGCATCCAATTTTGTGTTGGTTTGTGTTGGCGAGGAAGAAGGTCTCTTGGGCAAGACCCAGGTTTAGGATGGAGGCCAACAAGGTTTTCCGCAGTATTCTAGCACAACATCGGCATTTTCACCCTACTCCAAAGAGCAGAGAGTCTCACTCGAGGCGTGTTGTGACCTTACTAAGGTTAGGATTAGATCAGGTATCGATCAAGCATAACATATAACATAAAATAGATAGAAATAAGTGCTCCGAATAAGTGTAAATAATATGTAAATGACAATACTCATGTACGTATTCAGAACAACAACAAAAATTTAAAGTAACCCGTGCATTCAATTGAACCAGGAACACACTACAGAACTCGGAAAATCAAACCCAAACCACAATGTATTGCATTCACAACAAGAGATAGTTACATAGATCCTAAGAGAGATCCTGGCAAAACTTATTATAAATATATCACATATGATAGAACATAATGAACAGAGAGAGAGAATAGAACAAAACAAGCAAATTGAACAGAGCTCCCCTATGGATCCTGTCCTCTAATCCCTACCGTGTCCACCATTTTCCATTGTTCGGCTGCCTACTTGTTCCTTTTCCAACGCGACTGATAGTTCTTCCTTCCTTTCCACTCTGTTGTTTTCTGCTTCTCCCTGATCACTAGGAGTTCCACTGCTTGTTCTCTGTCACTTCCTTCTGCCACCTATGCTTGCTTCCGCAATAGCCGCGCCACCTACTCTTCAGTTCTTCGCAACCATGACAACTCTCTGTCTATCGTGGTTGTGTTCTGCCACCTGTTATCCGCAACTCAAAAGCCATTTTATTTCAAAACAAGGGCCCCAATAGGCCCCGACCACATCCTATTCACTCGTCCCGAGTCAATTTTTTTCTGCTGCCTCAGTCTCCATCGGTCTGCTTGCCTCTATGGCCAGTCATGTCTTCTCCTTTTCTTCTCCTTGTCCAAACAAGGGCCCCAACTTGGGGAACTTTGTTAGCGCTGATGCTTTGAGTTCTCTGAAGCCAGTAATGGCCTGTTTCTATCCCTGCATGAGCAGGTCTGTTTCTGTAGTGACTTGTTCGACCTCTTTTTCCCCTCAGACAGCCGACAGCTTACCAAATACGTTGTTAATATGATTTTTGGCCTCAACGGCCATTTTCTACATTACTTGGGTAGTCAGCTTGACAGGCTGCCTTAGCTCCTGGAGGGCTTGCTTGGTTTTTGCTGAATGTTCCTCAATTTGTTGTATCTTGACCTCCAGCTCTTCCGCTTGAGTGTACAATTGGTCAAGTCCATCGGGGTCTCTGATTTCCTGAATCTCCTTCGACACCTGTTGTAGTTGTGCCGAAATTGGTTGTGATTTCAAAGTGAGCAAGGTTGAACACTCCTATAGACCTTTCAGTAGGTCATATGCTTCTTTTACTGTGGTGCTCAAAGTCTCCTACATCGCGGCTACCTGGTTCTGTCTTTCTGTTATCTTCTCCATGTAGATGACCACTAGGTATGGTAGCACGGGCCTGGTTGACAGTGCTGCTTTCAGTTCCCTATTTTCTCGACTAAGGTTTGAATAGGCCACTCGGATGTGAATGGATTGTCCAACTATGTCACTAGCATATAGGTCGTCTGGTATCTGATCATTTTGAGTTTTAAATGTGAGCCAGAGATCCCGGAAAATCTTTGTCACCGTGTCTAGTTGGCCTTGCAAGTTGTCCTTCACTATCTTTAGTTGTTTGCGCTTTGTACATGTTGTTGCTTGAATTTCTGCTGGAGTTTTGCGTGAAGCCCTTTAGCCTGTTGTGCTACCCGCTGAATAAAATTATACAACTGCGTCGTTCCCCAGGTCTGCATGCTTTTAGCTCCAGAGATATCTTGATTTGGTTGTCTCTCTTAGAGTGGTTGATCACTCGCAATGGACTTAGCTGAGTGCTGCGGTGATTGTGGCGATGTTGGTTGCGGCAGTGGATTATTAGGGTTTCCCATGTTTAGAGTGGGCTGCATCTTGTGAAATATCAATTTGGCTTGTTGTAACAGGTTTAGCTCGGTAGGCGAGGGTGTTGTATCTGCAGTAAAGGATCCCCCTCGACTTAAAAGGTCCTGGAAAGTGACCTGTTCAACCAGGGTTTGGTTAACCTCAGGTACCAATGTTGTACCAGAGTTAACTTCCACCTTGTTGTCCCCGTTTGTTTTACCTTTTGCTTTGACTAGGTCAGATATGGTGGCTGATGTGGAGGGTGTGCGATTTGGATGGTATTTAGAGGTGAATGAGGTGTGGGTCGATGAGTGGTGAGTGCGAGGTGGAGATACACGGATATTTAAAAAGGAATATGGGTTTAGTAGAGGTAGCTCCTGAGTTACCTGGGGTTCTGTTAATGGCTCTTCTTGGATTCGGGGCCCCGTGTCTATTGGTTGCATTTGATCTTCCCCTGTAAGATCAACGACCTGGCTAGACATTGTAAACTTTTCCTTCTTGGCCTTTGGTGTAGCTACAGTTGGCTTTGAGGCTTTACTCTTTTTTACAGGATTTGTGGTTGTTGCTGCTGGTGAATTAAACAAACTAAGCGGTATGGGCGTGACTATGGGGACTGTGATGGAAGAGGATGCAGAATTGGAGGCCTGAAATTCTAAAAACGTGGGAAACAATGAGGAATCACTTACTAGAGTTTGGACTACCCGGTTAAAGCTTTGTACCTTTGTATTAATCTCCTCGATGATTGGGGTCAATTGTATTCACGACATTCTGGCCATCGCTTCCTCCGATTTTTCTCTTGGAAATGGATCCGGCAGCATGCCATCAAATGAATAGACGTAGACTCTGCTTTTTACCTCCATTAATACCCCTGGCCACAAACATACTTATGTGTGGAAAGTTCGTTCATCGATTTGAAACTTCAATGGTTTCATCTTGAAGGTCGATTCCAACACACATGCTGGCCTGATGTAGGTTTGCTTATAGCTGACTCCAAACCATACTTGCGCAGAGTAACTATCCAGCAAGCTCCTTGGAATTCTTTGTTGTCTCATTGCAATGTCAACCATCTGGTTGTACCAGAACTTGAATGCTTCCTCGTTCACCTCCTTACTGCTAGGGTCCCCTGACGCTTTCCAGGGTGTGAACTTCATTGCTAATGGTTGACCTGTTGTAATTTCCAGAGGTTGTATGATTCCTAGGAATGTCCATTTCCACATTGCCAATGCCATGATAAGGTAACCGTAGATGAACCCAGTGTCTCTCTTATAGTTATCCTCACAAGCTTCGAATAACTCATTAAGTAGAAATGAACACCAATTTAGTTGTGCCCCCTGGATACAGTGATCCGCAACTAAAATGGTATCCAGCGTACACTCCCCTTTTGTGTAATGTCTCATTTTTTTGCTCGCAATCAAATAGCAGGCAAACTTGACTGCTAGCTTATTGATCAAGTCTATCTTGGCCCCTTTTCCCCCTCTCTTGGTGTAGTACATCCTGTAGTAGTCACCATCTCCTGCTTTCTTCGCTCTCTTTGACACATTTTGGAATGTCGTGGAGACGTCTCTCCCTTCTTGTGATAGCCTGGTTAACCTGTGAATGTATTCCACATGAATTGGTATTTCTCTTCCTAGCCACAATGACCCATTGTGGATTCTGCTCAGCAGGAACTTTGTGCACTGCATCGCAGCCCCTGTATTGCTGAACACTAGAATATTTCTTAGGTTTAGTATGGTGGATTGTTGGACACCTCTGAACTCTGGAAGTACTCTTGCTGCTTCCTATCCCGCTTCAGTGGAATAATTCTCCATGTAGATCTGTTTCTTCATCGCTAGAAATTGGAAGGAGTCTGTTAGGTCAGTATCGATCAACGACGCGTTATCATATATTCCCACTAGGGACTCTATCTTCTGGATTCTTTCATCGAGCTCCTGCTCAACAACTGTTGGTGCTACTTTGGTCATTTTAGCTCTTCTCTAGTACACTTGCAGAGCTACTCCTTCTCTTTCCTTATGAATTTATGCCTCTGGATGCCCCCTCTGAACTTCTTCTAGTGATGTTTCTCTTGCTACTTTTGTTGTTTCTGGTTCTAACTGAGACTTATCCGGAATTCTCGTTCTTTATTTCATGCAAGTTATGTAAGTAACCGGCACGCATGAGGTTGATAAGACCCCATAACTAATTAATTTTCCCTGCCTTCCTCCACGGCTATAATCGTGTGATTATTTACAGGCCTGAGGTGGGTTCTGACAAAGTTTATTGTGGCTTCAGGATTTTGGTAGACGTGATGGGTAATTATTATGGCCTATTATGGAAAATTTATTGCGGTATGGATGATGCTAATTATGGAAATTACTACTCAAATCTCGATAACCCTACAGACTGACATGGGTACTATGAGTCATGATGATGGAATGATATTTGACACGCTTGTTCTCTGACATGGATGACATGCTGGACACTACCCTCCCCCCGACCACAATCAGTTGCGTTGCGGTCTCCGCATCGCAACACTGAAATTTTCCTGGGCTTGAAAATTTCTTTATTAGGATTCCTATCTAAGATCTTCTCAGGTGCGAGAGAGTTATTGACTCTATCTAATCTAATCTACCCTACTGACTGCTCTTAGTTGTGAGAGTTATTGAAAATTAAATGTGGCTTTTACTCGTGATAGGGCTTCATGCATGTGCCATTCACCCATCCTGGTATTATCTGGCTGTCCAGTTGCGCTAATCGAACTGCTCTTGAATTTCTGATTTCTATTACGTGGTATGGTCCTAGACAATGCATTTTCAGTTTACCTGGGAACTTCTGGTACTTACTGTCATAAATTAAAACTTTTCCACCGACCATGAAAGTCTTGCGCTTGATATGGCAGTCCTGCCAAGATTTTTGTCTCTCTTTCTAGACAAGTTGGTGGAATTTTGCTAAAAACTTGTCTTCTTCCAACTCCTATAGTTCCTGTAACCGCTCCTTCAATGAGTCTTCCTCTGATAGTTGGAGTGATTTTGCGATTAGAAGACTCGGTATGACAAAATCTTCCGATACTACTGCTTCCCTCCCATACACCAGCTAGAACGGGGTCTGGTTGTTTAGTCTCTTGACATTTGTTTTGTACACCCACAGTGTTGCTGGTATACATTCATCCCAGTCATCTCATTCAACATTGTAAATATTCGTTAAACCCTCTTCTAGAATCTTATTGAATGCTTCTACTGTACCATTAGCTTATGGATGGTAAGGACTACTCTTATGATGTTTTACCATGAAGTTTTCCAGCAGGGATCTAATGGTGGCATTGATGAAATGCGTACCCTGATCACTTGTCAGAATTTTCGGGCAACCAAACCTGCTGATGATATTTTTGAATATGAATCAAGCTGCTGTCTTGGCTATTTAGTCCTTCACTGGCATTGCCTCTGCCCACCTTGTCAAATATTTTGTTTTCGTTATGATATATCTGGCTTGTGAGTGTCTTGCGATAGGTGCGATTGGGCCTATAAAATCAACCGCCCATTTCTTAAATGGTTGCAGTGCTTTTACCAAGTGAAGTGGGAGCTCATCTCTGTGTGATGGACGTCCCGTCCTCTGACATACATCACATTTTTTTACAAATGCCTTACTGTCCATGTGCACTGTCGACCACCATAAACCTGCCTGCAGTATTTTTATCATTGTCGGTTTTGCTTCGACATGGCCTCCCACAACTCCACTGTGGAATTCCCACAGTACGCCTTCCCTTTCATGATCAAGGATGCATCTTCATAAGATCTGGTCTAGCCCCATCTTATACAGGTGTCTCGCTATGAGCTGATACTCTGCTGCTTGGACTACTAGATGTCTTTTTTGTACTGTTGTATATTCTTTTGGGCACTGTCCTGTTTTCAGGTAGGTTGCTATCTGGTCTAAGTATTATGGGATGGCTTCTACTCTAAAAATATCAGCATCTGATCACTGATCATCCAGAGACCCTACATTTTCTCCATTTTCCAGCCTTGACAGGTGGTCAGGCCCCACATTCAGTCTCCCGGGTATCACTATCACCTCAAAGGTGAACTCCTAAAAGAGTAGGAGCCATCTGCAAATTCTCCCTTCTAATACTGCCTTGTTTACTAGGTACTTTAAAGCTGAATGGTCTATGAAAAGATTAAACATACCTCCTAGAAGGTAGTGGCAGAACTTTTTAAGGGAATACACCATTGTTAACGCTTCCCGCTCTGTTGTAGTGTAGTTCTGTTCCACTGTTGATAACTTACAACTTGCAAAATAAACTGGGTGATCCACTGAATTATCCCCTGGTTGAGCCAGAAATACTCCAAGTGCGATGCTGGAAGCATCAATTTGGATGTCAAATTTCTTGTCCCAATCAGGGTGAACAAATATTGGTGCACTTGCCAATTTTTCCTTCAAAGTATTCAGGGTTGTTGTGCAATCCTCTGTCCAACTAAACTGCTCTGATTTCCGCAACAGCTTCTCCAATGGGGCTGTTATCTTTGTGTAGTTGCGGATGAATCGCCTGTAGTAACCTGTGTGGCCTAGCAGTGACCTTAACTTCTTTACAGTTTCTAGTGCCTCCATGTTAATTATAATTTCTACCTTTGCTGGATCAACATAAACTCCTTGGTTACATACAACGTGTCCTAGCAGTGTTCCAAAAGGCACTGCAAAGATGCATTTCTTTAGGTTTAACGAAATCTGGAGTTTCCTACACCTGTCAAACATTATCCTCAATAATGTTGCATGGTATTTTAATAGGTTGTAGACCGTCCAGTCATCCATATAGACTTCCAGGAATTTGTGGATGTATTCGCGGAATGCTTCTATCATAATGCGTGAGAATACCGCTAGTGCGTTTTTCAATCCGAATGGCATTACATGATATGCAAAGGAACCCCATTTGGTGGTGAAAGTTGTCTTTTTCTTATCTTCTTCGGCTATCCTTACCTGATGGTATCCTGAAAATCCATCCGTAAGGGAATAAGCCTCATTCTGTGTGACGTTGTCGAGAACTTTGTCACTGAATGGAGTAGGGAATGGATCATGTATACAGGCATTATTCAAGCTCCTATAGTCGACACAGACTCATATTTTAGACTTATCCTTTTTGTTTTGTATTACTGTGGGACTTACCCATTCTGCTTCTTCCACTGGGAACATCAACCCTGCCTTCAGCATTTTGTCGATCTCTGCCTTAACTTTTTCTTTCACTCTAGGATTTAGCTGATAGGGTCTGTGCTTGATTGGTCTTGCATCAAGCTTCAAAATTATACGCATCTCCCCCATGTCTCCCTTTATTCCTCTAAACTCCGCTACTGATGATGGGAACAAGTATTCATATTCTTGTAGCAGATTGAATATCTCCTTAGTCCTCTTAGCATCCCAATAATCACTGATTGACGCAAGTTTGGGCTTTTCTTCCGTCCAATGTTCAATTTCTTAGTCTTTCGTGGTAGCAGATGAATTCCTTCTATTGTTGGATCTTCCTTAATATCCCACTCCCCCTCCTTCTCCTTGAAATACAGATGTCTAAGACCTTCTAAATCGTCATCATCCATCTTGTTGTTCATCTTTTTACATGCTACTGACTATCTGATGCTTTGGTTTGGGAGCGGTTGTTCGTCCTCCTCTTGAATCTCTAGGAAGAACAGTACCTTTTTAATAGCCTACATTGCTTGGGTGACTGGTTCTGTTTTTCCTTCAAACAAGAAGCACTGTGTAAATTTCTCTACAACGGCTTGCCAAGTATTGGTTCCTCTTTTCCTTTCTTCAGTTAGATACCAAGCTTGTGGAATCAAATCCAGTGAATGTAAAAACTTGTGTACCCACAGCTCATCCGGGTATCCCGCATTTTTCCATTAATTCTCACACTCTTTCAAATGTTTTATGGGGTCTGAGTCCCCCTTGGTATTTTCCAGTGAAATGCAGCTCTTCTTCTTCCTGAAATCTGGCTTTCAATGTTGCCGCAACTTTTTCCCAATGTGACAGTGACTTGCGGTGGTTACTCCACCACCTTGCTGATGTGGATTGCAGGGCCATATCCATGAGTGGGATCCTATGGTCCGATGGTACCTTATATTCTATTTTTGCAATAAAAGTATTTACAGCGTTCATATTTGACAAAGTTGGGTAATCTCTTACCTCAGTCCCAATCTAATTGATTCTTCCGATGTTGGTGCATCTTCCTGTGTTGGTCTCATATCCCCCTTACTGCCAATCATCCCGGGCTATCTCTAAGCCTAAGTATGAGCTTTTAATACTTCTCCAACTCACAGATCCCCCCATTGTCGGGATAATATAATCTTCCTTTTTTCCTGCAGTCATCTGATAAAGATGATCAAGAAGATGAGCATCTTCTCTATTGTCAACAGACTCTGTGTATCGGGGACCTTGATATGGGTCTAGGGGTTGGGTGACCCTGACCTCCCCATCCTCAAAGATCATCAGTTCCTTATTTAAATCTATTACTGTGTAGTTTTCAAAATCCCAGTCGATCCCCAGTAATGATGGATAGGGATATTTATCCCCCATAATGTCTATCACCTCGAAGTTCGTATATGTCTTCACTACCACAACATCGACTTCGACCTCCTCTAGTCTGTCTATGGTCACAATGTAGTACTAGTTTTCCATTCAGAGTTGAATTGGTGAATATGTCAGCCTTGGTTTTCCCAATGCTTCCCATGTCTTTCTCGGCAATATATTTACATCTGACCCTAGGTCAAGCATTGTGTCCTTGATTTGGAATCCTGCAACTTGAGTATTCACCTGGAATTATTTTCATGTCCTTCTCTTATTTATTTTTACTCTTCGTATATATTTTTGTGTTGTACTGTTGGATTCACCTGGTCCTGTGGCCTCCTACACCACCCTTTCTAGGTTCTTCTTCAATTGTTCCAACATTGGCGCGTTGTTAACAATTTTTAGAAACAGACAGAACCATTCTTCAATCATAGTACTTATACTAGCTTGGTTCTCGTTATCTTCCTTGGCCTATGGCAATTCAATTCCTTTGCTTCCCCCAAGTTGGATAAAGGTTTCCACTGCCTCTTTAAAGTATTTCTTTTGTCTTTCTAGTCTGAACAGTGGCTTTGGAGATGTTGGCCTTATCAATTTTATCAGGTTCGTCGTCTGTGCATCTTCCCCGGTTCTTTTTCCTCCTCACGTCACTGTGGCTACATTCTGCATAGCTTGAGCCTCTATTATCCTTGGCTCTACATTTACCATATCTATTCCTCTTTGTCTAGCTCTTTCTTCCCATATTTTAATGAGCTCTAGGCAGTCTTTTGTTGCATGTGAATTAACTCTGCACTGAGAGCACCAGGGTCCTCTAGGAAGTGGACATTCCCTAGCTACATTACCTTCTTGGTCACAGTTGTAACATCGTACTAGCTCTCTTCCTCCAGCTCGACCTCCTCTCATGCCTCCCCCTCATCCCCTAGGAGCCTCATTCACTCTATATGAAGGCCTCTCCAATCATTCTGCTAATCCATCGAGAGCCCTACACTTCTTTTTGTCGTGTGTGGTAGAAGCACAAAACTCATAGTATATATTGTTCGGAATGTTGGAGTACTTTTGCAATATTGGGCACAGGCGGGGTGGATGACCCATGCTTTTGCATATCTCACAATACTCTGTTGTGGCTAGATTATGTGGCATGGGGAACCCCGTGAACTGGTGTTGCGGTGGATATAATCCCTGGGTGTTTATTTTCACAACTCCTCCTACTGACAGAGCTCCCTGTGCCCCTGTTGCTGACGTCCCCACATTCTGGCCCCGCAACCTAGGACATTCGGTTACCATGTGTCCTTCCATTAGACAGTGCGTACACCATACATTTGGTCTTTCCAGCCGCATTGGTTGAATTTATTTCAACTTCTCTATCAGGCTAGATATTTGATGTTGTAACCCTAGTAGCAAGGGTCCTGAGCTGGTGCTCCTCCTTTAAATTCTTGTGGATATCCCGCCATGGCCTCTATCTCCATAGCTTTTTCTAATGCGTCTTGCAACGTCTCAATCTTCTGTTGTGTTAATGGTGTTCTTGTTAATGGAATAAGGGCCTTGATAAATCAATCTCTCTAATGGTTCAGATCGATTGAATAGCTGAGTTTTCCAATCGCATCCTTGAATCTCCTCATTAGATCCCATGTAGTTTCTCCCTCTCACTACTTGATCTTCCACATCTCTAACAAACCTTGCTGATCTGTTTGGGGTAATTTGAATTCCTTAACGAAATCCCTCTTTACATTGTCTATTGCTAGGTTTTGATCAGCCTCAAACCACTTTATAAACCAGTGTATAGCTCTCTCCCTGAGAGTAATTTGAAATTATATCAACTTATTCTTCCTCTAGTGTCTGTAGAGCCCTCCATATGGCTTCGTAGAGGTACCAATGTTGTTCCACATCATCATTACCCCTCCCAGAGAACTCTGGGTATCGGGTAAATGATCCCGCCATGCTTCCTTGTGTGGGGGTTACTAGAAAAAAAACCTTGACTCCCAATTGTGAAATGGTATTACTAGCACTGTTGCTAGTGTGTATTACTGCTGTGGACTGAACACTATTCAACTTACTCAATTCCTGTAACTTAACAAAAATTTCACCTAGTGGTTGATAGAGTACCAGGGGAAGGTTGGGACTAGAGCTACTTGAATTTTGGGGAATAGAGTTACCTGGGGTTATGGGTGTCGGCCCCTCTTGGAATAGTTTCTCCATCGCAACATGCAACTCCACATCGGACGTCTCCTCGGGGCGTTCATTATCTCCGTCGTACTCCTCTCCTTTCTCTGTTTGGGCTGGGCTCCTATACACCTACCGCACTTCCTTGATGGTCCTCCTATATCTTGGGAACACACCTGACCTTCCATCTCCTTTTTCCTCTGAGGCGCCTTCTCCTTGTCTTTTCTATTCCTTTCATGTTTCTCCAACTCCTTCATCACCCTTTCTCGCCACTTCTTAGTGATTTGTGCCCTCTGATGTGCTCGTCGTTGCCTCAACCTACTGGAGGTCTCGGCATCCATATTCCTATTCCCCTTTAACGTACCTGTAGCATCTCTCCCTTAGCTCCTTCCCCCAGTACTAGAGGTTTAGGTATCCATCTCAGATTTTTTGAACTCCATTAATCCTTCATCCACCATCAAATCTTTAATCCACAAAGGGGTCTCCTTCAACAGCTCTCCCCGCAACCCTGATCTGAATACGTCCTCCGCTTTCGAGAAAGCCTGGTAACACTCAGCTGCAAACTCCACTATGTATCCTTCCAATGTAGATTGCACCCAAAAATCTACATCTCGGGTCAGATCGGTATCCAGCAGGTAGGTGCTACCAGATCTACGTACAACCACTTACGACAGACCTTCCGTGAGCTTCTTTGGACTGTCTTGGTCTGTAGTCTCTGCAACCAGTTGTAGAGATCCTCTGGAAACTTTCCCCATAAGATCTCGTAGATATCGCTCACGGATTCAAAGAATAGAACCTGACTCCTTTTTTTGTCTCACCTCTGCTTGCTAAGATATGAACTGATCCAGGTGGTTATCCCACCAGTTTCTTATTTCTTTCTCAAAGATCCGTGATACCATGATCTAATTCAAAAATAGAATTTCAGGTCCTGGCAACAGAACCATTTTTTGGCAAGGAAGAAGGTCCCTTGGGAAAGACCCAGGTTCAGGATGGAGGCCAACAAGGTTTTTCACAGTAGTCTAGCACAATGCCGGCATTTTCACCCTACTCCGAAGAGCAGATAGTCTCACCCGAGGCATGTCGTGACCTTACTAAGGTTAGGATCATATTAGGTATCAATCAAACATAACGTATAACATAAAACAAACAGAAATAAGTGCTCTGAATAAGTGTAAATGCTCTGCAAATGACAATACTCATGTACATATTCAAAACGACAGCAAAAATTTAAAGTAACCCGCGCATTCAATTGAACCAGGAACACACTACAAAACTCAAAACATCAAACCTAAACCACAATGTATTTCATTAATAATAAGAGATAGTTATATTGCTCCTTAGAGTGATCCTGGCAGAACTGATTACAATGATATCACATATGCTAGAACAGAATGAACAGAGAGAGAGAACAAAATAGAACGAGCTCACTGAACAGAGCTCCCCTATGGATCATGTCCTCTGATCCCTACTGTGTCCACCCTTTTTCGCTGGCTGGCTTCCTATTTGTTCCTTTGCCAACGCGACTGGCAGTTCTTCCTTCCTTCCTGCTCTGTTTTTTGCTGCTTCTCCCTGATCACTGGGAGTTCCACTGCTTTTTCTCTGTCGCTTCCTTCTGCCATATGTGCTTGCTTCCGTAACAGTTGC
Source organism: Pinus albicaulis (assembly GCA_034641835.2). Classification (NCBI taxonomy): domain Eukaryota; kingdom Viridiplantae; phylum Streptophyta; class Pinopsida; order Pinales; family Pinaceae; genus Pinus; species Pinus albicaulis. Next base: position 1,010,226,988 of record CM076577.1, on the reverse strand, counting down.
ACCACCTGAACTTCAGTTCTTCACAACCGTGACAGCTCTCTGTCCACCATGGTTGCATTCTTCCACCTATTATCCGCAACTCAAAAGCCATTTTATTTCAAAACAAGGGCCCCAACAGTTTGGTTATTTTAGGACCACTTTAGGTGAAATAAAAATGGTTTAGGGTTCAAGTGGTTTAGCCTCTATAAGCCCTAGTTGATTTTTTTTTGTTTTATCCCATGATATCACTCATTCATGTTTGGAATATGGCACTAGCATGATTGGTTGAAAGAGATATTTGGTTCAGCCCAATCTATGGTCGGTTGTACATAGAATTCCCTGACTTGGTTGGAATTTGCATATGTAATTGTGTGTTGATTCCTATTGAGAATAATAGGCACAAGTTCTTATTTTTATGTATGATTTTATGATCGGTTTTACATTGTTCTATTCTGGTTAAATGTTGGTTACATGCATGCTTATGCTTCCTATTTTATGATATGATCTTGCTATGGATAAATTTCATGGTTTAATGAGTTCTTAGTTAATTAATATGAATTCAAAGGCTAATGTATGTTATTGTAGCTACTAAGAGAGGGAAGCAAGCCTTCTTGGTGATTCTTTGATGAAAATATGCATTTATGGCATGTAGGTACCTTGACCGAAAAGTGTTTGTCTAAATTATTTCCATGTACTTTTTAAGTTTGAGTAGGTATTGACTCAAGAATAGTGAGTAATGACTCTTGTAGGTGATTTCAAAGATGATTCTAAAGGATTCCAACCACTTAGGTATCCATTCCTTGGGTCCTAATGAGCTTTTAGACCATTAAACCCATAGAAAATCCCTTGATATGGACAAGGGTGCGTCTGGGAGGCTCTGGATGCTCCCACAGCATGGGCATGCATGCATTCAGGGAATTTTTTGCTCAAACTTGTGCCAGCATCCCCAGGATTTGATCCACTTTTTCAGGCCCAGATCCCAGGTTACTACTGTTTTCACTCTATAATTTAGGAGATTGGCAAGAAAAAACTATAAAGCACAACATCAAACAAATTTTGAGTCCAAGACCTAGCCTTCCTAGACTCAGAGAGGGATCTCTCTATTTTTATGATTTAACTTGATGATTATAAGTGTTGATATTAGGCTAGTTATAGTGATGGGGGTTGTTTTTTTAATTGATTGGGTGGTCGAACAGCAGGTCTACAGGGACTATTCCATTGGGTTATGGAATCAAAAGGTTGGGATGGCACATCAACATCAAGAGAATCATAGGGAAAGCTAACTGTGTTATATGGATCTTTAGCACAGTATGAACTATGAGGTGAAAGAAATAGTAGGGTTCAGTAGTGACTAAAGAGAAATTAATAATTCTTTAATCAGAATTTAGTAGAAAACATTCAGATTTTAAATACAGACAGAATTAAGGTTCTCTGACAGTAAATATTAATCTAAAATTTCTGATTTACAATTAGATGAACAAATGCACAGGGAAGGAAACAACGAAAACATTTAAACAGAGAAATAGCACATCACCATTTTCACATAGCTCAAGAATCCTGTAAACGGTCTTTGATTATTGATGTCCAATTCCACGATTACAGTGCTCCAATATAGTAGTTCTTACAATGCAGGGGCTAACAATATCCAACCCTTGACAATGAAAATTCAAGCAGTATTTAACTAAAACTAAGTTAGTTTCCCTAACTTACTTTGGTGAACTTCATTAATTACAAACAAATTGAATTTAGACAAGTGTGGCCATGCAAGGCTCGAACAAAGAAAATCTCTGACAAAAACCGCCTATAGAATTAATTTTGGTAACTCTTCAAGAATGTAAAACTCAAGCGGCTCATCGTGAATCAAAAAGATGGCTTGGAGGTGGCTGATATGGTTGTGAGGAGGCAAAGATGAGTGGTTCTGACATCTGGCTCTTCTTTTGGGCTGCTCTGCTCAATCATTAAAGATGATGCGATGTTGGCATTTCTAATCAATCGTTGATTGTGCTGAGGTGTCTACCATGCCTTTTTAATCTTGGTACGCACATAACTTGTTCCACTCCTTTTTGCTGGAAATTGTCGTGCCTATGACTTGTCTGTAGACTTCATCCACTTCTGTATATTTTCTAAACGTGGGCCTAGTGAGGAAAACATGCTTCAGCTCATGTTGAATAAAGATGTCATTGCTCAAGTGGTGCCAGACAACTTTCCCAGTCATCTTTCCTTTGATGCTGGTGAATTTGGTGGTATTCTTAGCGGTTTCTTTTAGTTTGGTCATATAATATCCCCTTTGGATCAACTTGTTATTTATTACATACAGTGAGGGAAATCCTTTTTCCACCAGGGGTTCAATTTTGTTCAGGAATCTGTTGATGGCTAGGTCCAACTCACGACACTTCTCCTCCAATTGCCTTACTAAATTCCTCTTAGTGAGGACCTTTCTCACTTATAATATGGTTGTTGTTTTGTCTTGTACATCCAGCCCTTCAAGCTCATAGCTGGTTTTGGAGTTCAGTAATATTATGAATTTAGGGGTTGCAATTGGCATGTTTCCTAATTCATGATTTTCTTTTTCAATGGCCACAACGCATTTTTACACCAACTCTTTCTGTTCAAAAATGATGTGGATGGGGTGCCAACTTTCCTCCACTGAGTTTATGATACCATCCCAAATTATCAACTTCATTTGGCACAAAATTTTGTTGTCCAAAAATTCCTTCTCTGCCTTCTCCAGTCTTTCAATCTTCTTTTGGGCTATCTCATGGGCAGTTTCAGACTTGGCCTTTTGATCTCTCAGGATGCCAATATGTGCTTCCAATTTCTAGATCTCTTGTGACTCCAGGGTCATACGTTCCATGGCCTTTGACATCTGGTTTGTCCCACTAGATATTCCAACAGTTCTGGGAACAACTGATGGGATTGTTGAAATGGGGAAAACTTCCACTGGGATGAGTGCTACTCGAGTTGCTTCCTCTTTTTCCTTCAGCAGCTTCTCCATCTCACTTTCCTTATGTTTGATTTTGGCAGAATGTTTCACAACTAACCTCAATAGCTCTGCCTTATGTGACTCATCTTCCTCAATGAATTTTTCCAAAGGGTATTTTGTTGCTAGCATCTTGAGTTTTTTCCTGAGGGTTGCTATGTCAGTATTCTTCTTCTTCAAAACCTCCTCCACAGCTTGAACATTGGTTCGGTCATGACCCATCTTCACTATTAAATCTTCTAAATACTTTATCCTTGAGTCTTTAGCTAAGGCAGATATATTTTCTATCTTGATTTGTGACTAAGCATTGTATAAGGATACCTGCAGCTTTGACATGCTCATAGCAGTACTTTTCAAGGTGGAGGCCACCATCTCTCCAGTCTACTTGTGTAATTCCATTTGGTCAATCAGATGGGTGTCCTTGGCATTAAATTCGAATGATGCCTTCTTGTAATATCCTGCTCCTTGGGGTTGTGGGATCAAGGCTTCTATAAATGTTGTCTGCATCCTTCTCTTCTCAGTATCAAAAGTAGACAACAACCTGCTTTGTGAACTTGGGGTCTGCTTCCATAATTGATTGTAAGTTTTAGTCTTCAGCACCTCTCTCAATTTTATTTCCTTGAATGTGTCATAAACTAATTTTTCTTGGCCTTCTATGGTAGGACTGGAAGTAGATGCTTTCAAGGCCTATTGTTTCAGAGACATTGTGGTTGTATATGTAGAGGAGGCCATTGTTTGACCACCCACTGGGGATGGCCCAGGGGTGTTTGAAATATGAACCATTGTTTTTTGTCCTGATTCTCCTCATTGATCAATATCCATATGAACTTGGGCCCTCTTCCTATATCTTCTTTTGAATTCCTTACTAGAGGTATTAGTCACCGAAGGTGACTGATCCTCTCATGGCATTTTCCTCCCTATCTCTTTCTCTTAATCTTTCCCCTTATCTTATTTTCCTTCTGCATTCTTCCTTTCTTGTGGCATTAAGGTCTGGATGCCTGGAGTGGAGAACACTTGTTCTTCCTCTTCTTGGAGGGTGTTAGTCACCCATTCTTCTTGATTGGCATACGGCTCGATTGAAGTTCTGTGTGTGTGAACATAGGGTGTGGATTTTTTTCCACCCTTTTCTTGGAGATAATCCCTACAGGGTCATAAGACAAAGTGAAACTGTGGCTAAACCCCATATCTTTCAATATATTTTCTGCCTCCTCTCTTGCTGCTCTACTGTTACAGATGAAAGGCCTAATTTGTGTCTTGATCTTGAACTGAGCCTTCTTCTTTTCAAAGACAAAGTGGAGCTTATCTGCATGTATCATTTTCCTTATGTATTCTAGTTCAAAGACCCTCATGGAGAGGAACTTTGGAAATTTGTAGGGGGCTAGCTCACTTCCATAGACTCGAATATCTGTGTAATTTTGGTACAAATACCAATCTGCTGTCTTCACTTTCTCTGTTAGTTGCATGGCTTTCATGATTTCTTCATTTATCCTGGGCTCTTCTGCATTGTTGAGTGTGTTGATGGCTCACCATATTCATTTACCTTGTCCATGCAAAATCGAAACCTTCTATACTGGAAATGAACAAACATATATACCAAAACAGAGGAGTATTTGAAAACCTCCTCTATATCAAACTTTAAAAATTGTTCATGAATGGCCTCTGCAAGAAATTGAGCATAATTGAAAAGGACTGTGGGTTTAGCATCTGGGGAAAGAGTGGAAAAAAAAATATCATAGCTCCCTCTACCCACTTATCAGTGTGATAACCCAACAAATAAGATAAAACAGATATAATGTGCATGGTCCTATTAGAAAAGGTAGATGATGGATAAGGATGGTTCTTTGTAGGCATTGGGATATCAGGGGCCATGGAAAGTTTCAAATTTTTGGCTCTGCTAGTAGGGTCAAGCTTCTGATAACATTCTCTGAGGGCTTCATACGAGAAAGGGACTGCTTGTTCAGGAGTGGGGGGCTGGTATCATCTGTTGGATGGATTGGGCATTGATGGAAAATAGGATTTCTCCTGTTGGGGTGGCTATGGTCCTCTGATTAATGTCATAACAACTTCAGCACTTCCTGATGAACTCTAGGAAACTATGGTTTTTTGGGAAGATGTAAAGAGGTAATTGAGTCTCCCATAGGCTAATGTCATCGGCTCCTTCGAGAAATTGGTCTTCAAACTAGAAGTAGATATTAAATAAATCAGAATCTAACTCAGTCTCATGGATTTGCAGTATTTTTCTGCTAGATCCAAGTGATCCAGGTCCACTTGTGGGTAGACCATAGGATTAAAGGGTTGTTGATCTAGCTTCAGAGGCATTCTCTTCAATCATTCTTCCTTCACAATCCTGTAATGGAGAAAGGGATGACAAAGGGGGGAAATGAGAAAGGAAAATGATTGTGGGTCAGCACTGGGGAATGGATATGACAGTAGGGGATAGTAACCAAGATTGACAGTATAAAGAAGCCCCATAATCTGGTTTTGCAGAGTGCTGACAGTTATTCTTTGAGACTCACATTTTCTCCGGTAATACCTGCAAATTCAATTCTTGTGTTAGATTGACAATACTGACAGATTAAACTCTATATTTATGCTGACCTTTGGCTTTTAAAATAGTGATCCAGTGGTGTGGAGGTGGCGTGGGTGCATTGGGTAACGGCTCGACATTTTATGGCACAATGGTTTTCTTAACGGGAGGGGATGTGATTGCAGCGGACAACGGGAGCAAACGTGGCACATCTAGTAAATGCAACGGTAAAAAGGTGCGGCGGTTTGGTGAGTGGCACAAAGGGATTTTTAGATGGGGTTGAGAGTGGTAAACAATATTGGAGAGTGGGGTACGGAATAGTCCAGGGCACGACACGTAGCCAAATGGGCGATATGGGATACCACCCATTTTAAACCCCCTTCCTTTTTTAACCTTAGGCAGATGCAGGGAGGCTGAAAAGCGTTGTGAACCATACGATGTGCAGAGGTGAGTGGGGGTGGCAGAGAGTAGCGGGAAGTTTAGCATAGACATGACGGGACAAGGAACCTGTGGGTCCGCCCAGACTTGAAAAGCTTTAGGTATTTTTTCTTAGATACATCGCATCCACGCCAATATTTCATTTCGCATCCCGCTGACTTTAAATTTTTCTTTTTAGCACTTATCTTTTAGCATTTTTGATGTGTGCATTGCGATCGGGTCCCACCTAGTTCACATCGCACTTCGGTGATATTAACACTTACCATGGGCGATATCTTTTAAAACTTGCGATGTGCGGTTCGCGGACTAAGGCCACGTCATTTTCCACGTCACTTCCACATCATCATAGATCAACTTCGGACTGTGAGGTTGGGTCCATGTCATCTGCCACATCACTCTTCCATGTCAGCCCATATCACACTTCGGCGATCATAACTCTTATCTCCGCATTTATTATTTAAAATTTGTGATTTTTTATTTGTGACTGGGTCCCACCGCATCGCATATCACACGTCGAAAATTTTAACTTTTACCTCCCGTAGTAATCCTTTGAAACTTTCAATGTGCGATCGGGATTGGGTTTCATCGCGAAAAACTTAAATTTGCGGGTGCTTAGAGGTAATTTATAAAAGATATGAAGTGTGCCATGCGATGTGCTAAATGTGGGTAAGTGCAAAAAAGTGGAAGGTAAGGAAAATATGAAATACAAAGGTTTGCATGTGGATTTCGATAATATATGAAGGTTAGATGGGTCCCATCTCATCGCAAATTTCACTTTGAAAGGTTTGCAGGATAAGGTAATTGAAAAAATTTGTGATTTGGCCGATGCGAAAAGCAATTTGGGTGTATGGTAATGAAATAGAAGGGAAATAACTTAGAGAAAAAATGAAAATGGGTCGGGCGATTATGAAAGGAGAAATTAAGAGAATGTATGGAAATATGTGGAAATATATGAGTGGGGAATGAAAAGTAAATAAAGGGATATGAAGTGAGAAGGAAATGTGGCAGGTGAATGAAATGGAATGAGGGCAAGAATGAAGTTTGATCACCATTACCCCTCTCAACAATACTCCCTTTCTTATTTTCTGAGAATATATGACAGTCATGGAATATCATTTTCAGTTATGAAAAATCTAAGCAACAATCAATCACCTAGTGATACTGTGAAATAAAGGAGTCTAACAACTACCCAGAACACCATGACCCTTTCATAAATGAAATATAACAGTGGATTAACGATGCAAAAGAAAACACTTGAACAAGGGCTTGACTGGGCCCCTACTGGCCATGATAGGTATTTCGTCAAACATGTCACAAATATTTAATCTATAGGTTTAAATAACATATTTGAACATAGGGATCTCATACTTATCTAAGAATCGCTAAGAATAATTGTTGCCTCATCACATTAAATGCATTACCATATAATTATGAATAGATACATTTTCATTAATTTACAAATCAAAACATGATGAGAGCCATACATCATCACCATCATAAAAAATATTCATAACCAACATATAAACAACAAAAATAACGAGCACATAATAGCCATATAAGCCACATAATAACAATCATATTTACCCATCAATACAAGGTTAAATGAGCTATTATTTCCATAAGCAAAATGCAACCAGGTCTAGGACTTCCACGTTCCACCCGACCATAGACATGGTTGAGCCAAATATTTATTCAGCCAGTCACCCTCATGCCATATTCCAAGCATGAATGTTGCATATCATAAAACTCATCAACCAAAACCAAACCAAGGCTTTGAAAGGAAAAACCACCTCAACCCTCAACCAATGATTCCACCTCACGGTCGGACATCACAACCATCACCAGATTTGTCTCCACCCAAGTTTTCCAGGGCTCGAGAGCACTTATTCCAACCAGGGCTTCCAGGACTAGTAACTCAACCCAAAATAGTTTTTTGGCTTCCAGAGTGTTTTTTCAACCAAAGCTTCCATCACTAGTAACTCAACCCACCAAGGGCTTCTAGATCATTTGTCCAACCAAGGCTTCCAAGAATAGTAACTCAACCCAAGCTATTACAGGGCTTCTAGATATTTTGTCCAACCAAGGCTTCGAGGAACTAATAACTCAACCCACAACCAAAAGCACATAAGAACCAACTAGAAAAATAAGCAATAAAATGAAACTACAACACAATGGTTATCCAAGAAATGGAAAGGTTAGGAAAATCCACTTTAAATCCAGGAAATCCTCCATGTCAATGACAAATCATGACCAAGAAACTGCATGCATATGCCATGCATTCCAAAACTAGTGAGGAAAACATACATGCAACTTGGTACCTGCAAACAGAATCCATTATAGTAATTGATCTCGGTGTCCTCTTACACTTTACTTCTCTTCCCTTGCCTTCTTGCTCCAAATTTCCAATTATGACACACTCTCCAAGAATGTCCGATAAAACTCTAAGTTTCCAAGAGTATTAGAGAGAGAGAGAGAGAATAATGAGAGCTCCAAAATTTCACTGATCAAAAGTTGAACTGGAAAAAGCCATGAAATGGTCCTCAAAACCCTTTTTATTAATGAGGCCTCTATTTTCTTCATTTTCCATTATTTTCCATCATTTCCTCCTCACATGCTATATGTGACCTTTCACCTCCCTTTTCTCCTATTTTTCATTATTTTCATAGATAAATGCCATTAAATGCCACTTTTCCTTTCCAAATCCTTATCCATTGTCTTTGCCAATTTCCATAGCCATAATAAGCCATATTAACACCTACACTAGGATGTTTTTCTCAACATTCATCTTGGAATATGTGTCCCATGACCTTGGTTATTATTTTCCCTTTATTAACTTTTATTACATGGAATTTTCAACAGGGTTGTTACAGAACCCTCCCCCTTGGGGGAATACCATCCTCGGTGTTAGACAACACCTACAACCAGCAAGGCCATTGTAAGAAAAATATATTTCCCATGGAACTTTATAACTTAGTTCGGTGAATTATTTATATTGATCACCCTGCTGAGAAGCAACCCAACATGACAACATGACAAATATAACATCATAATGAGATGACACCCATACCACTTATTGTAGCTTTATAGCATAGCTCATGGTGTTATTTTCATCCATATACATATGTACATATACCAAAACATCATACCAACATATACCAAAACATTTTCTCAACCAGCAAATAAGGAAGGATACATGGCCCGCATATGATCTTCCATTTCCCATGTAGATTCATCAGGCCCAAAGTGCTTCCATTGCAATTTAACATGGTCTATTTCTCTATTTCGAAGCATGAGTGTCTTTCTCTGCAAAATGCACTAAGGTTGTGGCTAGAATTCTCCTTCTGGCTCCACCTGCAATACATACCATTCAATCACATGATCAACATCTTTAACATACTTATTAAGCAATGAAACATGGAAAACATCATGGACTTTCACTGGGGGGGGCAGTGCAAGTTGATAGGATACTAGCTTAATCCTCTCAATAATATTGAAAGGTCAACAATATGGAGGTGCCAGCTTGGCACATGATCAAATCCACAAGGAGCTCTTCTTGGGCTTGATGCGCAAGTACACTTGTTCCCCAACCTGAAACTCCTTAAACAACCTGGTTTGATCTGCATAAATTTTCTCCCTATCATGTGCTCCTTTCATATTCTTATTGATTACTTGCATTTCTTGTTCCATTTCTGCCAACATGGTTGGCCCAATCAATACCCTATTAACTGGATCACTCCAATTAATGGGAGTATTGCAACTTTGCCAATAAAATGCCTCAAATGGACTCATCCTCAAAGATTCTTGATACCCATTGTTGTAAGCTAACTCTACTAGTGGAATATACTCTTCCCATTTTCGTTGTTGATGCATCACATGTATCCTCAACATATCATTCGATATCATGATGACCCTCTTTGTCTGCCCATCTATTTGTGGATTATAAGTTGTTTTGAAGGCCAAATTTGTGCATAAACCTGCAAACAACTCCTTCCAAAACTTGGAAGTGAACTTTGCATCCATGTCTAACACAATATTCTACGGAACACCATGCAATCTGACCACATCCTTAATAAATACCTGCAACACATCACTAGTTGAATACGTAGTGTTTTTTGTAATGAAGTGTGCAGCCTTTGTCAACCTGTCCACAACAACCATAATGGAATCATGTTGTCTATATTCCTTAGGAAAACTTGTGATGAAATCCATGGAAATGACTTCACATTTCCACTCTAGAATCGCAGTCAATTGTAGCAGTCCACCTAGATTCTTACACTCTGCCTTCACCTACTGAAAATCCAAATACCTAGCCACAAACTTTGCTACATCCTTCTTCAAATTCAGCCAATAATAAAACTTCTTCACTGTGGTCAATGTCTTTTGATAGCCTAGGTGACCTGAATGGTTTCGCATGAAACTCCCTCAAGATCACCTTCTTGAGCTCACTATTTTTTGGCTCATATATATTATCTCTAAACCTAACCAATCCATCTGTCGCGAGATGATATTCCACATCCTATACACCTACACCTGTACCACTACCTGTACATGTACCTATACTGTGTTGCAACATGTGCACAATCTCCATATAATTTTCATCCTACTGACTTGCCTGCAATATCCTATCCTATAAATCTATCCCATTAGATCTCATGGATAATATGTTTTTTACCTGTATCTGCTTTCTAATATCATCTGTGACCCTATTCTCTTTACCTTTAATATACTAGATCTCAAATTCAAACTCACTGATTGTGGACACCCATATAGCTTGCCTGGAATTCATATTCGGCTGGTCAAACAAATATCTCAACCCATTGTGATCACTCATCAATACAAACCTCCTTCCAAGAAGATAGTGCCTCCAGATCTTCAATGCATGTATGATTGTTGCTAGCTCAAGATCGTGCGTTAGATATTTTTTCTCATGCTCATTCAGTTTCCATGGCTCATAGCATACCACATTTCCATCCTTCATAATGACTCCACCAAGTCATATATTATAAGAATATATACATACTACAAACTCTTGATATGGATCTGCAATCTTTAACATTGGAGAATGTGTCAACAACTACTTTAACTACTCAAAACTGGTTTCACATTCCTCTATCCATTCGAACTTCTTACCTTTCCTTTGCAATGATGCGATAGGATAAGAAATATGTGAGAAGTTCCTCATGAACCCTTTGTAATAACCTGCTAACCCATGAATTATCTTACCTCATCTACATTCCTAGGATTTTCTCACTCCATGATATCTCTTACCTTTTATGTATCCACTATGATGCCCTCCTTGGAGACAACATGTCCCAAGTAATGTACCTGAGTCTAAAATAAATTGTACTTGTTGAGCTTAGCATACAATTTATGCTCTCTCATCAATCTCAACCCAGCTTCTAAATGTTCAACATGCTCTTATTCATTCTTAGAATATAGAAATATATCATCATTGAACACAATAACAAACTTTTCCAGAGAAGGAAGCAACACACTATTCATCAAGAACATAAATGTAGTTGGAGCATTACTCAAATCGAAAGGAACTACAATAAACTCATAATTCTCATACCTAGTCCGGAAGATTTTCTTGTGAATGTCATCTTTTTTAATGTGTACCTGATGATATCCCAATATCATATCAATCTTCGAGAACATTGTTTCTCCCTTCAACTGATCGAACAAGTCATCAATCCTCAGCAACAGATACATATTCTTGATGGTCACCTTGTTCAACTGTATGTAATTAATCCATAACCTGAGGGTACCATATTTCTTCTTCACAAACAATATTGTTGTGTCCCTTGTTGATACACTTTTCCTAATTTATCCCTTGTCTAACATTTCCTTCAACTTCAACTTCAACTCTACCAACTCCAGTGTTCTCGTCATGTAAGGTGCCTTAGATGTTGGCATTGCTCCTAGCGCCAAATCAATAGAAAATTATATTTCCTTGTGAGGTGGAAACTCTAAAATATCTACAAGAAATACATCTTGAAACTGTTGTAAAAATGGGTACTTTCTCAAAACATTAGTATCCTCAACTTCCTTACCTTTGTCACTAGAAATGTGCACTGCAAATAACACATACCCTTTCATGTGACTGCACGTGGCCTGCATAGATGTAACCATTATAATTGATGTTGTTTTCTTCATACCCCGTAAGACTCTTTGTTCTCCATTTTCATCCAAGCACTCAATATCCTTGTCATAACAATCTATCTTGGTCCTATTAAGATATAGCTAGCCCATACCCAAAAGTATGTTATACAAACCCAACGACAATACATTCAAATGTGCTAATGTGGACATACCATTCAACTCAAATGCACAAGCTCTTACCAAATGGTGAACTCTTTTCTTGGTACCTGTAGCCAACTGCCCTAACCAAGACTATACATGCACTTCTTTATTCAAACCACACTTATCCACCAAGTCAGGATTAACATAAATATAATTAGATCCAGGTTCAATCAAAATAGAAACAACTTGATCACAAATTTTACCGTCCATATCGATAATAGATGTTTGGTGATCTTCCTACCTATTATCCAGTCCTCCATAGATCCTGGGAATATTATTCCCAACATCTCCCACTGTCGGTTCCTCCTACGCAATGTAGATCTGCGGTCTACCACCATGATGTTGTGGAAAATATCTCCTACGATGATCCTTGCCACAAGTCCAACATTTTAAAGGCTTCTAGCATTCATTCTTATTATTCTCCTCAGATCAAAGTCCCTGTCCTCTGCCAGATGTATTGAACTTCTTAGGTAGTGCTACATTCTCTTTTTTACCTATATCCTGAGGTCTTTCTCGCTTCATGTCTCATTTTCCTTTATTCTTGTCATTACCTTTCCATTCTAGCTTTGTCTCAGATATGCGCTTCGATTTCTCATAACAATTCTTTAGTTTCTGGATGGCCTCCTCCAATGATCTAGGCTCATCAAACTCAATCCTATATTTAAATGCTTTTGGAAACCCACTAATGAATCTTTGGATCTTGGCCTTCTCCTCCTTGAGGTAAGACACATAGCTCAACAATTCCAAAAATATACTAGTGTACTCCTCATCGGTCATAGATCCCATCCTTAGCTCATAAAAATATTTTTCCCTATCATCATAGTATCTTTCTGAAAGATACTTATTCTGTAATAGCCTCTTGAACTCACTCTAAGTCAGTTCCTCCTCATAAATAACCCTGACATTCTTCACATATTCCCACCAAATATTTTCTTTAATTTTGAGGTTGAATGTAGCTATTATGGCTTTCATGTTTTCTGAGTAATCATGCAACCTAAATAACTTCCTCATACCAAGAAACCATACCTCTACATCCTATGATTTATTCATCTCTCTATCAAATGTGGGTAGTTTTTATTTCTTAAACTCATTTGGAAAATATCCCCTGTCACTCCTCCTATAAGGATGATAATGATGATTATCATAATGCCTATTAGAACCAGAACTAAATATTACCTGTGTTTGTCACCTCTCCTATATGGAGTTTCCAAGAACTTGTCATCCCTAATCATGTCATCTCTACCCGGCCTGTGACCACTAGGAGACCTACTACCATATGCCCCATTAGTCCCATCCTCATGTCCAGACCCATTCACTTGTCCATAGTTGATTCGAAGTGGTCCTTGTCACTGCAACTCTGACAAACACTATAGGATTATTAGATTAACCTCTGCATGTTTTTCATGTGCTTGTATGATTTTTTTAATCTACTTTACAACTCTTTATTTCTTCTTTCAAACTTCTCAGTGTGTCTATTAAGTCAAAAGAGTGCCCAAAACCATGCTACTCATCTGATTCATAGGGATAATATTTGTAGGCTACCATCTTACTAGTCATCTTTTATTTCTTCCTTCAAGGCATCTCATGTCAGCTAAACCAAGTCATAATAAACCAACATACCTTACCATAATTCAGGGAGGATAACTTATCTGCAAGATCAACCAATCAACATGATACATGTAAATACATAATCATAACAACATATATACATATAACACATAGGTATATCAACATATGGAAATCATTCTAGCTAGAGTCCAGTCATCAATCCATGAACATATGAACCACACATACCATGACCTCATGCATGACAACGAAAACCATACCAATGTACACTGACAACATGTAGGCACTTAAAATGAAAAAACAACACATAATCAATCATACACTCATGACAACACATTTCACAACAACGCCATCAGTCGTCACATGGAAAAAACACTGCAACCATGATCAACACCATGCTGATGCAAAAATCACATAGACCACAAGTATAAGAAACACATATGCCACTGACATGAATGCATGACCAGCACACCGTCCATCCAATCTAAGGGGTGAACCATGCTTTGATACCACTCTGTAGCACCCTCCTCCCACATCTACCCAAGTAACTGGCCAACCAGGGTAAACATATGATGAGAGGCTACTATGATATAATTTGACCTTCTAGGTGACCTTAAGGAAGTGGAATCAACAGAAACATGTCAAACGGACCTTCCACATCAGCAGAAAACCTCCCAAGATCCATCCCAACCACTCAGGTATCCATCCTCTAGGTCCCACTAATATTTTAGACCATTAAACCCTCATATGCTACCTTGATATGGACAAGGGTGCGTCTGGGAGGCTCTAGATATTCCCACAGCATGGGTATGCATGCGTCCAAGGACTATTTTCCTCAGACCTGTTCCAACATCCCTGGGATTTGAGCCACTTTTTTAGGCCAAGAGCCCAAGTTACTACCCAGAACACCATGGCACTTTCAAAAATTAAATATAACAGCAGAATAATGATGCAAAAGAAAACACTTGAAAAATGACTTTACTTTACCCCTACTAGCCATGACAGGAATTTCGTCAAACATGTCACAAATATGTAATCTACATATTTAAATAACATATATGAACATAGGGTTCTCATACTTGTCTGAGAATCACTAAGAAGCATTTTTGCCTCATCACATTAACTTCATTTACAAATCAAAATATGATGAGATCCATACATCTTCACCATCATAAAACACATTCATAACCATCATATAAACAACATAAATGGCGATCACATAATAGCCATATAATTCACATAATAACAAGAATATTTACCCATCAATACAAGGGTAAAATAGATATTATTTCCCTAAGAAAAATGCAACCAAGTTAGGGACTTCCCCGTTCCACCCAACCATAGACATGGCTTAGCCAAATCTCTCTTCATCCAATCACCCTTGTGTCATATTCCAAGCATGAATGTAGGATCTCATAAAATTCATCAACCAAAACCAATCCAGGGATTCCAAAGGCCAAACTACCTCAACCCTAAACCAATGATTCCACCTCACGATCGAACATAACAGCCATCTCCAGATTGGTCTCCACCCAGGTTGTCTAGGGCTCCAAATCGGTTCTTCCAACCATGGCTTCCAGGACTAGTGAATCAACCTACAGTTATCATCAAGCTTCCAAATCGTTTGTCCAACCAGGGCTTCCAGTATTAGTAACTCAACCCACCAAGGGCTTCTAGAGTGTTTATCCAACCAAGCCTTCCAAGACTAGTAACTCAACCCAAGATGTTACAGGGCTTCCAAAGCATTTTTTAAACCAAGGCTTTGAGTAACTAACAACGCCACCCACCTCAAAAAGCACATAAGAACCAACCAGAAAAATAAGAAATGAAATGAACCTACAAAACCATGGCTATCCAAGAAATGACAAGGCTAGGAAAATCCACTGTTAATCCAGGAAATCCTCCATCCCAATGACATATCATGACCAAAAAACCACATTCATATGCAATGTATTCCAAAAATAGTGAGGAAAACATACATGCAACTTGGTACCTACAAACAGAATTTGTTGCATTTATTGATCCCGATGTCCTGTTGTGCTTTCCTGCTCTTCCTTTTCCTTCTTCCTTCAAATCTCCAAGTATGCCACACTCTCCAAGAGTGCTCCAAGAAAACCCTAAGTGTCCAATAGTATGAGAGAGAGAGAGAGAGAGAGAGAGAGAGAGAGAGAGAATAATGAGAGCTCCAAAATTGCATTGTTCAAAAGTTGAACTGACAAAATCCATGAACTGATCCTCAGAAGCCTTTTTATTAATGAGGCCTCTATTTTATTCATTTTCCATTATTTTCCTTCATTTAATTACTCCTTGCATGCAACCTGTGACCTTACACCTCCCTTTTATCCCATTTTCCATTATTTTCATAAATAAATGTCGATAAATTCCACTTTTCCTTTCCAAAGAATTAGCCATTTCCTTTGTAAATTTCCATAGCCATAATAAACCATATGAACACATGCTCTAGGATTTTTTTTCCTAACATTAAGCTTGGAATACGAGTCCCGTGACCTTGGTTATTATTTTTCCTTTATTAACTTTTACTACATGGAATTTTCACCAGGGTTGTTACAGGGTCTGATCACCAAAGGTTGGTTGCTGACATTTGGGTGATCTGGTGTTCCTGAGAGGTATAAGTAAGTTATGTTTTGTAGAACCCTATTCCATAACTATAACTTGGAGGTTGGGTCATGCCATAGTAACTCATATCTCATGTTTAACCTTGAGAGCTTGTAAAAGCGGGTAAATGTGGGGTGGGGTGGTACAAGGTGGTATGAGAGAAGTTTCATTCCCTGTAAACCTTTCTCTAGTACCATTGTTATAGAGTGGTATCAAAGTGAGGTTTACAGTATTGGACCTCGAGGTACATGCATATAGTTATGGTTATGGTTAGATATATATCGTGCTAATTTGAACTAACTTGTGTAGATGAAATAGCTCCTGTGAGATACATTGAGGTATGATTCTAGTTATGTATTCTGTTTGGTTTATCTAACATGGTATGCTTGCATGAAATATAAGATCAAATATGAAGAGAAGAATGGTGGATTACAGTTCACCATACAAGCCTAAAGTGAATTCAATGGAATGGAAAAAGTCAATTGACCAACAAGGAGATGAATATTCTATTGATCTAGTAGGTACATTGAGGAGTCTAAGGGTAGAGATTAGAAGTTGCAAAGAATAAAATATCATGTTGATTGAGACACAATAAAGACTTGCTAAGTCTCAATAAAACCAAGCTAAATTCAATGTAGTGATTCTTCAGAGCCTTTTAGACCTACAGAAGCAAGGATAGATCGAGATTAGTCATGGAGATAGGCAAGAGGAGAATATGAATGGGGCATATGGCAGTGTAGGTTTTAACCCTGTACAGAAATTATCGACAAACAAATTTTAAAACAGAAAATAAACAATAGCGAGAACATAAAACATAAAACAGATAAACACAGAAATTTTCCCCTAGATCCCAAATCGGGAAAAACTTGATTTTTCATTATATTCCTTTTAGTGTTACAACACATATATATACATGTCAAAGCATACATAAACCCCAATCCATTAACCCTGGATTAGAACATAACCGTATTTTCCTTAAACGGATCTACAAAATACCAGGGGCCGAAAACCATCGTACCGCAAAACCATGTGCAAACCCATGCACAAAACCATGGGCGGCTCCGCCCACTGGAAAATAAGGTCCAAAAAAATTTTCCCAGGGCGCTGCCCCGGACCCTGACAGGGGGGGCTACTGCCCCCCTTGCTACGCCCAGGGCAACGTACAAGGGGGGCTCTCGCCCCGCGTGCGTGACTATTCGTTGAAAGAATATAACACATACCCAACATTCTCCCACTTGTTGTTTTCTTTCCGCAGGGGGCCACGGGAGAGCTTAGTCATTAACCCAGTTCTGCAACACCCATTGTTTCTCTACACCAAGAGAACTTCTGAGTGCTCACAGACTTCATCAATGCATCTTCAACATTCTTCAGGGTGTCCACCTTTACCAATAGCACCCTTTTAGCCTCAACCATATCTCTCACAAAGTGATATTGAACATCAATGTGCTTTGTCTTTGAATGATAAGCAAGGTTCTTCGCCAATAAAATTTCACCTATCACAGTCTATCCTTATAGCTTTTTGTACCAACCCCGTACTTGAACACAATCTCTGCAACCAAACTGCTTCCTTGCTTGCATGAGTGGATGCTATGTATTCTGCCTCTGTAGTTGAAAGAGCCACTACAGACTGTCTTTTACTCATCCAACTGACTGCAACTCCAAATAAGCTAAACACATACCCACTTGTAGATATTCTTTGGTCCAGATCTCTAGCCCAGTCTGCATCAGCAAAACCATGAATGTCCAACATTCTTTCCAATCCTGGTCTTCCTTGGTAGCACATGCCATAATCACTAGTTCCACACAAATATCTGAAAACCCACTTCACTGTTGTCTAATGCTCCTTCCCTGGGTTTGACATAAACCTGCTCAATACTCCCACTGCATGTGCAATGTCTGGTCTAGTACAGACCATTGCATACATCAGGCTACCCATTGCACTTGCATATAGAACACGGGACATATCCTCCTCTTCTTCTTGTTCCTTGGGACACTGTTCAGCAGACAGATTTACACCTACAGGAATCGGAACATTCACCAGTTTACTATACTTCATATTGAACCTCTGCAATATAGTCTCGACATACTTCCTCTGGTTTAACCGGAGCTTCCTCTTTTCTCGATCTCTCTTAATTTCCATTCCCAAAATATAGTTTATAGCACCAAGATCTTGTTAGCCATCAGTAAAATTTGTTGCAGCAAATGATGGCTAAATTTGTTGTGTGAGCCTTCAAGAGATTATTTTCATAGAAAAATACTCATTCTTGAAGCCTTTTGGTGTCCTCTGACTTAAGAGTAATATTCACTGTTGTTTCCTTCAAAATAGCATTCCAAGAAGCCTTGCTAGTCCCAAGAAAACTGTTTTGAAAACCTGTTATCCCTCCATCAATCATTTCCATCATTTCACATTAAAACACCCTTTTTCCCTTTTAAATCCATTCTTTCCCCTCTCACAAGGCTTAACTTTTCCCCTTTATTTTTCCTCATTTCTTCTAAAAATCCCTTTAAAACCTTATAAAAATCCTTTATTCATTTTAAAACCCTCTCTTTATACTTATCAGAACCTCTAAAAAAGGCTCAAGAACCCACTTTTAGCCTTATTCCGATCATTTATAAAAAAAATTAGGCCTTAAGCCCTTTCCGGGCTTAAGCCCTCAACCCCTTCTCCATATAACCACAGCCAGGAACCATCGACTATGTCTCAGCCCTTTTTATCCTAGCCCCTGGGTCTTTCTTTTCTCCATAAAAACTTTCCCCCGCTTCATTTATCCCCCTTCCTTCGTTATTCCACTCCTCCGCGCTATGTTTTCCCGATGGCAGATCTACACCATCGATTGTGTTGATCGAACGACCCTCGCCTTCCCCTTATCAATTTACAAACCTGCACTTCCCGAAAAAATTACGAATGTCATCCCTGCTGGCCCACCTTCCTCCCCATGCCATCGTGCTCCACTCTCCACTTTCTACCTGTCCTCCTCCTTTCCCCCTCTACCGTGTATCTTCGCGATCACGTTCAACCTCAGCCATGGATCTGGCTCCCCCAGATCCAACGGCTCACATGTGATTTCGCGCGCGATTTTCTCCCGAGGTTTAACACCTCTTTTTCACGCTAAAAAGGTGGTTTTGTGCGGGCCACGTGGTGATCAATGTATGGAATCGCGTTCATATTGGTTTTTACCTCTTACCACTCATCAACTGCGCGAAAACCACCAGTTTTTCCTACAAAACTGCTTACCCCTATTCACGCTCAAATTCAATTTGTTTTGTTGTTTTTCCTGGTTTCGAACATGGAATCCCCTCCTCCGCATAATTCTCCTCCTCTACAATCGCTCTCAAGCCATTCCCAAGCTTCTGAATGCAGTTAAACCGAAACGCAGGGTTTTCATAACGTTTGATGTTTTATTTGTAGGTTTTAATGACAGCCAAGGTGTTAAAAGGTCCTCCCACAGCCAGACCAGGGGTAAGAAACCGAGGAAGATGATCCTCGAAGACAAATTCAATGCAAAAATGGGATATCAAGGGTTAATTCCACGTTTTAACCAATTTTTTTCCTGAAGCATTGGTTATACAGCAAAACCCTCCAGTGTGGTAAAGGAGCCATCTGTACACAAAGGAAAACAAATAAGATCAGTGAAAGTTAGAGGTTGAAGCATAAATCCAAAGATCAAAGGCTTAACCAAAAAATTAAGGATAAAGACAAAAACACAGTTTAAAGACAAAAGATGATCTGAGAAGGCCTAATAAAGCCTTAAAAACACAATTAAAAGCTAAATATCATTGTTTAAAGTGCTAAAACAAGACAGATCAGCAAAAGAAAAGTCTCGAATACCACATCTACAGAAGCTATTACTCCACCAAAGGACCAAAGGGACACCTGTAGTCTGCTCTACCTTTCAAAGACACCTCGACAGCCATCTGAATGACTGAACCTCTTTAAAAACTATCAGAACAGTTATTAAGCAGACATGGGGCTACAAAACCCAAAAATGACAATTTTCTTGTCCTAGAGGTCAAACAGGGTACTTCGGACCAAGTAAGCTTCAAAGGACAGGCCTCAGAGTTATTACCAGCTTGCTAGTTGGTTTCAGATTCAACTAAAAGTAGCTAAAGTGGTACAATCAGTTCATGTAATGGTCATAAGCAAAATGGGCATTCGAATACCTCTTCCCCTCTGTCTTAATTGATATTTATTACCATTTCTGCAGCACTCTTCCTCTTTGCACCTATATGTATTCACAGAAAACTCATTGTAAAGGGTTGGAAAATTGTTAATTGTTGAACTGTTATTGAGTAAGAGTTGCTGAGTAGTTGTAATATAGTAGGCTTGGAAGAGAAGTATCAGACTGTAAAAGCTATTGAACTCAAAGTATGTAACTGGTTTTGGACATCAAATAGACAAGCAGATTCATTGGATCCTAATCTAAATCATTGGTGATGTTTTTCTCACTGTTATTGTTATCCTCCTTATGTTTCCACTTTGTTCATATTCTCTGATAAAGAGCAGTAAAATATAGATTAGGATTTACTTCTAAAGTACGCTAATTCTGACTGATAAGCTGTATCTTTATGTTTTCTTCTAAATGTGTGTTTGAGGATGAATCAATAGAGTATAACTAGTTAAGAATATTGGTGAGCCCATGTCTTGCTAAGTAGAACTTGAGATGTTGTTCTTAAATGATCTTTTCATTGCATGCTAAGTAGAGTCCTAATCAAGGAATTTTATGGTTAGCCCTGTCCCTTGTTTAGTCTTAAACAGTTGTTTTGAAGATTGCTCGTAAGAGTATGCCGAAAGAAGGATAGGTTAAAGGTCCTTACTTGATCTTAGGCTACTTTTTATGTTTATCTTAAATGTTTTCCCTTGAGAGTATGTCAAAAGCAGGATAGTTTAAAATTCCTCACCTTATCTTAAGATTCCCTTTGTTTTCTTACATGTTTTCTTCTTTCACCACACTTCTTAATGTTTCATACCACCAACTCAACTTAAAAGATCTTATGATCTAGATGACTTGCCCTATGAAAACCCTTGAATAGTTGTTGTGCAAGTAAACCCTTTTATGACTCCATAGCCCAATGGTTTAACACTGTTTTTTGACCTATCTTCCCATGTTGAAACATCCTTCCACTTATTTCTTCCTTCACTTCACATGACCTTCTCTGTTACACCATTTTTTGGTCATCTAACCTATTATCATTAGATGAACCCAAGTACACCATGGAAGACCAATTTTACCCTAAGTAAAATGGCTTTCACTATGTGAAATAACTTAGTAAAACACCTTTATTGAGTTGTTTATGGTCTAAACAGGAAACCCCAAAAGGAAATAATAAACAAATCTATATTTGTTTCTATTTCCTAGTCATATTTAACCCAAAACAAGGAAATCAATTAAATAAATCCTTATTTATTTAATTATTTCCTAGGAATAAGTTATTTAAATCCTATTTAAATAATATTCCTAGTTAAATTTTACTAAATCATTTATAAATAATTAAATAAATCATTATTTGTTTAATTATATTCCCACCATTTCCTTAAAATAGTAAATAAATCATTTATTTATTTATTACTTATAAATAAAGGAATTGACCCAAGTCAAAAATCCTTTTCCCTCCAACAAATATAATAAAATATTCCTAAAAGGTGGTTCTAGAATTTGATTAATAATATTTTATTCATGCACCAAGTTCTATATCGCCCCAGTATTTTGTTATAAATAGAAGGGTTTTCCCCATTCATTAGTCACCTTTTGTTGCCTAAATATCACTCTGGATCTATACACTTGGTCACATTTTCTCCATTTTTGCCTTGTGAGCTCCCATTGAGTTCTATGTTTGTCTAGGTTTTCTACACCAACAAGAGAGAGAGATTTTAGATCTGAAACGTTGAGGACTTTCAAGAACCCATCCCATTGAGGAGAATCGGAAAACACCTTTCTTGTTTTCCTCTCAGGTGCCCCCTTTTTAATATAATATAAAAATTCTTTCAAATACATTGTTCTTGTCTTGTCTATTGGATGCATGGAGCCACATTTTACTTTATCTGCTTAATATCTTTTATGCTTAGATCTGGATTTGTGCAGCATTATTTGGATCAACTAATTGCAGACTTAAAGATATTGGCAGTCATATTTGATGTTAGGGCTATTTGTTATGCGTAGCTAAAGTGGTCTTTTATGACGAAAGATTCATACTAACATTCTCATTTAATGATTCCCAACCAAAAACAAACAAATCCCTTGTACTTCATAACTAGCCTAATATCATATCATAAGCCTTAAAGATATATCCTTTGAAAACACATATAGAGAGATCCCTATATGAATCCAAGAGGGCTAGATCCTAGGATTCCAAAGTGGTTCTGATGTTGCCTTTTCATTTGGTATGCCAATCTGCCAAATCACAGGACCCCAACAGATCCTTCATGTCGAATTTGGAGAACAGTTGGGTCTTCAAATCTTAGATAATTTCTTTGTCATTTCCAATCAACAACATATCATCCACATAAAAGACCAAATAAATAACACGGCCACCAATTAATTTAAAATAAACACAATGATCCTCCTTGCTTCTGGTGAAGCAAAGTCCCCGTATATAGGTATCAAATTTCTAATACCACGTCTTTCGTGACTGTTTTAACCCATACAGAGACTTCTTTAACTTGCATACCAGTTCTTTCTTCCCTTTCACCATAAATCCTTCAGGTTGTTTCATGTAGATCTCCTCTTCCACACCCTCGTGAAGAAATGTTGTCTTCACATCCATCTGTTCTACCTCAAAATCAAATGCAGTAGCAACAAATAAAAGTAATCTAATAGAAGTAACTTTGGCAACAGGAGAAAAAATATCACCAAAATCAATTCCCGGCACCTGGGAATAACCTTTCGCTACCAATCGAGCTTTGTATTTCTCCACCTTGCCTTCTACATTCATCTTCTTCTTAAACACCCATTTACTCCCAATGGGCTTCCTTCCAGCCGGCAACTCCACCAGATCCCATGCATCATTTTTGTGCAAGGATGCCATTTCATCAACCATGGCCTCCTTCCAGAGTTTTCCATCCTCTCAATCTACTGCCTCCCTGACAGTTCTGGGTTCATCATCAGTTATAGTTAAGGCAAAACCTGAACAGAAAGCAGATGGACTATACCTTTCTGGTTGCCTTCTTTCCCGAACTAATCTTCTCAAAGCTGGAGTTTGTGGCTCTTCATCTTCTGAGTCTTCTTCTGTTGTAGAGTCTGATTCATCCTCCTTTAGCTCAAACTCTATCTTCTCAAGTTCCTTTGGTAGGACTTCATGTTTAACAACATCTTTCACTTCTCTAAACACCACATCTTGGTTGTACACAACCTTCCTTGTTTCTGGGTTCCAAAGCTTGTAACCCTTTAAACCATCCTTATATCCAATAAAGATGCACCTTTCAGATTTATTATCCAACTTGGTCCTTTTCTCCTTTGGAACATGTACATATGCATCACATCCAAATACCCTTAGATGTGAAAGAGAGGGTTTCTTACTAGTCAATACCTCATGTGGAGTCTTATCCTCCAACCCTGATGAAGGTGATATATTAACCAAGTAACATGCAGTCTCCACTGCCTCTGCCCATAATTCTTGTCCTAACCCGTTACCATTGAGCATGCTTCTTGTCTTTTCCATCAACGTTCTGTTCATTCTTTTTGCAACTCCATTTTACTGAAGTGTGTATGGAGTAGTCTTCTTCCATGCTATACCACACTTCTTACAAAACTCTTCAAATTCCTTCTTACAGAACTCCCCACCATTATCTGTCCTCAGCACCTTTATCTTCTTCTCTGTCTGGTTTTCCACCAGAGCCTTAAATTCTTTAAATTTTTCAAAGACTTTAGATTTCTTCCTCAAGAAATATATCCATGTATTCCTTGAGAAGTCATCTATGAATGAAACATAGTACACAGACTTTCCCAGTGATGGAACTGACACAGGTCCAAACACATCACTGTGCACAAGTTCTAATATCTTGTTCGCCCTCTTAGCACAAGAAGGAAAACTCACCCGATTCTGCTTCCCATATACACAATGTTCACAGAAATCGAAATCCAGAGAGAAATTAGACATACCTTCTACCATACCATTTCTATGTAGTATCTAAAGGCCCTTCTCTCCAATATGTCCAAGCCTTTGATGCCATAGCATGGTCTTTTCTCCAGAGACAGCTAGGCTTTCCGCTCCACTTTCAGGAACCATAGAACTGTTACACCCATCAATAACAGTGCTACCTTGTAGCTTGTACAGAGTTCCAGTCCGAAATCCCCGCATTAATACCAGTGCTCCCCGAACCATCTTGCAGGCATCTTTCTCGAACACTGTTTTTACACCTGCATCATCCATCTTGCTTACAAAAATCAGATTTCTGGCCAATGCAGGAATATGCAGAACACCAGGAAGTGTTCTAATCCTTCCACCTTGCAGCTTCAGCTTGACCTTTCCACGTCCAATGATTTTGGCCTTCCTATCATCCCCTAGGAAGACATCACCACCATCATATTTCTCATACTCACAGAACCACTCCCTATGGGGAGTGAAGTGAAAGGATGCACCTGAGTCAATCAACCATGACTCATGATCTACATGTGTATTTGAAGAAGAAGCCAAATACACATCCCCACCTTCATTTGAGGTGGTTTTTGCCTCTGCAGAAGGAGCTTCATCAGATCCCTTTCCTTTCTCAGGAGCTTTAGATCTGCATTCCTTTTTGTAGTGTCCTTCCTTTCCGCATTTCCAGCACACCTTTACAAACTTTCCAGGAGATTTAGATCTTCCTCTAGATTTAGATCTCCCACTTGAAACCTTATTCTTGTTTCTGTTTTGGGACCTTCCCCGTACAGATAAGGCATCTCCATTTTGACCCTCTATATTTCTCCGTCTCATTTCCTTCAATAGCAAGGCTGAGACAATGTCATCAAAATTCAAGGTAGTTGTATTGCTACCTATTGCAATAACCAGACTATCCCACGAGTCTGGTAGAGAACACAACAAACTGATGCACTTATCTTCATCCGAGATTTTAATATCAACAGATGACAGCTGACTTACCACAGTATTGAAGGTGTTCAGATGCTCTGTCACTGAGTCTCCATCCTTCATCCTCAGGTTATACAGCTTTTTCCGCAGGAACAACTTATTCACCAAAGAATTAGATTGGTACAAAGTCCCAAGTTTTTCCCACAAATTCTTCTCCGTAGCTTCCCTAGATACATTCAATAATACTGAATCTGAGACACACAACCGTATTGTGCTCTTAGCCTTCCAATCCAGTTTCTTCCAGTATTCATCTGACATTGTTGTTGGTTTAGTACCTGGATCTACCACAATCCACTGATCTTTATCCACCAGCAGATCCTCCATCTTGAGCTTCCATAACTCAAAACTCTGACAATTAATTTTTTTGATCTCTATCTTTCCGTCGCTTGCCATCTTCTTTCACCGCAAGAATCGATCCCGAAAATCTTCCATTGAACAGGGTCTACCTCAGGCATGAGCAAAAAACCCCTCAGCAGCAAAGGCATCCCCTTGAAGCCGAAATTGCTCTGATACCAAATGTAGGTTTTAACCCTGTACATAAATTATCTACAAACGAATCTTAAAACAAAAAATAAACAATAGCGAGAGCATAAAACATAAAATAGATAAACACATAGATTTTCCCCTGGATCCCAAATCAAGACCACGAGATTGATTTTTCATTATATTCCTTTTAGTGTTACAACACATATATATACATGCTGAAGCATGCATAAACCCAAATCCATTAACCCTGGATTAGAACATAATCGTAGTTCCCTTGACCGGATCTACAAAATACCAGGGGCCGAAAACCATCGTACCCCAAAACCATGGGTGGGTCTGCCCATCGGAAAATAAGGTCCAAACAAATTTTCCCGAGGCGCTTCTGCCCCCCTGTGACACCCCCCCCCCCCCCGTGCGTGACTAGTCGTGGAAAGAATATAACACATACCCAACAGGCAGCAGGTCTTAGAAAGGGCACAAGTTGGATAAGGACGATACAGCGAGGAGTGGCATATTTTTTGATACACCTAACAAAAGGAATGGTACGTGTATATCTCTTCCTCAAGGATACATCATTTCCATTATCCCCAGCATCATAGGAGGAGTGAGTGCAATCCTCCTACTTTTTATGGTGAGTTCAAGAAGTCAGGAGATGCAGAAGCATGGTTTCTTAAGATAAGGAAATTCTTCAAATTGCATGACTACTCAGAGAACATGAAAGCTAAGATAGCCACCTTCAGTTTTAAAGGAAAAGTAGATATCTGGGGGGAATATTTCAAGAATGTCAAAGGAATTAGTGAAGAGAATTTGATTGTAACAACTTGTCATTTATTTTCCATGTTAATAAAATAAGGCCAAGGTCATGGGACACATATTCTAGGTTGAAATTTTGGAAAATACTTCAGTGTGAATCGCTTGTGATTAATTAATGGCAATAAAAGAGGCAATAAATGGAATTTAATTATGAAAATAAATAAAAATAGGAGAAAAGGGAGGTGAAGAGACAAAAATATGTGTGCAAGAGAAATTAAAGGAAAAATGAAGGGAAATGAAGAAAAATGAGACATCAATAATAAAAAGGCATCAAATATTCAATTCACAGCTTTTGTCAATTTAGTTTTGGGATCTCTCCTATCATTCTCTCATACTCTTTCACACTTAGAATATTCTTGGAGCACTCTAGTATTCTCTTGGATTTGGAAAAAAACAAGAACGGAAGCATAGGGCAAGCAAAGGAAAGAAAGGAAGTGTGTGGAGATAGTTGGATCAACAGCTACAAATGGATTGCTTTGAAGGTAACAGGTTGCATGTATGATAACCTTGTTGGTTTTGGATGCAGGTTATATGGATGTGATTATTTGGTTATGTCTTGTCATTAACATGGATATTTTCTTGGATTAACATCAGTTTTACCCTTACCTTGCCATTTCCTGGATAACCATGGTGTTTTGGGTTTACCACTTATTTTTATGATTGGTTCTCAAGTTCCCTATGGTTGTGGGTTGGAACAAATGATTTGGATTCCTGAGACAGATTGGGTTGAGTTACTAGTTCATGAAACCTTCAGGTTGGGACAAACGCGCTGGAGCCTTGTAGATTGAGTTACTATCCCTTGGAGTCGCAGGTTGGAACAAATGCTCTAAAGCCCTAAATTAGATTTGGGTTGAACTACTAGATACTAGAGCCCTAGACGGCATGGGTAGAGATTGATTTGGTCGATGTAAGTGATTTCTAGACCATATAGGTGAGATCATTATGGTTAAGGTTTGAGGTGTTTTGGCCTCTGGAAGCCTTGGTTGGTTTTGTTTTGGTTTAATCCTTATGATCCCACATTCATGCTTGGAATATGGTGGGGGGTGATTGGATGAAAGAGATATTTACTTCATCCCAATATATGGTCATATGGTACGTGGAATTCCCTGACTTGGTTCGAATTTTCATATCTTAATATGAGATATTTTCCTATTGTGATCTATGATCATTTGTAATGATTTTGTTGGTGATTTTATGGTTGATTTTCCATGGTTTCCATTATGTCTATATGCTAGTTATATGATAGTTATATGGTGTATTTTATCTATATATCTTGACATGTTTGATAAGTTATTGAATGGTTGATCAATGCATGTTTTAACAAGTGTTATTGTAGATATCTTAAGAGGGAATTATACCTTCTTGTTGATTCTCAAATGAAATGAAAATTCCTATGATCATATATGCATTCATGACCTATAGCTCATATGTTTACCATATGTTTGATGAAATGTCTATCATGGATCAGGCATGTCTAGGTCAATTTATTTCTTGAGTTTTGATTGGTTGGCCTTTTCATCATATTTTTTATGTTTCTAGAAAGTTATAGGTAATTATGGATAGTGGCCTGGAGGCTAGCCTAAAAAGGTGGCTCAGATCTTAGAACTACTAGCACATAACTGTAGTATTTGGGTCATAACCACTAGCATCCAAGATTTTGCGTACAGTTATAGCCTTCCAACTGCATGCATAGAGTGTCAAGGGTGCAATTGGGGGGTAAACTGTGTGAAAATGAGTTCCATCTCAGGGATTGAACACCTGGGGTGGTTTGCAAGCTCCTGAGTGGTGTGTAGTTCATGAGGGATGACAGTTTGTTGTCGGTTTGTCGGCCCCACTTCCATAACTAGAACTTAGAGGTCGGGTCATATCATAATGACACTCACCTCATGTTTACCCTAGAGAGATTATAAACATGGGTAAATGTGGGAGGGGTGGTTGCACTAACTTGGGGTAAGTTTGAGAAACTCTTCAAGAATAAGTACCTATATGAGTGATATTATAATGGAAAAGCCAAGGATTTTTATGAGCTCAAGATGGGTTCCATGGAATATGAAGGGTATATAACAAAATTTATGGAGTTGTTGAGGTATGTGCCTTGTCTCAAGGATGAGAAAGTAGATATTCAAAGGTTCATTAGTGGAATACCATTTTCATTTGAAGATCGGATTGAGTTTGATGAGCCTTTGTCATTGGAGGAAGATATCAGAAAGTTAAAGCATTGTTATGAGTAGTCAAACGAAAAATCTAAGTTCAAGCATGACTAGAAAGGTAATGAGAAGACGAAAGGAAAATGGCCTACGAAGCAAGGAATATCTCAAGATGCAGGTGAGAAAGAAAATGCAACCCCTCATAAGAAGTTTAATGCAGCTGAGAAAGGACATCGGTCTCAGCCTGGAGAGCAATAGAATAAAGGCAATAGCAGGGAACCGTTGAAGTGTTGAATTTGTGGTAAATACCATCACAAGAAATATTTTCCATTATACAAAGATGGCAAGCCACATATCTACAGTGATCATGAGGCGCAAATAGTTGGGGATGTAGGCCATAACATTCCACGGATATATGCAACACTTGATAACAAGAAAGTAGACCATCAAGTATCTATTATTGAGATGGAAGGTAAGCTTTGTTATCGATTTGTTTCTATTTTTATTGATCTTGGATCTAATTATAGTTATGTTAGTCCTAACATGGTGTATCAGTGTCATTTGAATAAAGAATTGCATGCAGAATCTTGGTTGGTGCAGTTGGCTACAGGGACCAAGAGAAGAGTTCACCATTGGGTTAGATCTTTTTCATTTTAGCTTAATGGCATGCCTACATTAGCACATATAAATGTGCTTCCTTTGGGTTCATATAACATGATTTTCGGCATGGATTGGTTGTTTACTCATAGGACCAAGGTAGACTGTTATGAGAAGGACATTGAGTGTTTGAATGATGATGGATAAAAGAGAATATTACAGGGAAAGAAGAATCCTACATCAGTAAGAATGGTTGCAACTATCCAAGCTAAGTGCAAATGCAGAAAATGCTGTGTATTTTTTATAGTTTATGTTTCCAGTGAAAAAGGTAAGGATGTTGAGGATGATGAAGTCATGAGAAATTATCTTGTATTGCAACAGTTTTAGGATTTGTTTTGTGCAGAAATTCCAGAGTTGCATCCTCATAGAGAGGTGGATTTCTCTATTGAGTTGGTACCAGGAGCAGCACTAACATCTAAGGCACCGTACGAGATGAGCACTCAAGAGTTGGTGGAATTAAAGTTGAAGCTTAAATAAATTATTGATAAGCGATACACAAGTCCAGGTGTGTCTACATGTGGTGCACCGATGTTATTTTAAAGAATAAGGATGGTACTCTGAGATTGTGCATTGATTACATGCAATTGGAAAAATTTACTATCAATAACATGTACCCATTGCCTCAAATTGATGATTAGTTTGATCAGCTTAAGGGAGCAGTAGTGTTTTCAAGGATTAATTTGAGATATAGATATCATTAGGTGCACATAAAATAAGAAGACATCTACAGGACTAAATTTCATACAAGGTATGGATACTATGAGTTTGTGGTGGTTCCTTTTAGTCTTACCAATGCTCCAACCACCTTCATGTGTTTGATGATCAGTGCCTTGCGCCATTATCTGGATAAATTTGTGATAGTATTTTTTGATGATATATTGGTATATTCCAAGATGTGGAGGAGCATGCAGAGCACCTCACAGTAGTATTTATATTATTAAGAGAGCATCAGTTGTATTCCAATCTCAACAAGTGAATTTTCTTTCAGACTCAATTTCATTACATGGAACATGTTGTTTCCAAGGAAACAATAGCAAAGGATTCAGAAAATATTAGGGTTGTCATGGAGTGGAAAACTCCAAGGAATGTGGATGAGATCAAATCATTCATGGGAATAGCAGGTTATTACAGGAGTTGCATCAAGAACTTATCAAATATTGATTATCCTATTACATATTTGTAGATGAAAGGAAATAAGTTTGAATGGACTGAGGAGTGTGCAGATAGTTTTGAGCAGTTGAAGTATTTTCTTACAAATGCTCTAGTCTTCAATATCACAGATCTGGATAAAGAGTTTGTGGTTTTTACAGATGATTTCAAGGAAGGACTTGATGGAGTCTTTATGAAGGAAGGGAAGGTGGTATGTTGTGAGTCAAGGAAGTTGAATGAGCACGAGGAGAACTATGTGACTCATGATTTGGAGTTGGAATCTATCATTCATGCATTAAATATGTGGAGACATTAGCTCCTTGGCAGGAGGCTTGTTTTTATGAGTAATCACAGTAGACTGTGGTATTTGTTTTACCAACCCACTCTGAATGCAAAGAAATCTAGATGGTTGGATACTCTCATTGAGTTTGATTTTAAGATCAGGTACATCAAGGGAAAGGATAACAAAGTTGTAGATGCTCTTAATAGGAGATTGTAGGTAAATCACATTTCAGCTATGAGCTATTATGGGACAAATTTATAAGAGTGGATATTGTATGTAGGATAGCATGATGGGAAGTATTAGCAGTTGAAGAATAGATTTCAACAGCAGGGTGAGGGTGATCAAGATGAGGACTAACACCTCATAATAGATGGCTTGGTCACATTCAGGAGTAGGAGTTATGTATCAGATAACCGCGAGATGAAGAAACTTATCTTGAGATAATTTTATGTCAAGTTGTATTCAGGCCACCTAGGATACCAGAATAAATTGACAGTTATTAAGAATTTATATTATTGGTTGAATTTGAAGAAAGAGGTGGTTGCATTTATGGCAAGGTGCTTGGAATATTAGCAAGTGAAAGATAAATTCAAGCACCTAGATGGTTTATTGCCACTTATTCCAATTCTAGAATGTAAATGGGAGGTAATTTCCATGGACTTCATTACAAGTTTTTCGAGTAAATCAAAGCATCATGATTCCATCATGGTTGTGCTTGATAGGAGGAGCAACGTAACTCACTTCATTGCAGTGAAGTCTACTAATTTAGTTAGTGAGGTAGCTCAGATCTTCATCAAGGAGATATTGAAGTTGCATGGAGTTCCCAAGAATATTATATCAAATAGAGATGACAATTCACTTCCAAGTTTTCGAAGGAGTTATTTGCGGGGTTGGGGACAAAATTAGCCTTCAGTACAACTTATCATATGCAAAGATATGGGAAGACAAAGAGGCTTAATAGGATCCCTGAGGATATTTTAAGGATGTATGTTGTGCATCAATAGACGAAGTGGGAGGAGTACCTTCCACTAGTAGAGTTTGCATATAATAATGGGTGTCAGTAATCCTTGAACATGAGTCCATCTGAGGCTCTCTATGGTTGGAGTTGTAATATTCCTATAATGTGGAGTGATCCAGTGAATAGGGTGTTGATTAGACCATATATGTTGGTATATATGGGGCAAGAAATGCAGGTTATCAAAATGAATTTAAAGGTAGCACAGGACAGGATGAAGAGTTATGCAGGCCATCATGGAACATTCAAGAGTTTCAGTTTGGGGAGCAGTGTACTTGTGCATCAAGCCCAACAATATCTCCTTGAGGATTGGGTCATGTTCCAAGATGGAACCTCGGTATTGTGGGCAATTTGAGATCCTTGAGAGGATTGGACTAGTGGCTTGCATACTTTCACTTCTGCCAATAGTGAAACTCTGTGATGTTTCCATGTTTCATTACTTAAGAGATATGTACAGGATAATAATAATTTGATTGATTGGTTTGTATTATATATGGAACCAGAGGGACAGTTCCAGCTAGAGCCACAATTCATCCTATATTGGAAATAACTCATGCTCCATAATGAAGAAATAGAGAAGGTTAAAGTGCAGTGGAAGCACTTTGGGCCTAATGAAGATACATGGGAGATGGTTGATCAGATGTGGGCATTACATACTTCTTTATTTTCTAGTTAATCAAATATATATATATACATATATATATATATATATATATATATATATATATATATATATATATATATATATATATATATATACATACATATCTATATATATATACATACATATATACATACATACATATATATATATATATATATATATATATATATATATATATATATATATATACAGTTGTTATTGTAAATACCGCATTGAGTTGTGTTATAAAGCTCCAATAAGCAGTATGCTTGTTTTTCTTTGAGCAGGATGTCATTGTGAATATAGAAATGGGTTGTGTTATAAATCTCCAGTAAGAAATATGATTTTTTTTCAGTAATACGTTGGTCATAAGTGTCATAGAACACTAAGGACAGTGTTTCCCCAAGGGGGAGGGGCATCAAGTTAACGTTTCATGTAGTAAAGGACATTAAAGGAAAAAATAAGACCAAGGTCATGGGACACATATTCCAATATGAATGGAGGAGAAAAATACTATAGTGGGCATCACTTGTGGTTAATTAATGACTATGGAAATTTTCAAAGGAAAGAGGCAATAAATGGAAATTAATATGATAAATAAAGGAAAATAGGAGAAAAGGGAGATGAAGAGACACAAATATGCATGCAATGAAAATTAGAAATAAATTAGAGGAAGATGAAGAAAAAAAGAAAAAGGAAAGGAAGAGACTAGACATCAATGATAAAAAGGCATCAGAGAAGCATTCCACAACTTTTTGTTAGTTTTAGATTTGGATCAATTTTAGAGAGAGAGAGAGAGAGAGAGCTCCAAGAAGAGAGAGCAAGC
The DNA here is from genome assembly GCA_034641835.2 of Pinus albicaulis. Taxonomy (NCBI): domain Eukaryota; kingdom Viridiplantae; phylum Streptophyta; class Pinopsida; order Pinales; family Pinaceae; genus Pinus; species Pinus albicaulis. Next base: position 1,010,193,500 of record CM076577.1, on the reverse strand, counting down.
AAAGGAAAGCAAGGGAGCACAAGGAACTTGGAATAACACCTACAACGGGAATATTTTACAGGTAACAGGTTGCATGTGTGATTTCGTTGACAAAATTTGAATGCATGGTACAATCATTTGGTTATTTGGTTACTTTGCTTTCGAACACATGGATTTTTCCTAGATTAGTAGTGATTTTAGCTTTGCCTTCCCATTTATTGGATAGCCATGGTGTGATGTGATTCATTCTTCGTTGACCTTTCAAATGCTTGAATATTTTTTATCTGGGTGAGGTGATCTTGGGAAAATCCCAAGGGTTGGGGGTGGAGATGGTTTTCTCTGGGAAGCCCTTGACAGGGTGGATACAGTAAATTTCCTCTGGGTATGGTGAATAAATTTTGAGGCATCCAATATTGTGTTGGTTTGCTGATTTTTGGACCATTTTAGGTGAATTCACTATGGTTGATGGTTTAGGTGGTTTGGCCTATGGAAGCCCTGGTTGATTATATTTTGGTTTATCTCATGTGATCCCACATTCATGCTTTTAATATGGCACGGGGGTGATTGTATTAAAGAGAGATTTGGTTCAGCCCAATCTATGGTCAGAAGGTACAAGGAAGTCCCTAACTTGGTTGGAATTTGCATATGTATTTGTTTGTTGATTCCTATTGAGAATAATGAGCACAAGTTATGATTTTTATGTATGATTTTATGATTGGTTTTTCATGGTTATATTTTAGTTAAATGTTCATTACATGAATGCTTATGTTTCATATTTTATGATGTGCTCTTTTTATGGATCCATTCCATGTTTTAATGAGTTCTTGGTTAATTAATATGAATTCATAGTCTAATGTATGTTATTAAAACTAATAAGAGAGGGCAACAAGCCTTCTTGGTGATTCTCTGATGAAACTATGAATTTATGTCCTACATGTACCTTGACTGCAAATTTTTTGTATAAATTATTTCCATTTACTTGTTAAATTTCCATGGACCTGCAACACCCTCTGAACAGGGAAATTTTGGCAGCAACCACACAGAGGAAGGCATGTGTGTGTAACTAGATATTTATATCTACATGTACATCTTGGCATGCATGCGTATATGAGGTAGATTCTACTGAAAATAAGTTCCAACTCAAGGTCTAATCACTAGAGGTTATTGGCTGACATATGGGTGATCTGGTGTTGCTAAGAGATATAATTAAGTTTCTAGTTTGTATACCCCACTTCCACAATTGGAACTTGGAGTTTGGGTCATGTCATAGTAACTCTCAGATCATGTTTACCCCGGAGAGCTTGTAAAAATAGGTAAATGTGGTGTTGGGTGTATCAAATTGAGGTTTATAGTATTGGACCTCGAGGTACATGAAGATGGTTATGGTTATCATGCATGTGGTTATTATCCCAGTTTTATTATTTTCATGCATGAATCATCATGTTGATACTCTGTTACTATATATATATATATATATATCGTTTTAATATGGATTGACTTGTGCAGATGAAATATGCTCCCTTGACATACATTGAGGTATGGTTTTAATTATGTCTTCAAATTGGTTTATCTAACATGGTATGCCTGCATGAAATAGAATATCAAATATGAAGAGCATAATGGTGGATTATAGTTCACATGACTCCTCGTAAAAGCCTGAAGTGAATTCAATGGAATGGGAAAATTCAATTGAGCCGCAAGGAGAGGAATATTCTCTTGATCTAGAAGGTACATTGAGGATTTTGAGGGCAGAGATTACAAGTTGAAAAGTAGATAATAAAAATTTGATTGACGCATAGGAAAGTCTTGCTAAGGCCCAAGAAAAATAATATGACGTCAATGTAGTGATTCTTCAGAGCCTTTCAGACCTACAGAAGCAGGCACAAATGGGGATCAGTCATGGGGATAAGAAGTAGGAGAAGATTAATGGGGCAGATAGTAGTAGGTCTCGAACAGGTCACAGGTTGGATAGGGATGATATAGTGAGGAGTGGCAGATTTTTGGATACACCTTACAGGAGGATTGGTATGCATGGTTTTTACTCTAGAACTTCTTCCAAGATACATCATCGCCATTACCTCCAACATCATAGGAGGAGTGAGTATTTTCTAGATAATTTCAAGAAAGACAAGCCTCCTACTTTTGATGGCGAGTTGAAGAAGTCAGAAGATGTATAACCATGGCTTCTTGGGATGGGAAAATTCTTCAAATATCATAACTACATAAATAACACGAAAGCTAATATAGCCACCCTCAGTCTTAAAGGAAAATCTAATATCTGGTGGGAAGATCTCAATAATTCCATAGGCATTAGTGAAGACAATATAACTTGGGGTGACTTTGAGAAACTCTTCAAGAATAATTACATGCTTGAGAGATATTGTGATGGAAAGGCTAAGGAGTTTTATGAGCTCAGGTTGGGTTCCATGATATATGAAGAGTATACAACCAAATTTTTGGAGTTGTTGAGGTATGTGCCCTATCTCAAGGATGAGAAAGAAAAGATTCAAAGGTTTGTCAATGGATTACTGTTGTCAATTAAAGATCATATTGATTTTGATTAGCCTATGTCATTGGAGGGAGTTATTAGAAAGGTTAAGAATTTTTATGAGTAGTCAAAGCGTAAGCATGAGTTCAACATGGTTGGAAAGGTAATAAGAAGAATAAGGAAAAATGGCCTAAGAAGATAGGAAGATCTCAATATGCAGGTGAGAAAGAGAATACAACCCCTCATAAGAAGTTTAATGAAGCTGAGAGAGGACATGGTTCTCAGCCTGGAGAGTAGCAGAATAAAGGCAATGGCAGGGAATCATTTCAGTGTTGTATTTGGGGTAAATACCATCGCAAGAAGGAATTTCCATTGTACCAGGGTAGAAGGCCACATCTATATAGTGCTCAAGAGGTACAAATAGTTGGGAAAGTAGGCTAGAGCATTCCCCATATCTATGCAACACTTGATAAATAGCAGTGAGACCATCAAACATCTATTATTGAGATGGAAGGTAAGATTTGTGATTGATTTGTTTATATTTTTATTGATCCTAAATATAATTATAGTTATGTTAGTATTGACCTAGTGGATCAGTTTCATTTGAATAAATAAGTGCATGCAGAATCTTGGTTGGTGAAGTTGGCTACAGAGACCAAGAGAAGATTTCACCATTGGGTGAGATGTTATGTAACCATATCACAAAAGCGATAGATCAACGACTTCAAAATTAGCCTCTTTGAGGGGGAAACCTCCTTTACATTACATAAATGAAAAATTATTGAATGATACAAATGATAAGACATCCTTGGTATATATAGGAGTCTAAGGAGTCACAATATAATCAAAGCCTACATAACAATAATAATGTAAGGGAGCAATAATAACAATAATGGGCTTCTATGGGGCACAACAATAACAACATGGGGATACATGGGCACAACAATTATAATAGGGGGATACACTAATAATAAAAATAAGGGGAATACAATAGTATTAGAGGGACCCAACATTCCCCTCTCCTTCAAAAAAGTGTTTTCCTCAATTCTTGAGTATTTTTGGATGCTTCTGTATAAAATTCTCATCCTCCCATGTGGATTCTTCAACGGGTAAGTTCTTCCACTTAATGAGATACTTTGAAAATAATTCAATTCATAGATTTCGGGTTCTTTTTTCCATGATTTCTTCAGGCTCAAATATGATTTTTCCTTCTTCATCAAGTTATGGAAACACTGGCTGAATTGGGATCTTTTCACCAATGTTATATGGAATTATGGATTACAGATAAAACATTCTTCCCTAGATGTAGTTCTAATCTAGAACAAAAGGTTAAATACTTTGCAACTACTTTTCCTAACAATAAATAGACACACAGAACATATCAAAGAACTTACTTGGAGTCCAAGTGCTTCCTATTCTCCTTCTGTCGCTCTTGTTGTAGCTTCAAATCTGAGATATATTGCCAAAATATTTCCTGCAAAGATGAACACTAAACATCAAAAGATAGCAATAATACATATGTATATTCAAGTTATTCAGTTAAATAAATAAAACATGAACCATATACATTAGATAAGAATTCATAATATGAAAGACATAATATTATATAGATACATATGTGGGAAAGTAAGAAGCAATCTTTATTAATGGATAGAAGGGGAGGTTACAACCCAGTGATTGATTTAGTTTCACCATCTCCAACAGCATCCCAGCCTCATCACAATGCACATCTCTCCAGCAGCATGTCACTCAAATCAATTCCTCAATTGAAATTCCACCAGAATTTCTCTACTCAAATTCTTCCTTATCAAACACTAGGATATGTGCTCAATTTATAGAGGATTTGAAGGTAGTTTTAAAATCAATTAATTTATAATGATAGGAAATAAATGTTCCCAGTATTAGAGGTATCAAATAGACACATGGATTCGAAGTTTGACACATGTGAACTCTTCTAGAAGGCACTGGCCAAGTGGAGATTCCAGAACAATGAGAATTTCACACCCAATGTGACCAACTCACCCATGAATGTCGGGAAGTGCTTTGCAAAGCACCCTTGAATGGGGTTACCTACATATGCAACGCACTTAGTCCCTTTAGAGGCAGCATTGGTGAGCTCTCATATGATATAATATAAACTTCAAATCTTGGAAACCTTTGCAATGAAGGTCATGGATGATTTATCTTTCTCTTTGTATTAGGGAATGTAAAAATTGAAATGATAGGGGATGATAGACCCTATTCATTGGTTCTGGAGATGATGTCCAGTTAACCAAGTCATTGGTAATGGTGCCCAAATTGACCTATAACAATTTCCCCTAAAGCATGAATTCAGAATAATAATAACAATATTTTGATTAAGATGCTTTACACTGTGATGAGTTGGAGATGAAGCAGAGTGGTGACCTGCATCAATCTTACAATACATTACATCATGATATATCCTCTTGATCATAAATTGCTGAGGGAAGGCATTCCCATGCTCAGCACATAAACTATCTAATAACATGTACATAGTGCAAAAAGTCATCTTCATTGGAATGTTTCCCAATGAAGACATGCCTACAGATATAGGCCCATGTTCGGATGACGATCTATATGTAATGTCACCGTACAGATGATGTGTACAAAAATCCTAAAAACGTAGCCCGGATGGCTGAAACTAGTTCCGAGTTCTTCTTATCTCGTTCACTCGATCATTAGGGTACAATTCTAGCCATGCGAATATATGATTTGTAGTCGAACATGGAAAGACATCGTTTGATTACCAGCCAATGATGTGAGTTGTTAAAAAATGCGAGAGAACCACCATTGATGTCAGTGGCCCTAAAGGTACTGTAGTACATTTCATAAGGCATGAATAGATGATTTGATGTCGAACGCAAAACAAAATATTTCAGTCAAAAGTCCAGAAGCGAGGATCTTGTCAATGTTGTAACAAGCCTCATGGTACTGGAATATAATGTTTCTAAGTGAACTTCCTAGATAATGATTTGTCATTGACAGGAAGTCACCTTATTTTGAAACGAGAGTTACTGATTTCGGAGACAAAGGTTGACTTGATATAGATATGTTCAGGGACGGTTGTCATGAGAATGAAGGTTTATGAGTATTACAGAAGGATGAGTATTCACTAGATGACTTCTCTTGAACATATCGGCGACACTGAGATGAGTTGGTAGCATTGACCCAAAACTGAAGTGAAGGTATGATGAACCATCAAGAAGATTACCCAACCCAAATAGTCACGGTGATGGAGTGAAGTGTCATGTTCAAGAGCGACCTGCTACCGTAAAAAGTTTTGTTCACTTTCCCAAATTTTCCTCAGTCATTTGTCGACCAGTACCTCTTTATTTTTTAACAAGCTTGAGGAAGATAACATATGCTTGATCTATAATTCAACCCTTCGAGCGAATAATGTATCGCCATTTAATAATTTAACGAGTCTAGCAATGAATGAAACTCAATTCTTGCCATGATCAACAAGTCCGTCACTATTTTATGTTTTAACGAGGCTAACGACAGTGACAGCCCGGTCCTTTTTCATATTTAGAGAGTTTGAAAAAAGGGACGAAGGAAAAATCCATAAGTACCTTTTCATAAAGTTGTCACTCAGATCCGAAAAAGTGTAAAATAATATCTGAGAGAACCTCTTTATTCATGTTCGACCAAGGTAATCCTTTTTCGTAAATAATCTATCTCAGTCCGGAAAAGAGTTAAACTTATACTGAGTAGAGATCAATTTATTTACTATTACGAGCTATAAAAGACAAGTGCTCGGCAATATTTTCACATTATCGGAGTCTGAAAAGAGCTGAAAGAAGACTCCAGAGGTTCCTTTTTCACTGTTATTGAAGCTCAAAAAAGAGATAAAAGTGTGCTTCAAATCCTTTTTCATTTTAAACAAAGCTCGAAAAATAAGGATAAAAAGTATGCTTTGTGGTCAAATCATTCTTGAAATAAATCTGCAAGACTAATATGTTCATCAGTTGTAAAACTTGTTCAGAACAACATCAAATGGATTAAAAATACATGTTTCATGATAAAAATATAATAAAACCATATTCATAGCTATAAATATGATTTGAAAACAATTAAATGACTATTAAAAATAGTTTTACTATTCATTTTTACCATTCAATAGTTACCATTTGCATTTTGGAACTCTGAACCTATTTTTGTCCCCGAACTTCAGCGGTTGATTGCGTGGAATTGGTAAGAATGTTTTGAATGCCCCTTGTAAGAGCACATGTCGAATGCCCTCTGCAAGAGAAGATGCCCCCAAGCTTCATTTAATTCACCTAAGTAAACTATTGGTTACTAATAGCTAGATGGAATGAAGGTTCATTTACAAGATCAAATGGAAGACTCGTCTTAATTAGGAGAGGATTTGTTTCATTTTTTAACGAGCTTGACACAGGAAAAGAACTATGCTCATGACCTATTTCATTTTTTAACGAGGTTGACATAGTAAAAGAACTTTCCTCAAAGCCACTTGTTTCATTTTTTAACGAGGTTGACACAAAAAAAACAACTATCCTCAAAGGCACTTGTTTCATTTTTTAATGCGGTTGACACAAGAAAAAAGAACTATCTGCAAAACCTGTTTCATTTTTTAATGAGGTTGACACAGTAAAAGAACCATCATCATGGGAACCTATTTCATTTATCGAGGTTGACATAGGAAAATAATTATCCTCAATACTTGATTCATTTTTTAATGAGGTTGACACAGTAAAACAACCATCCTCATTGTGCAGTTGGACTAGTGAGTGTGCGCTGGAAATGACGTAGTCTAACAGAGTCATAATTTAAGGAGTTTGATAAGCACCACAAATGATAAGTTATAACATGCGTTGGCGGGTCTTCTCCGGGGTTTTCATTGAATTTTGGAATTTCAGAGGGTAATTTCTGTGAAATCACCAGCCACCAAGGAGAATAACTGATGGGACCATCTTGATATTGCACTGAAGATGTGAATAAAGGATCAAGCAGTTCATTACTCATAAGGGAAGAACCAGATATGATTCTAGATGATGACATGGGTGAAGTCAATGGGAAAAACATCGAAGATGAAGAAAAAATAGATGTTGTCACAGCTGAAATAGATGGTTCAGTCTGGGATGTTATCTCAGCCATGGTAAAATGACCCAATGTATACCCTATAGAATCTACAAGAACTCAAAGTGAAATAGGATCAACAAAATCAGAGGAAGGTGATTGAGGAAAAGACTTGTACAGTTAAAGCTCCTACCGAAAATGAGTTGGAGTTAAAGGTGTCTCGTCTTGTGGGATTTCTTCAATCGAAATTAAACCAGGTGGAAGTATTTCACCGTCAGGCCCAAAGTATATTTCAGGAGGTTGACTATGTGATATGGGAGATTCAATGGCTACAGAAATTTGTGGGATGACCAATGCAGGAACAACTTCCGGTTTTCTACTTCGAGATTCAGATGTTCTGGCAAAAAGGAGACAGGATCTAGATCTACTTCTGGTTGAACAACGTCGGGTCGAGGAGGTATTATCTCACTGATTGGATAGATCATGACCACGGGTAGCTGTGAGGACTCCTTTTCGACAACAGTAGACGAACCGGGATGTGTAGAAACAACTTGTGCCAAATCTGGTATATGGGAAGATGATGTTTCACTAGAGGTACTAATAGTACTTGATTCAGTAGAATGTTGTCGCCTTCGCTGACCAAGAGTAACTTCTGGTGGTAAAGGTGGTTTCAATGCTAATCTACACAAACGATGGGGGAAAAAATTTTGTTCTTCCATGATTACTGATTTATTCTAACCAAAAACAAATAAACAAAATAAAAGGGTAATTCTAGGCAAAAGGTTTACCAAGAAACTGTGAACTGCAGAATACCTCCTGGCGAACAAGAATTACGGGCAGGCAATCTCCCCGAATGATGTGTTAGGTGTATCAAAATTTATAAGGCGGCCGACTCGGTTCACTATGGATGGATAGCAACCTAAATTTGTCCTCCCAAATATACCCGAAGGTACATGGAGGACCAAGTCCGTATTAGCGATGTCTGATGCGAAACCACACAGTGAGAGCACCCCTTTATACTTTTCTTATTGTAACACTGCCAGATATACCTGAAAGTACGTCGATGAGCTATGATATATTTACGTATGTGGAGTGAGGTATTACACTTGGAATGTATCGCAGAAAATTAACGACAGCTGCTATGTTTTACGACACCGGAACACGTTTCTAAATGTTATCGTTATGGCTCCAATGCTTTTTTAGGTAAATTGAGATAAATTTAAACTTGATCTTGTTTATCAATTTTCCTTTCAAGGTTCACCGTGATAATGTATTGGAAATTCCTAAAATGAAAACTAAAATGATAAGCAATCTTTCACTTTTATTTTTTTAATGAAGATCCTATCTACTAGAGGGAAATAGCAATCAATTTGAGAGAAAACAATCAAAGACTACAAACTAAAATGAAGCTTTCCTAATTGTTCCTTTTGCAAAACACACAATCCACTACATGCAAATGCAGGTTTTTCTTTTTAGTCCCTTTAATGTTATGAATGTAGAAAAGGAAACTAAGTGCATCAAATCAATAAAAAAATGCATTTTACTTTTGAGAAATGAAGAATTTAAACATAAATTTCTCTTTTGAAGGAAAAATGAGGAATTTAACAACAATTTCTCCTATTAGGAAATGAAGAATTTAAAGACAAATTCCTTTTTCAAAAGAAAATGGATCTAATGCAACAATGAAAATACTTTGAAATTAATTCATCAATGATAAAGAAAAATGCTTTAAATAAATATTGAAAAAAAATATATTTCAAAGGAGGAAGGAGTAGGTAAGGTCGTTGGTTAATCTGAGGAATCAGGCTCTTTAAAACACAGCAAACAATCAAATTGAAATCAAATGCAATGAAAAACTCAATGGAATTTGGTTTATTCTAGGGGGAAACACAGTCTCTAAGGGGAGACAGTGCATTGCAATGCACCCCTGGAAGGGAGACAGTGCTATGAAAAGCACTGTGTCCTGTTCAATAGTGGGTTGAGCACAGTCAGAGAATGAAAACTTAATTGTTTAACACACTTCTAATGCAAATTTTGATTTCAAAAAGCCTAATATTTCTGATTAAATTCTACTGGGTGAATAAACAGATAAAATCGGAGGCAAATACACTAAGGATGAAGGGTAAACTCCCCAGTGGAGTTGCCAATTTGTTATGCGGAATTATGGATTATGGATAAAACATTCTTCCCTAGATGTAGTGCTCATATAGAACAACAGGTTAAAGACTTTGCAACTAATTTTCCTAACATTAAATAGAGACACATAACATATAAAAGAATTTACTTGGAGTCCAAGTGCTTTCTATTCTCCTTTTGTCGCTCTTGTTGTAGCTTCAAATCTGAGCTAGATCGCCAAAATATTTCCTGCAAAGATGAACACTAAACAGCAAAATATAGCAATAATACATATGTCTCTTCAAGTTATTCAGTTAAATCAGAACCATATACATCATATAAGATTTCATAATATGAAAGACAGAATCTTATACATATACATATGTGGGAAAGTAAGCAGTAATCTTTATTAATGGATAGAAGGGGAGGTTACAACCCAGTGATTGATTTAGTGTCACCGTCTCCAGTAGCATCCCAGCCTCACCACAATGCACATCTCTCCAGCAGCATGTCACTCAAATCAATTCCTCAATTGAAATTCCATCAGCATTTCTCTACTCAAATTATTCCTTATCAAACACTAGGATTTGTGCTCAATTTATAGAGGAGCTGAAGGTAGTTTTAAAATCAATGACTTTCTAATAATAGGCAAGACATGTTGCCAGTCTCAGAGGTATCAAATGGACACATGGATTCAAATTTTGACACATGTGAACTCTTCTATAAGGCACTGGCCAAGTGGAGATTCTGGAACAATGAGATTTCGCTCCCAATGTGACCAACACACCCATGAATGTCGGGAAGTGCTTTGCAAAGCACCCTTGAATGGGGTTACCTGCATATGCAACGTACTTAGTCCCTTTAGAGGCAGCTTTGGTGAGCTCTCATATGATATAATATAAACTTCAAATCTTGGAAACCTTTGCAATGAAATTCATGGATGATTTGTCTTGTTCTTTGTCTTAGGGCATGTAACAACTGAAATGATAGGGGATGATAGACCCTATTCATTGGTTCTGGAGATGATGTCCAGTTAACCAGGTCATTGGGAATGGTGCCCAAATTAACCTGTAACAACCAATAACCTTCTTTAAGCATGAAACATGGAAAACCAGATTTACTCGGGAAGTTGCAAGAAACTCCAATTTGTATGCCATAGTACCAATATTTTGAAACACCTTGTAAGGACCATAATACTTGGGTGATAATATAGTATCCTTCTTAGCTTTCTTGAGGGACATTTGTTTGTATGGTTGTAGCCGTAAAAATACCCAATCTCCTACATCAAAACTTCTTTCACTGCGATGCTAATATGCCTGTTATTTCGTTTGATTTTGCGCCGGAGTGAGGTTATCCTTTAAGAGTTGCAAAACTTGTTGATTCTCATTATGGTCTTCCACTGCTTGAACCTTATAATTTTCTCTTAAATATTATGTGATAGATGGTGGATGATATCCATAAATTTACATAAATGGGGTCATTTTTGCTGTAGTATGGAAGGAAGTATTATACCACCATTCAGCTAGAGGTAACCACTTGACCCATTATATTTGTTTATTAGATACAAAGAAATGAAGATATATTTCCAAAAATTTGTTCACTATCTCAATTTTCCCATCAAATTGAGGATGATAAGGTGAGCTATGAGCTAATTGAGTACCAAGACAAGAAAATAATTCCATCCAAAAATTTCCAATGAAAATGGGTTCTCTGTCACTTACAATAATATTTTGGTTTCCATGTAGCTTTTGAATTGTTTCCATAAATGTAGTAGAAATTGTACTGGATTTAAAAAGATGAGATAATGCAAAAAAATTGTGCATACTTGGTAAGTCTATCAACTACCACCATGATGACACTCTTTCCTTCAAACTTGGGTAAACTTGTGATAATATCCATTGACACCTCCTCCCAGCGCTGACTTGGAATGGCTAAAGGTTGTAACATACCTGGGGTATTAATTGTCTCAACTTTATTTTGTTGGAAAACCAAACATTCTGCCACAAACTTCCAAATATTAGATTTAAGGCCATCCCAGAAAAATTCCTTATTGATCATGTGGTAAGTTTTTAAAAATTCCTGAGGGGGAGGTGTGCAATTCCAAAAGAATATTTTTCTTGAATTGGGAATTATTACAAAGATATAAGCGATATTTGTACCATAATGAATCATTTTTCCAGCTTAATGTATCAAATGTAGTGGGATTTTGCTACAACTTTTGAATGAGTGCCCACTGTTGAAAATGGCAACAAGAAAATCATGATTTAATTTTCCCTTGAATTAAATTAGGAGAAAATTGTAATTCCACATCATAAGACAACTTGTACAAGTTAACTAAGTTATTTTCACTTAGTTATATCAGTTAATTCGTGTTGAGGGCATAACTTGAGTCATGTAGAGTGTCTCCTAAATTTTAGGAGTCTAGGTTGAGTTTAATTTGAGTTGTAATAATTTAATTCAGTTAAACTAAGTTAAATTCAGTTAAAATAGTTCCAACTATTGGAGGGACTAGTGGGAGGTATAGTAGTGGGGTGTGTACTCTGTGATCAATCAGTTAACTGATAAATCATCTATAATTAACTCATGCATGCATGATCTACGATTTACCCAGTTGAGATTGGAGTTCAAGGGTTGTGTACTATCAGTTGTATAATTATCCAAGCTGTACAATTGGTGCATGCATTCAAAGAAGTGCCTATAGGGATTGTGCAGTTATGGATTAGGAATTTCCCTAAATAATAGGGGCTAATTCCCAAGGAAATAGGAGCTTGGTGTTGGGCCAAGAAGAAGGTACGTTTCACCCCCATATTTACACGATTTGTCATTTACTTTTATATGTTTTCCCTTCATCTTAGCAATAAAGTAATGGAAAATAATGCAAAAATAAGGTAGAGTGAATCAATGATAAAAGGTGTGTTTAATAACGTAAAAACATATTTTTCGCTGTCTCATCGTAATATAATCTTTCTATAATAAACGTATTCCAATAGAATCTTCACGTTTGTGCTAATGTATTGCTCTATGGATTAATGAAGAATTTGGCATTTTTAGGATAAACAACTTCTGAGTATTCCTTAGCAATAGGCTCCTAGAGGCTTCGGGCCCAGCCCTGGGGGTTCTCCTGCCACTTTTGTGTTATAAATTTATTTACAGAATTTGCATTTCCAGTTATCCATTGTGTTTCATAACGTTATCATTTAATTGGTTAATCACAAGCGTGAGATGTTATAACTTCCTTTTCACTAGACTAGATTTATCGTTCATGTCCTCTTATCTGAAATTGATGCTTTTAAATTTGTTAGACTAGTTTCAGCACTGTTGTTGTTCAATTATGCGTATAGTTAATGTTTGGATCTTTTCATCATAATTATGAGCGTTGGTTGGTATTTAATTCTGAAGGATACTATTAGTTGATTAAAAGAGAATTCCATTGCAAAATCTAGAATAATTGATTGATGTTTAATTTCTTAGGATTGTTGTTCAATTCATTAAGGTAGTAGTTCAATTCATCAAAGTGTGTTTTTCAATTGCAATCTATTCTTTTCAATCTTGAGTTGTTATTTATGCATAAGCTTAGAATAAAATTAGCTCCTTTGAATAGTCTGAAGTATTTCATAATACACTTTCAAGTTGGTTTGATTGAACTTCGAGAATTAAACAATATTCCTTAAAATGATTTAGAATAGTTAACCTTCGATGTCACTTGCATATATTTTTCTTACACTCTTGAAATAACAAGGCTTGCCCTAGGTTGATAATTAATGAAAAGTATTAAGGTTACCTTTAAAACAGTCACCTATATGACTCAACATTTTGGCGTCATTGCAGGGGAGAGTGTTTAAGTGTGATGTCTTTTATTTATTTTTCCTTTTGTTGTGAAAGAATTGGGTATTGAAAACGAGAGGTAAGAACCTGCGCACTAGCAAGAAAAATGCTTTCTCTCCAGCCCACTTCTCAGCAATTGTGCAGAGGTTAATAGGATAGGTGTTCCTGTTTTTTATGACTAGGAAGAAAAAGATATAATTAGATCAAAATCTCCCACTTAAATCCACAAAACCCAAAGGATCGGTGGTCCTTGGCAGAACAACATATATAGACGAAATTATTAAGAAGGTTGAATCCCAGGCATCCGTAGAACCCAAAACCATTCCTACTCAGAGTCCTACTATAGTCCCTCAGGTAGCAGCCTCACCATCTGCAGCTCGCTGTTATAGCATCATTTTTCACCCTCATGTGAATAATGATTGTCTCTTTGGCCTTGGGCACCCTCTCCCCCCAGACTTGAACAAATTCATAAAAAACAGTGTTAAAAATCCCATACGCAGATATGCCTAGACTTTTCCGCGTATATACGCGAGTCCATTCATAATTTTCCGCATATGCCATTTAAATCATTAAAAAATATATAAATTCCTTATTTTTGAGGCAGGGTTATGGTTATTCCCGTAATTCAACCACCCCAGCCCATGGCCCAACTATTTCCAACTACTGAAACTACTTTGAGGGAGTATAAAAGCCCCTCATGTGTATGGCCTAAGGGAGAGAGAAAATTATAGACATTATACTCTGTTGGATCCCTATTTCAAGTCTGATGTTCCCGTGCCTCCTGCACTTCCCAGGTATATTCAGGAAACCCTTGTTTCCTTGAAGATGATCATCATCCTATATGGCATCTAGTATGCACACATCTTGGAAGAATCCTAGAGAGGTGAGGGCTGGATGGATCCAGAGGATGGTCTACTCGAAGTTCGTGGAAGGATTCAGGTGATCTCTCCACTTTCTATTATTGTAAATGCCATTTATAATAAGAAGAACCATCTTGTTCCTGAATATTCACATGTTTATATCTCTTTATATATGTGTAAATATTGTTAGTTGAACATTCAATATTTCTTATATGATATTATACATGAATTATACTGACATCTAGGAACAATATATGTTGTAAAAATAGTGTTTTGTTTTCGTTCTTTCTTGATTTCCAGGCTATGAAGCACAAGGAGTTGTTGGGGGTTTGAACCCCACAGGATCTACATCAAACATAGGACTTTCAGATAAGTTCCGCAACTGATTAAATCTAGTTTTCAGCATAAAATATAGGTTAGGTCAGTCCTTCTTGAATGGTATGCCCCTGATCTGTGAAGGTTGCCAAACCAAAAACCTTTAGGGAGTTATTTCCCGAAACATAAATGGAAACTCCACTGGGGATCACATTCTTGTGATTTCCCTTTGGGTTGTTTCATCTGTCTTTAAGGTTTCCAACAGTTTTAATCATTTTTTCCAGGTCAGTAAATATTTTTCTAGTCAGACTGAAGACCTGGTCTCTTGATCAGGCTTGACCTTTTTTATTTTTCCTTATTTACTTTTCCATATGTGGTTTTTCTTTTGCGCAGTCACATATATATGCTAGTTTGTGTAAAGGAACCCACGTATATGCGAGTTTCCTTTACAAGAGTCGTGTATGCACACTTGATGCAAAGCTGTGAAAGCGCGTATGTTTGAGTGAATTTTGAAATTTTTGGTTTGGAGCTTTCTTGGTCTTGTCTGCCTGTGGTGACTTGTTCCTGTGATATTTTTGAAGTCTCTGGATTGTGTTTAAAGTGGTTTTATACTTGTTTCTCTCTTGGTTGTTTGAAGATCGACTCATTTGGTGAAGTCTTTGTTTTTTGTGCTTGCAATTCTGGCTTGAGCACCAACATCTTTTTCTGAAGATTCTTGGTTGTTCTGAGTATTCAGGACAGAGAGATTTTGCTCATTTTCTCTTTCCTAACTTTATGAGTTGCTTTGCATCCTGATTTTTGCCTGTTTTGTGTTTTTTTTTCTTGATTTCATTGACTAGGTCTTGTTTAAATTTTCGAAGAGTCTCTTTTGATTCTTTGGAGTTTGAGTTTGCTGCAAGTTTGTGCTATTGTACTGAGTTGATTTGTTGAGTTTCTTGTCTTCCTCTTTCTTATATAAATCCTGTTACGAAAGTAGCACAGTTGGCTTAGATAATTTTGTTGAAGTTTTTCTTGAAATTCAAAGTTTGTTTGGCTCAGTAATTAGATAGTTTCTTGGTTTTTTTTGAAGTCTATTTTCTTCATAAAACTCAAAAGCCAAAAAAAACATTTTTTGTTTCCCATTGCTTTTGTTTTGGTTTATGGTTTCTTTTCACTTTTTTGAAGCCTTGTTGAAATATTTATTCTTCAGTTCGTGACTTGGTTAGGAAGGGAGTGTTCTTTTGATTTCGTTCTGTTATATCAAGTATGATTTTGGTGTCTTTATACCTTGAGCTTCTGATTTGGAATTAGATTGGTTGACTGCCAAAAAGTGATTAAACCTTGGTATCATTAGAGATTTCTCTTTTCTTTCTTAGGTCTAGCATCTTAGGATTTGCATGCCATTAGCTATTTGCATTAGGTGCACATAAGCATTTTAGTCTTTTTTGCAACTTTTTGAGGTGTGTGAAGTCTAGTTATCTGAAAAGAAAAAGTAAAAAATATATAGTTTCGTAGAACCTATGTAGAAATCACTCTTCATCGAAAGGAAATCAGTGCATTTTCATATAGTTTGGTTTTCATTGGTTTCTTGTTGCGTCATTCAAACATCATTGGTTTCACTTCCATATGCCCTTGACATAAAATAAAAACCAATTAAAATAAGAGATATAATTTAAAAACAACTAGCAATTTTTGTTTTAAGTGTCATACATCAACTAGCTAGGTTGTAGGGCCTTGGATTAGGTGAGTGGAGAGTTAACTCTCCAAGGCCACTCAAATTTTGAAACATATAAGTTTATTAATGATTGAAATCCAACACCGTTAGGTCGACCGGGAAATCTCTCCTCTAGAGAGTCAAGCGCAAGGGAAAGTGCAGGCAGAGAAGAGAGATACCCCCTCTCTGATTTACTGAATCTTGACCTAAGACCATTCTGCCCAGCTGCAGATATGGATTTGTGTCCTTAGTTGCCCATCCTAGGTATCACACAGGTGACTCTGGGGGGGAATACCCATGGTACCTAAGGCAGACCTTGTATCACTTCCAACAGTACTCTTGGAGGGTGCCCTTGCGAAGCTTGGGTACTTGCACCGGCAAAGACTGTTGTTAGGAGGTCAGCGTAACTGCCTCTGTTACCTTCTCTAGTGGATCTGGGTCGTAATTACCCCAAACTACTTTCGGGAGGTCCTATTTTTCGCTTTCTTGTATTTTGGTGTTTGGTCCTAATCACCCGGAGCGAAAATACTTGAAGGCCGCTTGCTTGGTTGTATCTTAGGGACTTCGTAGTGAGTGCTCTTTGCTCCTAGCTTGCTTAGCTTTATAATTTTTTGATTCTAATGAATATTTTAAAGTGGCTAACCGATCGATTCATCGATCGAGACGGCTTCGTGGGTTGTCTCCCGCGAGTGCTGATCCTTCTTCAAGAAGGCATAGGATTAATTCAGAAGGTGGTTATCACCCAGTGTTATCTGACGCAGTGGAGAGAGATCCTCTGTTAGGGCTTGAATTTTTTGTCACTGGTTTTGGTGTTAGTGTCAGTACTGAGAGGAGTACTCCACCCACTTCGAGAGTTTTATTTCCAAATTAAGAATTAGAAGTAGAGGAAGTACATCAATCTCATGAATCGCTTCCATCTCCTCTTCCTTCTAGTTCTCCGTTGATCATTGAGTACATCGGACCTAAGTCTGAGAGACCCGAGATTCCTTATCCATCACATTCACACCTTTCGATGGCCACGACTAGGAACACAGCTTCGACTTTGAGTGCTGCAAGTATTCAGACTCCTCCTAAATTTGAAGGAGGAGACACTATTGCTATATCTTCAATTGCTGCTAGCGCTGCTATGTTTGGCTCTGGTTATACCCAAACACAGGCTTCTCAATCTGGTCCCTTTTGTTTTGGAATGTCCGTTAGTGGAATTCCTCCATTTTCCTTTTCTATTGCTGCAACTGCATCCACACCCATCTCCTTTATGGCTAGTGGATCAGCTTATTTTCAAGGGTTCCCCTTTGGAAGTGGGCATATTCCTCACTCAAATCCTTCCTTAGGGTCTTTTCCTTTTACTTCCCAGACTCAGAATTTTAATCCATGGTCTAGAGGTCAAAGTTCTACTACCTTCACGGGTTGGAACCCTATCTTTATAGCAGTAGGGGCAGGGAATCAGTTTCTTGTTGGTCACCAAGGGAATTTTCCTGTATCTTCGTCTAGTGCGTATTAGGATTTTTCTCCTTTTTCAAATGCTTGGAATCCCTATCAAGGGGTTTCTTCTTCATTCACTACTTCAGTGGGGGGAACTGGTCCAGTTTATAGTAACTCCATGTTTGGAGGTGGTCCTTCTCCGAATGCTGGGTCACAAGGATTTTCCTATGGCCCAAATTTTTCTACGAACTCTTTCTGGCAACCTAGTGCCTTATCAAATCCAGGGTATTCTTTTTAGAATGTGGAGAACTCATCCTATCAGGGATGGAATTCCCAGGCTCCTCCTCATTTACCATTTCTGGAAACGTTAAACTTTCCAGATTTGTTGAAATTAAACTGATCATTTGTAAAGTCTGTAGCCGAAGTCAGCGAAGGAGAAGAGGCTCATTAAATCCTATATTCCAAATGAATTCCTTTTAGAATGGTTTTTGAAATCATTGCAGCCAAATATTTTGAAGGATGTATCCCTGTCTGGGGTATTTGCCGAGGAACAGGCTATTTTTATAGCCCAACAATTAGAACTAATTTATTCTCAGTCTGGAGTCCTCAATAAAAAAATTTATGATGCTCCTCACTCCAAATTGGACTTGTCCAAAACCAAAACCTGGTCCTCATGGTGATGGACTTATCGGTTCGATCGATAGCGGTGCAGCTAACCTGCTTAACCAATTGCAGTAGTTGTCCATACAATCTGCTTCTTCAGATCCGGATGTACCTTCAGTGCCAACCTCTTCCCAATATTTTTCAATAAATACTGTCCAGACTTCAAACCCCAAAGGAAATCAACAATCCGAGGGGAAGAATAAAGGACGAAATAATAATAGGAAGAAGGGCAAAGATGGGAAGGGCGATGCAAATAACTCCAATGAGCATGTTGGTGAGGGACAAAAGGATAAAAAGAAAGTGAAATTTCCATGCAAGTTATGTATTGGAGATCATCTTACTCACCTCTGTCCTAAAATTCAGGATGCACAGTGCTTTTTAGCTCAACAGGGATCTTCCAGTTCCCAGGCTATGTTAACAAACCCTTTTCCCCAAGGGAAACAGTTAGTTGTTAGCGCGAATCAAAATACTGGAGCTTCCTCTGGAGGCACCCAGGAAGGGGAAACCCCATCAAACATATATATGATGAGTGCTCACGCAGATATCGCTACGAGATCTCATGATATGGTACAGCTAAGTCTTCAAAATCTAAGGGTACTCTTGTTAGTACTGAACCGCTTCACATTATGAGGCCCACTGTTGAGCCCATACCTCGAATGCCAAAATCATATACAAAGCGTACGACAATTAATCCAAATGCCAAGGCTACCTAGAACTACTCTGTTGTAAAATATCTGGCACAGAGTCCTTGTGTTATGTCTTCTCTCGAGGTGCTCTAGCCTTGTCCAGCTCTGCGAAGTTCTCTTCTCACTGCTATTGGGGTTGTTGATCCGAAGAACTCTCTTATGGTTACATTCGATATGACTAATTTTAAAAAGATACTCCCACATCATATGTCTTTCCATATTAGATCGTCATTTCGAAAATTCACTATATTTCGAACGGTAGTTGATGAGGGTGCTTCCACGTGTGTGATGTCTCTCGCATGCTGGAAGGGAATCGGATCTCCCGCAATTGTTCCATCAGCCACTCTTCTCACTGTGTTTGATGGTAATTCTCACAGGCCGCATGGTATTTTCCTGGCTTTTCCCATCTATGTTGCGGGAAAAACTATAAATATAGAGGTTGAGATAGTTGATGCAAGCTTGGACTACAACCTTCTATTGGGGCGAAACTAGATTTATGAGATGGATGCTATTGCATCCTCCTTGTTTCGTATTATTTGTTTCCCTCACAAAGGGAGGATTATCACAGTTGATCAATTGGATTGTTCTCCTGTAGACCCGAATGCATCTACTGACTCAACTATCCCTTTGGTGGATAATTTCAAACCACCTATTGAGAATCTCGAGGTTGGAATTTATTCTTCTCTGATGGGTACTTTCGATATTCCACCTCCTTCAATTCATATAAATGAAATTTCATCCTCTAGGGCTCCTATTCGAAGAGAGTTCTTCAGAACTCATTATTTTTCGAATCCTTGGACCTTACCTTCCCCTACTTCCACATTAGCGAAAGGTCAAATGGGTGGAATGGCATTTCCGATGTCTGCAGCAAATATTTCTTATAAATCTATTGTTGACTCTGCAAAATCCATTCCAGTTTCTCTTTCACCAGAGGAATTGGATGGCGATGTGGCCCCAACTCAGACACTTAGTTCTTCTTCCGCCCAGGATTGCCTAAATACCACTCTTCCATCTGAAGAGGCTATCCTGGAAGCTATGACTGGTGTAGATAGACCCTGGGATGATTTGCATCATCGGTCTTACTTTATACCAGACTTTAATGAAGTTGAATCAAATTTTCCAAGTCCTCAGTCTTCTGGCCCTGTTCACCCAGTCCTGAACCCTTTAGCACTAGCACAGGTTTTTTCTAAAGGGAACATGGTTGTGATTTCTCTGACTATCCCAGTGAACATCTCCAGGAATCCCAATGTTATCAAGAATGTTTTCATCGGAGCTGAATGTTCCCCTGAAGAGATTAAAATCTACATCGATCTCTTTAAAGATTTTAGGGATGTGTTCACTTGGTCTTATGAAGAAATGCCTGGTATATATCCATCTATTGTCAAACATGAGATCAAGATCTACAAAAATGCTAAGCCTATGAGGCAAAAGCTTTGTCCGGTCAACCCTAGGAAGGTTGCAGCTATCAAAGTTGAGGTAGAGAAGCTACTCAAGGAAGGATTTATTTTCCCTGTTTCTTTGACTGAATGGGTTTCTAATCCAGTTCTGGTGGATAAGAAACAAGGGACAATTTTCATTTGCATTGATTTCAGAGACCTTAATAAAGCATGTCCGAAAGATAATTACCCCACACCATTTATAGATCAGGTTATTGATGAGTGTGCCGGTAACGATATTTTCTCCTTCATGGATGGTTTTCCTGGATATAATCAAATTACTATCCGTCCTGAAGATCGGCATAAGACTGCCTTTATTTGTCCCTGGGGTACCTTTGCTTACAAGAAAATGTTGTTCAGCCTTAAAAATGTTGGAGCCACTTTTCAGCGGGCCATGTCATATGCCTTCCACGACATCAAACATATTATCGAGGCGTACTTGGATGATTTAGCTGCTCTTTCTTGCAAGAGAATTGATCATCCTTCTCACCTCCGTCAATTATTTGAAAGATGTCGTTTTTACAAAATAAGGTTGAATCCAAACAAGTGTGTTTTCGCGGTCACATCCAGTCAGTTGTTGGGGTTTATTGTGTCTACGGAAGGGATTCGGGTAGATCCCTTCAAGGTTGAGGCAATACTTCTATTGCCTCCCCCTTCGTCTATTCGTCAACTTCAAAGTCTACAAGGAAAAGATAATTTTCTATGGAGATTTATCGTGAATTATGTCGAAGTTACAAGAGGATTCAGGAGATTATTAAAGAAGGGAGTCCCATTTTTGTGGGATGACTTTGCTCAATGCTCATTTGATGCTTTGAAAAAAGCATTGACCTGTGCTCCTATACTGAGTCCACCTGATTATAGTAGGGATTTCCTCTTGTATCTCGCGACAGCAAAATCTACTATCGGTATGGTTTTGGTTCAGGAGGATGATGCTTTTGCAGAACATGTTATATACTACCTTAGTCGAGGTTTGGTAGGGCCTAAACTCTGGTATTCTCCGATAGAGAAGCTTGCTTTAGCAGCTGTCCATGCTGTGCAATGGCTCAGACATTATATTCTCCTATGAAAAACTTATGTTTTGGCAGCAGTCAATCCATTTCAGTTTGTTCTCAGCAGGCGAGTGATTGGGGGAAAATACAATCGATGGATTGTGATTTTGTAGGAATTTGATCTTGAGTTTATGTCTGCCAAGTCCAAGAAATCATTATTTTTCGCAGAGTTAATTTCTGAGTTGCCCTATGGAGAGGAGATAGTGTATGATGAATCCTTTCCGGATGAGCATCCTTTTCTCATCTCTTCACAGGATCCTTGGTATGGGGATCTTATTATTTATCTTCAGACTGTGAAGTTTCCTTCAAATTTTTCAAAAGATGAGCATTGTAAGTTGCGTCACCTGGCTAAAAATTACTTGATCATCGATGATACTTTATACCGTCGAGGTGTCGATTCGATCTTAAGATGATGCTTAACTCTTGAAGAAGCCGAGGTTGTGTTGAATGATTGCCACGGTGGAGCTTGTGGTGGTCATTTATCCAGGCTTGCTATAGCCCAAAATATCTTGCGTGCTGGATACTTTTGGCCTTCAATTTTCAAAGATTGTATAGAGTCGGTCAAACGATGTCATCTGTGTCAAGTGTGTACTCAAAATATGTGCGCTCATCCAGCTCTGCTGTTCCCAATTGTCACTGTCTGTCCTTTTACAAAGTGGGGTATTGATTATACTACTTGTAACCTGCCTTCGGCTAAAGGTCACAAGTACATTATTGTAGCAGTAGACTACTTCATGAAGTGGGTCAAGGCTATGCCTACTTTTGGGAATGACGGTGAGACAGCAGCTCTTTTTCTCTTCAATCAAGTTATTTCTCATTTTTTTATTCCTAGAGAGATTGTCATTGATCATGGCAGTCATTTTCATAAAAGCATGATGGCTGAGTTAGCTCTCAAATTGGGTTTCCGGCAAGAGAATTCATCTCCTTATTATCCTCAGGCCAATGGGCAAGTGGAAGCCGTGAACAAATCCTTGAAAACCATTCTTCAACGGACAATTGATAAAGCTAGATCTAACTGGAATATTATGTTGTATCTTGTGCTTTGGGCATACCGGATGTCAGTAAAAACTGCAACTGGTTTTAATCCATTTCAACTAGCTTACGAGTTGGAATCAATATTCTCCATCGAGTGTGAGATTCATTCTCTTAATTTGGTTGTAGAACTTCTTCCTGACACTTCTAGTCTTGAAGAACGACTCCTTCATCTGGAAGATCTTGATGAGTAGCGTCGAGATGCTGCCACGATGAATGAAGCACATAAGAAATGGGTACAAGTTCAGTACGATAAAGTGGTCAATCCTAGGGTCTTCTCTGAAGGTGACCTTGTTCTGGTTTATGTCCAGGAAAAGGATGCCCTAGGGGTAGGTAAGTTAAATTCTATGTGGTATGGCCCCTTCATTGTTAAAAAGTTCCTCAAAAAAGGAGCTTATACCTTGGTTGATTTTGAGGGAAATGAGTTAGCGGAGCCCAAAAATGGGCTCTATCTGAAAAGGTGTTATGCCTAGGCCTTGGCCTGACATCTTGCTTTTTGTATATATTTTTGTTTTTATTTTTGTACATGTCTAAGTTTTTTGGTCTATGAGGTGATGGTGATTTTTTTTAATCTGCTTTGGCAAGTTGCATTGGATATCATGAGTCATTATGGTTTCACCGATGGTGCTAGTAGGCACACCCGGAACTTAGCTTCCGCGGCTTGGGTACTTTATTATCCCTCTGGTCAGCTGTTAGTTTAAAGAGGGGTCTGCATTGGTCCTGCTTTCAATAATGTAGCAAAATACACTGTAGTCATTTATCTACTCTCAGAAGAAATATCTTTGGGTGTTGATTCGTTGGTAGTATTCTTGGACTCCCAGCTGGTGGTGTCACAGTTGAAAAATATATATCAGTTCCGGAATCCTTTCTTGTTTCGATTGTTTTTTAGGGTACGTTTATTGCAAAGATCATTTCAATTTATAACGTTTATTCATATTCCTTGAGCTAACAATCACATGGCAAATTCATTAGCTAATCAGGCAATTTACTGGCATATTATTCATTCAATACTTTAAATCAAATCATCAAAATCATCATACATTTTCAACCATTTGTTTCATCACATCATAAACCGCTGTATTTATGTATATATCATCAGAATGTACAAAAAACTATAAAAAAAATTGGACCCATCTTTCCTACAAAATTAGGGCTTATGCCCGATCATGTTCAGTCTCAAAAATATAATATAGTCATCCAATAAAATCTATGGTCCTTGTCCAACATTCGTGTTCCTATAGAACACGATCGAAATAGCCACACAGCGAAATAACCGCACCCAGTCTCGTGGTACCCCGACTACCCGTCTCTGGATAGCCTCTGGCAAGTCTTCTACTGCAGACATAAGCACATGGCGAGTTAAAATCTCCAAGTTAATCTGAATGGCATGTAGGGTCCTATCAGGGTCTTCAGCTTATGCTTCGCCTCTGCGACGTTTGTGCCGTGGGTATCCTTCAGGACGAACTGGTCCCATATCTGTATCATGGTCATATAATTTTGTTAGTCATTTGGAATCCAATCAAAAACATGTTTGTTTTTCATTTTTCACATATATATTGAAAAAAATAAAAAAAATCAATCAAATATTGCAGTCTTACCAATAACACCCCATGTTGTGCCGGGTGGAAGGACTAAGTCTGGATCACCGCGAAAATCCATCCCAGCATAGGGATAGTCATCCACTACAATAATTTGTTCTTCCCACCATTGGAAGAACTCATCATCCCATGTAGTTCGGGGAACTTTACTTCCCCCCAGTTTCTTCATCAGATCAGCCAATCGGGCTATTCTTGGATCTTTAGGGCTGCTGATGGAAGAGATAACTTTGGGTCGAAGCCCAGGAATATTCTTAAAGAAGAATGTCATCAAAATGGTTCCATACCCGAAATGATTTGTTTTAGCTTTCCGGATGGAGGATAGTTTTTTTTTCATGTTTGTCAGAAGAGTTGTACACCAATCAAAGAGGTTCACTAAGCATTCCACAGCTATACTCATCTGTGTTCTCAATTCCTGGTGCAAGGAAGTAGATCATGCCACCCTGCCAATGGTAAAGAGGAAAATTTTCATATGCAACTTTGATAAATCTTTGATTGTGATTTGAGTCCCTACTTTTTGAGACCCCTCTACACAATAGATGCAGACATAATCCTCAACTGTAAGCCCTCCCAAAGGCTTGCCATGTAAATCTACTGGATCTCCTCGTCGGGAGATTCCAGTAATAAAGTAAATGTCTTCCACCTCTATATGTATAGGTATTTGATCAATCATGAAACAATCTTCCTCTGATTCCCAATGATTCACCAGCATTTCAAGTAACTGGACGTTACTTTTCATATTTTTCATTTTGAAGAATTTGAGTAAACCACAATTTCGGAGGATATTGAGCGAATTTTGATCCCCCATGACCTCTTGGTCAATGGCACTGTGCTCACATTCTCTCCAAGAGATAGTCATCCTGTAAAAAATAATTCAATTTGTCATTAGGTTCATTTTTTACAATCACGGTCTACGCATACGCGACTTCCCTTTTGGACAGTCGCGTATCATACGCGGGTTCGTCCACATGAACCCGCGTATACGCAGAATGATAAATCAAAACAAATATTTTCAACGGTGAAAAATCAAATTTTTTAATCTATTAATGGATGAAATTAATCACAAAGATGAATTTAAGGCTTACTTGACTAATCCGACAAAGTTTGATGGTTGTTTGCTCCTGATTTGAGGAAAGAGGTTTTTTCTCCAAAGCTCTTTCCTCTAATTCAACAAAGTAACAATGAACCAAATATGAGGTAAAATGTGTATTTATGCCCAGAAATTGAAATTTTTTTGAAATTTTTCATTATGCTTATTTTTCACATCTGTATTAAGCTGCATAAACTTGTTGCTTGTAAGTGTTGGGATGGGTATATTTTCAGGTACATTTTGTTGACTTTGAGATTTTTTTTAGTTTTCGAATCCATGACCGCTGACCTGTCATGGCAGGGATATGATCTTAACTGGCATATAGGTTAGGGAATCCACTTTCTGTTGCATTATGCATTCTAGCCTCCACTTTGATCACTTGCCATAGGGTCGATCCCATCATGTCATGAGTACTTAACCCATTTCACTCGCCGATTATTTAATCATGACTTGGTGGTAGAGCCTTCCTTTACATGGGCTTCCTAGTTAGTTCCTCGCTAATACTTGTTGCCCAATGCTACACTTTATGTAGGCTCGGGAGTCCTCTTTAGTCCCGCCACAACTTATATGTTGAAGCTTCATTCTTCTTCTTCTTCATTATCATTTTTCTGGCTATTACCCTAGAGGCTCCCCGGCATTATTGAGTTGCATTACTGCATTGCATATTGACTACTTGTTTATCTTGGCCTTTAGCCAGCTTCATTTGGACTCGATGTTTAAGCCATCTTTTGACCTTGACTCTCTGTACAAAGTTAGCCATTTCCAAGCACTTAGCTATCGTGACTTGACAACCTTTTTACCCATGGATGGAACGCTCCTTTGAGTATCGCTTACCAGTTTCTGCCACCTTGCATTGAGCATAGGATTGTTCCTATCCCAGGAACTAGTGCATCTGTTTCCTGATACTCGTTCTATCCATTATACCATAGCATTATTTTATTCTTTTTCGGGATTACTATATGAAAAAGACAAAAAAATGAAATATGTTAAAAAGAGCGGGAACGGGATGTTACTTCATATTTTGATGGCAGTTACAGTATCAATTTGTCGCCCTTGAACAAAGCACATAACACTATGTCTTTTCCTCATTTGGGATGGTTTTAGTTATTGGCCTAGACGATGCCATAACCTTGTTTCACGAGTCAGTTCTCCCGCAATTGGTTATCTCTTCCAATCATATGGAGAGTTTGTTTTTGCCTCCTACATAACAGAATTATACAGTGTCATTATTTACTACCATGGTCATCATGAGTCGTGCTTTTGTTCAAGGGAAGTTAACCCTGACTCGGCCATTCTGCGGTGTCTCTTGACTTATTGTTTAGGCCTTCCCGGTTTTGTCAGTATCTTGTACTATTACATCAGATGTTTGGTCTTCTGCTCGTGCTGGTTTGAGAAGGTCTCCATTGACTTCTTACTGGCGGGTTTGTCTCTTATCGACTACGACATCTTGCTCTAAGAGTAAACCTAGAGCTGCACCCTGGCCCTATTTACATCATTGATAGGTGACCTTGTGCTTAGCATTTGATCATCATTATGGGTCTTTGACTGAGTGGTTTTCCTTGTGTTCAACGTCAGAATACATTATCACACTTGGGATTCGTGCAGTACCTTGATTTCAATTTGAGCCTATCGGTGGATATCTCGCCTCTTTGTCAGCTTTCATTATTGGTTGGTTCAGAGGGTTT
Organism: Pinus albicaulis; assembly: GCA_034641835.2. Lineage (NCBI taxonomy): Eukaryota > Viridiplantae > Streptophyta > Pinopsida > Pinales > Pinaceae > Pinus > Pinus albicaulis. The sequence continues at coordinate 1,010,166,506 of CM076577.1, read as the reverse complement.
CTTCCATGCGCTACCTTCATCTTGTGCATTTCGGAAATCTACTTCGCGTTGGTTCCTTCACTCTACTTCGTCTAATTCCTTCCAAATCTTAGCCTGTGGGTTACACTCGCGCTGGACTGATGTGGGATGCCTCAATGTCTTCCTTCCAGCAGATCTTTTCCCATCGACTCCAACTCATTGCTCTGGGAATAAGGTCTAGAGTCTTTTTGTCAGTACCTCAGGGTTTGCAGTCATTAGTGGCATACTCTTCGCTATCGACAGTGAGGATTCATTATTGCCTCCTCATTGATCGATTCTTACAATTGTTCGACTTCAACTCATTTATTCGCACTTGTTAGATTGTACTGGGGCACCTTGACACTCATTATCATTATCGGTGGGTTGTCTCGCATTTGTTAACAGTTTACATTATTGACCAGTAATCAAACGATTTCTCACATGGTCAACCTCAGTTCATTTATTCCCATTGTGTAGAATTATTCCATAGTGATCAGGTGAAGAACTCGGGTTTGCATCAGCATGCTTCGGTTCACTTTTGACATTTCATTCAGTTTCTGCCAGTGACGTCATTCACCCTTATATGTTGCAGTTTCAGTACAGCAACATCTTATATGTTGGCACCTGAGTTGCACGATTGTACCATGTATTCCACCTCTTATGGTTTGGTACCTGGAGAATTAGTTACTTGTGTGATCAGATATCTATTACAGCATCATTGATCGTATTCTATATGTGATACTTGCACTTGATTCTCGACTTGTACTTCTAGGCGATGCTCAAATGATTCATTATGTACTTTCCAGTTCAGCTATACTTGTATGCATTTTGGATCTATAGAAATGCTTTTCTTTCACTGAGCATGGGTATGCCCACCTCAAACATGTGCTGACTCTCTGACTTCTTTCATTGGTTTTTGACAAGATGAAATCTGGTGACGTCCTCTCTTATCTTCGCAAGGTTCTTTCTATGCACATAATATATTTCGGCCATCATGTACCCCTTCTTACCTCATATATTAGGGGGCATCTGTTATAGCATCATTTTTCACCCTCATGTGAATAATGATTGTCTCTTTGGCCTTGGGCAACCTCTCCCCCCAGACTTGAACAAATTAATAAAAAACAGTGTTAAAAATCCCATATGTGGTTATTCCTATACTTTTCCGCGTATATACGCGAGTTCGTTCATACTTTTCCGTGTATGCCATTTAAATCATTAAAAATATATATAAATTCCTTATTTTTGAGGCAGGGTGATGGTTATTCCCGTAATTCAACCACCCCAGCCCGTGGCCCAACTGTTTCCAACTACTGAAACTACTATGAGGGAGTATAAAAGCCCCTCATGTGTATGGCCTAAGGGAGAGAGAAAATTATAGACATTATACTCTGTTGGATCCCTATTTCAAGTCTGATGTTCCTGTGCCTCCTGCACTTCCTAGGTATATTCAGGAAACCCTTGTTTCCTTGAAGATGATCATCATCCTATATGACATCTAGTGTGCACACATCTTGGAAGAATCCTAGCAAGGTGAGGGCTGGACAGATCCAGAGGACGGTCTACTCGAAGGTCGTGGAAGGATTCAAGTGATCTCTCCACTTTCTATTATTGTACATGCCATTTATAATAAGAAAAACCATCTTGTTCCCGAATATTCACGTGTTTATATCTCTTTATATATGTGTAAATATTGTTATTTGAATATTCAGTATTGCTTATATGATATTATACATGAATTATACTAACATCTAGGAACAATATATGTTGTACAACTAGTGTTTCGTGTTTGTTCTTTCTTGATTTACAGGTTACGAAGCACGAGGAGTTACTAGGGGTTTGAACCCCGCGGGATCTACATCAAACGTAGGACTTTCAGGTAAGTTCCGCAACTGATTAAATCTAGTTTTCAGCATAAAAGATAGGTTAATTGAGTCCTTCTTGAATGGTATGCCCCTGATCCGTGAAGGTTGCCGACCCAAAAGCCTTTAGGGAGTTATTTCCCGAAACACTCATGCCGAGATTCACAGTGAAACAGAAGGGTATGAACAAAGCCTTCAGACTGTTGAGCACGTAAGTCCCGACCCTTCGAGAGAGGGAAATTCTTGCAATTTGCAGGAAAGAAAGGGAGAAACCAACAATGTAGTACAATTAAAAACTCCAAAGCCTGCATCCCCTGAGAGAGTGGTTGAGACAGAGACACCCAGTATCCCAGATCGGGGAAGTGATGTAAGGCCTCCTCCAAATCCACTCCCGAATTCCACTCAAATTATTCTCCCAGATCAAGAAATCCCTAAATATTATTGGCACATCTTTGATGAAATGGTGAGCAAGCAAAACCAGAGGTAGACATCAACATTGGAGTATCCCATTATTGATCCAGCCACAAATGCCCCTATGAAAGTTATTCCATTACAAAACATCCCCACCTTCCATGGGCTAACCTCGGAAGATCCAAATGCATTATTATTTGAATTTGATGTCTTTTGTAGGGGATATGACTACACCACTGACCCTCATAAACTAAATTTATTTCTCTCTAATTTGAAGGGGACAACATTACGTTGGTTCATGGGGCTCGGTAGAGGAACCATTAATAGTTGGGATCAAATGAAAAACTCTTTTCTTAACAAATATCAAGAATATTGTTGGACTCAAGAACTAAAAGATGAAATCTTCAATATGTCTGCAAGAGACAATGAGACATTATAAGAATACGTTGAAATATTTCAATATAATTTGCAAAGATCTCCATATACTACATTGTCTAAAGATATTTTAAAAGCAACAATGATTAAAGGAATGAAAGAAGAATGGATCGAAACACTTAATATAATAAGAAAAGGGGACATCTATCAAGAATAATATGATGACATTATTGCATTGTGCATCAGGTGTTCTCGAGGTAGTACACAAAGTAGGCCAACCGACGGGATTCAGCTACAAGGAATTATAAACAATCAGGTGGAAACGTGACGAGAGCAGAATTCGGTAATATTTTAGAAGATTTTAAAACCAATATCTTGGGCACCCTCATAACGTAGCTAGATGTCCTACAAGCCAAGTAGAAGCAAGCTATAGCAGAACAAAACTTGGCTGTCTTTTTCCCACGCTGTCGGAAGAAGCACAGCCAGCGGGAATGTCCATTAGACATGGTCCAGACATGTGTTATTTGTACCAAGGACCATGCCACTAACCATTGCCCTTCACTTCCAGGGTTGAAAGCTATTTTTAAAGAGGCATAAGAAGAAACATAACCATTGTATCTAATTAATCAACATCGAAAATTGCAATCACGACCAGGTTGCCACAAGACCCACCTCAGTTCTTTTCTCCTCCACAATTTAATCAATAGAACCCTACAACAACATGGCATATCCAATCACCTTTTTCTGCCTATCCATCCCAATAATTTTCCATGCCTCCTTGGCCAACACAACCCTCTTAAGGTAATAATTGATCAATTTTTCCTTTTTCTCCCCCTTACTGGAAAAATAATCCATATCAGTCCCAGTCACCTGCCTCCACTTCCCATAATACAAATTGGTCTCAAAACTGGCAGCGACCCCTGGGAATGACAAATTTACCTATGTTAACAGGGGCTCGTAATCAACCCACATTACCAGATCCATACCCAATCCAACACAATCCTCAGCCTAGTATGCATCCTCAACTACCATCTCAACCCAATCCTAATCCCAATAACGGATCGGTTCAGCTAATCCATATTGTTGAAAACCCAAACCCCGAAACTGAATAGAAGCAATGCAATGAACTTAGGCTGAGATCAAAGCATGTTATTTCACTTGAAGAAGATATGGCCCTACCACAACTTGAGTCTAAAATTCCAACAGTACCTAAACAATCAACTATGAAAGAAACAGAGAGAGAGCAGGGGAGGGACACAGTTGACCAAAAATACCCTGAAAATATTATTATTTCCTCCCCTCCATTCCCTGAGATATTAGCACTGCTTAAACCAATAGTCTCTTCAGATTTTGATCTCATATGGGCATTAAAAAATATTTGCATTAAAATTCCTCTTTTGTATGCTATACAAGACATTCCTATCTATGCCAAGACAATTAAAGAGCTGTGCGGAAAAAAACAGGTGAGGAAAGAAAAAATTGTACCAACTGTTCATGTAGTGGGAACACTGTCAGACTTACTCTTGGGTAAAGAAACACCAGCAAAATACGAGGATCCAGGAAACCCCATAGTTACATTAAAAATCTCTGGCCACTCCTTTTCAAACACATTAGTTGACTTGGGGGCGGCCATCAACATCTTAACTACAGAAACCTGCGAGAAGTTAGGTATAACAACGTTGGAACCCACATCTACCTTGTTGGAACTTGCTGACAGATTTGTTATCAAACCAGAACGTATATTACAGGACATCCTGGTTTCTGTGGACTCATGGGAGTACCCGACAGACTTTTTAGTTATTAACCCAAAAATTAGGTTAGATGGACACCCCCTGATACTGGGAAGACCTTGGTTAGCAATAGTCGATGCTTACATAGGTTGTCCAATAGGCAGCATGACCATTGCTAGAGGTGATTTCATAAAGAATATTGTCATATACCCCCTGCCAAACCAAGTCTTCCCACTGTAAATACTCACAAAAAATCACATACATACTGGGAACAAAACATCTATTCACCACTGACAATAGTTGAAGCACTCGAATTCAAAGATCAAACTGAAGACGATGTAATCAATAACTTCATAAATCAGCCATCTACTTCAGAAAAATTAAAGTGCCAAATGTTAAAATAAGTTATTGACAATGAAGCACAGGAGGACCCCTTAGCAGACATTGATAACCAGCACATACCCATGACTGTTTTTTGCAACAACATGCCAATTGAAATTGAGCCAGGAAAGGTTTTAAATATCAATCGTAGTCTAAATAGTAACCAACAGCAAAAGCTAGTTAAGGTTTTACAAAAATATAAAGGATAATTTTCTTGGGGCTACCCAGACATGAAGGGTATATATTCTTAACTATGCACACATCACATTTATATTGACAAAGATGCTTGGCCTATTCGGTAGCCTCAGTGGAGGTTAAACCCGCATTTGAAGGACATGGTAAAAGATGAATTGCAAAAGCTGCTAGATGTAAACTTCATTTATCCTATTTTAGACAGCAAATGGTTCTCTCCTCTAGTAGTCTTTCCTAAGAAGAATGGTAAGTGGCGAATCTGTGTGGATTATAGAGAACTGAATAAAGCAACACATAAATACCACTTCCCCATCCCTTTTATTGATTAGGTCCTTGATACATTAGCAGGAAAGTGGTTCTTCTCTTTCCTTGATGGTTTCAGTGGTTATAATCAAATCCAGATAGCCCCTGAAGACCAGGATAAAATGACCTTTACTTGCCTCTGGGGTACATTTTCCTATAGGGTATTTCTGTTCGGTTTATGCAATTCCCTAGCAACATTTCAAAGGGCCATACTTAGCATCTTTTCTGATTTAATAAATGAAGGGCTCGATATTTACATGAACGAATTTACTCCATATGGACATGACTTTGATCAAGCATTGCAAACACTAGAAAAAGTATTGGAATGATGTATTGCTACCAGATTATGTTTGAGCAACGAAAAATGTCATATGATGATGACCGAAGGAGTAAACCTAGGACACTACATCTCTGCATCTGGAATAGAGGTAGATCCGAAAAAAATAGAGGTAATTATTTTATTAGCCACACCTTGTACTCAGACAGAGGTACGTAGTTTCCTTGGGTATGCAAGGTACTACTGTAGGTTTATAAATAATTTCTCACAAATTGCTGCACCCTTGTATGCATTAACTGGAAATGTTGAATTCCATTGGTCTGACAGATGTGACACTGTTTTTTCAGATTTGAAGAAACTGGTCTCGACTGCACCAGTCTTACGTGGCCCCAATTGGGAGCTACCTTTTCACATTTCCTCAGATGCATTCGACACAGCGAAAGGGGCAGTTCTCAGTCAAGAAGAAGACAAAAATCCCTACGCTATTTACTATATCAACAAGAATCTCACTCCTTCTGAATTAAACTATACAGTGACTGAAAAGGAGTTCTTGGCTGTCATTTATGCTATTAATAAATTTAGACATTATATAACTGGCTATCAAGTATTCATGTATACCGATCACTCTGCCATTAGATACTTAGCTAATAAACCTATTACAAATGGAAGAGGGACTCGTTGGTTGTTGCTTTTATAGGAGTTTGACATAACTATCAAGGACCACCCAGGGAAAGAGAACGTAGTTGCAGATTTTTTATCTAGAGTTCCAAAGTCGTATGACCCACTAGCGGTGGACAATCAGTTCCCTGATGAGAATTTGTTTGTTTTAGCAATAAAAACGCCATGGTACATAGATGTAGCAAATTATCTGGCAGTAGGAAAGCTACCAAGACACTTTACATCAACGGAACAAAAGTTGATTGTTCAGCGTAGTTTTAGATTCTCCTGGATCGGTGGATATATTTTCCATACAGGATTTAATATGCATATACGCAGATGCATCTGAGAAGACGAAATTTATGACATCGTAAGGGCCTGTCATGCTGAATCATGTGGTGGCCACTTTGCAGATCGCAGGATGAGGCACAAAGTATTTCAAATGGGCTATTATTAGCCTACAATTTTTAAATATGCCAAGAAATATGTCCAAGCCTACGATAGTTGCCAAAGAATGGGTCGCCCTGGCCATTCTGACGAAATTCCATTGCAGCCACAGTTAATAGTGGAACCTTTTAAACGGGGGGAAATGGACTTTGTTGGACCATTCAACCCACCATCGAATCAGAAAACCTACATAATGGTTGCCACAAATTATGTGGCGAAGTGGGTAGAAACATTGTCTTTATCGAGAGCTAAAGAAGAATTTGTGATCAATTTTCTTTTTGAGCTATTTGTGCGATATGGCTTACCTTGGGAAGTGATAACTGATAGAGGGGCACATTTTGTGGGAAATAAAATCACGGCCACTTTGAAGAACCACCATGTCACCCATAGAGTCACCTCTCCCTACCACCCGCAGGCGAACAGGCAGGTCGAAAGCACCAACAAAGTTCTTGAGGCAATTCTCACTAAAAAAGTCTCAACACATCGTCGAGATTGGGCTACTAGACTACCAAAGGCCTTGTGGGCTTATCGCACAACATGGAAAAACACCATTGGATATTCTTTGTACCATCTGGTATTTGGAAAGCAACCAATTTTTCCTATTGAATTTAAAATAAAGACACTAAAAACAGCTCAGGAAGTGGGGTTGGATTTGAAGGAGGCCCAAATTAGAAGACTACAGCAAATAAATGAATTAGATGAAGCACGGCTACTTTCTCTACAGTGCACTACAATTATTCAACAGCAACGATCTAAGTGGCATGAAAACCTCAACAAAAAGAAGACGTTCTAGAATGGATATTGGGCACTCCTCTACGACTCCAGATTCCAAGACTTCCCGGTAAGTTACAAACAAGGTGGCTTGGTCCATATGAACAGCTACATCGGGTGCACCTCTATCATAAACCACTTACAAAAGAGTCTTTCTGCCAGTAGGTGCATGACGACCCCACCATCCAAATTTTAGCTACAGGGGGTGATGGCCCGACAGCTTTAAGTTCATAAAAAATTGTTATTCCCTCTTGTAAATATTGTATATATTTTTCCTGTAATTTATAGTTTTTCTCATTCTTGTACATTCCATCTCTTCTTCATGCTCACAAATGCATTATTTTTATTTTTTTTCTTTCTTTTGTATTTTTGTTGTTTAAACCTTTGAACAGCTGTTATTCAATCCAATTGAACAGCTACTATTCAATCGAATTGAACAATTGTTGTTCAATTCAATTGAACGGCTGTGTTTTTTAGTGTGTTTATTTTTGTTGTTCAAACCTTTGAACAATTGTTGTTTAATCCAATTGAACAGTTGTTGTTCAATCCAATTGAACATTTGTTGTTCAATTCAATTGAATGGCTGTGTTTTTAGTATGTTTATTTTTGTTGTTCAAACCTTTGAACAGCTGTTGTTCAATCCAATTGAACAGTTGTTGTTCAATTCAATTGAACGACTGTGTTTTTAGTGTGTTTATTTTTTCTGTTCAAACCTTTGAACAGTTGTTATTCAATCCAATTGAATAGCTATTGTTCAATCGAATTGAATATCTGTTGTTCAATTCAATTGAACGCCTGTGTTTTTAGTGTGTTTATTTCTATTGTTCAAACCTTTGAACAGTTGTTGTTCAAACCAATTGAATAGTTATTGTTCAATCGAATTGAACAGTTTTTGTTCAATTCAAATGAACGGTTGTTTTTTTGCGTGATTTTACTTTTGTTGTTCAATCAATTAAACAGTTGTTGTCCAATCGAATTGAACAACTGTTTTTCAATCGAATGGAACGACTGATTTCTTTTCTAAGCATGTTTTTTGTCTTTTGATTATTTCTTTTTTAATATCCACTCCTCCTTTACACATCCTCGCCATAAAAGCCATTTTTGGAAAAGGAATTGGCACCTGAAGAGGAGAAAAGCAATGATATTACTAATATTATGATCTTTTGAAATTTTGATGGAAATCTCTACTCCAGAAGCTGACATGGTTTATCCGTATAATGAAGGGTTGGATATCTCATGTTCAGACATATTATTAAAAAATTCATTGTTGGAAATACTGGGGGGAGGGGGGGGGGGTGAATCAGTATTCCTTTCAATTAGAGCATTAGTTAATCTTCAATTATTATCAGTGTTTGTACAATGATAGCAGCAAACAAGAGGAACACAAATGCACATAGTTTTAAGGTGGAAACCCACTCTGGGACAAAAACCACCTAATTCTTTTCTAATAATTCTTTAATATTCAACTCTAATTGAAAATAAAGCTCCAACTTCCTAGAATCTAGAAAAGCATTATTCTCCAGCTCCCACTGGATGGATGCTCCAACGCCCGAGATTCTTCAGTAGTCAACTGAACGGATGCCCCAACACCCAATGAGCTACAACTCACCCTAGCACCACCCTACTACCTTATAGAAGAATAAAAGAAGAATGGACTCACGTACCAGGGAAAATGGCCCAGTTTACAATGATATAGAATGATGTAGAAGAAGAAGATATACTATACCAGAACCCCAACTTTGACACAACCACCTAATGATGATCCTAGACCTCCCAACACTTCCTCTTCAACCCTTGGCGGATAGATACTAGTACAATTTGTACAATAATATATTTACAATGACTTAGTACAATGATACCTTTACAATGATTGTATGCAGTGCTGCCCACTTGAAGACTTCATATGATGAACTTATTGCTGCTGTTATGCACCTTGGTTGCTACTCTTGTCATGCTACCCTCTATTGCACCTTTCTTTTCTTTGTTGCCGTAGAAAGTTTGGTCCTTTGCAACCCTTGACAACACATGATCTAGCTTTTTCTTGCCTTCTAGGAGCTCGATATTGAATCTGGTGTATCTCTCTTATTTCAAATCCTCGATATCTTATATTCGGTCCTGTAGTATTCCTCTGAGTCATCTTTCCAATGCCACAAATCTGACCCAATTTGGATTCTTCAAGAGAGAGTTATACCCAATCTCTCACAATGCCCTAATTATGGATTGTTTTAGAAGAGTGCACTTGTACGGCGTGACACGTGTCATTGTTTCTTCATTTGGCTCTGAAATTGATAGAGAAAAAATTACAGACTGTTCACTATCTACCAATTTTTATGAAATTCCAATCCAATACTCAGAAAGAGAGTTATGACAAATTTACCAAGGTCACTTCTTTGAGATTAATTTCAGGAGCCTGCAAAAATCCTAACTTCCACAGATCATATCTCCAAAAATATTGCGCACCTTGATCTGAAATTTTTACATCAGCTTCCTCAGGATTTCGGCTTCGCCTCATAAAAAGACTAAACCTACACGAAAAATTTCTTCGTAGAAAAAAATTTAGAGCGCAAATTTTACAATGACATGTTTCAGATGGCGAAATCCCTTGCCTAAGGAGGAAATGAAGATCACAATTTATATAAATGCTTAAGTTGAGAGGGGCTTAAACAAGTGAACGTGGGAGGGATTTTAGGAGCTTAAAAAATATTAATTATGACTCTTCAATGACCCATGCCCCAGCCCCATGGGGTTTATCCCACTAACTGGGGGTACAAACTTCAAACATGAATATCTCTCAAACCATGAAGAATTACATGGCGTGCCATATATCAACGGAAACATCTCGACAAGTAGAAACCATCAAAATCATTATTGACCCAAAATATATTAATTTGGTAGGTCAAAATTCCCATTCAATATGGGGTTATCCCCTGGTCTTTGCTAGCACTGACAGCATCAATGACAACCGTCCATGATCAGCAATCTCCCCCTTTGGGGTTGATGGAAACACAAGTACTCCCCCTGCTGATCATGACACCTCTTCCTACAACATTCTCTCCCCCTTTGACATCAATGGCAAAGGGTAACTCCCACGAAACACAACCATCATGGACCTGTACACACTTCCACTTCCCCTGACACACTACCATCCTGCAGACCTGTAATCTACTTCCACTCCCCCTTTATATTCTGAAAAAGGAAAATTAATGAGAACATCAGAGAATCCCAAGCTTCTGGTGAAGATATTCCAATGTTGGTGAATATTTAATATGTGACTCTTTTGGTGGTGCTTGGAATCTTGCTACTTGTCCAACTTCTTGCATAGCATCTAGTTGGGAGGCTGTTACATATAGAATACTACTAATCATAGATCTATACAACCTTTGGTCCACATCCTTAAATGAGTCATCTACGCTCAATTTGCAACCTATTACCATTGGAGTAAGGATGGGTTTGCAATCTTCCATTTTAAATTTCTTGAGCATTTCCTTGATGTGCTTGGATTGACATATAAATGTTCCTTTCCCTTGTTGAGATATTTGAAGCCGTAAGAAGTATGTCGGCTCACCAAGTAAAGACATATGGAAATCACTTTCACCTTTGTAGCAAACTTATTACTGAGTCGATCATCATTGCTACCAATTATTGTATCATCCTCTTTAGCTATTAGACATGATTTAGTTGCTTTATCCAAAACATATATGTCGTTTGAAGCTCGACTTGCTATAGCCACAATTTCACCATACAATCCTTTCCTGATTTCACATTTTGTGGAGTTGAATAGTATTTTGTGTCCTTGATGACACATTTTTCCAACACTGAGCAGATTGTGATTCATGTTTTCAACCAATAGAACATTATTGGCTAGAGAATCTTTGCTTCCGAGAGTGACAGTACCTGATCCTATAGCATTTGAAGATCCATCATTTCCAAAGGACACGGTTCCATCCTTCTTCTCTTTCGGAGATACAAATTTATTTCTATCTCCAGTCATATGTGTTGAGCAACCGCTATCAACATACCACACATCTTTGTTCCTTTGAGCCTTGAGAGTGAGAGAACAATTATCATTCTTCTTCTTCTTCCATGTTCGTTCATTCTGTGGCTTCGAAGATTCTTTTGGAGGATTTTCAAGTCTACAATCTTTGGCTATGTGTCCAAAGTTTCGACATTTTTAACATTCAATATTATTTCTTAAATGTTCAAATCTATTGATGTTTCATTGAGCCCTAGGAGGTTCATATTTGACAGATCTCCTGGAATTGTATTCGTTCCTAGGAGTCGTGCAACATTCTACAGCTTTATGACCAAATTTTCCACATTAATAGCAGTAGCCATAAAAAATATGTTGGTATGTTTGGATGGAAATTTTCATCGAGGAATTGTCTTCCAAGGTTGTTCTTGCGAATCTTGTCCAATGAAGTCTACATGCATGTCAGATCTCATAGGTTCATTGTATTTTTTTGTAGAAGGTCCTGCTTCTTCTTCTTTGTAGCCGATGCCAATTTTGTCGTTGTAAGATCATTTATTGTTGATGAGTTCTTCCAATGCCCTTGAGCTTTTGGCATAGTTTTGGATAGTTTTTCCTTTCTTCACTTCCTCACGCAGCGAAACTACTTCAGCTTCTAATTCTTCCCTTCCTTGGTTTCCTTCTTCCAACTTCTTTTGAAGTGACTCTTCAATGCATTTGTGTTCTTCAAATTCAATTTTGAGACCTTGTACTTGTTCTTCAAGAGTATTGGAACGGATCTTCTCTGCCTTGAGATCTTTTGTAAGCTTGATTGCTTCCTCATAAAATTATTCTATGGTCCATCCTTGTTCTTCGTTGTTTGATACCTCTTGTTTATTTTTCTTGGGTTTATTGTGCTTGGCCATAAAAAATACTCTCTCATTGGCTTCTTCTTTGCTGTCACTTTCTTCATCAGATGATGAGCTATCTTCTTTAGAGAGAAAGTTCCTTTTGGATCCTTGCTTGTTGAATTTCTTAAAGCCTTTCTTTCCTTTTGAGTTGCCATTACTTTTTTTTGGACATTTTGCTGCAAAATTCCCAACCTCATTATAGCTGAAACATATCAATGGAAGTTTACCTTTGAATTGTCCCTTACCAATTTGTATTTTTCTTGTGAAGTAAGCATATTATTCATTTGAAAGACCTTCTTCATCATCTCCATTTTCTTCACACTTGCAGGTAAATGTATTTTCAATTGAAGGTTGTTTATCCTTACTGGTTTTCTTAGATGCAACGAACGAAATTTCTAGATGCGAAGTACTCTCTTCTTCATCAAGTCTCATTTCATATGCTATGAGAACTCCATGTAATTCCTCTTTTCTGAGTTTGTCCAGATTTGCACTGTATTTAAGACCGATACCTTTGGGTTGAATCTCCCTGGTAACGTTATAAGAATCTTCCATATAATAGTCTTCTCGTCAACTAGCTCTCCCAATCCTTCCAGAGTATTGGTTATTTCATCAACGTATTGAAAGTATGCATCAATGTTGCAATCTTCTTTCATTCTAAGTTGCTCAAATTTTGCTCTATAGATTTGAAGCTTTGCTTCTTTGACATTTGAGTCACCTGCATATATATTCTCAAGCTTGTCCCATAAATTTTTGGCAGTTTTACAACCCAACACCTTATGATAAGAAGATTCAATAAGTCCACTGATAATAATATTCTTTTCTTTTGCATCATTTACCAAATTCTTCTTACCTTGTTCATCCATGGTTGATGTAAATCCATTTTGAGCAGTGTCCCATACTTCATAACCTTGCGCCAAGAGATAGACCTCCATTCTTCCTTTCCAAAGTGCATAATTTTTTTCATTTAATAGAGGTACACCATTCTTAGTATGCTCCATGACCTCCTTCCAGCTGTTAAACTGCTATTGAAGGAACCAAGCTCTGAAACCAATTGTTGGAAATATTGAGAAGGGAGGTGAATCAGTGTATTCTTCCTTTCAATTAAAGCATTAGTTAATCTTAAATTATTATCAGTGTTTGTACAATGATAGCAGTAAACAAGAGGAACACAAATGCACACATTTTTTAAGGTGGAAACCCACTTCGAGACAAAAACCACCTAATGCTTTTCTAATAATTCTTTAATATTCAACTCCAAGTGAAAATAAAGCTCCAACTTCCTAGAATCTAGAAAAGCATTCTTCTCCAGCTCCCACCGGATGGACCCTCCAACGCCCGAGATTCTTCAGTAGTCAACTGAACAGATGCCCCAACACCCAATGAGCTACAACTCACCTTAGCACCACCCTACCACCCTATAGAAGAATAAAAGAAGAATGGACTCCCATACCAGGGAAAATGGTCCACTTTACAATGATATAGAATGATGTAGAAGAAGAAGACACACTAGACCATAACCCCAACTATGACACAAACACCTAATGATGATCCTAGACCTCCCAACACTGCCTCTTCAACCCTTGGTATATAGACACTAGTACAATTTGTACAATAATGTATTCACAATGACTAAGTACAATGATACCTTTACAATGATTGTATGCAGTGCTGCCCACTTGAAGACTTCATATGATGAAATTCTTGTTGTTGTTATGCACCTTGGTTGCTGCTCTTGTCATGATACCCTCTGCTGCACCTTTCTTTGCTTTGATACCATAGAAATTCTGGTCCTTTGCAACCCTTGACAACACATGATCTAGCTTTTTCTTGCTTTCTAGGAGCTCGATATTGAATGTGGTGTATCTCTGTTATTTCATAACCTCAATATCTGATTTTCAGTCTTGTATTATTCCTCTAAGTCATCTTTCCAATGCCATAGGTCTGACCCAATTTGGATTCTTCAAGAGAGCGTTATACCCAATCTCTCACAATGCCCTAATTATGGATTGTTTCAGCAGAGCGCACTTGTACGGAGTGCCACGTGTCACTGTTTCTTCATTTGGCTCTAAAATTGATAGAGCGAAAATTACAGACTATGCACTATTTACCACTTTTTACGAAATTCCGATCTGATACTCAGAGAGAGAGTTATGATGAATTTACCAAGGTCACTTCTTTGAGATGAATTTCAGGAGCCTGCAAAAACCATGACTTCCACAGATCATATCTCCAAAAATATTGCGCACCTTGATATGAAATTTTTACAGTAGCTTCCTCAGGATTTCGGCTTCACCTCATGAAAATTTCAGCTTCTGAAACTTTGTAGAAAAAAATTTAGAGTGCAAATTCCACGATGACCTGTTTCAGATGGCGAAATCCCTTGCCTAATGAGGAAATGAAGATCACAATTTATATAAATGCTTAAGTTTAGAGGGGCTTCAACAAGTGAACGTGGGAGGGATTTTAGGAGCTTAAAAAATATTAATTATGACTTTTCAATGACCCATGCCCCAACCCCATGGGGTTTTAGCCCACTAACTGGGGGTACAAACTTCAAACATGAATATCTCTCAAACTGTGAAGAATTACATGGTGTGCCATATATCAACGGAAACATATCGACAAGTAGAAACCATCAAAATAATTATTGACCTAGAATATATTAATTTGGGAGGTCAAAAATCCCATGCAATATTGGGTTAGCCCCTGGTGCTTCTTGGGTTGACATCAATGACAACCGCTGATCAACATTCATTTCCATAGTCTTATGCTGGTATATCTTTCTACACTCTCAAGTAGTAATTATCCTTAACATGAGCATATAGGAAAAAAGAGTAATAATTGTATTGGCATTCTTTTTACTTCTCACACCATCCCTAACTCTTAAGGATTAATGAGCCTCCCTCTGTGTATAAATAAAAATAACAATATTATGTCCATGTGCAAATTTTTAAGAGAGAATAGGGAGTCTCATCACGAGCCAACCTACCATGATCATAAGGGTTTAACAGGTGACGTTCCCATAATGGCCAACACACCAAGGTAGTGACCTTCTCGACAGCTAAAAATGCTTGAAGGACAGGAGGTCTCATCACAAGAAGGCCTAATCACTCTGTTACAATCCCCGTGAATGGCTCTATGACTATCTAGTCACCACACCAGTACGGTGGTCTCTCCATAAAATAAGAAAAATGCCTACTTTTCAAAAAGAAAAATATTATGTCTATGTGCAATTTTTTTTTTTAAGAGAGAATAAGGGGTCTCATCATGAGCCAACCTACCATGATCATAATGGTTTAACAAGTGACATTCCCATATTGGCCAACACACTAGGGTATTGACCTTCTCGACAGCTAAAACTACTTGAAGGACAGGAGGTTTCATCACGAGCATGCCTGGTCACTTTATTACAATCCCCGTGAATGGAACTATGAATATCTGGCCACCACACCAACACAGTGGTCTCTCCATAAATTTCTACCTTTAAATAGAGGATTTCGGCTCATTTCCGGGTTAAAATAGAAACCTTGTCGAGGCTATGAACGCATGCTGGTAACAGTGACTCTGCTTGTGGTATTGAAGTATTTTTCTAACAATAGCCAATTACTTTTATATACCCTATTTCCTATTGATCCATTCCTGAAATAAATGCACTACTTGAATAATTGTTATCACTACCTACCCGCATAATTAACTTTGAGTGAATTATCTTTTCATGTTGAATTAAGGGATGACAACACCAATAATAATATGTCACCTGTCATGCTTTCGTCATGCTATACCGTAAAAATAGGACATCCTTTCATAATAATTTCTACTCCACTTTTCTCCCCTTCTTCGGTCATTTCCACCTGATGTACAGTTGTGATGATTATCAACTTCTGACCTTTGCTTCGTGTGCATTCATGATTGTTACAATCTTTCCTCTTTTCTTGAGCTTCAAGGCCATGGATGCCCTTCTCTCGTACATTTGTGATGATTGCCAATTTCTGACCATTACTTCGTGTGCATTCATGATTGTTACAATCTTTCTGCTTCTCTTGAGCTTAAGGTCATGGTCACCCTTCTCTCGATGGAGGGGGTACGAATATTCATAATGAATAAGCATGTGAATTACCCACGTTACTTCCTTCGGATATGATGATGGGACTAAAATATCATTTCATTTACGTCATGAAGTTTAATTTTTATACTATATTTATGAAAATAAAAAAGAAATAAATGCAGTGTTTATAATGTTTTAACCAACAGAGCTAAAAGAAACGCATGCAGAAGAAGAAACCAGTTCTATAACACAGTAGCCATGGGTGGAAATGCTCTCCACAATGAACCCACAACTTTCCAAGTCTCAGAATCAGCTCGCACCACTCTCCAGCAAGCTGGTTGGATGTAATATTCCAAATTTTTCCTGCTATAAATTAGAATATTAACTTTTGCTATTTTCACTTAGGAGTTGAATAATTAGGTGAGAAGGCCCATTCATAATAAAAACATGGATAAAATCCCTATAGTATGGAAATGGATCAGCCTTGGAACTAGATTTCACACCCTCATGTGTGAAAGGTGACATTTGCAAGGAGACTAGGTCAAGTTTGACCAAGTCAAACAACGCTGTCTAAAGAGGTATAGCTTGCTTAAGAAGACAGCGCAGAGAAAGAGAATGGAATATTCCTTGAAGGAGGAAACCCTAATAGAGTGGGACCCATGGAGAGGGAACTTTCATTCTATAAAAAGAGGGCAAGGCAGCCATTGTTACTCATGCATATGATTATGATTTCTTGTCTGCTTAGAATATTTGTAGTCCCAGCTATTTCGCTGAGTTTTTGTGCTTCTTAGCACAAGGATTTCCTGTTTAGGGATCCTTCTCCTTTCTTGAGAAGCCTCTTCAAGGATTTGTACAGATTTTCCTCACATCTAGGCTTGAGGCCAAGCATCCTCCTCCAGGACGGCGTTATTGCTGCAGCAGCATAATGTTGTGTTGCAGGGTGTTGTAGTGAGGGATCACAACACCTCTTCCATTGCTTGTTTTTCAGAGGGAGAGTCTTCTTTTACTTTGGAGGATCAGTTTGGAAGCTATCAGAGCTTATTGTAGATTTTGGTATTGGGCCAACTCATTCCTTTTCCCCTACAGCGCATTTTGCTTCAGTAACTGTGTTATTCTCATAGAGCACTTGCTGTGGGGTTTTGAATTACTGATTGGAGGGTTAGATCTTCAGTGTAAGGATCAGCGTTCCACTTAAGAGATCCATTGGAGAAGGTGTAATTCATATTTTTCATCATCTTCAGCCTTCTCTATTTAGTTCCAGATTTGAGTTGCAGCTGCTGCCTAGCAACTCCGACATTTTTTCCATTTTGTATATTTCAGCCAATCCTTTGGAGGATTGATGTATTATTGTTTCTAAGGGTTAGAGCTTTTCTCCCCTATTGTATTTGAGCCATATCTTTTCATATCCATGTATTTATATCATTTTGCAACAATACTCCATAATAGACTGCGTTGTCATAGCCAAGGGTTGCATATATGAAGCAGTGTTCTTTCATTTCCTTGTACATGTATTATTGAGGCTTGCATTGCCTTTCTTGAGTAGATATTTCCTCAATAACTTGTACTTTATTTGCTGCTATAACATTATTTGTTGGCTATATATATCTTCTTGCCTCACAACTATTAAAATAATGTTGTTTATCTATTGTATGTTCATGCATTGGTTGCAGTCCCTTCATCAGGCATTTTTAGAGGACATCTAAGTGTGGGAGATTTGTTTAAACCACTTAGAAGGATTTATTTGGAGCCTCCTATTGGATTCAATAATTAGAAACATTGTTCTAAGGGATCTAGTTCTTGGTTTCAATTCCTGTAGCATTCATTACTGAAAAATGTGTTTTCCAGTCATGCCTTGCTAGCTGTTCCATATTTGGAATATTACAGTGGTATCCAAGCAACTTTCTTGGCTAAACCTATGAGTCTAAGCCCAAGAAGATGAGATTTCTCTCATCAGTGTTCAGATCCATAGAAAACCTCTCCAAGGAGGTCAAGAAGATTGAAGAAATAGAAGAGGAAGGACCATGCACTTCCTATTCTCATCAAGAAAAAGACATTGAGCATGGAAGGCACTTGGATATTAGATTCTAAGTGATTACCTTGTTGAGTACAGATATTAACCTAGAGCCTTCAAGGAGACTCTATATTTCCCTCATTTCATCCAGCTAAAGGAAGAGGAGAGACCTTGTAGCAAAAGATAAATCAAAGGCAATAGATTTTTGTTGTCTACCTTTGATGGGTCATCTACAACAAGAGATTTGGTGAGAAAGTTGGAGGCATTTTTCCTACTACATCCTGTAGCAAGAAAGGAAGTTGTTGAAATCTCAGCGCTGCACTTGGAGGGTGAAGCCTATGCTTGGTGGTGCAGCCACTTGAGCCATGCAAGGGTGAAGACTTTTGCAGAGTTCACTCAAAGGTTGATCCAAACCTTTGATGGAGAAAGAACAAAGGAGGAAAAGATCACACCACTTGAGAAGCTTTGTCCTAACGCTGCCACACTCATGGAGGAGCAGCCACATGCATCAATAGTTGGGGTAGCCAACACCTTGGAGGAAGGAACTCTTGCAGCTCTACAAGAAGTTCCAAAATATCATCAAGGTATGAAAATATTTCCACAATATATTATTGCACCAAATTCTTTTGATAAATGTGGAGATTTAATTTTACATGACCAAGGGTCAAATCACACTGCTACCATAGAGCGATTTGGTTGCACTGTGCTGTGAAACATGGAAACATTCAAGGAGGAAGAAGACCACCATTCTCATGAGCCATTGTTGGATTGTACACCACACTTGAGGTTGGGGTTTGAAGACCTGAAGGGTGATAGTAGACATCTTGGAGTGAGAAGCCCTTTCTCCTTTCAAGATGACACTTTCTCATGAGCTCCTCTCAGCTCAAAGAGGAACTTCTACTTTCAGCAGATCCAAGACCTCATTGGTTTTGGAAGACCATTGTTGAGAGGGAGGTCTCAAGGAGAGATCTCATTAAAGGTGCACTTCAACACACCATGGAGTGCAAAGATTTTATTCCTTTCTCACAGGAGCAGATAGAAGATGGAGGACATCTTAGGATGGATAACATCTCTCATGCTTGTGTTGGACATTCCTTGAGCCATACACATCATGATGGGAGGTTTTTTCCTAACACCTATTTGGGTCCTTAAAGGGTCTCATTGATCCTTGAGAAGATTGCATTTCAAAATCCCATGAAGTGCAAAGATAGAGAATTGGTTTGGGAGGATGTTAGCCCTCATGGGAGGAGTACCAAGATGAAGAGAAGGAGAAGGCATCCACAATTGGTTGAGTGGATGTGGTTGATGAGCAAGGATTTGGGAGGCTACTTGCAAATTTATGATATCGGGCAGCAGGAGGCTTGGCTGCACTGGTTACTCTTGAAAGAGTTTGGCCATCACTTGGAATACACTCTTCCTAAGAGTAGGAGGATGGAGGAGAGATGGAAGGATACTTGCATCATTGGGAAGCATAGAGTATGGATGCATGGTGTTGATGTGATACTCATATCATTCATTGTGTCTTCATCACATGAGTTATATGATGGAAGTATGCGGAGGCAGCAAAACATGTTGTTGATTTGCTTGTTCTTAGGAGAGCAAGAGAATATTTGCTCTCACACTTTGCATGATGTTGCAGGAGGAGGAGATGGCATTATCTCCTTGGATTTAGATGATGGAGAGGTGCTTCCACCTTGGGAGGAACTTCTCATGCATTGCGGCATTATGGGATTCTTTGACATGGAGCATGTCAAAGAACAGAGCTTTGTATTGACAGGAGCTTATTTGCATGAGCTCACAGCGCTGTCACTTGGGAGCAGAGACTTATGGAGGGAGTATCCCCAGGATCACTTCACTTTGGATGCACTTGGTAAACAAGGAGGAGGTGATGATGATAGAGTGGTGGATAGAGGCATCTATCACTATGACATATTCTTCTTGACTTGGGTTTCCAAGCATGAGGGGGATTATCTTCTTGCATCACATGGTTCATTCATCTTCGTAGCATGCCAAAACACTATGGAGAACTCACTCATGGATCCATGTACCATCTTACTTCCAGCAAGAATTTTTTTTATACATTCATTGATTTTCATACTCTTACCATTACTATGCAGTGCATTGCTTCACAAGAGGGCAAGCTTGTCACATTGCTCCATGATCATTGTTGGGCCAATCTACATGATGGAGGCATCCATCTTTTATGTGGCCTTGCGAAAATGTTTTTTCATCACATGTATGTTCAGTTGTTGCACTCAAACATGTACCATATGAATACATGCATGATTAACCATGTGAAAATAAACATTTTTCCTTGTACTTTTCTCAAGCAGCAGCTTGTAAAACTGCGATGTACACACCTAGGATATTGTTGGTATATTCAAGCACCACATGAAGCCATCAATATTTCCTTCATTCTTGTATTGATCATGTCTTCATTTTCTGATATTGTATCTATCATTGAAAGCATGATTGGGGGAGTGACACATGAGTTGGATGTGTCCTTGAGGGGAGGAAATTTCCGTATTTTCTGCACTACATGTTCTAGTGGGAGCATGGTAGAAGATACGGCCACCACAGCCACATGTTTGTTCTCTTTTGAGGTGGGCCATGAGATTGATATTCATCCATTGTATAATAATGGAAAATTATTGGATCATGTATTATTGACACATTCAACCACTTACTATCCATTAGTATATGTGAGGGATTTTGTACATCACTTGCCATGCTACTTTCTGATGTTGCAATGGGTGAGACTGTGTTGTATCCTTCTGATCTATTGTTTGTATCATGCATTATCATGTAAAACTTGCAGAAAACTTCTCATTGGGATAATCTATGATGATCTTGTCCTATTCATCATGGATGAAACATTTTGGGCCAGCTTGTTCTTCATTGTTGGAGGAGGACTCTTTGGACGATTTTTCTTCACTTTGCCATTTAAGGGCAATACTTTTGCAGCCCAAGATCAGCACATACTCTAAACTTATCATAAGTGGAGAGAAGGACATCTTGGGGTAGGCTATGATGCTTTCCATGTTCATATTTTCAGCCCACCTGCATCTCTGGAGCTTGAGGTGGAAGGAGATATTCAGGAGTTGCCATGTTGGGAGGTGACTCATTTTGTTTGGATGATTGCTTGGGGATGGAGGATCCACATGGGGAAGATGTTCCTCATCACATTTCTAACTCCATGCCTTGAGTGGAGACTTTCCAGTTTTATCCTTGCAGTTGCTTGAGGACAAGCAACATTTGGGAGGGGAGGACTGCAATATTCCAAATTTTTCCCGCAATAAATTGGAATATTAACTTTTGATATTTTCACTTAGGAGTTGAATAATTGGGTGAGAAGGCCCATTCATAATAAAAACATGGATAAAATCCCTCTAGTATGGAAATGGATCAGCCTTGGAACTAGATTTCACACCCTCATGGGTGAAAGGTGACATTTGCAAGGAGACTAGGTCAAGTTTGACCAAGTCAAACAGCACTGCCTAAAGAGGTATAGCTTGCTTAAGAAGACAGCGCAGAGAAAGAGAAGGGAATATTCCTTGAAGGAGGAAACCCTAATAGAGTGGGACCCATGGAGAGGGATATTTCATTGTATAAAAGGAGGGCAAGGCAGCCATTGTTACTCATGCATATGATTATGATTTCTTTTCTGCTTAGACTATTTGCAGTCCCAGCTGTTTAGCTGAGTTTTTGTGCTTCTTAGCACAAGGATTTCCTGTTTAGGGATCCTTCTCATTTATTGAGAAGCCTCTTGAAGGAGTTTCACATATTTTCCTCACATCTAGGCTTGAGGCCAAGCATCCTCCTCCAGGACAGCGTTATTGCTGCAATAGCATAATGTTGTGTTGTAGGTTGTTGCAGTGAGGGATCACAACACCTCTTCCATTGCTTATTTTTCAGAGGGAGAGTCTTCTTTTCCTTCGGAGGATCAGTTTGGAAGCTATCAGAGCTTCTTGCAGATTTTTTCATTGGGCCAACTCATTCCTTTTCCCCAACTCATATTTATATCATTTTGCAGCAGTACTCCATAATAGACTGCGTTGTCATAGCCAAGGGTTTCATATATGAAGCAGTGTTCTTTCATTTCCTTGTACATGTATTATTGAGGCTTGCATTGCCTTTCTTGAGTAGATGTTTCCTCAATAAATTGTACTTTATTTTCTGCTATAACATTATTTTTTGGCTATCTATATCTTCCTGCCTCGCAGCTATTAAAATATCGTTTTTGATCTATTGTATGTTCATGCATTGGTTGCAGTCCCTTCATCAGGCATTTTTAGAGGACATATAAGTGTGGGAGATTTGTTTAACCCACTTAGAAGGATTTCTTTGGAGCCTCTTCTTGGATTCAGTACTTAGACACATTTTCTAAGGGATCCAGGTCTTGGTTTCAATTCCTATAACAGCCATTACTGGAAAATGTGTTTTCCAGTCATGCCTTGCTAGCTGTTCTAGATTTGGAATATTACACTGGATTCCATATCTACACATACTACAAGGGTTTCATACAGAGATATTAATTGAATTCCTGCAAAACCTGCGGGAAGGGCATACCATAGTCAAAGGAAGAATCATACCAGTCACCGAGGAAATCATCGTTGAGGTCTCCAGACTACCAATAAAAGGAGAAAGATGGATTGAAAAACATGTCCTTCTACAAGAAGCAATATCATTGTAACAGGACCCAGGTGACCCATTGGAATGAAAAGGAAAAGGTATTAATCATGCGTCCTTGTAGAAGCCTTGGCAAGAATTGGCAGTCTTCATTCAAAGATATATCACATGCGACGAACGCCAGGATGTGGTAAATTCCCGCCATCTTAAACTATTATTTTTTCTCAAGCAAAAAATTTCAGTTAATTTTCCCTTTTTCCTAAATTCTGTATTGCACAATACTGATGTTCTAATTAGAAAAGATTAAAACCCCCAAGCAGTTTTCAGTCACCATGGCTTGATTAAATTGATCATCATTCATGAGTTAAGAAAACAAAAAATAACTTGGGACATCTTTGTTAATCCTTCCCTGACTACCCCTGAAGAAAACCCTGACAGACCAGATATTGAACTCCCTATAATAACCATACCCAGGAGAGAAAGAGGGAAGAGAAACCATGTTTCGACCTTAGAACTAGGAAAATGGAGACGGTATGAAAGGTTGCAACTATGGAAAAACACCTCTGAATTTCCAGATGAGGTGGGACCCAACCATACACCACCTTCAAGCCCTTAAAATATGTCCTTACAAGACTATGAAGAAGAAATGTCTCAAGTACTTGAGCAAATGAGAGAATCTCGTGAAATTGGAAGCCCATTTGAACAATCCGATGAACAGAGGGACCTATTGAACCAGTCTACCACTGCTAGCAGCTCTAGCCATACTAAAATCCTACCTCACCATGATGAATTGCAGGCTTTGAGGGTTTTATCTCCCTCTGATAATGAATGGTTGAGTAGGGAAGATTGGACAAAGAGAATATCTGAATCTGGAAACCAGTCAAGGGACACTGTTCTATTGGAACAAAACGCAAGTATTGAGACAGTTGCTTTGACGCCTGAACGAAATATTATTTCACCCAGTCGGGACGTTAATGTTGAAATAACCTCTTGGATTCTTGAAGAAAACACCATTGCCGATAACCTTAGAACTAGCACAACCACTTCTAAAACCGAAGCCACTGCTCCTCCTTCTCCTTCCAAAACCTTGCTAAAATAAAATCGGTTGAGATTAAGCTAAGGAAAATGAGCAGGAAGTGCAAGAAATTGAGAAAAATGGTAAAACAAATAAGGAAACGGTTGGAAGAAGAAAATAAGGCTTGGAAACCTGAGAAGGAATTGGCTACCATGGGAATTCTGTACATACTGATTTAATATACAATGTTGAAGCCTCTGTACAGACTGATTTAACAGATATTGTTGAAGTTCATGTACATACTAATTTAATGGACAATGTTGAAGCCTCTGTACAGACCAATTTAATAGATATCGTTGAAGTTTCTATACAGACTGATTTAATGGATAATATTGGAGCCTCTATACAAACGAATTTGATACACACTGCTAAAGTCTCTGTGTAGACTATTTTGGAACTTACAAGAGATAAGGGGACTCAAATAGAGGTAACACCTGCCTACACTCCCTTAGTAGAAAAATATGCCAATCAGAAGCTTCACAACAAATTAATTCAAGTCCAGCATGAATTGGCCCAGTGTAAAAAGGAAGTAGTACCCTTACAAGAACATCAGGCACTACTAAAGCGATTCAAATACATTTCTACAACTGAGGAAAAAAAAAATTCCCAACTCAGGGAAGAAAGGACAAAAGTGAAGAAAGCATAGGATCAAGTGGAACAAGCTAAAAAGAAAACTAGTATGGTTTTCTCTCTTTACTCAGATGTATTGACTTGCAGGGCACCAGCCACTAATTATGCTTTATTCTTAGTGGAAAGGTATTTATTGTTGAAAATCAAGGCTATTAGGGCAGGGAAGCCCACTACTTTTAAAACCATTGAGAAATTTTCCAGCGTTGCAATGAGCAGGATGAGCAGGTCCAGCATATTTTGTGTGAATTTTATTTACACAACTTCTTTCTAGAGGAGGATAGGGACAGTAACCCCATCCCCTTCGTAGGGGACGTTCAGTTCCAGACTTTTTTGTCCTTTGCCAAAAACTAGGCTAGATGGGCTAAGGCCTACAACACCTTTCAGAAAAGAGATCATGGCCTAGACCTATGGGTCAGAGGGTAACCTACTAAACCCATGTACTTGTTTACCCAACATAATAAATTCATGCAGTGGAAAGGAGTGATATCCAAATTGGGACCTATTCATAGGGATATTGTGCAGAATGGGCGGGCATACTTCCAGGACATTCAGGAAGAAGCATTAGTAGCAGCCAAAGAGAGATGGCTAGCCTCTACAAATAATGTGAAGAACAGAGAACCATTTGGGTATAGGAACTTCAAATACGTTGCTTCCAGGTTCCTTCTGTACAACAACCTAATTTTGAACATGGTTCCTATGTGGATAGGGTGCAAATACAGATGCCCCATCATCTAGTACCCCCCTGAATATTATCATCATGATTATGAGTTACCAGAGGGGCACACAAACTCAGCATTTGCAAAGATAAAACAGAGACATGACTTCAAACTTTACAAGGAAGAGGTATATCCTGCAAATTCTTTAACCCAGCTACACCTCAACCATTTTTTTTCATGAGGACCTACAAAAAGGTAAGCATGGGAGTATATCGGGCCAAGAAGAAGGTATGTTTCACCACCATCTTTACCACGATTTTTCATTTACTTTTATATATTTTCCCTTCATATTAGTAATAAAGTAAAGGAAAATAATGAAAAAATAAGGTAGAGTGAATTAGTGATAAAAGGTGTGTTTAATAACGTAAAAACTGATTTTTCGTTGTATTTATTGATAGGGAAGCAAAACATCCAAACTTCTGACCAAGATGACCAAAAGACAGCAGAAAAGGAAGGTTAATAGAATCATATCGGCTCCTATGAATCAGCGAAAGATGTAGAGGCATTCCTACCCTTGGAGTGCTCAGTTAAGAGCCACGAGGCAACAGGGTCTCATAATGAGAAGGATCCGTTACTACTTTTGAATTCGCCTTTAAGCTATAAAAAGACGAAGGTGAACAAGACGAGGGACAATTACTGTAATATAATCTTCCTATAATAACCGTATTCGGACAGAATCATCACGTCTGTGCTAATGTATTTCTCTATGGATTAATGAAGAATTTGGCATTTTTAGGATAAACAACTTCTGAGTATTCCTTAGCAGTAGGCTTCTAGAGGCTTTGGTCCCAGCCCTGGGGGTTCTCCTGCTACTTCTGTGATATACATTTATTTATAGAATTTTCATTTCCAGCTATCCATTTTGTTTCATAATGTTATCATTTATTTGGTTAATCGCAATCATGAGATTTTATAACTTCCTTTTCACTAGAATATATTTATCATTCATGTCCTCTTATATGGAATTGATGCTTTTACATTTGTTAGACGAGTTTCAGCAAGGTTTCTGTTCAATTATGCATATAGTTAATGTTTGGATATTTTCATCATAATTATGAGCGTTGATTGGTATTTAATTATGAAGGATGCCATTAGTTGATTAAAAGAGAATTCCATTGCAAAATCTAGAATAATTGATTGTTGTTCAATTTATTAGGATTTTTGTTCAATTCATTAAGGTAGTTGTTCAATTCATCAAAGCATGTTTTTCAATTGCAATCTATTCTTTTCAGCCTTGAGTGGTTATTTATGCGTAAGCTTAGAATGGAATTATCTCCTTTGAATAGTCTGAAGTATTTCATAATTCACTTTCAAGTTGGTTTGATTGAACTTCGAGAATTAAACAATCTTCCTTATAACAATTTAGAATAGTTAACCTTCGATGTCACTTGCATATATTTTTCTTACACTCTTGAAATAACAAGGCTTGCCCTGGGTTGATAATTAATGACAAGCATTAAGGTTACCTTTAAAACAGTCACCTACATGACTCAACATTTGGGAAAGTATAAATTTGGTTAAGCGTTGGCCAAAGCAGGTTTGTGAAGCACTGAGACAGATTATACTTGTGCAGAGATTGTTCAGGATTGAACAAGCATTATATTTCTTATTTCTTAATAATGCAATATGGATAGGAAGGGGTTTTGAGTAGTTTCTTTCCCCTAGATATATCCCCATGTTATGTGTGTTAATTTATTCATATCACATTGTTTTTATATTGCTTCTCAATCGTGAATTTCTTTCCACATATGAGTAGAAGTACATTTGTCTTATGTTTTAGAACGTCACATGAGTATTGAATCTAAAATTAATTTTTACATGGTTTGACAGTTAGAATCACAGTAGATAAGAGAATTCAAAGTTATATTTGCAAGAGGAACTAATTTGTAGATCTATTATACACAACTAGAAGGATGGTGCTATATGGTCTAAGGCTTGGGTATGCCCTTGAGGGTAGCTCGAATTACATTGCTTGGAAGGATTGGATGGAAGTAGTCATGGAAGATAATGGGTTGAAGAAATTCAATGATAATTATGTCCCGAAACCAGAACCAGTTGATTCCCAGGATCTAGCAGAGTGGAATTAGAGTGTCACCAAGCCAAGGAGGATTGTATTGGAGGGAGTACGAGACCAAATTTTCCTTAATCTCCACGAGAAAGAAAATGTGTATGCAATGTGGAAGAAATTGGCAGATTTTTTCTTGAACAGTAGTGACCACAAGAATTTGGCACTCAAAGACAAGCTTCGAAATATCAAAATGAAGAAAGGCGACATAATACCATAGTACTTGGCAGGTTCACACAATGTCATGATGAACTTGGGAGTGTTGTTGTTATGGTTGTATAATATGATCTGGTAAGCCTGGCACTTCTAGTGCTTACCAAGAGCTAACATAGCTACCAGGATTCAGTCAATGGGAGGGAGAAGCTACCAATATAGGAAATATTATCATCAAATTTGGAACAGGAAGAGTTCAGGTGGAACACCAAAGACAAGAATTCATACAAGGTTGAAGATGAGGAGAAATGTGCCTTGGGTGGAAAGGAAAAGAAAGGGAAAGGGAAGAAATCCCAATCCAAAGGATATTCCGGTCAGGAAGGAAAGACGAAAGACTTTTCAAAGATTAAATGTTTTCATTGTCATGAAATTGGGACACTATGACATGAAGTGTCCATACAAGAAGACCGACAAGAAGCCCTCAGGAGGAGCGACAGGTGAAGCTCTAGCTTCACAATTCGAGTTGGATTTCACCCTCATTGCATGCATGGTGACATCGATGATGGGTAGTGTGTGATATCTTGATAGTGGAGCCTCATTCTTCATGACGGGCAACAAAGAATTTTTCAGTGACTTGGAGGAGAATGACCTCCAGAAGCACATCGAGATGGGAGATGATGGAAGGTATAGTATGACCGGTGTCGGTATAGTTACTTTTTAGAGGGATTTTGTTTCTCCTCTCACATTAAAATATTTCATGTATATTTTGGGTCTAAAGAAGAATTTAGTTTCAATTTCCATTTTGGAAGACCATGGCTACGATGTGATATTTAGCAAAGGAAAGGATTTCCTTTTTCAGTTCACCATGGGACAGGTGAAGAAGATCGGGTTTCGGGGGAAGAACCTCTACAAATTGTATGTAGAAGACTGTGTTGCATTAAGAATGAAATCACAGAAGGTGCAGATCCGACACATCGGTGAATTATGGCATAGGTGACTTGGAAATTTGCACCATGGAGCCTTGAATATCATGCAAAAAAATTATACATGACTTCCCAAGGGTGCACTAGAGCAATGGGATACATGTAAAGGGTGTACATTGGGGAAGTACACCAAACCCACCTTTCATGAAAAGGACAGTAGAGCATAATCAATCCTTGAAAAAGTTCACTCAGATCTATGTGGACCTTTCTCGATAGCCTCCATGGCCAAGCACATTTATTATGTTATATTTGTAGATGATTTCTCATGTAAGTGATGTATTTTATTCATGCAGATGAAAGACTGTATATTCTCCAAATTTTGTGAATTTAAAGCACCTGTTGAGAAATACACTGGCAGGAAATTGAACGTTATCAAGAGCGATAACGGTGGAGAATATGTGTCGAATAGGTTCAAGAAATTATGTGTAAAAGAAGGTATTCTAAGGGAGTTAATAGCACCCCATAACCCACAACATAATGGGGTGGCTGAGAGGAAGAACAAAAGTATTGTGGGAGGTACATGGGCAATGTTGAATGATCAGGGCCTATCATTGCACTTGTGGGCCAAAGCATGTAACATAGTAGTATATGTGTAGAACAGGAGTCCTCGTCAGATTCTATGGATGAGTACACCAAAAGAAGCATTTTTAGGGAAGAAACCAGATGTGTCACACTTTAGGATCTTTGGTTCATCAGTTTACTATCATGTTTCCAAGGATGTAACAAAAAATCTAGAACCGATAGAAAAGTTGGGAATATTTTTGGGGTACATTGATACACATGTTGGCTTGAGGGGTCCTGACCCAGGTTAAAAGTTAAGTTTAACCAACAAAACCCTCTTACTACTGGCCCTTTCGGCAGTGACCTACTTTTGCAGGTCAAAGTTTCACCCGAAGTAGTATGGGAGGGGGTGCTGGAACCAGGTTTCCACACCCTGAGAGAGAATTAAATGATGTGGGTGTCTTCATATCTATAAACATAATGGTCCAACCTTTGCAACAGGAATCCTAACTAGAAACCCTAACCAGGAAGATCTAGGTCAATTTACGCAAGCTATCTGGTGCACGCACAGATAAAGGTCTCGCAATCTTGTTAACAGACTTAGAAAGAATATATTTTATTCTTATAGTAACAAATATATGCATTCAACATTCATATAAGACAGATAAGTAGTTACGCAACCGATCCAAACACAGATAATGCAGTAAATGGAAAAAATACACAGAAACATATCATAAAGAAAATTATTGATGCATTTGATACTCAGAATTATGCCAAAACACTTATTTATTCATTCACATTTCATAATCCCTTTATAATACTTGAGTTCCATCCACGCACACAACTAGCAGGGTCCGCACACAGTAGGACTAAGGTCTCCGTGCACACAGCCAGCAGGAGCCTTCCAAGCCTAGAAAAATTTGCTTTACATCTCAGAACATCATACCAAAACTTACTTCAAACTTAAAACTTATATATTTGACTCGATCTAGACTCCTATTTATATCTTTAGCCTGTGCTCATCTAAGGTCCGCAAATTGTGGTTTGCAACCCCTAGTTCTACCCTTTTTCCCATTACAACTCATGATGGGTTTTGACCAACCCCAAAGCCCCTTCACATGTGCCTTGCTTATCGTGCATGACTTAACTTACAAAAAATACTATATTTTTATCCAAAATTGCAGTCCTAAGGGACCCCACTCCAATGGGCCCCCAACACAATCTTGTGACTCGTCCTGAGTCACAGCAGTGTTGGCGTCTTCATCTTTTTCTACAACTCCTCAATGGCAGCGACGAAGGGCACCAGGATGTCCACGCTCTGATCAGCTACACTATGTGTTGTATCCACCATTTTATACGATGTCAGCCCTTCTGTAGCAATATTTATAATCTGATAGGTCTGGTTCAAATTATTTACAGCGTCATCTAGATCCTGTGACAGCTTCATCGCTTCATCGGCCCATGGCTTCATGTGCTCTGTCACAATATGCTTCTTTCTTCGCAACTCTTCCACTTCGTCGCGCAAGATCTGGCTTGTCTATAATAGGGCCATGTGTTGAGTAGGGACAAAAGTAGGCAGGGCCTCCTAAAGGTCATCGAATGCCTACTCCTTAGCGCGTAATTCCTGTGAAATATTCTCGACTAGTGGATCCATCTGCACGGATGTCCACAACCCCATAGTTGTTTCTAGAAGTGTGGTGCCATTTTCGTCTGTGGCGGCAATACTCTCTTAATATTCCTTGACCAAGGTCGCCCACTGCATGTGTACCTCTAGGGGATTTTCTGGCTGCAGATTGGCTTGCAATGCTACGATCTATTGCTCGAACTCCACCTTCACTATTTGTACTTCTGATCTAGAGGCTTTCAGCGCTACTACCAAACTTTCGATTTTAACCTGTGGCATGGCAGCAAGGATGGCCACCCCTGGTAGGTCATAATACATCATATCAATCAAGTGTTCCAATTCTGCTTATTGTGCTACTGCGGCCTATTATGTTGTCTGAGCTCGGAGGGATTCCTCAGTTTTTGTCACGACCATTTGCTTCGCTTCGCTTAGTTTTTGGTGCATGCGTGCCTCCCTGCACTGCAATTCGTTGTTAATAATATTTTGGATTTAGTGCAGCTTACCGCTGGGCAGCATTGACAAGTTTATCCCAATCTCTAGGCAGGTCTGCACCTGCGTGCGTGTAGTATTCCCAAAATGGGGAATGCATCAATACAAGACATAAAACTGGAAATAGCAGTGATAAATCAACTCATAAAATGTGAGAAGAACATATATCCATCATATCAATGTTATAGCAGAAAATGTATACAAGATCCTGAGGAAACAAGCACTCAAGTTAGGCAACACAAGCCTCATGAAATATGAAGAACACTGCTACAAAAATAATGCCCAAGTCTCTGACAGCGCAGTTTTATTAATTATAATTGATGCTGGAAAGTTTCAATACACATATCTACCAATATATGGCTCATACAACGATGGGAGTGAAGATCTAGACTCCCAAACTCAATTTCAAGACAATCCGGGAAGGATTTCCTGAAATATGCAAAAAGTGAAAAATGTTGGAATGCAATCCTAGGACTGAATAGAAACTAAAACTCAAGATATATATGAATATGGCTGTAGATTATGCATGTGATGAATCAATCTCATCCAATAGATCCTCCAGATGAAAGGTTGATC
Source organism: Pinus albicaulis (assembly GCA_034641835.2). NCBI lineage: Eukaryota > Viridiplantae > Streptophyta > Pinopsida > Pinales > Pinaceae > Pinus > Pinus albicaulis. Next base: position 1,010,134,749 of record CM076577.1, on the reverse strand, counting down.
CAATCATTGAAGATTTCACCCTCCAATCTAACACTGCAACCCCTAACTACAAATGGTCACATAAATAACGCAGTCACTGAGGGATACTACGTAGAAAATATGTTGGCCAAGTGCCAAGATATACAATCAGCTCCAGAATATTCCTCACTGATCTCCCAAAGGAAAGAAAGCTTCCTCCTTTGAAAAACAAGCTCCGGAAGTGGTGTTATCAACCCTCCACTGCAACACCCTGCAACACAACCCAGCTCTAAATAGAAAATGCGTTGTAGTTGAAGGAGATAGCTTGCCCTCAATATTAGATGTGGAGAAATAAATTACAAGCTCCCTCAAGAGGCCTCTCAAGAAAGGAGAAGCAATTCCTAAATAGGAATGCCTTGTGCTAAGAAGCACAGCAATCTCAACTAAACAGTTGAAGAAAGCACAATAGTCATGCAGACCACAAAATCAATAATCCATATCATGCCTTCCATGCTGCCTTCACCTTCATTATATACATGAGCCTTCCATAGCCTAGGCCCACTCCAAATCCACGCTGTACATGTAGAAAAATTCTCCATGTTTGATTGCGTTGTTGATCCATGTCCTCCATCATGTTCACATGGGGTGATCACCCTCTCCATCATGCATGCATTAAATGCATCACTTCCTCCACTATCTTATCATAAGTGCTTAATGATCTTCTTTGAATGCATTATGATCTCAGTTGACCTTATCAAATATCCCTATGATTTAATATTTAATATCCATGATCTTATTTGACTGTTTCATCCTCCATAATCTATCTCATAAATGAGACATGATCTCCATTAATGGAGCTACTCCACTACTCCATGATTCTAGATCTAGATCTAAAATATCCACATACACACATAAAAATGGATTTTATTCATCTTTAAGGTTTGTGGGTCCCTCCACCCTTTTATTTACTTCATTAATTAAGAAAATCAAGGACTCTAATATTCCAAATATGATATGGAAATTTGGGAATATTACAGTCCTCCCCGGCAAAATGTTGCTTGTCCTCAAGCAACTCCAAAAGTAGATGCAAAGCCATCTATTCCCCTCCAAATGGCATCCACATAAGGAAGGCTTCCTCCATTTCCTGCAATGTGTTATGCATGTTTGGTTCCAAATTGTCTTTCAAAAACATATAGAATGACCTCCAACTGTATGGTTAGATTTCCTCCTTCCACCATGAAGTACCAAGTGACAACCATAGGAGTGCCAACTTCATTAATACATGAGATGCATAAAATAAAGTGGCCCTTTCCACAAAGGAAAAGCTCTATCTCATAATACATCTTTTCATCCCATGCTTTATGAATTTGATTGAGCATTGACATGCTCCCATCCTTAGCCCTGTTGGCCTTGTTGGATCCAAGCATCATTCCAACGTTATGCAAAAGAAGAAGGAAAGGAGCTATATGGGTAGATAAATATGTCAAACCATATTCTCCTAATAGTAACCGGAGTAAGGCCCTTTGCTACCATCCTCCATCTCCTCCATGTAATATGAACAAGCCAAACTCCCCCAAAAGCAACCAAAGCAACAAGAAATCTTGCTACTTTCTCTCCTCCTAATGTGCATCATGGATCAAAAACATACTAACAGACATGTGGAATGTCACATCAGCCCAATCATCAATGCACATCATGAGAGCAGCATGCCAAGCTTTACCCAATACAAAACACATAGACATAGGAGATGTAATGTGGTGGCCAATCTCTCTCAAGGGAAACCAAAATGAACATGCCTTCTTTTGCTGCATTTTATCATTGATACAAAAGGCATGAATCAGAAAATTATGAGCTACTGGGTGGAAACCATACTCACCCAAGAACAGACAGCACAGCCATGCCTCCTTCTTCATTTCATAAGTGCTTTTCAAGGCATGGATCAAAGAAATAGGAGCCTTAGGGCAATGACATGAATATCCCAAGGGAAACCAACGTAACCAAGCTTGTTGGCCCATGGCATAAATCTACAAGTGGTCATGCAACCCCTTGTTTATCATCCTCACCCACTCTTCCCAATATGGAGGATGAAGGATGTGCTGCATAATCATGGTATCCTCCCTTTGTAGAATACCATCTTCCCCAAACTGATGAAGAAATTTGCACTTCATGAAATTTTGAAGTGCACCTCCAATGATATCTCTTAATGAGATTCTCTTTTCACCAAAGGCCCTCCAAAACCAATGAATTTTTGGATCTGCTGCAAGTAGAAGTTTCTCTTTGAGATTTGAGGTGCTCATTGAGAAAGGGTCATCTATAAAGGAGAAAAGGTTTCTCATCTCAAGATGTCTACCATTTTTCATCTTTACCTCCATTGCTTCATGAGTGAAGCTACCTTCAGAATGCTCCAAGAATGATGGGGCCTATTCATTTTCATAGCTACTAAGTGACAGCGATGTAGATCTACATGGTAATACATGTGTTGTCTCAAAGCAAGGCACAATACTGATCTCATAACCAGTTATTGTACATAGGATCATACTCATCCCATTTTATGAAACTCTACACTTCAACTCAAAGGGTTGAATGTAGCTCAACAATGATGAACTGGGATAGTTCTTAATCTCCTCCTTAATTAGATCAAGGGTCCTCTATGTTTTGATATGTTGCTGCTTCAAATCAGCATTTTTTTCTAACCCTTGGTTATGCATTGGCCCTGATGGCATGTCCACATAAGTTTCAATAGAATCTACTGAAACAATATGTGATGAAATTTTATGCATGCCTTGGATCAACTGATGTGTGGGAATCTCTTTCCAGAACACAAGATTTCCTCCAACCGGGACAATAGTGTTTCCAACTGTTGGTAAGAGTGATGTTTGATCTTCTCCAAGTGTACCAGCACTGGAATCTTCCTCCTTTCCCTCATGCATCTCCTGAATCATGCATGGGACTCTATATGTCAAGAGCTCAAGAATTTCTTGCAAAGATGCAAGTGTCTCTTCTCTGGATGTAATTACTTTTGCAGCGGGTGGTGAATGTAGTGACTTCTTGTCCAGAGTGATAATATTGGCATCCTCCTCCTTAGGAAATGTCACTTTGTGACACATATCTAGTTTTCTTACATCAAATTCCTCCCTCAACTTGTGAAAGAAATCGGAATACTTAGTCACCTTTGCATGCTCTATGTGACCAAACCACCAATCATTGGCTTCACCTAAAAGATGAAGTGCTGCAATTTGAACAACCTCTCCTTCAGCTATAGGATGTAGCCTGAAAAATGCATCTAACTCTATCCTCCAAGCCTTAACAGTGCTTGAGGAAGATCCATCAAATGTAGGCAAATAGAATCTATTATTCCTCTTTCTTCTATTGTTGCTATAGGATCCTCTTTCTTCTTTGATTTTGAATACTTTTTGGAGAGTTAGCTTCTCCTTGAATGCTATAGACTATGCTTTGTACTCTTCAAGATATAAGTTGAGAGTCTCATGAGTCTCAAGTTCATTCCTTTCTCCATTTCTACACCTTTCACCTTCTCCAAATAAAGTGGGCATAGTGGATCTATGAGGAGATATAGGATTCTTTAGATTTTTCTTGGTTGATAGGAAGTGCTTGGACCTTCCTCATCACATCTTCTTCTTGGATCTTATTTATGTCCTTCCTTCTTCATTGGATTGACCTCCTTGGAGAGATCTTGCATGGATCTAAATAAAGGAGTGGCAGAATTATCATCCTTCGTGATAGATCTCATCTATCAGCTTCTTATTTTGATGTAAAATATGAAGTGTCCACAAGCTGAGCCAAAGATCATGCTCTGATACCACTGTAGTATTCCCAAATGGGGAATGCAGCAATACAAGACATAAAACTAGAAATAGCAGTGATAAATCAACTCATAAAATGTGAGAAGAACATATAGCCATCAATTAAATGTTATAGTAGCAAATGTATACAAGATCCTGAGGAAATAAGCACTCAAGTTAGGCAACACAAGCCTCATGAAATATGAAGAACACTGCTACACAAACAATGCCCAAGGATATGACAACATAGTTTTATTAAGTATAACTACTTCTGGAAAGTGTCAATACACATATCTGCCAATAGATGGCTCATACAATGATGGGAGTGAATATCTAGACTCCAAACTCAATTTCAAGACAATCCGGGAAGGATTTCCTGAAATATGCAAAAAGTGCAAAATGCCGGAATGCAATACTAGGACTGAATAGCAGCTGCAACTCGAGATCTGGATGAAGATGTTTTTATATTATGCATGTGATGAATCAATATCATCCAATAGATCCTCTAGATGAAAGGCTGATCCAATCACTGAAGATCTCACCCTCCAATCTAACACTACAACCCCTCACTGCAAATGGTCACAGAAATAATGTAGTCACTGAGGGATATTGCGATGTAGGAGATAGAAAATATGTTGGCCAAGTGCCAAGATTTGCAATCAGCTCCATAATCTTCCTCACTGATCTCCCAAAGGAAAGAAAAGTTTCTCCTCTGAAAAACAAGCTCCAGAAGTGGTGTTATCTACCCTCCACTGCAACACCCTGCAACACAACCCATCTCTAAACAGAAACTGCATTGTAGCTGAAGGAGGTAGCTTGGACTCAAGCCTAGATGTGGATAAATTAAGTACAAGCTCCCTCAAGAGGCCTCTCAAGAAAGGATAAGGAATTCCTAAAAAGGAATGCCTTGTGCTAAGCAGCACAGCAATCTCAACTAAACAGTTGAAGAAAGCACAATAGTCATGCAGACCACAAAACAAATAATCCATATCATGCCTTCCATTGTGCCTTCACCTTCATTATATACATGAGCCTTCCATATCCTAGGCCCACTTCAAATTTGTGTTGTACATGTGGACAAAGTCTCCATGTTTGACTGTGTTGTTGATCCATGTCCTCCATCATTTTCACATGGGGTGATCACCCTCTCCATCATGCATGCATTAAATGCATCACTTCCTCCACTATCTTATCATAAGTGCTTAATGATCTTCTTTGAATGCATTATGATCTCAGTTGACCTTATCAAAGATTCTTATGATTTAATATTTAATATCCATGATCTTATTTGATTATTTCATCCTCCATAATCTATCTCATAAATGAGACATGATCTCCATTAATGGAGCTGCTCCACTACTCCATGATTCTAGATCTAGATCTAAAATATCCACATACACACATTAAAAGTGGATTTTATTCATCTTTGAGGTTTATGGGTCCTTCCACCCTTTTATTTACTTAATTTATTAAGAAAATCAAGGACTCTAATATTCCAAATACGATGTGGAAATTTGGGAATATTACAGTCCCCCCCGGAAAAATGTTGCTTGTCCTCAAGCAAATCCAAAAGCAGATGCACATCTCCCAACCAAATCTCTTCTTGTTCATATAGATCTTGTTCATGGACTTAGTCTCAATTTGAGGTAATTCCTTGTCCGCACAAATGTATATAAGGGCCTGAAGATTTCTACAGATTTATGATTGTGAAATAACTTAATATAGGCTTGCAGGGAAGGTTTGACTTCATCATAAATCTTTGCTTCCATGATAGACTTGGATGTGGACGCACCTGCAGCAGAAAAATCCTTCCTGGCTTCAATAAAAGTATCATTTTCCTTTTGCAGGTTGAGTCCTTCCTTTTCAGAGGCCTTCCAAATCAATGGCTCTACATCAGCCTTATTTCCCTCATCTCCTCTGGTGCCAGCACCATTGCATGTAATTATATTTACACTTGGATCATTGTCGCCCTACTCAGCTTTAACCATTTGTATGTTCTGCGTATGTGTTTTTTGTTTCTTTTCCTGCATTCTAGCAATTAAAACGAGACAATATTCAATAACATGATCAAATTATCTACAGTACCTACAAGACTTTTGTGTAGGGTTCGGGCAGTCGTGTGCATAATTTCCAACATCTCCACACTTATAGAAAATTAATTTTCCTCGTTCATGACATGCGCCTCCACCTCTCCCCCATCCCCTTCCTCTTGCTGGGGATCCTCCATGCCCAGAGGGAGATGCTAGTGAAGATGGGTCGACCTGCACCCTATATAGGTTGGCACTGTATATCATTAGCTTGAATGTGCAGCAATGGTGCTCATCGTGACCAACTGAGGAACAAAACATGCACCATTTTTTCTTCAGCTTTGGCACATAACTTCCTAGTTGAGGACAAACGTCTGTATCGTGTCGTCCAACTACTCTACAATTAGCGCACCATAGTGTGGGAGTATCACTCGACCCTGCAACATTCCTGGGGCATAATGGATTTGGCCCTCCTACTTGCATGTAATCTGAGAACAAAGTGCACTGATATTTGGTGTGGTCAGAACCCTTACAACGTATACACCATACATTTTCACCAACTTCCTTTCCCCTGTCTCTGCACAGGTTCTAAATCTACAAGTGCATTCCCTCCAACTGATTTTTTATTTGCAGAGTTCCAAATTGATCATCTGCACTGGGCATATCTTCCAGTTTCATAGAAACTTCCAGAGCTTTGGCCTGAGAATCGATCTTCTGTTGTTTCATTGGCCTGTGCATATGTGGCAAGAGCATGGCAATAAATCATTTCTTATGCTGCTTATCATCTTAAATAAATCCTCCCTCGTTGATAGTGTGCTTCAGTCGTTGATCTGCCTCCCAAACAGACTCATTCGGTTCTTGCTTTATTTCCTTCAACTCTGTTACATACTGCGAGTATGAATTCGGCTTTCTAAACTGTTGTTTCAAAGTGTCCTTAGTCTGAGTAACAGTGGGATCAACATGCTGAGTCAGATATCCCATACACCAATCTAATGCACGACCTTCAAATGCCATATCTAGTTGCGCTCTTTTGACAGCATCAATGTTAAAATTTTGCGCAGTCCATACTGCATTGGCAACAAACTAAAACCTATCCATGTTCTCATCTCCCACACCCTTGAAGGTGGTAGATTCATATGCACAGCCATATATTCTCCTGGCGGTGGTGGTGGTGGGGTATGATATGTCTTACCCTTATGCAAGTTCGACTATGGAGTAGCAGGAGGGCTACCCCTGGCACGCATAGCCTCACTGCTTGCTATATCGCTATCAGGCAAGTTTCTCAGAGGGTTGTATACAGATTTGTCTCCTCTCTGATCAACCCGATAATAATTTACGTTGCGCGTAGTGTTTTCTAGCTTAACTGAGGTCATTCACTCAGTGTGGCAGCAAAAAAAATCATTTTCACACAATAGCATCTTAATCAGCAAAGGAAAAGACCGTATGAATTTACCTCACAGTCCCTTGAAGAACCTCCTTTCAGCTTCAAAATATGAGACAAACTGATCTACTGCATACTTTGTTACAAACCCACCCAAGATGTTGTCAAGCCAATGATCTACAGTATGGGTGATGGAGTTATCAGTCTGTTATAACTCTTGGATCAACTCAGGTGTCCACCGAGTGACCTTATCGTCCTTCCAACAGGTTTGGAACTCAGCTAATATTGACAACCACTCCTATAATTCTTATGCAAAGGTCACAAAAAATATCCCATGAACCTCTATGAAAATATACTTCTGTTTCCAATCTTCGGTAGACAGTTTCTTACTTGTGTTTTCCTTAAGGGAAAATTCTTGAATTTTCTTCTCAAACCAGTCTTATAACTCAGGCTTTGATGGTTTCCACATCACCCAATCTCTCTCAAAATGATCCCTGTCCCGGAAAAGGAACCATTTTTTGGCTTGAGGGGTCCTGACCCAAGTTCAAAGTTAAATTTAAGCAACAAAACCCTCTTACTACTGGCCCTTTCGACAGTGACCTACTTGTGTGGGTCAAAGTCTCACCCAAAACAGTATGGGGGGGTACTGGAACCAGGTTTCCACACCCTGAGAGAGAATTAAATGATGTGGGTGTCTTCATATCTATAAAAATAACATTCTGACCTTCACAACAGGAATCCTAACCAGAAACCCTAACCAGACATATCTAGGTCAACTTACACAGGCTATCTGGCGCGTGCACAGATTTAGGTCTCGCAATCTTGTTAATAGACTTAGCAAGAATATATTTCGTTCTTATAGTAATAGATCTATGCATTCACCATTCATATAAGACAGATAAGTAGTTACGCAACCAATCCAAACACAGATAATGCAATAAATGGAAACAATACATAGAAACAGATCATAAATCAAAGTATTGATGCATTTGATACTCATAATTATCCCAAAACACTTATTTATTCATTCACAGTTCATAATCCCTTTACAATACTTCAGTTCCACCTGTGCACACAATCAGAGGGGTCCGCACGCAGTAGGACTAACATCTTCGTGCACACAGCCAGCAGGAGCCTTCTAACCCCAGAAAAATTCTCTTTACAACTCAGAACATCATACCAAAACTTACTTCAAACTTAAAACTTATATATTCAACTCAATCTAGACTCATATTTATATATTTAGCCTACGCTCATCTAAGGTCTAAAAACTGAGGTTTGCGACCCCCAGTTCTACCCTTTTACCCATTACAACTCATGAGGGGCTTTGACCCACCCCAAAGCCCTTTAACATGTCCCTTTCTTAGATTTCACGACTTAACTTACAAAAAATACTATATTTTTATCCAAAATTGTGGTCCTAAGGGACCCCACTCCAACAAAACCTCACAACTATCGACTGTCCCTGCCATCTCACAAGATGACAGTTGTTCGTAGAGATGTGAAGTAAGATGAAGAGAAGGCCATGAGATGTTCCCTTGAGAGGGATATTCATATGCATGCATATGAGGATATTTTGGCTCCAAAAGAAGAACCTCAAGATGTTGTGGAGCAGCCACAAGAAGAGGAGCGGAGAGTGGAAGCCACCACTCATGCAAAGACATCCAGAGATGGGAGGAAGCACAGCAGGAAAGCTAACAGATTATTGCATGATGTTAAAGAGAATGTGGGAGCACCCACATCATAGTTTAGGAAGAGAAGGTCATCGGATCGGTACACTGGGTACATCGCTCTGATGAGTGAGCTAGTTGAGACAGAACCATCCTCATTCGAGGAAGCAGTGCAGAAGCTAGTATGGGATGATGCCATGGTAGAGGAATATGATTCCATAGTCAAAAACAATGTTTGGGAAGTGGTCCCAGGACCAGAGAAGAAGTTAGTGGTAGGTTCGAGGTGGATCTACAAGGTGAAGCAAGCAGCAGACAAAATCATCGAGAAACACAAGGCCAGATTTATGGGCAAGGGGTTCTCTCAGGTGGAGCGAATCAGGGAAAATTTTAAGGATGGAAAATTATCTTGAAGTTTAAAAACATCGAATAATCTCACTAGTACCTAATATGCAAACTATAAAATGTGTATTGATGTATTTTTAAAATTATTCAAATTTATAATGATTTTATATGTACTCTCTATATAATGTTGGCAATTTTTAAGGTAAAATAATTTTATATTGTAAAATTTGGGAAAATCATTTTTATAAAAAATGGAAATTAGCAAAAAAAAATTTCAAAAAATCATGCAAATAGCCCACCTGCGAATATTAGCCCCAAAAAGTTTCCATGGAGAGAATTGATTATGAGGAGACCTTTACTCCAGTTGCAAGGTACTCTTTTATCAGATCAATTCTAGCACTTGCAGCGCAGATGGGATGGAAGATCCATCATATGGATGTGAGGACAAAATCCCTCAATGGAGTGATTGAGGAGGAGGTGTACATTAAACAACTGGAAGGATTTGATACCTTCGGTAGAGAGTCACATGTGTGCAGACTCAAGCAATAATTGTATGGATTGAAACAAGCCCCCCGTGCTTGGTACACCAGGATCAACAGTTATTTCACTAGGTTGGGCTTCACCAAAAGTAAAGAAGATGCAAACCTTTACCATATTATTGTTGAAGGTAAATTTTTTATTATAGTATTATATTTCGATGATTTGATTTTAACTGGTGATGAGAATTTGATCAAATCTTGAAAAGAGGATCTTTCAAGAGAATTTGAGATGAAGGACACAGGAACGTAAGCATTATTTCCTCAGTTTGGAAGTATGGAAAGGATATGGAGAAATTTTTGTCTCTCATGGAAAGTATGCCAACGAGATATTGAAGAAGTTTTCATCGTTGAGTAGCAAACCCATGGACACTCCTCTAGCAGGCAGTTGGAGGAAAGAGGATGCCACTTCAGGTGAGGAGGTGAAGGACATTATTTAGAGGAAACTTTTGGGTTCGCTCATGTACTTCGTGAACACACATCCAAATATGTGTTATTCAGTTAACCAAATTAATCAAGCAATGGTTAAGCCAACCAAAATTTACTAGAAGGTGACCAAACATGTGTTGAGATACCTCAGATGCACTACCGAGTATGGTATTTGGTACAGACGAACAGAGGGAGTGAAGCTTCAAGGCTTTACATTTGTAGATTGGGTGGGTAGTCCATCATATTGGAAGAGCACTTCAGGAGGAGTCTTCAGTATTGGGTCAGCAACAGTTTCTTGGTACAACAGGAAGCAGAGATCATTTGCACTCAGTTCAGCAGAAGCAGAGTACATGGCTGCTAGTCAAGCAAGTTATGAAGTTATCTGGATGAGGAAGATTCTTGTCAGGCTATTTGGTTAGGTGATATATCTCACTGTGGTTTACTGTGACAGTCATATTTGTATCAAACTCTCTGAAAATCTAGTTTTTCATGATCGATCCAAGAATATCTACATTCGGTACAACCATCTACGAGATTGTGTAGAGGTGAATTATGTTGTTGGAATACATTCCTATGGAAGAAGAGGATAAATATATTTTGACAAAGGAACTGTAAAGAGGAAAATTATAATTCCATAGAGGCAGGATTGGGGTATCTAATAATCCATTTCTTGTTGAGAGGGAGTGTTGAAAATGGCAACAAGAAAATCCTAAGGTTAATTTTCCCTTAAATTAAATTAGGAGAAAATTGCAATTCCAAATCACAAGAAAACGTGTACGCATTAACTAAGTTAGTTTCACTTAGTTGGACCAGTTAATTCAAGTTGAGGGCCTAACTTGATTCATGTAGAGTGTCTTCTAAATTGTAGGAGCCTAGGTTGAGTTTAATTTGAGTGGCAATGATTTAATTCAGTTAAACTGAGTTAAAGTCATTTAAACTAGTTCTAACTATTGGAGGAACTAATGGGAGGTCTAGTAGTGGGGTTTGTACTCAATGATCAACCAATTAACTGATAAATCAGCCATAATTAACTCATGCATGCATGATATACAAGTGATCTAGTTGATATTGGATTTCAAGGGAAATGTACTATCAGTTGTACAATTATCCAAGTTGTACATGTGGTGCATGCAGTTAGAGAAGCGCCTATAGGGATTGTGCAGTTATGGATGAGGAATTTCCCTAAATAAAATTCGTTAATTCCCAAGGAAACAACACAAGGAAATAGGAGCTTGGGCAAGCAGAAATTTGGTTAAGTGTTGGCAAGAGCAGGCTTTTGAAGTGGTGAGATAGATTATACTTGTGCAGACATTGTTTAGACTTGAACAAGCATTGTATTTCTTCTCCATTTTCTGATTAATGCAATACAGATAGAAATGGGTTTTGAGTAGTTTCTTTCCTCTATATATATCCTAGTTTTATGTGTGTTAATTGATTCATGTCACATGTTTTTGATATTGCTTCTCAATCAACAATTTATTTCCGCATAGGAGTAGAAGTAGATTTGTCTTATGTTTTAGAACGTTACATGATTAGTATTGAATCTACAATTAATTTCTACATCCACTCCTCTTTATCATTATTCCGTTCATCCCTTGCTTTGGTTATCCAAACAGGTTGGATAATAGAAAATGAACAAATAAATGCTTCCATGTCCTCATCCTTCCTTGAGAGTGCATATGCAACTACATATTTCTTCCCTTTTTTGTAGATGATTTCAAAGTCATAACTCAACAGCTTTGTGACCCATTTTGTTTCTCTTATTAATATAATATTTGTTTCAAAAAGTATTTAATGCTATCATGATCTATTTTTACCTTGACGTTTCTTCCCATTAGGTAAGGTATACATTTCTTTAGTGCAGGTAGTATTGCCAACATTTCCTTCTCATAAATAGGTTTGTGTAAATACTTTCCTTTGGGTGGACAACTTTCAAAAGCAATGGGTCTTCCTTCTTGAATTAAAACAACACAAATTCCATTTCCTGGGGCATCACATTCCAAAATAAATGTTTTTGTGAAGTAAAACGTAGCTAAGAACGGTGTTTGTCATATTTCCTCTTTAATATGTTAAAAGGCTTTAGTTTCTTATGGAGTCCAAGAAAATGCATATTTCTTCAGTAATGTTGTTAGAGGTGTTTTTATTCTCCAATAATTCTTAATAAAAATTGTTATAATACCTTGTCAACCCGAGAAATCCTCGAAGATGATTTATGGTTGTTGGGATCTTCCATTCCTTAATGGCTTTAATTTTGTTAGGGTCTACATTAACACCCTCATGAGATACAATATGACCCAAGTATTCCACCTCCTGTACTCCAAATAAACATTTATAATTTTTTACCCTCCAATTGTTTTAGCACCCTATAAACATGTTGAACATGATCCTTCCAAGACTTGCTATAGATTAATATATCATCAAAAAATACTAGCACAAATTTTCTAAGGAAGGGTTTGAAAATTGAATTCATCAAACCTTGAAATGTTGAAGGTGCATTAGTAAGGAAAAAAGGCATGACAAAAAATTCATGATGACCCTTGTGAGTTTTAAATGTTGTTTTTGGAATGTCTTCATTCTTCATTATAATTTAATGATATCCTGAATGAATATCCAGCTGATGAAGTAAATTGCTCCATGTAATTCATCCAACAATTCATCAATGACAAGAATGGGAAATTTATCCTTAATAGTGAGCTTGTTGAGCTCCCTATAATCTGGACACATACGCCATGATCCACCCTTCTTTTTCACCAATACTACTAGAGCATAGAAATAATTTTGACTAAGTTGAATTATACTAGCCTCTAGCATTTCTGCAAATATACGTTCAATTTCACTCTTTTGGGCATAGGGATATCTGTAAGGTCTAATGTTTGGAGGAACAATTCCTTGAATCAAATGAATAGCATGATCATGATCACTAATATGTGGGAGGCCTTTGGGAGTCTCAAATACCTTGGAATGATTGTCTAAGACATTTTGGAGATCTGGAGAAACAGATGAGTTTGATGTTTGAACATCTAGTGAGCATAATTGTGCAATTGCGCCTCATTGTTATTTCTTCATAAGTTTTGTCATGCCATTAGAGTTGATTATATTTCCCGGTTTCCCTATGATACCCCTTAATTCAGCTTCCCTTCCTTCCCAAAAAAATTTAAGAAAAGTTCTTGAAGATTGAAGGCTATCGTCCCCAAATATTGTAACCATTGGACTCCTAATACAACATCAACACCACCCATTGGAATAGAAAGAATTGGAATATTCAATACATATTTCCCCATGGTTAGCTTGATATTATGGCACTTTCGAGATAAAATTATATTTCCTCCATTTGCAACCATCACTTGACACTCTAGTGTTGGATATAGGAAGCAATTCAATTCTTTGGTTATCTTACAATGAATAAAATTATGAGTACTATCTAAATCAATGAGCACTATTACCTTTTTCTTCTTGATATATCCTTCTATCTTGAGCGTTTAAGGATTGGTAATTCCTGCCAATGCATTGTGATATATGGTCGAATTCATTTCTTCTTTCTCAGGGGTTAGTTCCTAGTGTATATCCTCCTCTTTTGATGTTTCTTGTTCCTTTTCTTCCTCCTCTTCACAATCTATGTAGAATAATTTCTTCTCAGCACACTTATGACATTTAGTGTATTTTCTATCACAATTGTAACAAATAATTTTTGCTATTTTTTCCTCCAACTATTGTGATATCAACCTTGTAGGTTGTGGAATTCTAGGAGCAACAACACTTCCATATTTGTAATTGTGAGTGGCAGACTTCCTTTTTTCCATAATTTTTCTTTCAACTTTTCTTTCCACCCTAAATGCCTTCTCCAATGAATCAGGTTACCAAAGGCGAACCTCATGTTGGATGTTATCCTTCAAAGTACCTATGAATACATCAATAGTATGCTCCTCTGGAATATGAGTTACCCTGATATTCATTTTTTGGAAGTCCTCAATTTGATCCACCATTGAACCCTTTTGTTTGATATTTATCAATTGGCTAAATAAGGTGTTGCTCTTTGTATCCTCATAATGTGCTATCATTTCCTCCGTAAAAATTGACTAAGTGACAAGTGGCTTACGAGAACAAAGCCATAAATACCATACAAACTAATTGGGTTCTAAATATAAATTTTCAATGCATACCTTTTGTGGTTGTTGTACAACATGGAGATTAAAATATTGTTCCATCTATAGTATCCATGTTACCAGATCCTTGCCATCAAACTTCCTCAAATCGATGTTTGGAGTATTCTAGTTCTTAAACCCAACATTTGAGTCTCTAAAATCATAATTAATATTCCTTTTGTCGTCATCATGATTTTCATGGATTACCTTGTCACCACTAGGAAGTATTTCTTGTGGTAACTTCACCAAACCTTCTTTCAACCCCTCTATCTTGACGTTCATCATTGCTTCCATGTCTGCTTCTAAACCATCATTAAAAACTCCCATGTACCTTTTAATACCATCTATATTAACTCCCATGTCCATTTTTATACCATCTATCTTAACATTCATCATGGCTTCCAATTCGTTTTTTGTTACTTTTTGCAAGAGAAAAATTTCTTGCACTTGGTCTCGTAAATTTGATATATCATGTTGCATTTCTTCCTCTTCTTCATGTGTCATAGAAGATATTTCTGGTTTCTTCCTAGGTGTGTCCATTTTCTTGTTTCAAGGAATTCAATAATCAAATAATGATGTATATGCTTCACTATGCCCCTTGAATCACTTCAAATTGTTTTTTCAAACAAAAGTTATGCAAAATTTAAAAAAGACACACATTTTTCTTTCTTTCTAGGAGCTCGATATTGAAACTATTGTATCTATGTGATTTCATATCTCCGAGATCTGAAATTCAGTCATGTGATAGCCCTATTAGTCTTCTTTCCAATGCCATAAGTCATACCAAATTTGGATTCTTCAAGTTATTCCCAATATACCACGATGACCTGATTATGGAATGGTTTGGTAGAACAAATTTGTATAGAGTGCCATGTGTCATTGTTTCAAAATTTGGCCATGAAAACGACACAAAAAATACTAAATTTCGTTCAATTTAGGCCACTTTTGACAAAATTCAAATATGATACTATTAGATGAAGTTATGATGATTTTCCCAAGGTCGCCTATTTGATACGAAATTCTGGAGCATGCAAAAATCCTAACTTCTTCGGACCATATCTAAAAAATATATAGGGAACCAAGATCTAAAAGTTTTACAGGAAGTTCATCAGGATTTATTCTCCACGTGGTCAAAATGTCAGCGTCTTAACCTTCATAGAAAAAACTTTATAGAGAAAATTACAATATAACCTATTTGGAGCAGTGAAACCCTAGAATCCAAATCTCTGATACCAAATGTTATGTAACAAGATCACAGAAGAGGTAGATCAACGACTTTAATATTAGCCTCTTTGAGGGGTAACTATCCTATACATTACATAAATGAACAATTCCTGAATGATACAAATTATAAGGCCTCCTTGGTATATATAGGAGTCTAAGGGACCACAACATAATCAGAGTGTACATAACAATAATAATGTAAGTGCACAACAATAAAAATACTGGGCTTCTATGGGGCACAATAATAATAATAGGGGGCTACGCTAATAACAAAAATAATGGAAATACACTAGTATTATAGGGACTGATATCTTGTGCATTTGAGCTTAATGGCATGCCTACATCAACACATATGAATGTGCTTCCTTTGGGTGCATATAGCAAGATTTTTGGAATGGATTGGTTTTTTACTCACAAGAACAATGTATATAGTTATGATAATTTCATTGAGTGTATATATGATGATGGAGAAAATAAAATTTTGCAAGGAAAGAAGAAGCCTAAATTTGTAAGAATGGTTATATCTATGCAAGCTAAGCGCACCCACGGGAAAGGGTGTGTATTGTTTGCAATTCATGTTTCCAGTGAAAAGGGAAGGATGTTGATGATTATGAAGTCTTGAGGAAGTATCATGTCTTGTGGAAATTTCAGGATGTGTTTCCTGCAGAGATTCTAGAGTTGCCTCCTCATAGAGACTCTAGTTTTCTCTATTGAGTTGGCACCGGGAGCAGCACCAGCATATAAGGCATCGTACAGGATGATCACTCCAGAGTTGGTGGAATTGAAGTTCTAGCTTAAATAAATTCTTGATAAGGGATAAATAAGGACAAGTGTGTCTTTGTGGGGTGCACCAATGTTATTTGTAAAGAAGGAGGATGGTACTCAGATTGTGCATTGATTATAGGAAGTTCAACAAGGAGACTATCAAGAACAAGTACCCATTGCCTTAGATTGATGATTTGTTTGATTAGTTGAAGGGAGAAACTGTGTTTTCAAAGATTGATCTGATATCATGATATCATCAGGTGTGCATCAAATAAGAAGACATCTACAAGATTTCATTCCATACACAGTATAGGAATTATGAGTTTGTGGTTGTTCCTTTTGGTCTTACCAATGCTCCAGCCACCTTCATATGTTTGATGAATACTATGTTGCACCCTTATCTGGATAAGTTTGTGATAGTATTTGTTGATGATATATCAGTATATTCTAAGAATGAGGAGGAGCATGTAGAGCACCTAGTAGCAGTATTGATATTGTTGAGAGAGCATCAGTTGTATGCCAAGCTCAGCAAGTGCAGTTTTTTTCAAACTCAAATTCATTAATTGGGACATGTTGTTTCCGAGGAAGGGATAATAGTGGATTTATAAAATATTAAGGCTATCATGGAGTGGCCAGCTCCAAGGAATATGGATGATGTCATATCATTCATGGGACTAGCAAGTTATTACAAGTGGTTCATCAGGAACTTCTAAAAGATTTTCTATCCTATTACATCTTTGCAAAGGAAAGGAAATGAGTTTGAATGGGTTGAGGAGTGTGCAGCTAGTTTTGAGAAGTTGAAGCATTTGATTATAAATGTTCTGGTATTAAAGATCACATACCCTGATAAGGAGTTTTTGGTTTATATAGATGCTTTCAAGGAAGGATTTGGTGGAGTCCTGATGTAGGAAGGCCAGGTGGTATGATATGAGTCAAGGAAGGTGAATGAGCACGAGAAAAGCAATGTGACTCATGATCTTTAGTTTTCAACTATTATTCATTCATTAAAGATGTGGAGACATTATCTCCTTGGTAGGAGGCTTGTTTTGATGAGTGATCACAGTGGACTAAGGTATTTTTTTTACCAGCCCAATTCGAATGCCATGCAAGCTAGATGGTTGTCTAATATCAGTGAGTTTTATTTGAGATCAAGTACATCAAGGGAAAGGAGAACATAGTTGTGGATTCTCTCATTAGAAGAGTTCAAGAAAATCCCATTTCAGTCGTGAGCTCTTATGTGAAAAATTTACAGGAGTGGATCTTGCATGCAGAACAACATGATGGGAAGTATTAGTAGTTGAAGTAGAGATTGCAGTTGTAGGGTGAGGGTGCTCAGGTTGAGGATTAAAACCTCACAACATATGGCTTGCTCAGGTTTAGTAGTAGGATCTGTGTACCGGATAGAAGAAAGTTGAAGAAGCATATCTTGAGATAATTTCATGTCAAGTTATATTTAGGCCACCCAAGATACAAAATTATATTAACAATTGCTAATAAATTTTATTATTTGTCGAATTTGAAGAAAGAGGTGGATGAGTTTGTTGCAAGGTTCTTAGACTATCAAAAAGTTAAAGTTGAATGCAACAACCTAGTTGGTTTGTTGCAGCCTATTATGATTCCAGAATGGAAATGAGAGGTCATTTCCATGGACTTCATTACAGGTTTTCCAAGGACATAAAATCAGCACGATTCCATCGTGGTTGTGGTTGACAGGATGAGAAAGGTAGCTCACTTCATTGTAGTGAAGTCCATTAATTCAGCTAGTGAGGTAGCTTGGATATTACTCATGGATATACTGAGATTTCATGGAGTTCCCAAGAATATTATATCAAATAGAGATGCCAATTTCACTTCCAAGTTTTGGAAGGAGTTATTTGCAGGCTTAGGGAAAAATTTATCCTTCAGTACAACTTGTCATCTATAGACAAATGGAAAAATAGAGAGGGTTAATAGGATCCTTCAGGATATGTTAAGGATGTATGTCATGCATCAGCATAGGAAGTGGGAGGAGTATCTTCCACTAGAAATTTTTACATATAATAATGGGTATCAATAATCCTTGAAGATGAGTCCATTTGAGGCTCTCTATGGGCGAAGTTGTAATACTCCTACCAGTTGGAGTGATTTAGTGAACAAGGTGTTTATTTGACTATATATGTTGGCAGAGATGGAGCTGTAAATATAGGTTATCAAAGGGAATTTAAAGGAATAAAAAGAGAAAGATTAGCATAGATAGTTCAGGGAGTTTAAGGTTGGGGAGAATGTGTACTTTTGCATCAAGCGCAATAAGATATCCTTGAATATTGGGTCATGTTTCAAGTTGTCACCTCGGTATTTTGGGCCTTTTGAGAATCCTTGAGAGGATTGGACCAGTGACCAACATACTTCCACTATCGCTAATAGTGAAAGTCCATAATTTTTTCCATGTTTCATTGATTAAGATATATGTACATGATGATGATCATGTGATTGACTGGTTTGTATTGCAGGTGGAACCATAGGGAGAGTTCTAGCTAGAGACACAATGCATCCTACAACAGAATCAACGCATGCTCTAAAACTGAGAAATACAGCAGGTTAAATTATAGTGGAAGCACTTTGGGATCGATGAAGCTACATGGGAGATGGTTGATCAGATGTGGGAATTATATCCTTATTTATTTGTTGCTTAATAAAATGATTTTTTTGTATATGTATGTGTGTGTGTGTGGTTGTTATTGTAAATATTGCAACAAGTTGTGTTATAAAGCTCCAATAAGCAATATTCTTGTCACTGCTTTCAGCAGAATTTCATTGTAAATACTGCAATGAGTTGTGTTATAAAACTGAAATAAGTAATATGATTTGTTTTCACTGGTTTTTTGGTCATAGGTGCCATATAACACTGAGGATGGTGTTTCCCCAAGGGGGAGGGGTATGTAACAACCTCGGGTTAAAGTTTCATGTAATAAAGGTGTCACATCCATAAAATATGAGATAAAAAAAAAACATTTACCAGTAGCAAAGGTTATAACCATATTCACAAAGTTTGGATCTAGTTACATATTAACCTTTTGACTTGCGTGACATAACCATACCATTCTTATGTTTAAAACTAGAATTTAACATATGCGTGAATCTCGGCATTTCATAAAGTATGGTTTTATTTTATGTGATTCAAACTATAATATTGCACTACTCAGATCTTTGATTAATATATATATATATATATATATATATATATATATATATATTTGTACAAACACTTATCTCAAATTGCCAACTCGCCTCGTACCAACACAGGGTTAGTTGTCACGTTTCTGGCTAATAAATATTGCAGGTACTAAATACTAACGACTCCGGACAGCTGGTTGATATGTCATGCTTTGCTGAATTTCTGGTTGTGTCTATTCGGATTTCCACCGCAGGATCCAGTTCATCAACGGTGTAGATTTTTGGGCGGGAGTGATCTCGTTTACCCCGCCAACCCTAAGCAGCTCGACTTTGTTTCCAGTGCCTAAGCTATGTAGTTTTCTTTCATTCTGGATTGTTCTTGGCTCATTGTGGGTTGTGACTCCAATAGAGATGATTATCTCGTTGTTCCTAAGCCTCCGTGATGAGGCCTCACAATATTACAAACTAGGCCGAGATTACCCTAGCGAATATGACGGAGGCTCTGTCAAAGCCTGCACATTACGTTTTCTTCTGGTTTGGATCGGAATGCTTAGTATCAGGTAAAGAGAGAAATTGTTTCTTAACCCCTTCACTGTAATTTTAATCAGAGTTTTCCTGCATTCCTACTTCTGGAATCCTTCATCACCTTTCTTTTATCTTATTATCGAATTTCTTTCTGGTTTCTTGCGATGTCTGGCAACTTCGGGTGAGATTTCCTGGAGGGGATTAAGGGTTTGCTTCAAAATTTCAAGTAATGGGTTTATAGAAAATATTTAATGTTCTCGGGCTCAACCCCTCTACCCATTCTTCTTACTTGTAAGTATTAATTATTTTCGCCAATGACCTTTGTCTGATTCATTTCTCCTCACTTTTAATTTGACAGGTTAGTGCGAGGTTTGATATTAAAGTTTTCTATGGCTTAAGGGTGGACTCGATGCTAACTGATTCACCCATATTTATTCTAGGTATTTAATCGCATGCACCGCTTAGGCGGCTAGGTTTCTCTTCTGAGGGTTATTTTCTTTGATTTACCTATAAGGCCCATAAGCCCGAACAAGTGACCTTGTTCCTCGGCCTGTGATGGGTTCAGGGCTCATTTTTTTTAATGTAAAACTGATGTAATGTTATTCTCATAAGGAACCAGAGATTTCTTTAGAACTTTTAATTTTACTCTTTGTTTTGTTTAAATGAAGATTACTTCTGTAATCCTTATTATAAATTGAGTTCCGACATTTTTCCCGACTGAATTTATAAAGTAACCTTAATAGCGTATTTTCCCAGATAATTTCTGGAGCTTTTTTTTGGACAGTTTATCTCTTAAAGTTTGAGTTTTCAATTGTTGCGTGTCCCTACAACAAGACTATAGTATTAAGTTACCTCGTTTTTTGGTTACAGTTTTGGTATACTGTCTTATTGTCTAAAAACTCACTGTATACGCACAATAACTATCTAGTCCAGTATAATATAAATATATGCATGTTTAAGTTTTCTGGCAATGGTTGAGTCTCTCTATTGACTCTTATTCTCTGTTTTTATTCGTTATGCTTATGTATAGAAAAGTTTTGTTATAGCAAATATAGTATGGTGAATTTTTATTCTCATAAACTTCGAACCTTGATATTTTGAAAGATTACATGCTACAGTCTACTCTCTTTTTTTATATATTGTCTTTGTCCAAGTTTTAAAGTAATAAATTATGTTATTTTCCCGTAACAGAGATTTAAATGAGGTGACCCGACCACCGTATTCAGAGTCCGTGTATAGAGTCGTAGTGGAGTCAGAGAGGCGATGTGTCTCGAGTAGGTTTCCACCCAGTATTCGAGACCAACAACTCTATCATTGTTTCTCCAACGACTCAAATTTCTAGTTCCATGCTAAAATTACCAAAAGCTCTGTGTTTTACTAATTTTCGGGCTATACATTTTCTGTTATGTAAAAATATTTATCAGTCCTTATATTTTTAAAGATAAAGGAAGAAATTGAACCAAAATGTTAATAGAATCCTATATTTTTATCATTTTCTGCTATTAATTTCTTGTACTCATACATACTCAAATAAAAACCAGATCTTATAATAATTCTCTCTTAAATCAACCGTTATTTCTACTCAAACTGTTAATGAAATGTATTACAGTACTTAATCATTTAGAAAGAAACAAAACACAGATTTACTTATCTGATTATCATTTTTTAGCTATGGTCCTCCCAACCATCAAGAGAGGCAATCATGTCCTCCTCTTTCCCCCATGCTCCAATCTTGTAAGGTACAGGTTAACAGTGGAAAATTCTGTTGTGACCTTAGGACACCTAGTCCAGTCAGTACCAAAATCAATTCGGGATTTTTCCTCTGAGTGTTTTTCCACTTATCACAACTAGCTCTGGAAATTACCACTCTCCCCTTTCCTCATGCACAGAACCCCTGCTCCTCACTGGGATCCATCTCTTATCCTCAGAGGAGCAGGTAACTATTTCCAACTGTTCCCAACCACTTTCCAATTCTTGGAAAACATTTACCATCAGCTTTTACTTTTTATGAAATTTATTTTCATAACTACTTTATTACTGAAAAAATAATTTTTTCAGCAAACATTTAATAATTCCAATATTTGCTTAAACAATAATTTAAAATTGTCTTTTAACTAGTTAACAACTAGTTATCTTTAATGAGGCTATCACATCTTCCCCCCCTGGAAGTAACATTGTCCGTAATGTTTCACTCTAGCTATGAAAAGAGCTATGGGCAAGCTTCCGACACGAATCTTTCGTCCTCCCAATTAGCCTCATCCGAGCCGAAGTTCTTCCATTGCACTTTAACCTGGGTGATGACTCGCTTGCGGAGCATGATTTCCCTCTGGTCAAGTATGCGTTGCAACTCGAACAAAAACTCGTCGTCTGACTCTACCTACGAACAGCAAAATTCCCTGTCAAATTCCTATAAATAAAACATAACTCAAGTTAGTACTTTTAATTCTATCCTACCTGTATATTTTTCCAATGTATTATGTGCTTTGCATCATGCACATAACGCTTCAACAAGGACACATGAAACACATTGTGTACTCGTATGTGACTGGGTAAAGCCAGCCGATAAGCCACAGGTCCTATCCTTTCCAAAATTTGGAAAGGTCCACAGAACCTAGGAGCGAATTTGGCACAAGAGGTCCACTGTAAGGTACTCCTCTTGGGTTTAATCCTCACATACACATGGTCTCCTACCTCGAATTCCCGGTAAGACCTCTTTTTATCTACATAGATATTTTGTCGATCTTGTGCTGCCTTCAAATTTTGTCTGATTTTCTTTACTTATGATTCCATTTCAGCAAGCATCTCGGGTCCCAACATTAATTTTGTCTCGGGGCTGCTCCAATTTATGGGTGTGCAACATTGCCTCCCATACAAGGCCTCGAAAGGACTTGTCTTCAAGGACTCCTGATAACTGTTGTTGTAAGAAAATTCAACAAGATGCAAATAATCCTCCCATTTGGTTGGTTGTTGCATCACATACATGCGCAGCATGTCTTCCAATACTTGGTTTACTCGCTCTATTTGACCTTCAGTCTGGGGATGATAAGCTATGCTAAAGTTTATCTGAGTTCCTAGTCTAGTAAATAAGGTCTTCCAAAATGCAAAAGTAAAATTAACATCCCGGTCTAGGATAAATTTCTTTGGAATTCCATGCAACCTGAAAATTTCCTTCATGAATATGTCGGTTATCTGTACAGTCTTGTAAGTAGACTGAACAGGTATAAAATGTGCAGATTTACTTAATCTGTCCACTACCACCATGATGGAGTCATTTTTCCTTTTTTTTCGAGGTAAGCCTATAATGAAGTCCAAGGATATGACCTCCCACTTCCATTCGGGTATCGGTAAGGGCTGCAACAATCCTACGAGATGTTGATGCTCCACCTTCACCTGCCGACACTCCAAAAATTTACTTAGATATTTAGCAATGTTTTTACGCATACTAGGCCAGAAAAATACCTTCCTAATTGTAGTCAACATTTTCTGTTATCCTGGATGACCTGCATAATTGTTGCGATGGTACTCATTCATTATCAGCTCTTTTAGATCCATACGGTTAGGCACATACACTTTACCTCGGAAAGTTAACATCTAATCTTCATTTATTCCATACTCAGATGTATTTCCTTGCTTTCTGATTTCTTCCATCTGTTGCCATAAAAATTGGTATTCTGGATCTTTTTGTGCTTCTTCCCTCACTTGTTCCAAAAAAAAAAATTCCAGCTGATTATAATACATCTCATATATACCATGTAGTTTTATGCTTAAAGCATCAGCTACCTAGTTTTATTTTCCCTTCACATGCAGAATATCCATATCAAACTCACTTAGGAAGGCATTTCATCTTGCTTGTCTTGAGTTTAAATATGCTTGCTTGAAGTAACTAGTCAAGCTATTATGATCTGTTTTTAACACAAACTTTTTTCCCAGCAAGTAGTGTTGCCATACCCGGAGTGCATGTGCTACTATGGTTAATTCCAGATCATACACTGGATACCTTTGTTCATGATCCTTCAAATTTCTTGATTCATATGCCACCACTTTTCCTTCCTGAGATAGAACTACCCCAACACCTTCTTTACTTGCGTCTGTACACACTTCAAATTCTTTTTTGGGGTCAGCTACCCTTAACACAGGTGCAGTGGTCAAAATTTGTTTCAGCTTTTCAAAATTGTTTTGACATTCAATAGTCCACTTGAAAACTTTTCCTTTCCTCTACAAAGAAGTAATAGGAAAATAAATTCTGGAAAATCCTTCAATAAATCTTCAGTAGTACCCAGCTAATCCCATAAAGGATCTAATGTCTGCCACGTTCTGGGGTACTCGCCATTCCATGATTGTTTTGATCTTTTCTGGATCAACATCAATTCCCTCTGTTGAAATAACATGGCCTAAATACTAGATTTATGTTTTGAAGAAATCACATTTGCTGAACTTAGCGTACAACTGGTGTTTTCTTAGCATTTCTAGCACAATCCTCAAATGCTCCTTATGCTCTTCCTGGTTTTTAGAATAGATCAAAATATCATCTATAAATATAAGTACAAAATTATCCAGAAAAGGATGGAAGATTCCATGCATTAAACCCATAAAGGTTGTTGGTGTGTTTGTTAACCCAAAGGGTAACACCACAAATTCATAATGTCCATACCTGGTACGGAATGTTGTCTTGCAAATGTCCTCGTCCTTGATTCGAATCTGGTGATATCCAGATCTTAAATCAATCTTGGAAAACATCGTGGCCCCCTTCACTTGATCAAACAGATCATCAATCCTTGGTAAAGGGTATTTGTTCTTGACTGATAACTTGTTGAGCTACCTATAATCCATGCACATTCGCATGGTCCTGTCCTTCTTCTTCAGGAACAGTACTAGTGCTCCCCAAGGGGACACACTTGGATGAATGTAGCCCTTATCCAGCAGTTCATGTAATTGCATTTTTAGCTCAGTGAGTTCTGGAACACTCATTCTATAAGGAGCCCTTGACACGGGAGATGCTCGTGGCATTAACCCTATGGTGAAGTCAATGTCTCTCCTTGGTGGTAATCCAGGAATATTTTCTGGAAAGACATCCAGGAATTCTTGCACCACAGGTATATTTTCCATCATAGGTGATTTTTCCTTGGAATCTGCATACCCCACTTGAATATCATATAACTAGCATCCCTTCCTTATACATTTATTCATTTGGGATGTAATAATTGGGCATAACTGTAATGGATTTTTGATTCCTTGAATCTCTTTATGTGTTCCATCATGCATTCTGTAATAAATAATATTTTCCTTACAGGCCACTAAGGTCCAATGCTTTTCTAGCTAATCCATGCCCAACAAAACATCATAGGACCCTAATGGAAGAATGTTCAAATCTACTTGTAACTGCTATTCTGAAATTTCCAAAGTAAAATTTGGAATTTTGGCAGTTACCTTTCATTTTTCTCTAGTGGCTAGCTGTGCTAGCCATGAACTTTTAAATTATTTTCTTTCAATTTACACATTTCCACTATTTTGGGACTAACATAACTTAGACTCGCACCTGGGTCTACCAAAATAGAAACAAGTTGAGACAGTAATTTACCTTCCAGCTCGATCAGTGTCAGCTGATAATCTGCCCGTCGATCCTCCAATGCTGCATTGATGCGAGGGATGTTTCGCACCACATCGCCTACTGTAGAAGATTCCTGCAAGTTTGCAACTGTGCCATTTCTTGCTTACTATGAACAATTTTTGCAGTAGTGTGCTTCACCACACCCCCAACACTGTAGAGGTGGCTTGGTCACCTGCCCCTTCTCAGGCTTGTCGGATGCTTCTGTAGGCTTTTCTTCTACTGGACATCTGGTTCTCTGATGATTTCTGCCAAACTGTTTGCTAACAGAATTACACACAGAATTCTTAAAGTTACTGCTTTTGGCACCTATGAAATTTGAGTTAATTTTCTGTCCTTTCTTCGGCTGCCAATTTCTGCCAACTTCCCCTTTAGCCTTGGACTGCTGATAGCACATCTGTGCTTTACAAATGGCTTCATCCATGGTTCGGGGATTTACAAATTCTATTCGCTCCTTCATGTGTGTTGGCAGGCTACTCAGAAATATTTGCACTTTAGCCTTTTCCTCTCGAAGATATGAAACATATCATAACAAGGAGGTGAACTTGGTGATATATTCATCCATGGTTAGTTGTCACAGCCTTAATTCATGAAATTCTTTAGCCTTTTCGTCATAGAATTGTTCTGTCAAATACTTGTCTTTAAAGTATTGCTGGAATGCTTCTCATGTGACATCTTGTTCCTCAATGCTGCGTACATTCTGTTGGGGTTCCTATGTTTTGGAAGATTTGGCAATACCAAAAGATAAGACAACATCAAACCACTTTGGGGCCCTAGGATCTAGCCCTCCTGGACCCGGAGAGGGATCTCTCTAATAAACAAAGAATGATATATCTTTTAAACCTTAAATGAGATGTTAGGCTAGTTATGAAGCACAAAGGGGGGTTTTAAATGATTTTGTTGGTGAGTTGCTGGGTTGGTCATGAGATCGTAGACTGAGAAAGTAATGGGAGAAAAGAACAAAACAGCTGGATGTTTTAGCAAAGAGGATAGGTCAAGAAAGTTCCATCCATTGGGCTATGGAGTCATGAAAGGTAATTACATGCAACAACTAGCCAAGGCTTTCAGAGGGCAAGTCATCTACACTAAAGGATCTTTTTAGATAGATGATGGAGTGGGACATTAAGGAAAGAAGGTGAAAGAAGGAAAGACACCCAATTTTTGTCTATAGATCAGGTCAGAGGTCATTTAACTCCAGACCTGCTTGGACATACTCATAGGCAACTCTCAAAGGAGGTACAAATGGGCATCTTATAGATTGGACCAGAGGTCATTTAACTCCAGGTCAGCTTTAGCATGCTCCAAGGGAAAACAAAGATAATTTTAACAGAGCCAGGGTCTATAGATCAGAGAAGGACTTTGAACCTTCAATGCTTTGACACCAGCAAGAGATCTTAGAAAGGCCAGCTGGTCGCACAAGGATCCTAGTGAACAGGGCTAACTCTAATCCCCAGTGTTCCCAAATCTTCCAGCTTAAACCCAACAAGAAAAACTAAGCAGTAGAAAACATTAAAGGCAAGGAGAGCAGAAGCATAGGGTGCCTAACAAGGGTAAATCCTATGCCATATTTCTGAGGCGAGCCCAGAAGAAACGAACAACATGAAAATGTAATAAAACAATAAGATAGGAGAAACATCACTCGTAGTAATAGACCGGGATCCAAAGAAATGTGCTTGATTAATTGATGCAAAACCAGTCACATACACTGAGCTCAATGGCTGTTACAGTCCATACTTTCTCCTCCCAGCCTACTAAATTACAAACTACTCTGCTATTCCCTCCCAAGACTGTTCTAACAGTCAAACTGAATCCCTCTAATAGCAACAGCAACAACCTAACAACAAACTTTTACAATATGTTCTCGGGAATTCTTATAGGAGAAGAGAATAACAATGGTAGGTGATATTCATTAAATGAATTTCATTAAGGCAGAGGAGAGGTAGGTCGAATGCCCATTCTGCAAAATGGCTCTTCATTAACTGTGTGTACTCTGGAGCATGGTCCAGAAGTCTGTTAATAACTTCAAGTATGTTCTTCTGAAGAAATCCGACTGATGGTACTCTGTGGTAGCTTTCTGAAATAAGTGACACGGCGAAAAGGTCTGCAGGTCTCTCCATACCTCAGAACTGTGGTCCTGACAGTAACAGAAACTTCTGTCAGTGTACTTATCTTCTTGAGGGCTCGAGGGGGCATGGAGAATGCTGAAAGGCAGTCTTTCTGGACAAAATTACTCTGCTGATATAGAACACAGATATAGCTTTGTTTCGTGTGCTTCTTTAATCTTCAACTGCGCCTTAATTCCTTGAATGAGGATTAGAGCATTTGATCTTGAATTTTCGGGCTCTAACACCTTGATCTCTGCTGCTGATACGTTTTGTTACTGTAACGGCATCTCTGTGCTTTGAATCACATTGACTGCGATTATGACAGGCAGAGCGAAATACCAGTCTGGTGAAAAACCCTGCACAATGAAAACAAATCAATTACAACATCCAGGGTGGTGGCGGGAGAATGCTTCAGAGACCGGAGGAATGGTGGAAATGGTGGAAGCGAATGGCAAAACTGCAGTAGAACAGTGAAAACAAGAAAAATAATGCAAAAATGGTGGAGGGTTAGATAGGTGGTGGTGCGGTGGAGAAAAAGCATGTTGACTGTTCGATCCTGCATGGGGGTGATGATAGATGGCATAAAATGCACAATGAAGGGTTTTTGAAATCGGGCGAAAAACCGATGTAATGAGAAAATTCCGCGAAGGGAGGTGACGTGGAGCTCTGCCGGTGGGACCGGTCAAAGACGGGGGCGATCGAATCTGGACCATCTAATCTCAGGAGGAGATCGACAGTGGAAAACATAGCGGAGGGTGACGGATGGTGGGCCCGGGGTCGCATTTGCCTCGTTTATCGTCCGAGCATCTTCGTGATGCGACTACCGTCGGATGGATGGTCGTAGATCGGACGGTGCACGTGCATATCGCGCGGGGTCAAATGTCGAACATTAACGCGCGATGGGGGGGTGGTTTTTAAACAGTGACGGGGCCACGTGTCGGGCGGTGAGTGGAATCGCTCCGAAAATAAAATTACCGCCCATCCTCCAAACGTGGTGCAATGGAAACCGGTGGTTTATGAATAGTGCGCATTGCGGGGACCACCAGGCGGAGGGAATACAAACCATTGATCTGTGGGAAAAAGGACGGTTGATATATGATCGGGGCGGTGAAAGGGTTCAACGGTGGACACTGTGGGGATTGCGACGACCGTCCAATCTATACGGATCGATGATTTAAAATGCTCTCGATATATATTTGTGATAAGCGCCTTCCACCTTGGCGCCTGGTCTTGGCGCTGGGTCATGTGGGGGGAAACGGTTCTGGGGCTAGGGCCGAAAGGTGCTAAACCCACATACATGAATAATATGGTTATTTGGCCCGTTTTTAATGAAATTCAAGGCCAGGGAAGGGTAACGGTAGAGGCAATAAGGGTTTTTGAAGGTTTCGAGCGGGGAAATAAAGTGACTTAGAAGGTTTAAGGGGGATTTGGGGGCAGGAAAAGGGGAACTTTAACAAAGGGGAGAGGGGTGAAAAGTGGGGTTTAGTGGGAATAAAATAGGAGGAAATGGAGGCTTAATGGAGATGGAATAAGAGGACCAGGAGGCCTTTTCGGCATTTTTCTTCACAACAGAGAAGATTTATAACTGGAAACAGCAGATGGGATTTCATCAAAGGAGAAAGGCACAAGGAGGCTTCAAGGATGATGTGTTTTCAAGGGAAATGCATTCCTTAAAGGCTCAAAAACATTTTATCCCCCTGTTTGCTTGTCAAAAAATTTATAGGGGGCTAACACATTCTTCACTTCTTCCTACCACAGAGTGGCTTTCTCTCTTAGCTGATATATAGCCAATCTGGCCTTCAGGTTTTTGTTATATTCATACGCCTGAAAATACTTGTTCATGTTTATTAACCATGCTTCTGCTACCTCCTCAGCCTCACCATCAAATGTTAGAGGTTTAATTTTCCAAAATCCCCCCTGAAGCTCCACTCTCTGCTTCTTAACCTCTTGTTGACTGAAAAATTTCCAGATTCCGCCTCATTGTAATTTTTATTCTTGCTTCGTTGGGATGGGCTTCTTTCCACTCTGTTAGTGGTGTTGTGTCTCGTTTGTTTCTCATCCTCTTCTTGCATGCCTCTATTAGTACTTGGATGTTCCAATTCTTGGTTTTTCTTGTCTGACAAGATCTTTAATATCTTTTCCTGCACTTGTGGTAATTGTTCATTATCCCTTCGAACATGCACCATTTCCTCTTGCAGTTGTTGTACATTTTTCAACAAGAAACGGGTTTGGTGTTGCTATTCTTCCAGTAGTCTACTAGTTTGTCGGTGTTGTTCAGCACTTAACTTAACCCACATTTTTGGGTTCATCACCAGTTGAGCTTGGGGTTCCCCAGTGTCTTGGGGTGGTGGCTGTGTTGTTCCCCTTCTCATTATGCTTCTAACTCTATGCATCAGTATACACACAGCTTAATTTTTAGTTGACCCTTAGGGTCCCAGCGTATGAACGCCGCTCTGATACCACTTGTCACATCCATAAAATATGAGATAAAAAAAAAAAAATTATCAGTAGAAAAGGTTATAACCATATTCACAAAGTTTTGGATCCAGTTACATATTAACCTTTTGACTTGCGCGACATAACCATACCATTCTTATGTTTAAAACTTGAATTTAACATATGGGTGAATCTCGGCATTTCATAAAGTATGGTTTTATTTTATGTGATTCAAACTATAACATTTCACTACTCATATCTTTGATATATATATATATTCGTATAAACACTTATCCCAAATTTCCAACTCGCCTCATACCAACATGGGGTTAGCTGTCACATTTCTAGATACTAAATATTGCAGGTACTGAATACTAATGACTCCGGACAGCTAGTTGATATGTCGTGCTTTGTTGAATTTCTTAGTTGTGTCTATTCGGATTTTCACCGCAGGATCCAGTTGATCAACGGTGTATATTTTTGGGCGGGAGTGATCTCGTTTACCCCACCAACCCTAAGCAGCTCGGATTTGTTTCCAGTGCTTGAGCTATGTAGTTTTCTTTCATTCTGGATTGTTCTTGACTCATTGTCGGTTGTGACTCCAACAGAGATGATTCTTCCGCTATTCATAAGCCTCCGTGATGAGGCCTCACAGTATTACAAACTGGGCCGAGATTACCCTAGCGAATATGATGGAGGCTCTGTTGAAGCCTGCACGTTACGTTTTCTTCCGGTTTGGGTCGGAATGCTTAGTATCAGGTAAAGACAGAAATCGTTTCTTAACCCCTTCATTGTAATTTTAATCGGAGTTTTCCTGCATTCCTACTTCCGGAATCATTCATCACCTTTCTTTTATCTTATTACCGAATTTCTTTCCGGTTTCTTGCGATGTCTGGCAGCTTCGGGTGAGATTTCCTGGAGGATATTAAAGGTTTTCTTCAAAATTTCAGGTAATGGGTTTATAGAAAATATTTTTTGTTCTCGGGCTCAACCCCTCTACCCATTCTTATTACTTGTAAATATTAATGATTTTCGCCAATGACCTTTTTCTGATTCATTTCTCCTTGCTTTTAATTTGACAGGTTAGTGCGAGGTTTGATATTAAAGTTTTATATGGCTTAAGGGTGGACTCGATGCTGACTAATTCACCCATATTTATTCCAAGTATTTAATCGCATGCACCGCTTAGGCGACTGGGTTTCGCTTCCGAGGGTTATTTTCTTTGATTTACCTATAAGGCCCATAAGCCCGAACAAGTGACCTTGTTCCTTGGCCTGCGATGGGTTCAGGGCTCATTTTTTTTTTATGTAAAACTGATGTAATGTTATTCTCATAAGGAACCAGATATTTCTTTAGAACTTGTAATTTTACTCTTTTTTTTGTTTAAATGAAGATTACTTCCGTAATCCTTATTATAAATTGAGTTTCGACATTTTTCCGACTAAATTTATAAAGTAGCCTTAATAGTGTATTTGCCCAGATAATTTCTGGAGTTTTTTTCTTGGACAGTTTATCTGTTAAATTTTGAGTTTTCAATGGTTGTGTGTCCCTACAGCAAGACTATAGTATTAAGTTACCTCGTTGTTTGGTTACAATTTTGATATACTATCTTATTGTCTAAAAACTCACTGTATACGCACAATAACTGTCTAGTCCAGTATAATATAAATATATGCATGTTTAAGTTTTCTGGCAATGGTTGAGTCTCTTTTTTGACTCTTATTCTCTGTTTTTATTCGTTATTCTTAGGTATAGCAAAGTTTTGTTATAGAAAATATAGTATGGTGAAGTGTTATTCTCATAAACTTCGAACCTTGATATTTTGAAAGATTACATGCTACAGTCTACTCTCTTTTTTTATATATTGTCTTTGCCTAAGTTTTAAAGTAATAAATTATGTTCTTTTCCTGTAACAGAGATTTAAATGAGGTGACTGGACCACCATATTCAGAGTCCGTGTATTGAGTCGTAGTGGAGACAGAGAGGCGATGTGTCTCGGGTAGGGTTCCACCCAGTATCCGAGACCAACAGCTCTATCATTGTTTCTCCAACTACTCAAATTTCTAGTTCCATGCTAAAAATACCAAAATCTCTGTGTTTTACTAATTTTTGGGCTATACATTTGCTGTTAAGTAAAAATATTTATCAGTCCTTATATTTTTAAAGATAAAGGAAGAACTTGAACTAAAATGTTAAGAGAATCCTATCTTTTTATCATTTTCTGCTATTAATTTCCTGTACTCATACAGACTCCAAGAAAAACCAGATCTTATAATATTTATTTCTTAAATCAACCGTTCTTTCTGCTCAAACTCTTAATAAAATGTAGTACAGTACTTAATCATTTAGAAATAAACAAAACACAGATTTACTTATCTGATTATCAGTTTTTAGCTATGATCCTCCCAACCATCAAGAGAGGCAATCATGTCCTCCTCTTGCCCTCGTGCTCCAATCCTGTAAGGTACAGGTTAATAGTGGAAAATTATGCTATGACCTCACGACACCTAGTCCAGTCAGTACCATAATCAATTCGGGATTTTTCCTCTTAGTGTTTTTCCACTGATCACAACCAGCTCTGGAAATTGCCACTCTCCCCTTTCCTCATGCACATAACCCCTGCTCCTCACTGGGATTCATCTCTTATCCTCATAGGAGTAGGTAATTGTTCCCAACCACTTTCCAATTCTTGGAAAACATTTACCATCAGCTTTTACTTTTTATGAAATTTATTTTCATAACTACTTAAAGTTTTTCAACAAACATTTAATAATTCCAGTCTTTGCTTAAGCAATAATTTAAAATTGTCTTTTAACTAGTTATCTTTAATGAGGTTGTCACAAAATGACATTAAAGGAAAAAATAAGACCAAGGTCATGGGACACATATTCCAAGTTGAATGGAGGGGGGAAACACTATAGTGGGAATCACTTGTGGTTAATTAATGGTTATGGAAATTGGCAAAGGCGTTGGCAAAAGAAAGAGGTAATAAATGGAAATTAATATGATAAATAAATGAATATAGGAGAAAATGGAGATTAAGAGACACAAATATGCATACAACGGAAATTAGAAATAAATTAGAGGAAAATGAAGAAAAAGGGAAAAAGTAAAGGAGACAAGACATCAACGATAAAAAGGCATTAGATAAATAGTTCACATTTTTTTGTCAGTTTTAGCTTTGGATAAATTTCAAAGAGAGAGAGCTCAAAGAGGAGAGAGCAAACAAAGGAAAGCAAGGGAGTGCAAGGAAAATCTTGGAACAAAAACTACAACGCGAATATTTTTCAAGTAACAGGTTGCATTTGTGATTTCGTTGAGAGGATTTGAATGCAAGGTACATGCATTTGCTTATTTGGTTACTTTGTTGTCATTAGAATGGGTTTTTATTGGATTGATAGT
The DNA here is from genome assembly GCA_034641835.2 of Pinus albicaulis. Classification (NCBI taxonomy): domain Eukaryota; kingdom Viridiplantae; phylum Streptophyta; class Pinopsida; order Pinales; family Pinaceae; genus Pinus; species Pinus albicaulis. The sequence goes on along the minus strand of CM076577.1, from coordinate 1,010,101,249 downwards.
GGTTTCAACCTTGGTTGCCATTTCATGGACAACCATGGTGTGATGGGATTCACTCTTGGTTGAGCTTTCGATTTTCGGAATATTTTGGATTTGGGTGATGTAGTCTCAATAAAATCCCAAGGGTTGGGGGTAGAGATGGTTTTCTCCGAAATCCATTGATGGGTGGGTGGAGACAAGAAAATTCCTCTGGGTATGGTGAATATTTTTTTAGGCATCCAATCTTGTGTTGGTTTGGTGATTTCTGGACCAATTTAGGTGAAATCACTACGGTTAAGGGTTGAGGTGGTTTAGCCTATGGAAGCCCTGGTTGATTCTATTTTGGTTATTCCCATGAGATCCCACACTCATGCATGGAAGATGGCACAGGGGTGATTAGTTGAAAGAGATATTTTTTTTAACCCAATATATGGTTTGGTGGTACATAGAAGTCCCTGAATTGGTTGGCATTTTCATATGTATTGATATGTTGATTCCTATTGAGAATAATAAGCAAAAGTTATAACTTTTATGTATGATTTTATGATTGGTTAGTCATGGTTCTATTCCAGTTAAATGCTGATTACATGCATGCTTATGTTTAGTATTTTTTGATGTTCTCTTGTTATGGATCCATTCCATGGTTTAATGAGTTCTTGGTTAATTACTATGAATGCATAGGATAATGTATGTTATTGCAACTCCTCAAAGAGGGCAGCAAGCCTTATTGGTGATTCTCTAATGAAAATATGCATTTATTGCCTATATGTACCTTGACTACAAAGTGTTTGTCTAAATTATTTACATGTACCTGTTAAGCTTGAGTAGGGACTAAGTCAAGAACAGTGAGTGTGATTGAGATGATTGTTGGAGCAGGGTCCCTTAGGACCAGATTTTTGGGAATAAGTAATAGTATTTTTTTGTAGTTTTGGGTCATGCGCACTAAGAAATGCACAGTCAGTGGGCTTTGGGGCGGGTCAAAGTCCCTTCATGAGTTGTAATGGGCTAAAGGGTAAATCAAGGAGTCTCAAACCATGGTTTGCGAACCTTAGGATGAGCGCAGGCTAAGGTATAAATAGAATTCTAGATCGAGTCAGATAAGAGAGTTTTTTTATGAAAGTGCATACATTTTTTGAGATTTGAAGTGGATCTGTGTAAGTGTCTGTGTCTGAAAGGCTCCTGTTGGCTGTGTGCGCGGAGACCTTAGTCCAATTGTGTAATATTCCAAAATTTGCACACAGCAATTTGGAATATTAGATTTTGCTACTTTCACCTAGGAAAGGAATAAATGGGTAAGGAAGCCCATGAACAATAAAAATATGAATAATTTCCACCTTAATAAGGGAGAGGATCACTTTAGGAGCTATACTTTACACTTACTGGTGTGAACAAGGGCAAAACAGATATGGACATAGTCAAGTTTGACTAAGTCAACATGCATTCTTAAGGAGGAAGAGATCACCCAAGTAAAATAGCTCAATGTGAACAAAGATCAGCCCAGACACACATATGAGAACTAGATTGAAGATCCCTTACTATGAAAAGAGGCTTTTTAGGTGGATTGGTCTCAGTTGACCAAGTCAACAGCGCTACTACAAAGAGGAGGGAAGCCAACTAGGACAGCATAGTTTTGGAGGAGGAATCTTCACTAGGAAATCATCTCCACAATGTGTGGGTCTGGGGTGAGGAGGCTCACCAAAGATAAAAAGGGGAGCATAGCATCAAAGAGATCATTTATTATTCAGCTATATTTGGTCTTCTAACTATTTTCATGCTTCAGCTATTTAGCTGGAGTTGTTGCACTTCTTAGTGCAAAGAATTCCCGTGCGGGAATTCCATCCTCTCTTTGGATCATCTTGCTTAAGGGATCAAGAGGGATGTATTTGAGCTTCAATTCAGCAATTGGTTTGGGGCCATTCATCCATATTCATCTACTTGGCAGGGTACTTGCATCATGGGGCAGTAAGGAGTGTGGATGCATTATGATGATGTAATCATTATGTTTTCACCACATGAGTTGTATGATGGAGGTATGATGGGGCAGCAAAGACATTTGTTGCTTTGGAGGATTGAGAGAGAGAAAGGGTAGAGTTTCTCTCACATTTTGCATGATGTTGCAATGGGAGGAGATGGCAACATTATGGGAGGAGTCTTTGACATTAGACATGTCAAAGGATGGATTTATGAGTTGGCAGGAGCCTATGTGCATGGGCCAATAGCGCTATCACTTTGGAGCATGAGCTTGTTGATGGAGTGTTCCTAGGATCACTTCATACTTGATGCACTTGGTGGGCATAGAGGAGGTGAGATTGGTAGAGTGGTGGATGGACTCGTTGGTTATTGTGGTATGTTTTTCTTGACTTGGATTTACAAGCATGAGAAGGAGCATTTTCATTGAGCATGTGGTTCATTCCTCTTCATATGGGTATGTCATACCACTATGGAGGATTCATCTGTGGATCTTGTCACCATATTGCTTTCATTACATGGTAAGAATTATATTTTTTCATTTATTGATTGTTCCACACAATATTTTCATGCTCTTACCATTTCTTTGTAGTGCATTTCTCTTCAAAGGGGCAAGTTTTTCTTTACGCTCCATGATCCAATTTGGCCTGATGGAGAAATCCATCTACTGTATGATCTGGGGCAAGAATGTGGTTACTTACTGTGTGCTCAATTGACATATTCATCCATCTACTATTTACTATTGGGTGTGATGACTTTTACAGCAAGCCATTTTTCAAGAGACAACTTTCCATGCCATTTTTTGAAGATGCAGTGGGGAAGACTACATTGTGACCACTTGGGAGACTGTTGGTACTTTCCAACACCACATGAAACCTTCATTCTTTCTCTCATTATGATGCTGATCATGATCCTATTTGCTGATATTATTCTTGCCTATATGAGGAGCATGATTGGAGGAGGAACACATGGAGTGGATGTGTTCTTTAGGAAGGAGGATCCCACACTTTCTGCATTACATGTTCTAAGGGGAGCATGGGAAGAGACATGGCCTCTACAGCAAAGTATTTGTTTCTTAATGAGGATGACCATGAGATGGATGGGATACCATATGGTGGTGATTTCGTATCCATCATGTATGAGATGGTTTGGGCCAGCATGATTCATAGCGCTGGGAGAGGGACCTTTGGAGATCTAGTTTCCTTCTTTCCATTTGAGGACAGTATTATTGCAGCCCAAGATCAGCAAATTCTCTACACTTATCTTAAGTGCAGATGGAGACAACGTGGGGTAGATTACCTTGTCTACCATGATCATATTTTCACCCCACATATTCTGCATGAGCTCAAGGTGGAAGAGATCCTTAATGAGTTGCCATCCTAGAGGGTGACTCATTTTGTTTGGTTGATAGCTTGGGGAGAAGAGATTCAAATGGGGATGATGAATCCCAATATATATCAGCCTTCATGCCCTAAGAGGACCTTCAAACAGCCCATTTTTGCCTCCATGGATGATCCACTGTCACATAATGCCAACTATTTAGATAGCTTACACACTTGGGAGGGGAAACTTGGAGATATATTGATGATGCAGCACCTTGATCCTTAGAGGATTTCATCTTATGAGGCTGCTACAGGGGGGAAGAGGATGCTCTTCAGTCCTATCCTTTTAGTTGCTTGAGGACAAGCAACATTTGGGAGGGGAGGACTGTAATATTCCAAAATTTGTAGCAGCCCGATTTGGAATATTAGATTTTGCTACTTTCACCTAGAAAGGAATAAGTAGAAGAGAAGCCCATGAGAAAAATAAAAATATGAATAATTTCCACCTTAATAAGGGAGGGGATCACTTTAGGAGCTGGAATTTACACTTACAGGTGTGAACAAGGGAAAAACAGATATGGACATAGTCAATTTTGACTAAGTCAACATGCATTCTTGAGGCAGAAGAGATCACCCAAGTTAACTAGCTGAATGTGAACAAATATCAGCCCAGAAACACATATGAGAACTAGATTTAAGATCCTTTACTGTGAAAAGAGGCATTTCAGGTGGATTGGTCTCACCTGACCAAGTCAACAGCACTGCTACAAAGAGGAGGGAAGCCAACTAGGACAGCGTAGTTTTGGAGGAGGAATCTTCACTAGGAAGTCACCTCCACAATGTATGGGGTCCGGGGTGAGGAGGCTCACCAAAGATAAAAAGGAGAGCATAGAATCAAAGAGATCGTTCAGTATTCAGATATCTTTGTTCTTCTCACTATTTGCATGCTTCATCTATTTAGATGGGGTTGTTTCACTGCTTAGTGCAAAGAATTCCCGTGCGGGAATTCCATCCTCTCTTTGGATCAGCTTGCTTAAGGGATCAAGAGGGAAGGATTTGAGCTTCAATTCAGGGATTGTATTGGGGCCATTCATCCATATTCACCTACAGCGTATTTCCCTTCAGAAACTGCGTCTTTTATATAGGGGCAGCAACAGCAGCGTTGCACCCTTTGATTTTGTGCTAACCTTTGAGGAGGAGGTGCTTATTTCCCTCCGGAAGATCTAATAAGAAGGTAATTGGCCATTTCCTATATTATTCAGCTATTTTATGTCATATTCAGTCATGTTTAATACAATTTTGCAATAAACTGCGTTATTTTCTGTAGTGCTGCCTTTTGTGCATGTATATTGCCGGGAACCCTTGATGGGTGTCTTTTCTTTTGTGTAAAAGAGGTTAAACCTCCATTTCTCTGCTATTTGATCAATGTGAGCTCTATATCAGTATTATTTCATTATTTTCTGCATAAGCCCTCATTATAATAACGCATTCCTTGCTTTAGTACTTTTTGCATAAGCTAGGCTATGGGGTTTGGGCTTATTTGAGGCATATTGACTTGGGGAGATCTGTTTATATGAGCTAGAGTGATTTGTTTCACCTATAATTATGCATGTGAGTTTTATATCATGTCTTATAAGGGATCCAAGTCCAATTTCTCACTTTTATAGTGTTATTTTATAAAGACAACTATTTTATGCCCTATATTGTTGCATTTCCCCATTTGGGAAGGAGAATATAGGCCATCTACTTGCTGAGGTTCTCTCATCTGCTGGTATGATGTTATTTTACATCTAATGAAATACTCTACATTGTCATGCTCATGATTTTCCGAAGCTCCACATTGGTAATAACTCAAAATATTCCCAATAGTGTAGTTTTTCCCATTTTGGGATATTACAGTGGTATCAAAGCAATATCTTTGGCTCAGCCTGTGGATTTCAGATCAAATCAGAAGATAAGAAGAAGAGGAGAACAAAATTATGGAGAGGATGAGATTACTCTCATCTATTTTCAGATCTAAGGAGAAAGAAGATAAATGCATTGAAACTCCGAAAGGGTTTCAAGGAGGAGAGAGCTGCAGTGAGACCTCTAGAAGGTTTTAGGAGGCAGAAGAAGATGCATGCACTTCCTGTTCTCATAGAGGAAATGGATAGCAAGGAGAGCACTTAGAGCATGAAATCCTGAGTGGGTATTTGGAAGAATACAAGTGCCAACCTAGGGCTTTCGAAGAGACCCTAGATTTTCCTCAGTTTATTCAACTAAGAGAAGAAATAAGACCCTGCAGCAAAGGAGAGATTAAAGGCAATAGATTCCTATTGTCTACATTTTATGGGTCAACTATAGCAAGAGCTTAGGCAAGAAAGATTGAGGCATTCTTCCTACTTCATCCAGTGGTAGAAAGGGAGGCAATAGAAGTTGCAGCGCTGCACTTGGAGGGTGAAGCCAATGCTTGGTGGTTTAGTCACTTAAGCCATACAAGAGTGACTTATTTTTCTGAGTTCACTCAAGGACTGATTAGAACCTTTTATGGAGAAAGATCAGAGGAGAGGAGGCCCACACTACCATGGGAAGAAACATGTACCAGCGCTGTCACAGCCTTGGGAGAGCAGCCCTCTACATCAGCAGTTAGAGCAGCCATTACATTGGAGGAAGGAGCCTTTTCAGCACTACAGGAGGTTCCCACATCTCATCAAGGTATGGGAATATTTCCACTTTTACTTGCTGCAGCAAATATTTCTAAAAGTTGTGGAAATATGTCTTCATATGGGCCAGGGGCAAACATTGTTGTTGAGGTAGAGCAGCAGGATTGCACTACGCTGTGCAAGATTGAATGGTTCAAGGAAGAAATGAACCATAATTCTCATGGACCCTTGTTGAGTTACACAAAATGCTTGGAGGATGGAGTGAACTTTGCTCCAAACAAATTCATGCAGAGTCAAATATTCATCCAAGAGTTGAGACATGAGATAGTCAAAACACCCTGGAGGAGGGTTACAGCGCTGTCAAGAGGTAGCAGCAAGGAGGCTTTGCCTTCAGCCCCCTTGGATCCTTATGGGTTCAAGATGATCATCGGTGTGATATCTTTTCTAGGAGATCTCCAAGGAGCTACATTTCAGCATGCCATGGAATGCAAAAAGAAAAAATTGATATGGGAGGATGGTAATCTTCTTTGGATGAGTACCAAGATGGAGATGGTATGAGGCATCCATCGATGGATAAACGGATGTGGATAGAGAGCAGGAAGCTAGAGAGATACTTGAAAATCTATGATACTGGGCAGTAAGAGGCAAAACTGCGTTGGCTACTCTTGAGAGAGTTTGGCCATCATAAACATATCCTTTTTCCAAGGGTATGCGGGAGGAGAGAACTTGGCATGGTACTTGCATCATGGGGCAGCAAGGAGTGTGGATGCATTATGATGATGTAATCATTACGTTTTCACCACATGAGTTGTATGATGGAGGTATTATGGGGCAGCAAAGACATTTGTTGCTTTGGAGGATTAAGAGAGAGCAAGGGTAGAGTTGCTCTCACATTTTGCATGATGTTGCAATGGGAGGAGATGGAAACATTATGGGAGGAGTCTTTGACATTAGACATGTCAGAGGATGGATTTATGAGTTGGCAGGAGCCTATGTGCATGGGCCAACAACGCTGTCACTTTGGAGCATGAGCTTGTTGATGGAGTGTTCCTAGGATCACTTCATACTTGATGCACTTGGTGGGCATAGAGGAGGTGAGATTGGTAGAGTGGTGGATGGACTCGTTGGTTATTGTGGTATGTTCTTCTTGACTTGGATTTCCAAGCATGGGAAGGAGGATTTTCATGGAGCATGTGGTTCATTCCTCTTCATATGGGTATGTCATACCACTATGGAGGATTCATCTGTGGATCTTGTCACCATATTTCTTTCATTACATGGTAAGAATTCTATTTTTTCATTTATTGATTGTTCCACACAATATTTGCATGCTCTTACCATTTCTTTGTAGTGCATTTCTCTTCAAAGGGGCAAGTTTTTCTTTAGGCTCCATGATCCATTTTTGGCCAGCTATTATGATGGAGACATCCATCTATTGTATGATCTGGGGCAAGAATGTGGTTACTTACTGTGTTCTCAGTTGACATATTCAGCCATCTACTATTTACTAGTGGGTGTGATGACTTATACAGCAAGCCATTTTTCAAGAGACAACTTTCCATGCCATTGTTTGAAGATGCAGTGGGGAAGACTACATTGTGACCAATTGGGAGACTGTTGGTACTTTCCAGCACCACATGAAACCTTCATTCTTTCTCTCATTATGATGTTGATTATGATCCTATTTTCTGATATTATTCTTGCCTATATGAGGAGCATGATTGGAGGAGGAACACATGGAGTGGATGTGTTCTTTGGGAAGGAGGATCCCCACACTTTCTGCATTACATGTTCTAAGGGGAGCATGGGAAGAGACATGGCCTCTACAGCAAAGTATTTGTTTCTTAATGAGGAGGACCATGAGATGGATGGGATACCATATGGTGGTGATTTCGTATCCATCATGTATGAGATGGTTTGGGCCAGCATGATTCATAGCGCTGGGAGAGGGACCTTTGGAGATCTAGTTTCCTTCTTTCCATTTGAGGACAGTATTATTGCAGCCCAAGATCAGCAAATTCTCTACACTTATCTTAAGTGCATATGGAGACAACGTGGGGTAGATTACCTTGTCTACCATGATCATATTTTCACCCCACATATTCTGCATGAGCTCAAGGTGGAAGAGATCCTTAATGAGTTGCCATCCTAGAGGGTGACTCATTTTGTTTGGTTGATAGCTTGGGGAGAAGAGATTCAAATGGGGATGATGAATCCCAATATATATCAGCCTTCATGCCCTAAGAGGACCTTCAAACAGCCCATTTTTGCCTCCATGGATGATCCACTGTCACATAATGCCAACTATTTAGATAGCTTACACACTTGGGAGGGGAAACTTGGAGATATATTGATGATGCAGCACCTTGATCCTTAGAGGATTTCATCTTATGAGGCTGCTACAGGGGGGAAGAGGATGCTCTTCAGTCCTATCCTTTTAGTTGCTTGAGGACAAGCAACATTTGGGAGGGGAGGACTGTAATATTCCAAAATTTGTACACAGCAATTTGGAATATTAGATTTTGCTACTTTCACCTAGGAAAGGAATAAATGGGTAAGGAAGCCCATGAAAAATAAAAATATGAATAATTTCCACCTTAATAAGAGAGGGGATCACTTTAGGAGCTGGACTTTACACTTACAGGTGTGAACAAGGGAAAAACAGATATGGACATAGTCAATTTTGACTAAGTCAACATGCATTCTTGAGGCAGAAGAGATCACCCAAGTTAACTAGCTGAATGTGAACAAATATCAGCCCAGAAACACATATGAGAACTAGATTTAAGATCCTTTACTGTGAAAAGAGGCATTTCAGGTGGATTGGTCTCACCTGACCAAGTCAACAGCACTGCTACAAAGAGGAGGGAAGCCAACTAGGACAGCGTAGTTTTGGAGGAGGAATCTTCACTAGGAAGTCACCTCCACAATGTATGGGGTCCGGGGTGAGGAGGCTCACCAAAGATAAAAAGGAGAGCATAGAATCAAAGAGATCGTTCAGTATTCATATATCTTTTTTCTTCTCACTATTTGCATGCTTCATCTATTTAGATGGAGTTGTTTCACTGCTTAGTGCAAAGAATTCCCGTGCGGGAATTCCATCCTCTCTTTGGATCAGCTTGCTTAAGGGATCAAGAGGGAAGGATTTGAGCTTCAATTCAGGGATTGTATTGGGGCCATTCATCCATATTCACCTACAGCGCAGTTCCCTTCAGAAACTGCGTCTTTTATATAGGGGCAGCAGCAGCAGGGTTGCACCCTTTGTTTTGTGCTAGCCTTTGAGGAGGAGGTGCTTATTTCCCTCCAGGAGATCTAATAAGAAGGGCCTTTGGCCATTTCCTATATTATTCAGCTATTGTATGTCATATTCAGTCATTTTTAATACAGTGTTGCAATAAAATGCGTTATTTTCTGCAGTGCTGCCTTTTGTGCATGTATATTGCCAGGAACCCTTGTCGGGTGTCTTTTCCTTTGTGTAAAAGAGGTTAAACCTCCATTTCTCTGATATTTGATCAATGTGAGCTCTATATCAGTATTATTTCATTATTTTCTGCATAAACCCTCATTATAATAACACATTCCTTGCTTCAGTACTTTCTGCATAAGCTAGGCTATGGGGCTTGGGCTTATTTGAGCCATATTGACTTGGGGAGATCTGTTTATATGAGCTAGAGTGATTTGTTTCACCTCTAATTCTGGTTGTGAGTTTTATATCATGTCTTCTAAGGGATCCAAGTCCCATTTCTCACTTTTATAGCGTTCTTTTCTGAATATAGCTATTTTATGCCCTATATTGCTGCATTTCCCCACTTAGGAAGGAGAATATAGGCCCTCTACTTGCTGAGGTTCTCTCATCTGCTGGTATGATGTTATTTTAAATCTAATGAGCTGCTCTACATTTTCATGCTCATGATTTTCTGAAGCTCCACATTGGTAATAACTCAAAATATTCCCAATAGTGTAGTTGTTCCCATTTTGGGATATTACAAATTGTGTGCGAACCCCGCTGGCTGTGTGCACTGGTGGATCTGAGGGATTTTAAGGGTTGTTACAACTGTTGATGAATAAATATTTTTTTGGTAAATCTGTGGAACAAATGCATCTGTGATTTTCTTTATGATTTGTTTCTGCGTATGATTTCCATTTACCGCTTAAGTTATATTATATGTGATTGGATCGGTTGCGTACCTATTTTACTGCTGATATGAATTTTAGTTACATAGATCTAGTTATGTAAGGGCTAAATATCACATTATTAGGACTATGAAAGGAATTGCAGATTTTCTATCTGAATGTGTGCACTGGGTTAATCTGTGTTAATCAACCTAGGGTTTATGTTTAGGGTTTCTAGTGTGCAAGTCAGTGTGTGTTAAAGCGGATATGAAGGTGCCCACTTCATTTAATTCTCTTTCACGGTGTGGAAACTTGGTTCCAGGACACCCCCATACTTCTTCGGGTGAGACTTTGGCCTGCGCAAGCAGGTCATTTCCGAAAGGGCCAGTAGTAAGAGGGTTTTATTACTTACACACTACCTCTGAACTTGGGTCAGGACCCCTCAAGCCAAAAAATGGTTCTGTTGACGGGACTTGGATCATTTTGAGAGAGATTAGGTCATGTTATAGCCATCGAAGACTGAATTAGAATAATAGTTTGAACAAAAGATATGTGAATTATCCATCAAGGAGAACAGAGGTAAGAATTTGTCTGTTAAAGAGTGGGAAAATAGGTATATTTTCACAGAGGTCCAAGAAATATTCTTTGTGACCTTTTCACATGAATTTTAGGAGTGGTTACTAAGGTTAGCTGAGTTTCAGACCCGTTGGAAGGATGATAAGATCACTCAGTGGACACCTGAGTTGATCCAACAGTTTGAACAGACTGATAACTCCATCACCCACACTTTAGATCATTGGGTTGACAACATTCTGGGTGGATTTGTGACAGAGTTTGCAGTATATAATTTTGTGTTAAATTCTGAAGCTGAAAGAAGCTTCTTGAAAGGACTAAGAGGTAAGTTCATACGCTCTCTGCCTTTGCTTATTAAGATATTATCATGTGAAAATGGTATTATGTGCAGTCACACCGAGCGAATGACCCCAAATGAATTTGAAAGCACTACAAGCAGCAGAAAGTACTTTCGATTTAACCAGGAAGGAGACAGATCTGTATACAACCCTCTGAGAAACCTACCTAATAGCGATACAAAGAGTGGTGAGGCTACAAGCACCAGAGGTAGCCCTCCAGCTACTCCGCAGTCAAACTCGCACAAGGTTAATTCATCTCCTACTCCACCTCCACCACCAACAGGAGGCAATATGGCTGCGCATATGAAGCTACCCACCTTCAAGGCTATGGGCGATGAAGACATGGATAGGTACTAGTTTGTTGTAGACGCAGTATGGACCATGTAAAATGTCAACATTGATGTTGTCAAAAGTGCACATCTTGCCATGGCATTTGAGGGTCGCGCGCTAGACTGGTTTATGGGATACCTGTCTTAGAATTTTGATCCTCCTATCAATGAAATCAATAATTCCTTGAAGCAGCAGTTCAAAAAACCAAATTCCTACTCACAATGTGTAAGAGAGCTTAAATATATCCGACAAGAACCAAACAAATCTGTCTGGGAAGCAGCTCAACATTTGAAGCTCACTATCAACAATGGAGGATTTATCTATGATGATAAGCAGCACAAATAATGGTTTATTTCCATGCTCGTGCCACACATGTGTGGCCCTATGAATCAGTGAAAATTTGACTCTCAAGTGAAGGCCCTTGAAGTTACTATGAAACTAGAAACTGCGCCTAGAACTGATGACCAATTTGGGACTCTATAAATCCAAAATTAGTTAGAAGCGATGCACTTAGAGATTCAGAACTTGCACAGAGATAGAGGGAAAGAAGTCGGCACAAATGTATGTTGTATACGTTGTAAGGGTTCCGGTCACAAAAAATATTAGTGTACCTTGCTTCAAGATTACATGGAAGTGGGAGGACCAAATCGATTACAACCAAGTGATATGAATATGGGAAAACTTGTTAATTCTATGCAAGCTCCCTCATCAATATTAAAAATGTGTTTCTTATGTGCATATGAATTTTTACTAAGCTTTCAAATTATCACAAGGATTTCTCTTTAGTTTCTTTCAATATGTAATTCCATGAATAGGTTATAGACATGAAACCATTAAGCACATGAAATTAAAATACATCATACAACAAAACACAAGCCATTTGATGAAGGAGTTCACCCCATCTGGGATATATCTCCTTGAATCAGCTCTAAGGCATGATTCATTATTATTATGCTCCAATTTCAAAATGATGAGTACATCAATATGCTGATCTAAAATGGTAAGTTTCTCCTAAAAAGAAACAACTCCTACAAAGTCTCTTTCCCATACACCTATTTTCAACAACACATGGGCATCTTACCTTACTCAAATATGAAAGAGCATCAAATTTGTACTTCAATAACTATAATTACATAAACAGTCTTTTTCTCTAAAACACATAAAGGGAAAATATGAGAAAATTTCTACAACACTGCTACAAAGGCTGCTACTGCAAACATATGGAGGCTGGAAGATCCCTACAATATCATCTCCATCTCAAAACCCTCCAAGAACTAGCTCAATATCTGAATGATCCATACACCCTCCTAGTTCAACCTGCAATTTTAACTTGAATATGTTCTCTAAACAAAAAGTAGAAGTTAACAATGGATTCATAGCATCCAGAAACCCCTGAGTAGCCTCTTCTGGTTCTTCAATTGGTCTATAGGTCCTCTAGACATGGCCTCCTCTCTTGGTGGCCCTGGGAATATTTTATCTTCAAGTGGGAAAAACACCATCAAGAAGTGCTCCTCTGCCTTTGAAACCTGTTCCAATGGATTCCCAGTATGTCAAAATGCAAAGAATGACTATCCTTGAACCCAATTTGGTCAAATATTGCTCAATATATGCCTCATTTACTCCAGGAAAACCTCCACTAAAACTGGAAGACTGCCAGTTAAGTCCACTTAAAAGTAGAGCTTCTCGGCATTTGGCGGGTCCGCAAAAGGCGCCGTCAAGATAATTATGTGATTAATGTTAAGATAAGTGATGTTTTAAGTGGGGTTAAGCATGTTTAGCTCTATTCCGCACTTATCCATTGAAATTTGGATTATCATAATAAAATTCGTGTATTATCATATTAAAACTTGGCTTAACCGCATTTAAATCTCCGCAGATCACATCGCGGCATTTCACTTATCACAGATTGCAGCACAGCACTTATCGCAGATCCGCTATAAATCATTATATGTTTCCTGCTCCTTCTTGCGATTGTGATACCCTGATGCGATATATCGCATCGCAACTCTGCATCACATCGCAGTTCCACATCTGATAACATTACCGCCACATCACTTATCGCTATCGTGAAATCGCAAATCCGCCATCCGATAATGCATTCACATCTACTCCTAAAACCCCGATGTGATTGGTAGGACCCACCTTATCGCAAATTGCAAATCATTTTGTTGAACGCGATATGTGATGAAACTTAGTCTACTAACTTTGGTTATAATATATGTTTGTAATACATTGTGAATAATATGTGCCAACCACCTTTGATTCAAACTTTGGAATAAAACATTGCGCTCGAATTTCAACCTTGGAATAATAATGTATGTCATTTAACCTTGCCATGGGGTAGTTCAAACCTTTGTATAAAATGTATATTGCGACCACCAACTGAAGATTATCTGTCGGATTGATTTTTCTCTCTGCTATGCTATGTGACCCTTCCCCATTGGCCTATAAATTACACCAATAAAATAATCCATCGTAGTAATAATTCCAAACTTAGGAAATAGGAGAAAAATTAAACTTCCCCAAGCAACATTGGAGAATTTGGAGATGACACTTGCCACATTCCCATTGGACTAAAACTGAAGAATATTTTCTGCATGCTAACTGGACTGCCATGTCATTAGTTGTACGTGTTCTGCAATATTTTTTTTAAAGTTTGCCTATTCTGAATGGCGATCAGCAGATCATAAATTCCTCATCCGAACTCGGTTTTCGATGAAATGAGTTGCGTTGGATTCCTTGTAACGGGTCAGTCACTTTGAATTTGGTTTGGTGCTATTCTGAGCACTTTAAGTATTGAGCTAATTTTTGCCCCCAATCCAGATTATGATCACTCCTTCCCATTGACATTCTTTTGGACCCATAAAATTTGGTTATCTCATGAGTGTTGAACACTCTTCTATTTCCAAAGTTCTATCATCTTGATTCTACTTGGAGAAATCGCTATGACAACCACTTCATCACTGACATTCCTTGCCTTGCCTTCAAAATGGCTTGGCTCTTCAACCATTGTTCTCCTTTTGTTGTTGAACCAAAACAACACTTGTTGGTTGCTTGCTGATATAACACTTTTGCTGTATGAAATCGATTCCTCGGTGCCTTCCCACTGAGAATCATGTTGCTCCTTTTCACAATGAGTGAACTACAACAAATAGCTTCCAATCATTAGTAAAAAATAAGAAAATAAATGACCATTCTTTTACCTCCAAGGTTCCAAATTCCACATCTAGAAGAATGCATTCTCCATCTTCTTCTCTTCTTGGCGTCAACACATAAAATTTTCTACAATGGCTACAAACTTTCTTTGACATCTTGTCACCAATACACATGCAAGAAGCAACTTGATGACATAGCCTCTTGCTCCTTCAAATCAACATATTTCACATCATGTGAACATCGCAATGTACTCTCACATCTTGGTGTTAAAATCATCAACCAAACACAAGTCGACAAAAAAATGCCTCTTCAAACAAATGAATCTCAAGTCAAGCATAAGCATGTATAACAACTTGACGATTCTTTCCTCAAAACAAAAAGAATTTCACATCATGAAACACTTCGTCAACATCTCCTTTCCATATTTGGAGACAAAATAAACTTTTCCAAGTTGATATGACATGCATGCAACACACAATCGATCAACACAAGCCGACACTCATGCATGTGTAAATGATCAATACTCTCAAGTTGACATCATGCATGTTAAACTAAGCAATCGACCAACACATGTCAATTACTCATGCATGTTCAAGCACAATGAAACCATCAAAATTTCACTGTTCATACCCACAAACTCTCATGCATGTATACAATTCTTTAACTCTCTCACAAGTACAAAAACTCCATTCATATGTACATGTACTTAAAGCTAAAATGAACAAATTTTGCTGCAATAAAGTGAGTCAACATACTTCACTTTCAATCACCTTCTTGGCGTAAACATGCAACATGCAATGTAAAAGAACAAACCATTTCATTGGCACTTCTTTCAGCTGCACTTCATCATCATATGAATCATCTTGACCCACATAAATTATGGAATCCTCTTTTCCATTCTTTCCATTCTCTTTTTCCACCTTCTTCAAATTTCATGGATGAATTTTTGGATATAAAGTCCAACACTTGTCTACAAGATGACCTTGCTTATGGAAATGAGTGCAAAACAATTGCCTCTTCTTTTCAACATGGTTTTCTTTGGCTTCATGCCTCCTTTGCTTCAAAATTTTCCTGTGCATGGCTATCTTCTTCCAACACCTTGAAAAATTGTGGTTATCCAAACCACAAAAGGAACATGCAAACTTTCTCTAAATCCTATGTGAGAATTTTCCATGTTTATCTTAATCAAAAGCAACTTGATTAAAAGCAGATTTATACCTTGAAAATTCACCTTTTTATCCTTCTTGAGGAGGTGAATTTGATGAGGTAGTGGCTCTCTTCAGAATACCAACAATGTATTCAGTGACTGTAGAGCTTTCAACATCCTCTTGTTCACCATTCTCATTAGTTGCATGCTTATGAGCACCTTCTTGCAAAGTGGGTGTAAAACTTTTGCATTCCTCATGAACACAATCTTCACAAGCTTGAGGTAATGAACATGAAATGAAAGTCCTTCTCGGAACACCTTCATGTTCCTCCTTGGCTTTAGATATTTCTCCATCATGTTGTCCATAACCAAGACCCAAATACTTAGACCTTCCTCAACAAAAATTGGTTCAACTATGCCTTCGGCATGCTTGCCTAATCCTTTACCTTCATAGCCCATCTTCATCAATAATTTGGACCCTATTCCTCTAGTGTGTCTTTCAAAAGCACCTACACATTAATTTTGAGAAGAAATTAAAGATAAATTTGAATTTCATACTTCTTTTTCAAGTGCATGTTTGGCTAAGGTTTCCTTGGAAATATGGATTTGAGTCTCCATCTCATGCAAATTTTCAAGAAGCTCTGGCTTCTCCTCCTTCATGGAAATCAACTGCTCTTGAAGTTTAATGCTCTGTAATATTCCCAAATGGGGAAGCAGCAATATATGAACACAATAATGAAAGAGAAGTGATACATCAACACAAAAAATGTAAGAAGAACCAAATAGCCATCATATTGGTATTATAGCATCAAATGTATACAAGATCTTGAGGAAATAATCCCTAAATTTAGGCAACAAAAGCCTCAAGAGAACATGTACATGAAAAATGAAGTACACTGCTACACAGATATTTCCCAAGGCTATGACAGCGGAGTTTTATTGAGGATAATTGTTGTTTGGAAGTGTCAATACATAGATCTGAAATAATATAACTCATAAAATGATGGGAGTGAAGATATAGACTCCCAAACTCAATTTCAAGACAATCCAGAAAGGATTTCCTAAAATATACAAAATGTGAAAAATGCTGGAATGCAGTCCTAGGAATGAATAGTAGCTGCAACTCAAGATCTGGATGAAGATGGATGTAGATGATACATGTTATGAATGAACCTCATCTAATGGATCCTTCAGGTGAAATTCCTATCCAATCACTGAAGATCTCACCCTCCAAACAATCACTGCAAACCCTCACTACAAATTCTCACTGAAATAACGCAGTCAAGGAGAGGGACTGTATTGTAGGAGATATAAAATGTTTTTTCCAAGTTCCAAGATGTTAAATAAGCTCTTGAATCTTCCTCACTGACCTCCCAAAGGAAAGAAAGCTTCCTCCTCTGAAAAATAAGCTCCGGAAGTGGTGTTGTGAACCCTCCACTGCAACACCCTGCAACATAACGTTATACTCTGCAGAAATAATGTTGTAGCTGAAGGAGGTAGCTTGGCCTCAAGCCTGGATGTGGAGAAATACAGTATGAGCTCCCTCAAGAGTCCTCTCAAGAAAGGAGAAGGAATTCCTAAACAGGAATGCCTTGTGCTAAGCAGCACAGCAATCTCAACTAAACAGTTGAAGAAAGCACAATAGTGTAACAGACCACAAATTCAATAATCCATAACATAACATGTATTTCTATGGCTGCCTTACCCTCCTTTATACAAATAGAAGCCCTCTCACCTTGGCTCCCACTCATTAGGGTTTCCTCCACCAAGGAATCTTCCTCCCACTATCTCTGTGTTGTCTCTAAAGATGATCTCCACCTCTTATCCCAATGATGTTGACTTGGTCAAACTTGACCTTGTCCACGTGAAAATGTCCATTTTCACACATGAGGGTGTGAAATCCAGCTCCTATGATGATCCCTTTTCACATTATGAGGGATTTTATTCCTATTTCTGAAATTTATGGGCCTCCTTACCCATTTATTCATCTCCTAAGTGTAAATAACAAAAATCAATATTCCAATTAGCTGCATGCTAATGTTGGAATATTACAATCCTCCCCTCCCAAATGTTGCTTGTCCTCAAGAAACTGCAAGGATAGAAATGAGAAGTTTCCCCTCCTCCTACTTTAGCATCCACATATGATAAACTCCTCCAAGGAATGAGATGGTGTCTCATCAATGAATCTCCATATTTCTTCTCCCAAACATGCAAGCTAGCTAAATAGCTATCATCATGAATAAGTAGAGTACTAAAGGAGGCAATAAGGTGTTGTCTAGAGGTCCCTTTGAGGCATGGAATCTGAAATTCATTGGGAATCATCATTCCCATGTGGATCCTCCATCCCCAAGGTATCATCCATACAAAATGAGTTACCTCCCAACATGGAAACTCCTGAAAATTCTCCTCCACCTTTGGCTTCTGCAATGTAGGTGGGCTGAATATCTGATCATGGTAGAAATAATTGCTTACCCCATGTTGTCCTCCTCTCCACTTATGATAAGTGTAGAGTATATTCTGATCTTGGGCTGCAATAGTGTTTCCCTCAAGTGGCAAGAAGGAGACTAGATCTCCAAATATATTCTCTCCAACGTTATGAATCATGCTGGCCCAAACCATCCCATATGTGATGGATAGGAAATCATCACCATATGGCATCCAATCAATCCCATGTCCCACCTCATAAATAAGCAAGTGTTTTATTGTGGTGGCCATATCACCTCCCATGCTCCCCTTGGAACATGTAATGCAAAAAGTGTGGGAAATCTCCTTCCCCAAGGACACACCCAACCAATGTGTCTCTCTCCCAATCATGTTCACCATAATGATAAAGACAACATCAACAAATGGAATCATGATTAGCATCATGCTAGCTGCCATATGTAACAAGGGAGAAGGACAATGGTCCCTCAAATGCAACCAACGTAGTTTGACTCTCAACTGCAACAGAAAATGACATGGTGTGTGGCTTCTCAACCACTTGCTTACTACCCCAATCTCCTCACAAGTTTGGAGAAAGTGTCTGGTGTATGGTGCAAAGTGAGCATGCTCTGCAAAAGATATAATCTCCCCATGTCCTTCTAGGGAGTGGCCATCACCAATACTGCTTATGGCCTCAAGTAGACCATGAAGTATAGAATAAAGAATGCCCCTCTTTGGAGAAATGTCCTGCACATATATGGTTAAGGAATGCACATATTCATTATACAAATCATTATGCAACCAAACAGTGTCCTTACCATATGTTTTTCCCATGCAAATGGAGTGGCTCATAGATGAATCTCCTCTCATTCTCAAAGAGAAAAGAGGTGGTTGTGTTAACTCTTCCCAAAATTTATGTGTCTCCTCCATCTCCACATTATCCATGCATCTCCTCAAATGATGATATATCTCCTCCTCAAGGCCTTCCCAAGTATACCCCTCCATGATGGTGTGGTATGCTCTCATAGAATAAGTGTGGCTGAAAGGAAATCTTCATGAGCTGCTTGTAGTAACTTCTTCTTGAGCTTGGAAGCTCTAGATAAGAATATCCTATCATGATATTAGATGACCCCATCTCTGACTGAATATCCCTCCTCATGCAACTGGTCATCCAATATCATACAAGTAAAAATATCCTTGGAATAATCCACCAATAGCTGGGATTTCCAATATGGATATATTCTCCATAGTGACAGTGTTGATGATCTATCACAAAGAAAAATTTTCATATGGTTGTCCTCCTCTTTGACATCTCCCATGCTAAATATGCAAGTTGGAAGGTTGCTATCCTTCCTATGCTGCTCCTGCCACAGCGCAGAATCTGAAATGAGAGTGGGTAATGATGATGTTGAGGGAATGCCTCTCCTCTCTTTGAGTCTACCCAAGACTCTCAGCACTGTATCAAGCTCTCCCACGGTCTCCACTCCTCTGAAATCAATGAGTGGTGCCTCAAAATGTGAAGAATCTCTCATCATCTACTGATCTGGTGGCCTCCCTAGTAAAATGCCTCCATGTAATGAGACATCAATATCAAGAGTAGACTGCATATATGAATGGATAGACTTGTCCCTGCCCTCACTGCAAAATCCACCCTCCCTCTTCTATGCATCAACCCTCTGAATTAGATAGGGATGTGTGCTCCTCTTAAAATTATGTTGGTCATCCTCCCTATCTCCTCCTTTTATCTGCATGGTTTCACACCCTATCAACAATGGCACATGTTGATCATGGGTTGTGCCTTGATCTCCACATATGAGATCCTGGGGAATTATTTGCAATGATACAAGAATCCCTCTGGCATCCAATCAATCCCATGGCCCACCTCATAAATAAGCAAGTGTTTTATTGTGGTGGCCATATCACCTCCCATGCTCCCTTTGGAACATGTAATGCAAAAAGTGTGGGAAATCTCATTCCCCAAGGACACACCCAACCAATGTGTCTCTCTCCCAATCATGTTCACCATAATTATAAAGACAACATCAACAAATGGAATCATGATTAGCATCATGCTAGCTGCCATATGTAACAAGGGAGAAGGACAATGGTCCCTCAAATGCAACCAACGCAGTTTGACTCTCAACTGCAACAGAAAATGACATGGTTTGTGGCTTCTCAACCACTTGCTTACTACCCCAATCTCCTCACAAGTTTGGAGAAAGTGTATGGTGTATGGTGCAAAGTGAGCATGCTCTGCAAAAGATATAATCTCCCCAAGTCTTTCTAGGGAGTGGCCATCACCAATACTTCTTATGGCCTCAAGTAGACCATGAAGTATAGAAGAAATAATGCCCTTCTTTGGAGAAATTTCCTGCACATATATGGTTAAGGAATGCACATATTCATTATACAAATCATTATGCAACCAAACAGTGTCCTTAACATATGTTTTTCCCATGCAAATGGAGTGGCTCATAGATGAATCCCCTCTCATTCTCAAAGAGAAAAGAGGTGGTTTTGTTAACTCTTCCAAAGATTTATGTGTCTCCTCCATCTCCACATTATCCATGCATCTCCTCAAATGCTGATATATCTCCTCCTCAAGTCCTTCCCAAGTATACCCCTCCATGATGGTGTGGTATGCTCTCATAGAATAAGTGTGGATGAAAAGGAAATCTTCATGAGTTGCTTGTAGTAACTTCTTCTTGAGCTTGGAAGCTCTAGATAAGAATATCCTATCATGATATTAGATGACCCCATCTCTGACTGAATATCCCTCCTCATGCAACTGGTCATCCAATATCATACAAGTAAAAAGATCCTTGGAATAATCCACCAATAGCTGGGATTTCCAATATGGATATATCCTCCATAGTGACAGTGTTGATGATCTATCACAAAGAAAAATTTTCATACGGTTGTCCTCCTATTTGACATCTCCCATGCTAAATATGCAAGTTGGAAGGTTGCTATCCTTCCTATGCTGCTCCTGCCACAGCGCAGAATCTGAAATGAGAGTGGGTAATGATGATGTTGAGGGAATTCCTCTCCTCTCTTTGAGTCTACCCAAGACTCTCAGCACTGTATCAAGCTCTACCACGGTCTCCACTCCTCTAAAATCAATGAGTGGTGCCTCAAAATGTGAATAATATCTCATCATCTACTGATCTGGTGGCCTCCCTAGTGAAATGCCTCCATGTAATGAGACATCAATATCAAGATTAAACTACATATATGAATGGATAGACTTGTCCCTGCCTTCACTGCGCAATCCACCCTCCCTCTTCTATGCATCAACCCTCTGAATTAGATAGGGGTGTGTGCTCCTCCTAAAATTTGTTGGTCATCCTCCCTATCTCCTTTTATCTGCATGGTTTCACACCCTATCAACAATGGCACATGTTGATCATGGGTTGTGACTTGATCTCCACATATGAGATCCTGGGGAATTCCTTGCAATGATACAAGAATCCCTCTTGTTGGAGCAAGAGCTCCTTCTTCCTCTGCATGAGGTGCTAGATAAGCTCTAGACATGACAGCGCTATTGCCCCCAACCTTCTCTTCCTCTTCAATATGAATGGGCAACCTCCCAAGAATTGGATCCTATTTTGAAAAAGGGACCTCCATGCCCTCTTGTTCAAGAATATCAGATAGAGGTCTTGCCTCTAGCAAGGTATGATGCAAGATTTCAGCCTCCTTAATGGTTTTCTGAAGTGGAGTTGAGTTCATAGGTTCCTCCAACACATGCAAGGTATTTGTTTGTTTAGGTTTGTTTAGCTCCACCACATGTGTTTCAGAATGTTTCTTATCAAATATTTCCACTAATGTCTTAGTGAACCTTGCATAAGAAGAATTATTTGCATTTTTCAAAGAAAAAGACTCAAATATCCACCATGCATAGGCCTTACCTTCAAAATGTAGCGTCACAACTTGGATGGCTTCATCTTCAGAAATTTGGTGCTGCTGCAAATAGGTTTCTAGCTCCTCCACCCAAGCTCTAGCTGAACATGTAGGTGAACCATCAAAATTAGATAGGGAAAATCAACTCACATTATGTTGCTTGCTTCTCTCCACCTTGATCTTGCAAAACTATGGAAAAATGATATGATCTCTAAACTTCTTAGTTTGAGATTCATATTCTTGCAAAAAATCACTAAGAGTTTCCCTCTTAGGAATTTCTTCTTCTTCTATCTCTCTCATAGAAAATCTGGGCATATGACTGCATTATGCATCATAGTGTGTGGCTGCATTCTCACACTCATCATATGAAAATCTAGACTTTGCTTCAGATTCAAACCCTCTTGGAGATTCTCTATTCATCTCCCTCCTCATCTTCTTAAGATCTCCATGAATGCTCTGCAAAGTTTGACAAAGAAACTTTGAAAGTCTCTCCTCCTGTCTTCCTCCAAATAATGGAGTCTTATTTTTGTCTTTTATGTTCATATTTTCTTCTTCTTTTCTTCTTGATAGCATATTGGCTGAGATTCCACAGGCTGAGCCAAGATTATGCTCTGATACCACTGTAATATTCCCAAATGGGGAAGCAGCAATATATGAACACAATAATGAAAGAGCAGTGATACATCAACACATAAAATGTAAGAAGAACCAAATAGCCATCATATTAGTATTATAGCAGAAAATTTATACAATATCTTGAGGAAATAATCCCTCAAGTTAGGCAACACAAGCCTCAAGAGAACATGTACATGAAAAATGAAGTACACTGCTACACAAATATTGCCCAAGGCTATGACAGCGTAGTTTTATTAAGGATAAATACTGCTGGGAAGTTTCAATACACATATATGAAATAATATAGCTCATACAATGATGGGAGTGAATATCTATACTCCCAAACTCAATTTCAAGGCAATCCGGAAAGGATTTGCTGAAATATACAAAAAGTGAAAAATGTCGCAATGCAGTCCTAGGACTGAATAGCAGCTGCAACTCAAGATGTAGATGAAGATGGCTGTAGATGATACATGTGATGAATGAACCTCATCCAATGGATCCTTCAGGTGAAAGGCTGATCCAATCATTGAAGATCTCACCCTCCAAACAATCACTGCAAATACTTACTGAAATAACGCAGTCAAGGAGAGGGACTGCACTGTAGGAGATAGAAAATGTGTTGGCCAAGTGCCAAGATGTGAAATAAGCTCTTTAATCTTCCTCACTGACCTCCCAAAGGAAATAAATCTTCCTCCTCTAAAAAATAATCTCTGGAAGTGGTGTTGTGAACCCTCCACTGCAACACAAAGTTATACTATGCAGAAATAACGTTGTAGCTGAAGGAGGTAGCTTGGCCTCAAGCCTGGATGTGGAGAGATACAGTACAAGCTCCCTCAAAAGGCCTCTCAAGAAAGGAGAAGGAATTCCTAAACAGGAATGCCTTGGGCTAAGCAGCACAGCAATCTCAACTAAATAGTTGAAGAAAGCACAATAGTCTAACAGATCACAAATTCAATAATCCATAACATAACATGTCTTGCTATGGCTGCCTTGCCCTCCTTTTATACAAATGTAAGCCCTCTCACCTTGGGTCTCACTCATTAGGGTTTCCTCCACCAAGGAATCTTCCTCCCACTATCTTTGCGTTATCTCCAAAGATGATCTCCACCTCTTATCCCAGCATTGTTGACTTGGTCAAACTTGACCTTGTCCACATGCAAATGTCCCTTTTCACACATGAGGGTGTAAAATCCAGCTCCTATGATGATCCCTTTTCACATTATGAGGTATTTTATTCATATTTCTTAAATGTATGGGCCTCCTTACCCATTTATTCATCTCCTAAGTGTAAACAACAAAAATCAATATTCCAATTAGCTGCATGCTAATTTTGGAATATTACATGCTCTCTCTCGTATCTTCATACTTCTCTTGCATCCTCATGATGTAGAGTTTCTGCGACATCTCTTTATCAAAGAGTTTTTGTAAGGAAGATTGACTAGAAGCATCACTTAATGAATCTGCCATCACACATGCAATGTATACAAAGCTTCTTTGCTGTGTTTTGAGATTTGAGATCTCAATTTTGACCTTGTCAGCATCACAAAATTGCAACCATTAACTTGCACAAACTTCAAGCAACTATCAGGAAAATAACCTTTCCTTTCAACCAGGATTTGATACCAACTTGATCTGAATATGGGAAAACTTTTTAATGTTATGTAAGCTCCCTCATTAGTATTAAAAATGTCTTTCTTATGTGCATAGGAATTTTTACTGAGCTTTCAGATCATCACAAGGATTTATCTTTGGTGTATTTCAATATGTAATTCCATGAGTAGGTTATAGACATGAAACCATTAAGCACATGAAAGGAAAATACACCATACAACAAAACACAATCCATTTGATGGAGTTCGCCCCATATGGGCTACATCTCCTTGATTCAGCTCTAAGGCATGATTCATTGTTATTATGCTCCAATTTCAAAACGGTGAGTACATCAATATGCCGATCTGAAATGGTAAGTTTCTCCTAAAAATAAACAACTCCTGCAAATTCCCTTTACCATACACCTATTGTCAGCAACACATGGGCATCTTACCAAGATCCCTTACTCAAATATGAAAGAGCATCAAATTCGTACTTCAATAATTGTAAGTACATCAACAATAATTTTCTCTAAAACACATAAAGAGAAAAGATGAGAAAAATGCTACAGCACTGCTGCAAACATATGGAGGTTGGAAGATCCTTGCAAGATCATCTCCATCTCAAAATCCTCCAAGAACTGCCTCAATATCTGAATGATCCATAAACCCTCCTCGTTCAACCTGCAATTTGAACTTGAAGATGTGCTCTAAATAGAAAATAGAAGTTACCAATGGATTCAGAGCATCCATAAACCTCTGAGTAACCTCTTCTGGTTCTTTAATTGGTCTACAGGTCCTCTAGACATGGCCTCCTCTCTTGGTGGCCCTGGTCATATTTTATCTTCAAGTGGGAAAAACACCATCAAGAAGTGCTCATCTTCCTCTAAAACTTGTTCCAATGGATTCCCAGCATGCCAAAATGAAAAGAATGACTATCATTGAGCCCAATTTAGTCGACCATTACTCAAGATAGGCCTCATTTACTCTAGGCCTAGAAAACCTCCACTAAAACTGGAAGACTGCCAGTTAATTCCACTTAAAAGTGGAGCTTCTTCGCATTTGGCGGGTTTGCCAAAGGCGCTGCCAAGATAAGTATGTGATTAATGTTAAGGTAAGTGGTGTTTTAAGTAGAGTTCAGTGTGTTTAGCGTTATTCCGCACTTATCAGTTAAACTTTGGATTATTGTAACAAAACCCACGTATTATCGTATTAAAACTTGGCTTAACCACATTTAAATCTCCCCAGATCGCATCGTGGCGCTTTCACTTATCGCAGATCGTAGATCGCAGCGCAACACTTATTGCAGATTCACTATAAATAATTTTATGTTGTCTTCTCCTTCTTGCGATTGCGATACCCCGATGTGATATATCGCATCGCAATTCTACATCCGATAACCTTACCACCATGTCACTTATCACTATCACAAAATCACAGATCCGCCACCCGATAATGCATTCACGTCTAATCCTAAACCCCCGATGTGATTGGCAGGACCCACCTTATCGCAAATCGCAAATCATTTTGTTGAACGCAATATGTGATGAACCTTAGTCTATGGACTTTGGTTATAATATATGTTTGTAATACATTGCGAATAATATGCGCCAACCACCTTTGATTCAAACTTTGGAATAAAACATATATGCGCCCGAATTTCGACCTTGGAATAATTACGTATGCCATCCAACCTTTCCATGGGGTAGTTAAAACCTTTGTATAAAATGTATATATTGCGACCACCAACTGAATATTATATGATGGATTTATTTGGCTCTCGGCTGCACCACGTGACCCTTCCCCATTGGCCTATAAATTCCACTAATAAAATAATCCACCATAGTAATAATTCCAAACTTAGGAAATACGAGAAAAATTCAATTTCTCAAAGAAACATTGGTGAATTTGGAGATGACACTTGTCACAGTACCATTGGACTAAAACTGAAGAAGATTTTCTACATGCTGACTGGACTTCCATGTCATCATTTGTACCTATTCTGTAATATTTTAAAAAAAATTTGCATGTTCTGAAAGGCGATCAGCAGACCATAAATTCCTCATCCAAACTCGGTTTTCAATGAAATGAGTTGCGTTGGATTCCTTGCGACGGGTCAGTCGCTTTGAATCTAGTTTGGTGAAATTATGAGAACTTTCATTTTTGAGCTAATTTATGCCCTTGATTAGGAAGCTATGTACCAGAAATGAAGCAGAAATGGTGTAGGTTTCTCTTTGGTTGGCCATGATGAGCATCATTGTCGCACCTTTAATTTGATGATAGACAATGCCAACCTCTATAGATTGCAAGCTGACTCATCTTCACCAGCATCCCCCTCTGGGTGTGGTGGATCTCTAGCCAGAGGAAGGGGAGGAGGGAGAGGTGGAAGTGCAGGTCATGGAAGAGGACAACGGGTTTGCTATAACTATGGAGACGTTGGACATTATGCGTGTGACTATCTGAATCCTACGTGACAATATTGCAGGTATTGTAGACAATTTCATCATGTTATTGAATATTTTCCTGTTTTGATTGCTAGAATGCAGGAGAAGCAACAACAGACACCTACACAGAATATACAAATGGTAGATCTGAGCTACGAGATGATATTCCATGTGTAAACATAATTACATGCAGTGGTGCTTCCATCGGAGAAGATGAGGGAAAGAAGGCTGATGCAGAGCCATTAATTAGGAAGGCTTCTAAAAATAAGGAAGGACTCAACCTGTAGAAGGAAAATGAGACTTTTGTAGAAGCCAGGAAGGATTTTTCTGTTACAGGTGCGTCCACATCCAAGTAAATAACAGAAGAAAAGATAGATAATGAAGTCAAACATTTCCTGCAAGCCTGCATCAAGCTATTATGTAACCAGAAAGCAGTAGACAACCTGCAGGCTCTGATAGATAGTTGCGCAAACAAGGAGTTTCCTCAAATTGAGAGTAAGGTTGTAAACAAGATCTACAAGAATAAGAAGAGAATTGGTCGGGAGATGCGCATGACCATGTAAATTGGAAAATATGAGATGGATCAGGACATTTTGGATTTTGGATCTGATGCGAACGTTCTACCTAAGAAAACCTGGCATAAGATGGGCGAACCAAAGTTTGAATGTTCCACCATTTAACTGTGCATGGATAATCAACAGAATATCATTCCACTAGGAATACTCCCACAAGTTCTAGTAGACATTACTGGAATAAAGGTACATGCAGACTTTGAAGTAATACAAATTGTGGATGATGCAGACCCCTACCCTGCGCTGTTAGGGTTGGATTGGGCCATCGATATGGGAGGCATCATCAATTTGAAGCGCAGGAGCATGATCTTTGAAAACAATGGTACTCGGGTTATACTACCTTTGGATTTGGCAGAAGGGGAGAGATATACATAACCAGTGTGTGAAGGAGATGATGCCAACCATATCTACAAGCTGACTGCATGAGATGAATATTGGATCCACCCTACTGCTGATGAGATGCTGAATTGGGAAAAGGATAGCTCATGTTTCTCAGATCCAGATGGAGAAATGGGGAACTGGTAGAATCTTCTGCATGATGTTTCTGCGTTGCACTACCTCAGACAATTTGTGATGCATCTCTTTAGAGGTACGGGAATTTCCCTATTTTAATGGTTCTAGTAGTGTTGTATTATTTTTGGAAAATTTGTAAAAGGTTGTCCCGGAAAATCGAAGGTTCTGGGCACTCGATCTTGCTATGTGCGTAAATCCAGCACGTTGGTGGGATACGCATGAAGGGAACTTTGGAGATTGTAAAGAATGTAGTATAATGATGTGGTTGCGCTTTGAGTAGCCCACTACCCCACCAACTGAGATTTTTCGTGGCCGAGGTGATCCGTGCAAACACCTGCCTACATGGATGGAGGTCTAGGATAAGAAGCCCAGGACTGAATGGGTTCACCTGTTTGTCCATGCATTGGGACCAATCCCTACTGCATGGTATTTGGAGACAGAACTGCGTCGAGGGACACTTAATTGGGTTACAATGAGTGAAAGTTTTATGTTAACCTTCGACATGGCCAGTGGATCAGAGGGATTGGACGAAGCCCTGCAGGATATAGAAGAAATTGTCTTTGATGATTCCCGACCTTAGATAGAATTTATTGCGCCAGCATGGTAAGCACAAATGCAGGATATTGTCAACTGCAGAAATCTGTCAGTGGAAGATAACATGGAGGATCCAAGAAATATCAATATCCCTGAATCTTAGGGGGAGTGCCTAGTTGTAGGGCCCTTGTTAGGGATGGTAGATGTAACTAAGCCTCTAAAATTAAAGGAATTCAACATTGGGATGGAGGAACATCCCAAGTTGGCCAAAATAGGATATTATTGGGATGATGACATAGTGGGAAAGGCTTCAGAACTGTTGACAGAGTATCTGGACATGTTTCCCACAAATTTTTCTGAGCTCAAAGGAATCGTAGGATATATGAGAGTTATGAAGATCACTCTAAAACCATATGCGCACCCTGTCAAGCAGCGATCATGCCAATTAAATCCAAAATATAAGCATAAAGCGAAGGAAGAATTGGAGAAGATGGTTGCTGCAGGAATCATTGAGCATGTGGAGCAGTATGATTGGGTGAACCTGATGGTTGTTCAAGAAAATAAGACTAAGGGAGAAATAAGGATTTGTGTGGACCTGCGCAAACTGAATGATGCATGTGTGCATGACCCCTTCCCTACTCCATTCTCAAATGAGATATTGGACAATGTGGGAGGAAAAGAGGCTTACTCTTTCACTAATGGATTTTCAACGTATCATCAAATAAGTATTACCCCAAAAGACTGAAGTGAGACCAATTTTGCAACAGAATGGGGATCCTTCCAATACATATTCATGCCTTTTGGATCGAAGAATGCACCTGCTATATTATCACGTGTAGTAGTAGATTTATTCAAGAATTTCATGCATAATTTTATGGAATTATACTTCGATGACTGGACTGTGTTTGGGTTGGTAAAGAAACATGTTTCCAACATGCGCATGATGCTCGACACTTGCAGGAAGCATCAAATCTCTCTTAACTTGAAGATGTGTATATTTTGTGTTCCTTTTGGAATCTTGTTGGGACATATTGTTTGTCAGCAAGGATTGATGGTAGATCCATCCAAGATTGAAGTTATTATCAACTTAGAGGTCCCTACCAATGAGAAACGATTGAGCTCTATTCTAAGACACACTAGATATTAAAGAAAATTCATTCAGGGCTATGCTTTGATCACTTCACCCATGGAGAAATTACTGAAGAAGGATGTGTCCTTTTTCTGGGATGAGGAATGTCAGAAGAGGTTTGAGCTGCTAAAGGAAAAGATGGTTACTACACCTATTCTAATATTCCTAGACTAGTCCATGGTCTTCCATGTGCATGTTGATGCTTCCGGCATTTCACTTGGAGCAGTGTTAACATAGCCAGGAGAAGGATTTATCGATCACCCCGTTGCCTTTGCAACTAGGAAGCTCTCCAGTGAAGAGCGCAACTACTTAACCACGGAGAGGGAAGGATTGGCTATGATCTATGCTCTGTAGAGGTATAGGCACTACCTGCTAGGAAGGCACTTCAAGATGTTCACTAGCCACTCTGCTTTGAAATACCTAGTCAATAAGCTTGTGTTTGGGGGGGAGATTTGTAGATGGTTGTTGCCATTTTAGGAATATGATTTTGAAATCATTGTTAAGCCTGGTAGATTGAATGCGGGACTTGATAACCTATCACACATTAAGAATGGGGAGGAACAAACCAGTCTGGAGGAGGGACTACCTGATGTGCAACTCTTTGTTATTAAAGTGGTTGATGAACACTTTGTAGATATAATTCATTTTCTGACTACTGGTAGTGCGCCTGTTGAATACTCGGTGCAACAAAAGAAGGAGTTGGTCTCGCACACAACTAAATTTACATTGATTGTTGGTCAACTATACAAGTTGGGAATGGATGAAGTGTTAAGAAGGTATGTTTTGGAACATGAAAGATAGGACATATTGGCTGAATCTCATGGGGGGGTGGCAGGAGGCCACTATGCAGGGAAAGTTATTGTGCAGAAGGTGTTGTGTTCTAGTTTATGGTGGCCCACACTACACAGTGATGCACATGCATATTGTCGAGCTTGTGATGCATGCCAAAGAACAAGGAAGCCATCGCGCAGAGACGAAATTCCTTTGCAACCATAGAAGGCCCTGCAGGCTTTCGATAAATGGGCCATAGACTTTGTTCTACCTATTAATCCTCCTGGGAAAAAGACTAGCACACGCTATATCATCACTACAACAGATTATGTAACCAGATGGGAAAAATCTAAGCCTTTAAAAGATTGTGCTATAGACAATGTTGCGCAATTCATTTTTGAAAATATCTTGACTAGATTTGGATGCCCGAAGATATTGATGAGTGATCGAGGTACGCACTTTGTGAATGAAACCATTGAAACTCTTACAAAGGAATTTTAGATACATCATCAGAAGATTACTCCCTATCACCCTCAGGAAAATGGTGCAGTGGAAGCCTTCAACACAATTTTGGAGAATGCACTCACAAAGATATGTAATGCAAACTGGAACAATTGGAACGTGTGCATCCCTTCTGTTTTATGTGCTTATAGGACTACATGTAAGAATTTGACTAGTAAAACACCATTCAGGATGATTTACGACCAAGAAGAAATAATGTCGATGGAATATATTTTCCCAAGACTACGCATCACAGCATTCACTAATATGGCTAAACTAGACATCATGGAGGAACATCTATCACAATTGGTTGCCTTAGAGGAGGATCGGTTTATTGCTAACTTCCATCGGCAAGTATAGAAGGCGCGCCAAAAGGCCTGGCATGATAGAAACATTTGACAAAAGGCATTCAAATAAGAAGATTTAGTTTTTTTGTATGACAGTCATCTTGCATGCCACCCAGGGAAGTTTAGAAAGCATTGGTTGGGGTCATACATCATGAAAGAAATCACTACTGAAGGTGTGATGCGCTTGGCCACAATGCGCGGCGAGAGTCTTCCTGGGTAAATCAATGGAAGTCGACTGAAGCTGTATTGGGATAACCCTATGCCTACCAGATGACTATATGGTTGGAAAATCATAATCCACTTCTCTACACCTTGCGCATAGGATAGATGCAGGCAGGTGCAGCAAGAGCGCAGAGGTTGTGCGCGGCAGGAGAAACTAGCCGTTGGAATAGTAAATCTAGGTGAAAAGGAGATTTTATTGTTGGATGGAGCGAGTTTTCTACATTTAATGAGGATATCTTACGAGATTTTTTACCCTTTTTATGGGGATAAGGTGCCATTAATGAAGTTCCAACCATTTTTCCCATGGATCGCCTATAAAAGTGAGGGCGACGGTCATATTATGTTCCTTTGTTTTCTAAGTGAATTGTGCACTGTAATTATCTCTGAGAACTGTATGTCTAGCCATGAGACCTCCGCATCTAACATGAGTAACCCCGAGTTCATTTTCAAGCCTAGAATGATGACCACTAACCCTGAGAACACGTCATTTGAGGAGCACTATGTGCCACTCACAACATCTACTGAGCCTGGCTCCGATGATGTCCATGATGTTGTTCCCAAAGTGCATGAAGTCGTGTACATGTCGGCTAAAGTAAAGGGTAAGATGACCAAGGGATCATCCTCAAATGCACGAACATCTCCTAGACAGATTACATCCCCATGCCAGGCAAAAAAGGATAAGTCTCATATAGGTGACCGACCAAGAGACCCATGAGAGCAACTGAGGAGTGTTGAGATTAAACAAGATGATGACCTTAGTGAAAATTAAGCACCTTCACTAAGTGGGGCCCGCAGGCTATTTTTAGGTGTATGTCTATTTTTAGAATGGTGAGCATATTCTAAAGTTAGCAGGATGATGATTCTAGATGGTTGAGAAAATTCTATCTTTGGATGAATTTCTATTTTTAGAAGATTGGGTGAAGTCTATTTATAGATCGCTAATCTAAAAATAGATGCATGTCAATTATTATTAGCCCTTAATAATAATCAGACAATAAATAGTAACTTATTCTCTTGGAGCACTTTATTTTAGTGAACAGATGCGGCGCATCAGTGGGCTGACGGAATTACGCAATTCCTAGGGTGGTTGGTGACTCATGCATGGAGGACTTCATTATAACTGGCAGTGACAAGTTGTAATAGAGTTGGAAGAGTAGTTATGTGAGTTTTTATTTAGTTTAACTCAGTTAAATGAGTTAAACTCAGTTGTGCTAGTTGTAACTAAAGATACACTAGTGAAAGATGAGTGAATTAATTAGTTAATTAATTCACAAGTAGTGTCTTACTTGCAACTGAACAAATGCAACAGTTAACTA
Organism: Pinus albicaulis; assembly: GCA_034641835.2. Taxonomy (NCBI): domain Eukaryota; kingdom Viridiplantae; phylum Streptophyta; class Pinopsida; order Pinales; family Pinaceae; genus Pinus; species Pinus albicaulis. The sequence continues at coordinate 1,010,068,807 of CM076577.1, read as the reverse complement.
CTTTCATGTCAGATCCAGTGGAGACCCAGTGGAGAGATAGGTGAAAGGGTGAGATGAACTTTTTTGTGACTATAGTGATGCATTCAATGCATCTACATAGACATTGGAGTTTCCAATGAGGATTGCGCAGTGCAAGCAAGGAAAGATTGAATTCATTCATGGATCTTCTTCAACAGGGATTGCGTAGTGGAGGCAGGCTTTCAGGAGGCAAGAAATTGGTGCATATATATGCAAATTTATGCATGACAGTGTATGACGATTGTATATTGTACTGAGACCTCTATGCTATGAGATTTGTATGATATTGTTACATGATTCCATGATATACATAATATATTATAGTTGGGGTTTTTAGCTTTAAGCTTTCCCGGTAAAACATCTTGTTTATGTGTGCTTGACTTTTCTTCATGTGTTTGCAACTAGCGATTTAATTTCCGCAAAGAATTAAGTGGAAGGATTATGTATTTAACATAAGATTAATTTGTTAGATCAGGAGATTCCAGTAATACATATTATTATTAATAAATTTATACAAGGAGGTCACGCTCTTTGTCAAGCCCATCTCGTGGCTCCCAAAATATGTCAGGTCGCGCAGACCCTCCGTGAAGGCACCGAAGGATTTGGACACGGTGCATGATTATTTGCAAATGCCCTTGATTCCAGAAGCAGTCACGTTGGAGGGGGATATGTTCGGGAAGATCCCTGCAGTCAAGTTTGATGATTACGACCTGGAAAACGAGAAAAAATTCCTAGAATTGGCACTAGAGTACTACTTGGAGTGAGTAGTCTATGATGGAGTTGTAAAGGTAGAAGCCATGCCTTGGGCGCGTGGGCTCAGTAATGCTGGGATTCTCAATCTGTTGAGGATCCCTCACTTTGGCCGATACCCCATCACATATATCTGCGTGCACCAGCTACTGGTGCTGGTAAACGATGGGTGCCTATGGATCAAGAATCATATTCCTATAGACGTCACGATGATCCTTCCGATCACTAGAATTCCAAAGAAGGGGCCCAATCCTATGGCCAATTATGGAAAAAGCTAGGAACTGAAGGTAGCTGCCAAGGTAAAAAAGGATTACAAGGTGGTATGGGATTCTAGGGGCTTCCTGGTGCAGCAGATCGATGACCAAGCGGTGCGTCTTGGAACTTTGATGCTATGTTGTAAAATGATGTGCAAATGCAAGCCTAAGGTGGTCCCTACGCACATCATCGCACTGGAAAGGCAGTGTGAGAAAGGCGTCAGCTACAACTGGTTGCAATTCCGATGTGCTAAGTTTCTAGAAAAAGTGCGCGAAGCGCAAGAGGAAGGAAAGAAGTTATGTTATTCATGGTTGCTCCTGTTGATTTCTTTGGTTGCATGGGAGACGCCAAGAAGCATAGTCCTCCAAGAGATAGAACCTAGTATTTTTGAAGGAGCATGCTACGCTAATCTATGGGACTCCATAGACCCGAAGTGCGTGATGGAGAATAAGATCTTCTATGTCTTATTTGAGGGAGAATTGGCCACAGAAATCCACTCACACCCACAGTTTTCCCTAGCCGCATACGAAAAATATAAGGCCATTGCAGACTTCAAAGTGTCAATGCACAATGTGCAGATCCAGTTGTGCAAGGATTCAGTATGGTACAACCTGTTGTATATGGTGACAGAGGCTGAAATCGACCAGGTCATTGCAACTTAGCCTGAAGCATGGAAGACCAGGCTAAGCTCTTCCATGTCTGTCACAGCCTCCACGTCCAGTAGAGAGACAAAAATAAATACTTCCAAGGAAAAAGAAGGAGAAAATCAAACTGAGAAAGAAACAGACAAAGAGGCAGAAAAGGAACCTGAGGAGGAGCATGAGGTAGATCTCGGAGGCACAAATGGCCTAGATGGTACAGAATCAGAATCCCCCAGAGGTGCCAAGTGCCACACGGAAACCCCCAAGGGCCCGCGCAAGAAGAAGAAAGGTTTGAAGGTAGGAGGCACAGAAGAATTCACTCTCACAGAGGATGACTTGGACGGAATTGTTGATGTAGTCACATCTGCCACCGAGGATAGGTGGACTGTGCTCAAGGAGAAGTACAAGGATACAGTAGAGTCACTACAGACTGGATTGCATGTGTTATAGCTCAAGACCGATATAATTCAAGTGAGCATGGCTTAGGTGAGGTCAGTTCAAGCGAACGAGATCACAAGTATGATCATCAGCACAAAAAATAGCAGGATCTGCCCCTACCCTGGAGCAGCAGTTACAATGGAACAACCTGCTTTGTGCAGAGGTTCAAACATGTTCAGAGGTTGGTATCGAATTATCAATGCTCCCCAGTGGAAACTTGCATGTTATCTAGACAATCAAATATGAGTTGTATTGCAGAGATGTGTGCATGCACTAGCAACTCACAGAGGCAGAGCAGAAGGTCGCAGCAAAAACGCAGGAGTATTTCCAGGCTCAGACAGCGCCGCAAGCAACGATGGCATAGTGCGCAGAGTTAGAGAATTTGATTTATCGTCTGTGTGGTGACCTGCATGAGGTTGCTAACCCTGCCTCTACTGCACCCCAGGCCAAGATTGAAATTTTAATAGTTTCCCTGAAGGCCTCCCATTCTGAAGTCCAAGCAGTCAAAGAAAATTTCAAGCAGCAGATTGCAGAGTTGCAAGCACAGCTTCAGCCAAAAACTTCATCTAAAGTTTGAGCGCAGCGCACTACTCTACTCAAAGAAGCGTTAGCTAGTATTCCAACAATTGTCGACAAGGGTACAGAGCTTCTGGATACAGTTATGGGCCTATAGACATCCATGCAGACGGATCCCCTTGTCAGGAAGATCTCACAGTAACTACGAGCCAATGAGCAGGCATTCGATGAGATTCAAGAGGCACTGCCAACATTTGTACCTGCTCAGAGAATGACGCGATTACAGACGAGCCAGGTATTTTGCGACGAAGCCATGGGTATACGAAGCAATGAAGCTGTCATAGGATTTAAATGTTCCTGTCAAGAATATGAGTCAGACTTACCAGAGTATCAGTCTCACAGCAGAGGGGTTGACCTCTAAGAAGTTGGTGGATACAACGCAGAGTGCAGCCTGTTAGCCACCTATGAATTTTTTTTCAAGCAAACAGGTGGCTAAATTGTTTTGTGAGACTTCAAGAGATACATTTCCTAGGAAAATCTCTCATCCTTGAAGCCTCCATGTGTTCATTTCCTTTAAAAGGATCCTCACTACTTCTTCCATCCAAAAGCCTCACTGCCTGTGAAGGATTTGTGCTTAGAAAAGCCTTGAATTTCCCTTGCATCTCTGCAATTTTCCTCGTGATTAACCTTTTCCCCCTTTTTGTTCAAAGTTCCCCCTTTAACCCCAAAAATCATTCCTAAGTCGGCCTAGCCATTTTGTTTCACCCCTGTAAACCAAGTGAAATCCTTTCATTTGATTTTAAATCCCTTTTTCCTTTTACCGAAAGCCTCTGTTAGCCTTAAACTCTGTTTCTAAGCTAAAAACCCACTTTCTTCTTTATAAGGGCTTAGCCCCTTTGTGGCCAGCCCTTTAACCACTTCCCCTCCATGCACCCAAGCGCTAAGACCAAGCGCTTAACCGTAAAGAGCTCATCGCATCATAAGGATGGAGCAGAGCACTTTTCATTTGTAAAGTTGAAACTCTCCGATGCGATGGTGTTTTTTCTGTGGAGCGCGGGAGCAATCGCAATCGTTGATCTCTTGAGATCTGACAGTCTGGATGTCACCGTTTCCCACTCATTGCCCCGTCTTTCTTCACATCGATTGAATCTCTGACGTCGATCCCCTTCGTGATCCAATGGTTGTCACTTGATTGCACCATCTCCAATCGGAAACCCACAATGTGTCACCCCCTGTACCCCCCGATTGCATTCCCCCTAATTCAACCATGACCATCTGATCGATCTAGATCTACAGCCTGCATTTAATCGTGTCTTCATCCATTTTTCTCCATCGGGGCTTATAATGATTTTTTCTGAAGATTCCCACCGTTGATCATTTTACGATCTAACGATCCACAATTAATCGCCCTCCGCCATAGCTAGGTCCCACCATCTGCCCATTTCATATGTTTTCCACGCATCTTTTGTGTATTTCACTCAAAGGTCCAAACCTTATATTTTACATTAAAGTTTTTCATTCCGCCCGACTTTCATCAGTTCGATTTGCAATGTTTCACTGCATGTTCCCACTGCTTTCCATTGCATCCACAGCATTCCCCGCAACCATCCTTCCCCATGCATGGATTTCTTGATAGATTTGTGTGTTTTGCAGGTGTACGAGCGGTGAGAACCGCCAATGCTCACTGTCACTATTATTGTGACACAGAGCGCAGAAAGATATTTTCTGAGCATGATATTGCAGCAGGAATGTTTGGAAAGGTTTTTACAGGAAAGATTTCATTAAATTACGGTGTTCAAACCGGTTAAACCTCTCCAACATCATTAAAGACCAGATTTCACAGACAGAGATAGTCATGAAGCAGCAAAGTGTATCAGTGGATAATCAGAGAGTTTAATGCTTGTAATCAAATAATTTTAGCTCTGATTCAGTGTTTAAAGAGGAAATGTACCAGATTGAGGGCCTCACGTTTAAATCAGAGGGCCTAAGGAGGCCTAACGCACCAAAACCAATATCATCAGTGTCTCACATCGGCAGAATTTTTCTCCTAGGAAACGACACAGTACCCATACTGAATTTATTCTACATTGTGTCTCCGAGAAGATCTCCCCCTGACAGCAGTCCTAATGCTACCAGAACATTTTTTACACAATATGACAGGCCTCACAGTCATTTATCTGCCTTTTTTTTATTCACCAAAGTACTACAAGTACTGCAGCGAAGTCACATCAAGAACATACCTGAAGTAAATTTCAACCTGTCGAAGACCACTCTTTCATCCAAAGAGTACTGGAAATTAATGCTCAGATATTAAAATAGAATGGGCCTCGACACCCTCTTACTAATATGTTTTAATGTTACATTTAGTGTCTCACCTACCTCCTCTACCTCTGTTTCAACTATAAAACTCATGAAGAAACTCATTGAAAGGGTTGTTGATCAGATATTTGTGAATTTTTAGCTGTTTCTCTTGAGATCTAGTGCTCTGTGTAAAGTTGTAAGATAGGCTGAGGAAGACATTTTCAGACTGAATATCAAGCCATTGGACAATGTTGTATATGATTGGTGTTTCTCTTTGATATGACAAGCACATTTCTTTGGATCCTGATTTAAAGCAGCGGTGATGTTGTTCTATCTCTGTTTTTATTTCTCTTTGTGATTCATCATATTTCATTTCTTCTGGTACGCATCAGAAATCTGGCATAGGATTTACCCTCGCATGGTACCCTATGTTTCTTCTCTCCCTACCTTTGATGTTTTCTGTTGTACGTGTTATCTGAGTGCTGATTTAAGTTAATTTAACCAGTGTAGTGGCTACAATTTACTGCTAGCTGATGTATGAATTAATAAGTCCGCCCTTAGATGTTCTTGTTGGGTTTTAATTGAAATAACTAGGTTACTAGGAGTTCAGAATATTTTTTCTGTCTTACTAGGATCTTTCTCGATCAATTGAACCTTTCTAAGTTCCCTTAAGTTGGATGCCGAAGCGTTGAGGGTTCAAATTCTCTCTCTGATCTCATGTCTCCGCCTTTGCATTTAAATCTTAAATTTTCCCTTTGTCTAAAGAGTTTACCCTTTAGGAGTGGGGTCACAGGTGTCTAACGGCACGTCCTATCCCTGGATCCAATTCATGAGTGGTCACCTTGGAGGTTTCCTTGCTTTCACTTTCTTTCTTACCATTTCATGCCACATTATCAACTTTAAGATCCAATGCTTTAGATTACTAGCCCAACTGAAAGCCTGCACATTGAATAGCAAGTAAACCCTTTCCTGACTCCATTGCCCAATGGTCTCGAGTGTTCCCTGAAATCATTCCTCCTTTGTCTAGATTCCTCTTTATCCAGCCTTGTCTCATGTTGAACCTTTCCTTCCTGATTCCCAACAACCAAACAAACAATTAAACAAAAAAGAAAACTCGTGCCTATAACTAGCCTAAAACCTAAAAACTGAGCTTCAAAGGCATATACCTTTGCCTATCATAGAGAGATCCCTCTCTGGACCCAGGAGGGCTAGATCCTGAGGTCTGAAAGTGGTTCTGATTTTGTCTCATCTTTTGGTATTGCAAAACTTGCCAAAACATGGGAACCTCAACACAGTCGATCAAAGCGTCGGCGTCCTTGCACCCTTCACTGCCCCCATCAGGGAGCTAAATACAAAGATGAAGACCCCAATACTTTGTGACTCGGGACGAGTCACAAGATTGTGTTGAGGGGTTGTTGGAGCAAGGTCCCTTAGGACCGATTTTTGGGAATAATGAATAGTATTTTTTTGTAGTTTTTAGTCATGTGTGCTAAATAATTCACAGTCAGGGGGATTTGGGGCGATTCAAAGTCCCTTCATGAGTTGTAATGGGCTAAAGGGTAAATCTAGGAGTCTCAAACCACAGTTTGCGGACCTTAGGATGAGCGTAGGCTAAGGTATAATTAGAAGTTTAGATTGAGTCAGATAAGACAGTTTTTTGATGAAATTGCATGCATGTTTCTAGTTTTGAAGAGTATTTGTGTAAGTGTCTCTGTCTAAAAGGATCATGTTGGTTGTGTACACGGAGGCCTTAGTCCGGTTGTGTGCGGACCACACTGGCTGTGTGCGTGGGTGGATCTGAAGGATTGTAAGGGTTGTTACAACTATTGATGAATAAAGACCTGTTTTGGTAACTCTATGGAGAAAATTCATCTATGTTTTGCTTTATGATTTGTTTCTATGTATGATTTCCATTTATCGCTTAAGTTATATTACCTGTGATTGGATCGGTTGCGTACCTATTTTACTGCTGATATGAATTTTAATTACATAGATCTAGTTCTATAAGGGTTAAATATCAAATTATTAGGACTCTTAAAGGTATTTTGGATCTTTTTTCTGGTTGCGGGCACTGGGTTAATCTGTGTTAATCAACCTAGGGTTTCTAGTTAGGTTTTCTGGTACGCAAGTCAGTATGTGTGTTAAAGTATATCTGAAGGTGCCCACTTCATTTACTTCTCTCTCAGGGTGTGGATACCTGGTTCGAACACCCCCCCATACTACTTCGAGTGATACTTTGGCCTGCGCAAGTAGGTCATTGCCGAAAGGGCCAATAGTAAGAGGGTTTTTTTATCACTCCGCCAGATCCCTAAGGCTGAAGAAGGAATTCCAACAAAGGTAACAACAAACCAACCTTTTAACTTGATATCTAGCCCTACCAAGTTAGAGAGGGATCTCTCCACAAAATCACAACCAAGAGGGTTGGAAAATTAGGGTTTTATACTAGGTATGAAATGCAGAAGGGTTTTTTTTATTTTGATTGGGGTTTGGCTATTGGATGAGGATTAGGTCAAGTGGACTAGGTCAAGGAAAATGAGATGGAATTGCAGTCCATTTGATGGGGAAAGGTAGGTAGAAGGCTTAGCACTTAAAGGTGATTTGGTGAGATGGTTTAAGACTGATGAGGAGTTAGGAAGAGCATAGGAGATGTATTCTTCCTAAACTGAAGAAAATGGACAAATTATGAAAATTTTCACAAAACAGAGCATGAAAAACATGTATTTTGTCTATCAACTTGAAATTTATCATATAATAGACATGAAATGTTTATGAGCTTACAAAAAATTCATATAAATGATCACAGATAAAAAACAACGCCAAACATTCATACCACATGAATCCCAAGGAAATAGCTACAATTCTTCATTAATTTCCAAGGCAAACTGGTTCTTGATCAATACGCTAGAAACCAAACTGATTCCAACCCCTGAAAATGAGTCAAAAAGTACAAGATATAGACCTCAAACAACCTATCCCAACCTCAGGGGTTGAAATCCTGAGATTAGGGATGAGATCCACAAAATTTTGAGCTGAAAGTTGGAGTGTAGGGAGCTCTAAGTGACTCCTCCCTAATTACATTGAAATTGATTCATTTGAATTTCATGAGTACATTTACCTCATGAATATAACCCTAGGAAAATTATCCATATCATATTTACATTTACCATGATTAAATACATAAGCGAAATCAATATTTTCAAGATTAAAGTCAAATTTTCAATGAATTTTCAAAAATATCAGCAAACTGTCAAAAGCGCCATCCCTTTGTCAAACGTGCCCTCCATCTTGCAGGTTGCTTTGGGGTGCCTTCCCTGTGTCCAAATTGGACCCACAATAGCTCGTTGGAAAACTTATCCTATCTACTTTCCAAATATACCTTAATTTTTCTTATTGGAGTTGATTTTCCTTGTCAAAAATTGATTCTCCCAAGACTGCTAAACGAGCAGCGCCAAGGCCAAAAATGAGGCAGAAACATGATTTTTTAGTGGTTTTTTGCCTTTTACACCTACTTGTTTTGCAAACCAAGCCTTGAAAAGTGGTTTTTTGAGATGTATGAACCATTTTGCATCCAATGGTGGTGAAATGTTTCTTAGAAGATGGCTCAAAAAATAGCGCAGCGCCAAGGGCATTACGCGTTTGACACTTGTCTCTGTGACTTGACTGTCCAAAACTCAATAAAATCGCATAATTTCAAAAATGACCCAAAACTCTTCAAAATTGTTGAAATTATGGTTGATGATATGGCTAGGCTTGGAGTGAAGCCTCTGCAAGGATATCCAACTTCCTTTTCTCTTCTCAAGCATGGTCAAAGCATCAATCTTTGCATTGGCTCTTTTGAGCTTTCCCTTTGAAATTTTTTCCTTTTGGGCATATTGCTTGACCATCCTTCTTTGGATGTTGTTGTATTTTGTCTGTATTCCTCCTCCAATCTATCTTCCTCCTCTTACCTATCCTCCTCCTCTTGCATGTAGTCTATGTCTTCTTCCATTGTGTTTAGGTCTAGAAACTCTAGGGCGATGAATTGGGAGTGAAATGTAGGTTTAGGGAGTGGGGAATGGGATGGAAAAAATTAGGGAAATGGTGGAAGGATTTTATTAAATGAGGGAGGTAATAGGGAGTAGAAATGATAAGGGAATTGTGAATGAGAATTTAATTACAAGTTTAGGGATTTTGCGAGCCTAGGAAATTGAAGCACTTAGGTCTTAGGGTATTTAGAATAAAGAGCTTAGGGAAATGGGGATAGGGGGTGAGGATAGGGTCAATTATGATTTGGGAAGGGAATCAAAGTCTTAGGCAGTGAAATTGAAATGTAATTTTAGATTTGACAGTGGTACTAGGGTTTAGAACGAAGAAGACACCATATTTTGTAATAACACTTCAAACACCATTGAAAATGCAATAGACAAGGATATGGATGGTGTTTTATGCCTTACTTGCTTGTTGGAGGTAAAATGCAACATTTTCTATATATTGAAGGTGATAGCACAATATTTGAAGTTTGTTGTAGAAAACGGTCAAACACGCAGCACCAAGAGGAAACGCGCAACACAACACACAGGCACACAGCTCTGTCTTGAAGGCCACTTTTGGAGGCCTTACCGAGCTCCAAATTGAGCTCATGATAGATCATTAAAAATATCTCTCTCTTTGCTACACAATGGACCTATCCTAAACTGAAAGTGATCAAGTATAGCCCCTCAAGAATCAATTCTCCCAAGACTGGTCAAAAAGTGCAGAATGAGGGTGCAAAAATGAAGTGTGATCTTGTAGGAAACTGTTGGAGGCCTTCCTCAACTCCAAATTGATTTCATGATAGATCATTAGAAATATGTTCCAGTATATTTTTCGCTTGACTTATCAAGAAATTAATTGGGACACTCCATCAGGGAGAAAAATTGATTGTCCCAAGGTCGCTCCAGAAGTGCAGCAACCCTCTTGTAGCAACTATAGTTTTGACATTTCTCCAAAACCATGACACCTGTGTAAAAACTGAAGGAGGATATTCTTCCTTCGCCTATCATGGACAAAAAACTCTCTCTATTTTTTCAAATTCATCTTTTTTTGGTCAGAAACACAGTTTGAATAAAAACTTCCCCTATGTGGCATATGATTTGTCCCTTGGAATGACTTCTTGAAAAATGATGGAGACGTGATGTTTATGAGTTGGAATAGCCTCATACTTGATGAAATGACCTTCCTAATGCCTCCTCTGCTCATATGTCTCTAATTCGATAGCAAACCCTAGCTCAGTGGGAGAGGAAATTAAGGTTTGGTATAGGCAAAATAGGGGATTTAGGACTACCTTGTAGAGGGAGTGGAATGAAGGGGTTAGGAGTTGTCTAAAGTCTTGAGGAAATTTTGGGGGATAGGGATAGATGTTAGAGAGTAGGGGAATGTCGAATTTCAAGGGTTGAGTGAGGGGATGGGGTCCAAAAGGACAAAACACAGGCCTAGTCTAGAAAAGTGTGAAATTGTAGCAATAGGCTAAGGCTTGTGGAAAAATGATGATTTTGAGGGATAGGAGTGATGGGAAGTGTTTAGGAAGGTATATTAAGGATAGGGGAAGGTGTAAAAGAATCAGGATACAAGTCTTGTTGATTATTTAACCATGGAATTCATGAAACCAAAAAAAATTCCCTCAAAACCCTAGGAGAGGGAAATAAGCTTTCCAAGCACAACTGAGAGACAAATATGGTAAACACAAAGCCACTTTCTTAGAAATTATAGTTTATAACCCAAAGTTTTTGAAGACCTTTGACTATTACTACTCCTTCAAAAGATTAATTTGAAGGTGAAATGACCAATTTTCATGATTTTGACCCTATGACCTAATGATGGCACAACATGGAATAATGAGATGAATGATGACCATGATGAATATGGGAATATTTAAACAATGAATGACCTAACCATGATGATTTCCATTGACCTTGGAGGTGAAAGGAGTATTAATGATCTCAATAGCCTAATCAATGACCAAATTTTTGCATGACCTAGTGGAATGATAAAAAAATTCTGAGTGGGACTCCTAAAACGATATGAAAAGAGAATTTTGATCACTGATGGCAGGATGAAAATACTGACACTAAAATTGGCCTTATTGGGGATGAGAGCTCCGAAAGAGGTGTCAAGAACCACAGAAATCTGGATTTTGCAGATTAATGCCTTTCCATTGTGCCAATACGGTAAAAAACTCAAACTAATAAACATGACTGAAAAATGATAACTCAGAAGAAATAGACTGACTAAAGACAAACTAAAATAACTGAAACTTGACTCAATACTGACTCAGAATATATATATATATATATATAATAATAATAATAAATTACTAAAATTATTGATGGAAGCATATCACCGAGACTTGAGGACTTCAAATCCTGATGACAACCACTTGTCTGTTGAAATAATATGTACAATCAGGCGATATCAAAATTCCAGTGTAACCAATGAAGAAAATGCCTCCTTGATTGATTCTCCCAATCAGATTCTCTGGACAACAATAAATATTTACAATTTGGCATCCAAAAACATAACTGACAATGATCTCCATCATCACTGAATACTGCAATAATTACCTTCACTACTGATTTCAATAAACTTGCCACTAGATCTTGAAAAACATGAAAATTTACCTCTTTCTGATCTAGAAGAAACAAGGTACCTTTTTCTCTTGATTCTGATTTCTCTTCATAATGTACCTCAGCAAGAGTGTGTTCCTGGTCATCAAAAACTTCTGAACAAGTAGGTGAGGAAATTTCTTCTTGAAATAATAATTCTAAACATGAAACATGAGAAGAAAAATCTGAATGACAGCCCTCAATGCCTTGGTCCTCTGCAATTTGAATACATTGTTGATCATATTCATATGACATGGCAACCAGATTGTCATGTTTCTTATCACACTCATCAATCATAAGAGGGAAAACTTCATATTGTTCATGAAACTCAAACCTGAAATTTTTATCATTTACTACAGAGTCATCCAAAGAAGATTTTTCACTTAATTGAACAAATATCTCATCTTGTTTTTCATAAAGGGACTGGATTACCTCTTTCTGAAGACTTTGTTCTGATGGGAAGAGAACACTTGGGTCAATAACTTTGTTTTCTTCATTCAAGGTGATCTCAACAATAGAGCTCTCCTTCATGGGATCCGGAACAACATACTCTTCATCATCACAATCTGAATCTAGATCTGGAAAATCCATCTTTACTTTATCACATTCTGAAATTGGAACTTGATTTTCCTGCATACCATCTTCTGCTGCAAGTAGATCTAAAATAAGACCTCATCTTCCATAATTTTAAACTATACAAATATCTTAATCCTGTTACAAACTTTCCTGAGCATCTTGATAAGTATCCTCTAAGTTTTATTTATGTTGTTGAAATGGATTTTCATACAGGGCTTCCATGATCTCATCACCCATGAATTCATCATCTCCATAAACTTTCTCAAGGTATTCAATAAAACTATCAACATGTCTACAACAGTTCTAAACTAATATTAAGGATCCACAAGATTCTTTATACCTTTCAAAGAACATGGTATGAAAATAATTTAAAGAATAAATACAAGTAGGCAGAAAACTTTCATACCAAGGTCGGGCTTCACCTTCTAGAGTGGCCATGAATATCTTCATCAAGCAGTCTTCAGGAAAATAAATCTTTAATCTACGCACATGTATGTGAAATCTCACCAGATGAAGAGCAGCATCATTACCTTTCACATTTTTTAACTTCGAAAGATATGTCATCCAATTAACCCGAGGCATGTTGTTCGGAAAACCTATTATGTGATCTCGGCTCATGGGAGAATACCTTTGAGAAATTGAATCCATTTTGACAACAATGAAGTCACCAAGAAGTTCTTTAGACTACCGGTTCTTGAAGAGTGGAGTCGCCATGAGAATTTTGAACCTTGAGATTCTTCGACACTGGAGTCGCCAGGTGAATGATGCACAGCCTTCTTATGCTTGATCATTGTTCACCATCAGCAATCAAATCTGATCTTTGTCATTCTTTCATAGGGAATATTTGTCTTTTCACCTCCCTGGTGATGGCGCCAGTATGTTATCACTTTGCAATATCTCTAAGGCTGAAGAAGAGATCCCAACAGAGGTAACCACAGACCAACCTTTTAACTTGGTATCTAGCCCTACCAAGTCAAATAGGGCTCTCTCCACAAAAATCACAGCCAAGAGGGCTGGATGAAAAGGTTTTAGGCTAGGTATGAAATGCATAAGGGTTTGTTTTTATTTTGATTGCGGTTGGGCTATTGGATGAGGATTAGGTCAAGGGGACTAGGTCAGGGAAAATGGAATGGAATTGCAGTCCATTCAATGGGGCAAGGTAGGTAGAAGTATTAGCACTTAAAGGTGATTTGGTGAGATGTTTCAAGACTGATGAGGAGCTAGAAAGAGCATAAGAGATGTATTCTTCCTAAACTGAAGAAAATGGACAGATTATGACACATTTCCCAAAGCAGAGCATGAAAAACATGTATTCTACCTATCAACTTGAAATTTATCATATAATAGACATGAAATGTTTATGAGCTTAAAAAACATTCATACAAATGATCACATATAAAAAACAATGCCAAACATTCATACCACATGAATCCCAAGGAAATAGTTGCAATTCTTCATTAATTTATAGGCCAAACTGGTTCTTGATCAATACACTAGCATCCAAACTGATTCCAACCTCTAAAAATGAGTCAAAAATTACAATATATAGACCTAAAACAACCTATCTCAACCTCAGGGATCGAAATCCTGAGTTTGGGGATGAGATCCACAAAATTCTAAACTGAAAGTTGGAGTGTAGGGAGCTCTAAGTGACTCCTCCCTAATTACATTGAAATTGATTCATTTGACTTTCATGAGTACATTTACCTCATGAATCTACCCGTAGGTAAATTATCCATATCATATTTACATTTACCATGCTTAATTAAATAAGTGAAATCGTGATTTTCAAGATAAAATTCAAATTTTCAATGAATTTTCAAAAATATCAGCAAACTCGCAAACGCGCCATCCCTTTGACAAATGCGCCCTCCATCTTACAAGTTGCTTTTGGGTGCCTTCCCAGTGTCCATATTAGGCTCGGGATAGCTCATTGGAAATATTATCGTATCTACTTTCCAAATCTACCTTTGGTTTTCTTATTGGAGTTGATTTTCCTTGTCAAAAATTGATTCTCCCAAGACTGCTAAACGTGCAGCGCCAGGGCCAAAAATGAGGCAGAAACATGATTTTTTAGTGGTTTTTTGCCTTTTACACCTGCTTATTTTGCAAACCAAGCCTTGCAAAGTGGTTTTTTGATATGTATGAACCATTTTTCATCCAATGGTGGTGACATTTTTCTTAGAAGATGGCTCAAAAAAGAGCGTGGCACCAAGGGCGTTGCGCGTTTGACACTTATCTCTGTGACCTGACTGTAAAAAAACTCAATAAAAAAACAGAATCTTCAAAAATGACCCAAAAATATTCAAAATTGTTGAAATGATGGCTGACGATGTGGCTAGGCTTGGAGTGAAGCCTTTGCAAGGATATCCAACTTCCTTTTCTCTTCTCAAGCATGGTCAAAGCCTCAATCTTTGCATTGGCTCTTTTGAGCTTGGCCTTTGTGTAGAAATTTGAATAACTGATATATTATTCACCGAGATTCTCTTGATCACACACTATTTTAGCTTCATGCATAATACAGAATCTCTTCTACCATTGATCATCACATGCGGAAATAAAATCAATTGCATGCATACATTAAAACCACAAACAATCACACATATGAACACGGTATTTAATGGGAAAGATTAAAGCTGAAAACCCCAACTATATGTATATTATATGTCATGGAGATCATGTAACAATCATAGTACAAAGCTCCTCACAAGCTCTCATGCACACCCTCAATTGCTACACACTATCAAGCTAGAATTTGCAAAACACATGCTCCAATCTTTTGCCACTTGATAGCCAGCCTCTATTGCGTAATCAATGTTATGGGATGGCTTCATTAAATAGATAAACCACCTGGCTTGTACTGCACAATCCTCATGGGCTTCTCCACCTATCTGTGTGTTGCAAATAGCAACAGTATAGTCACAACTGATAGTTAACCTGCTCTTTCACCTATTTCTGCACTGGTCTCCACTGAAACTGTCCATGCATTGAAGTTAACTAATGCATTCTTTAGTTGATTAATGAGTTTATAATTAGTGAATTAATTAATAATTAATTCACACCACTCTCACTAATTGTATCAATCAGTTAAACTAGATACAAATAGCTCAACTATGTTTAGATTAGTTAAACTGAACACAACTCCATTAACTCCTCAATCAACTCCACCAAACTCGGTCACATGAGTTCTAACTGAAGTATCCATGCAATAGCTCCACTTAACCCTCAGGAATAGCGTAATTCCTTCTGTCAGCTCCTGTGCCACATCTGTGCACTTAACTGAAGTGCTCCAAGAGAATAAGATAATGTTTATAGTCCAAATATTATTAAGAGCTAATAATATTCTACATATCTATTTTTAGACTGGCAATCTAAAAATAGATTCCGCCCAGTATGTCTAAAAATAGAAGTCCATCTATTTTTTCCAACTTGACCAACCATCCACAAATAGCATCCTGCAACTCATATAACATGATCCATATGTCTAAAAATAGACATAGTCTAAAAATAGACTTTGCGCCAAAAATAGCCTGCGGGCCCACTTAGTGAAGGCGACTTCTTTCCACTAAGCTCATCATATTGTTGCAATCTCAACACTCCCTCTCAACAAGATAAGGATTATCTGCCACCCCTATCCTACCTCTGTGGTATTCGAATTTGCTCCTGGTGAGCGCCTTCGTCAAGATATCAACATCCTGATCCTCCGTGGGAATGTATGAAAGTAACATGATCTTCCGCTGCACACAATCTCTGATATGATGATACCGTATGTCAATGTGTTTAGATCTATCATGAAATACTGGATTAACCAAGAGTTTGATGCAACTCTGATTATCACAATATATCACAGTAGGATCTAAGTGTGAACCGAACAACCCGATCAGATCTTCTCATCCATAGCAGCCTCAAGATGCAACAAACTTGTGCCATACTCCTATCCGCTGAATCGAGTGCCATCTCTGCGTCTCGATGTACCAAGAAACTTTTGTCGACCCGATACTGAAAATCCCTCTAGATATGCTCTTTCTGTCCGTTGGGCTCCCTGCCCATGCATCCGTGAAGCCACACAGCTTCACCTCATCCGAATGTCTATACCATAATCCATATCCCGATGTGCCTCTGATATCTCAATACATGCTTCGCCTTCCAAAAGAGAGCTTGGTTGGCTTAACCATATCTTGTGAAAGCTGGTTAACAGCATAGCATATGTCGGGTCGTGTATTGACCAGATACATAAGCGACCCCACCAACTGTCGATAAACAGTGGCATCCACTACTTCCCCCGAAGTAGCATCCTCCTTCCTCCAACCTCCAAGAAAAGGAGTATCAATAGGCCTACAGCCATGCATGTTGAACTTCTCCAGTATCTCCTGGGCATACTTACCCTGAGAAACAAACAGTCCATCACTGCGCTGCCAAATTTCCAATCCCAGGAAATAATGAAGGAGGCCCAAGTCCTTCATCTCAAACTCTCTAGCAAGATCCTCCTTGCATGAAAGTATCAACAGCTCATCACCCGTCAAAATCAGATCATCTACATAAAGTACATTGATCAGCAACTTCCCCTCCACCACAATCTGGTACAGGTTAGGATCCGCCTCACTCTTGGAGAATCTAAGTCCGGTGAAATAACTGTCTATCTGTGTGTACCAAGCACGAGGTGCTTGTTTCAACCCATACAATGCTCTCTTGAGTATGCACACATGCGACTCGCTGCTGAAGATCTTGAAACCTTCGGGCTGCTCTATGTACACCTCCTCCTCAATGACTCGTTGAGGAACGCAGTCTTCACATCCATCTGATGAATGTGCCACCCCATCTGCGCTGAGAGAGCTAGGATCGTCCGTATGGAAGAATACCTTGCGACAGGTGCAAAGGTCTCCTCATAATCGATCCCCTCTATCTGTGAGAAGCCTCGGGCAACAAATCTTTCCTTGTACTTCTCCACACTCCCGTCAGCCGCCTGCTTCACTTTGTAGATCCATCGCGAACCCACCACTGATTTCCCTTCCGGTCTTGGGACAATCTCCCATGCACTGTTTCTGACAATCGAATCATACTCTTCCACCATGGCATCTACCCATGCGGGGTCCTCCACATCTTCCTCAAAAGAGGATGGCTCTGTCACGATACACTTGCTCATAAGAGCCATGTATCCAGTATACCGGTCAGGTGACTGTCTCTGTCTGCACTGTGATGTAGGTACTCCTACAACCTTCTCCGCATTTTGAGCCAGTCGCTCAGCTTCTGTAGTGCGCTTCCGCCCTCTGATGGTTGGTGCTGCTTGAGTGGTCTCTTCCACTCCATGAACCTCATCTTGTGGCTGATCTACATCCTGAGACTCATCCTTAGGAACTAATAGCTCCTCATCCGCATGCAAGTGTGGCTCCCTCTCAAGCGAACACTTCATGGCTTTCTCCTCATGAAATTTGATATCCCGTCGCACAACAGTCTTGAGACTGTCTGGAAAATACACACGATAGTTGTGGGGCGTATCATTGTACCCCACAAATATCCCAACCTCTTCAGTCGGCTCCAGCTTCTTCCTGGCATCCTTAGTCACATGAATGTAAACAGGTGAACCAAAAATCCTCAAATGGGAAATATCAGGCCTCTTACCAGAAAACTCCTCCTCGGGTGTACTCATGCCAAGTATCCTGTGAGGAAAATGGTTCTGCACATATACTACAGTATTGCATGCCTCCGCCCACAAGTGAATGGGTAGGCCCTGATCATGCAACATCGCCCGTGCAGCACCCACGATCGTTCTTTTCTTCCGCTCAGCAACCCCGTTCTGCTGTGGGTTATGAGGTGCTATGAGCTCTCTTCGAATTCCTTCTGCGCTACAAAAGTCCTTGAATTCACCAGAGATGAATTCACCACCATTATCGCTCCTTAGAGCCTTCACCTGCTTCCCCGACTCTTTCTCAACCAGTGCCTTGAACTCACAGAACTTTGAGTATGTCTCGCTCTTCTTCTGCATGAAGAAGATCTAGCACTTATGAGAAAAATCATCAACAAATATCACATAATACCCGTGCTTTGCTGTCAAAGCTACTGAGAAAGGTCCACACACATCTGTGTGAATTCTCTCAAGGATCTTCGTGGCGCGACTATCCTTCTCGTGAAAGGTGGCTTTCACAAATTTTCTCAAGGTACATCCCTTGCACTAATCTGACTACGCAAGAGTACCCTTAGGAAGCCCAATAGAAATCTGCTACAGTATCTTCAAAGCTCCATGGTGAAGGTGGCCCAATCTCCGGTGCCACAACTCGCCATCATCCCAGCTCACCACTCCTTCCTCCTCGCCTATTTATTGCCGCTGCAACCATCTACTTGCAATTTATAAAGGTTCTTAACTCGAACCCCTATCCTCCGGGTCTCACCAGTTGCCATACTCCGCAGGAAAGCCTTTCCCTCGCTAAAGACAACATCATATCCCTTGTCTTCTAACATCACCACAGAGATAGGATTCTTCTTCAATCCTGGAACATGCATCACTTCCTTCAATACAAAGGGTTTACCAGACTCCCTCCCAAAGGAAATGGTACCGATACCAGTCGCACTGTATCTACCATCATCGCCCATCTCAATGTGCACTCCAAGATTTTTCTCATCCAGATCAGTAAACAAACCTCGATCTCCTGTCATGTGAAAAGACGCACCACTATCAAGAAACCACACTGATCCCGTCATACTTGAGACCAAGCATGCAATCAGCGAAAAATCCAGCTCAAACTGTGAGGCTAAGGCCTCTCCAGCTACAGTCCCAGTAGCCTGCTTATTTTTCTTCTTCTGTGGACAATTAGTGGCATAATGTCCATGTTGGTGACAGTGAAAGCACTTCACCTTGGACATGTCCTACTTCTTTCCTTTCACACCGGATTGAGAAGCATTCTTCTTGCTCTTCCCCTTCCTTGATTTGGCAGCCAAAGCACAATTTTCTTCATCTGCAATCTTCAATGAAGATCCGTCCCTGGTATTCCACCTTATCTCCTCTTGCACAAGATCCGACCAAAGTCGCTCCCATCCTGGCAATATCTCACGACCATTGACAGAGTCTTGATAGGAATGCCAACTCTTCGGAAGCCCAAGGAGATCCAAGCTCACCAAGTCCTCGTCATCTACAGTAACCCACACACTTCCCAGCTCATCACTGCACTGGAAAAACTTTGTGAGGTACTTGGGTATACTGTCACCTTTCTCCATTTTTATGTTCCTAAGTTTATCCTTGAGCGCCAACTTCCTCTGGTCGCTCTCTCGCCCCTCTCACAAAGCTTTCCACATCAATAGCTGGAGAAGCCTTACCAGAAGGCTGGATACTATGTGATCCTTCACACCTTCCAACAGAATCCTTCGACACTTTGTCTTCTTTTTTCCATGTGTCGTTAAGGGCAGATCACTAGAAGTAGTTTTGGAATTTCGCATCTATGAACCTATCTAACCCATTGTCATCCAAGCACCGCCTCCATCCTGCTCTTCCCATGTACAGACAATTCGAGCTGCCCTCAAGGGAATACTCCAATCGCAATCCCTGAAAGACATCTCAATCTCAACACTAAGAAAACATCGTCGCAAATTCGACCCCCCAAAGACAAACTCAACCGCTTCAATGTTTTGCAATTAGCATTATGACTGCTTATCGCTCCGAGATCCGATACTATGTATAAATTTGAATAACCGATATATTATTCACCGAGATTCTCGATCACTATTTTAACTTCATGCACAATACATAATCTCTTCTACCATTGATCATTAATTGCGGAAATAAAATCAATTTCATGCACACATTAAAACCATAAACAATCACGCATATGAAAACAATATTTAATGGGAAAGCTTAAAGATGAAAACCCAAACTATATGTATATTATATTTCATGGAGATCATGTAACAATCATAGTACAAATCTCATCACAAGCTCTCAGCACAACCTCGAATTGTTACACACTATCAAGCTAGATCTAGCAAAACACATGCTCCAATCTTTTTGCCACTTGATAGCCAGCCTCTATTGCATAATCAATGCTATGGGATGGCTCATTAAATAGATAAACCACCCGGATTGTACCTAATCTCATGGGCTTCCACCACTGCAGTGTTGCAAATAGCAACCGTATAGTCACAACTGATAGTTAACCTGCTCTTTCACCTATTTCTACACTGGTCTCCACTGAAACTGTCCATGCACTGAAGTTAGCTGATGCATTCTTTAGTTGATTAATGAGTTTATAATTAGTGAATTAATTAATAATTAATTCACACCACTCTCACTAATTTTATCAATTAGTTAAACTGAATAAAAATAGCTCAACTATGTTTAGATTAGTTAAACTGAATACAACTCCACTAACTTCCTCAATCAACTCCACCAAACTCTGTCACATGAGTTCTAACTGAAGTATCCATGCAATAGCTCCACATAACCCCTAGGAATAGCATAATTCCTTCTATCAGCTCCTGTGCCACATCTGTGCACCTAGCTAAAGTGCTCCAAGAGAATAAGATAATGTTTATAGTCCAAATATTATTAAGAGCTAATAATATTTGACATATCTATTTTTAGACTGGCAATCTAAAATAGAAACCGCCCAATGTCTAAAAATAGAGGTCCATCTATTTTTACCAACTCGACCAATCATCCATAAATATCATCCTGCAACTCATAGACCATGATCCATATGTCTAAAATAGACATAGTCTAAAAATAGACTTTGCGCCAAAAATAGCCTGCGGGCCCACTTAGTGAAGGCGACTTCATTTCACTAAGCTCCATCATCTTGTTGCATTTTCAACACTCCCTCTCAACAAGATATGGATTATCTGCAACCCCTATCCTGCCTCTGTGGAATTCGAACTTGCTCCCGGTGAGCGCCTTCGTCAAGATATCAACATTCTGATCCTCCGTGGGAATGTATGAAAGTAACATGACCTTCTGCTGCACACAATCTATGATATGATGATACCGGATGTCAATGTGTTTAGATCTATCATGAAATACTGGATTAACCGAGAGTTTGATGCAACTCTGATTATCACAATAAATCACAGTAGGATCCAAGTGTGAACCGAACAACCCGACTAGGATCTTCCTCATCCATATAGCCTCGCATGCAGCCAAACTTGCTGCCATATACTCGGCCTCTGCTGAACTGAGTGCCACGGATCTCTGCTTCCTGCTGTACCAAGAAACTGTTGTCGACCCGATACTGAAAATCCCTCCAGATGTGCTCTTTCTGTCCGTTGGGCTCCCTGCCCAATCTGCATCTGTGAAGCCACACAGCTTCACCTCATCCGACTGTCTGTACCATAATCCATATCCCGATGTGCCTCTGAGATATCTCAATACATGCTTTCCTGCCTTCCAGTAGAGCTTGGTTGGCTTAACCATAGCTTGTGAAAGCTAGTTAACAGCATAGCATATGTCGGGTCGTGTATTGACCAGATACATGAGCGACCCCACCAACTGTCGATAAACAGTGGCATCCACTACCTCCGCTGAAGTAGCATCCTCCTTCCTCCATCCACCAGGAAGAGGAGTATAAACATTCTTGCAGCCATGCATGTTGAACTTCTCCAGTATCTCCCGGGCATACTTACCCTGAGAAACAAACATTCCATCACTGTGTTGCCAAATTTCCAATCCCAGGAAATAATGAAGGACGCCCAAGTCCTTCATCTCAAACTCCTTTGCAAGATCAGCCTTGCATGAGTGTATCAACAGTTCATCACCTGTCAAAATCAAATCATCTACATAAAGTACAATTATCATCAACTTACCCTCCACCACAATCTAGTATAGGTTAGGATCCGCCTCACTCTTGGAGAATCCAAGTCCGATGAAATAACTGTCTATCCGTGTGTACCAAGCACGAGGTGCTTGTTTCAACCCATACAACGCTCTCTTGAGCCTGCACACATGCGACTCGCTACTGAAGATCTTGAAACCTTCAGGCTGCTCTATGTACGCCTCCTCCTCAATGACTCCGTTGAGGAACGCAGTCTTCACATCCATCTGATGAATGTGCCACCCCATCTGCGCTGAGAGATCAAGAATCTTCCGTATGGAAGAATACCTTGCGACAGGTGCAAAGGTCTCCTCATAATCGATCCCCTCAATCTGTGAAAAGCCTCGGGAAAAAAATCTTGAATTGTACTTCTCCACACTCCCGTCAGCTGCCTGCTTCACTTTGTAGATCCATCTCGAACCCAACACTGATTTCCCCTCTGGCCTCAGGACAATCTCCCATGCACTGTTTCTGACAATCGAATCATACTCTTCCACCATGGCATCTACCCATGTGAGGTCCTCCACAGCTTCCTCGAAAGAGGATGGCTCTATCACGATACACTTGCTCATAAGAGCCATGTATCCAGTATATCGGTCAGGTGACTGTCTCTATCTGCGCTGTGATGTAGGTGCTCCTACAACCTTCTCTGCATCTTGAGCCAGTCGCTCAGCTTCTGTAGTGAGATTTCGCCCTCTGATGGTTGGTGCTGCTTGAGTGGTCTCTTCCACTCCATGAACCTCATCTTGTGGCTGATCCACACCCGGAGACTCATCCTTAGGAACTAATAGCTCCTCATCTGCATGCAAGTGTGGCTCCCTCTCAAGCGAACACTTCATGGCTTTCTCCTCATGAAATTTGATATCCCCTGGCTCTCTGTAACCTCGAGACTGCCCGAGGGAGTGAGAATTTCACAGCGATTAGTGTACCCTCCTACAACATCCCAACCTCTGCGGTCGGCTCCAGCTTCTTCCTGGCATCCTTAGTCACATGAATGTAACAGGTGAACCAAAAATCCTCAAATGGGAAATATCAGGCCTCTTACCAGAAAACGCCTCCTCGGGTGTACTCATGTCAAGTATCTTGTGAGGACAATGGTTCTGCACATATACTGCAATATTGCATGCCTCCGCCCACAAGTGAATGGGTAGGCCCTGATCATGCAACATCGCCCGTGTAGCACCCACGATCGTTCTGTTCTTCCGCTCAGCAACCTTTTTCTACTATGGGTTATGAGGTGCTATGAGCTCTCTTCAAATCCCTTCTGCACTGCAAAAGTCCTTGAATTTTCCAGAGATGAATTCACCACCATTGTCGCTCCTAAGAACCTTCACCTGCTTCCCTGATTCTTTCTCAACCAGTGCCTTGAACTCACAGAACTTTGAGTATGTCTCGCTCTTCTTCTGCATGAAGAATATCTAGCACTTACGAGAAAAATCATCAACAAATATCACATAATACCTGTGCTTTGCTGTCGAAGCTACTGAGAAAGGTCCACACACGTCTCGTGAAAGGTGGCCAAGGATCGTCGTGGCGCGAATATCCTTCTTGAAAGGTGGCTTCACAAATTTTCCAAGGTACATCCCTTTACCGATTCGATCGTTAAGAGTAATTCTTTTTTTAAAGAAGCCCAAAGAGAAATCACGTGATTTTCAAAGCACCATGGTGAAGATGGCCCAATATCCTGTGCCATAGCTCGCCCTCATCTCAACTCACCACTCCTTCTACCTTTCCTGCCATTGTTGCGCAGCCATATACCTGCAACTGATAAAGGTTCTTAACTCGAACCCCTATCCTCTGGGTTTCACCAGTTGCCTTACTATGCAGGAAAGCCTTTCCCTCGCTAAAGAAAACATCATATCCCTTGTCTTCCAACATCGCCACAGAGATAAGATTCTTCTTCAATCCTGGAACATGCATGACTTCCTTCAATACGAAGGGTTTACTAGACTCCCTCTCAAAGGAAATGGTACCGATACCGGTCGCACTGTATCTACCATCATCGCCCATCTCGATGTGCACTCCAAGATATTTCTCATCCAAATCAGTAAATAAATCTCGATCTCCTGTCATGTGAAAAGATGCACCACTGTCAAGAAACCACACTGAACCCATCATACTTGAGACCAAGCATGCGATCAGTGAAAAATACAGCTCAAACTGCGAGGTTAAGGCCTCTCCAGCTACAGATCCAGTAGCCTACTTATTTTTCTTCTTCTGTGGACAATTAGTGGCGTAATGTTCGTGTTGGTGACAGTGAAAACACTTCACCTTGGATATGTACTTCTTCTTGCCTTTTGCACCAGATTGAGAAGCATTATTCTTGCTCTTCCCCTTCTTTACTTTACAAACTAGCAATTCTTCTTCATCGAGTTCTTGATGAAGATCCGCCTCGGTACTTCGCCCATTCTCTTGCACCTGCACAAGATCCGACCAAGCTCCCCGATCCCGGGAAATTTATCCCGACCATTGACAGAGTCCTGATAGGAGTGCCAACTCTTCGGAAGCCCAAGGAGAGCCAAGCTCACCAAGTCCTCATCATCAACAGTAACCCCCACACTTCTCAGCTCATCCCTGCATTGGACGAACTTCGTGAGGTACTTGGGCATACTGTCGCCTTTCTCCATCTTTATGTTCCTGAGTTTGTCCTTAAGCGCCAACTTCCTCTGGTCGCTCTTTCTTTGAAATAAATCTATCAAAGCTTTCCACATAAAGAATGGAGAAGCCTTACCATGAAGGATGGATACTATTTGATCCTTCACACCTTCCAACAGAATCCTTCGACACTTTGATGTCTTCTTTTGCCATGCGTCAAGTACGGCAGCATCACTAGAAGTAGGTTTTGGAATTTCTGCATCTAGGAACTCCTTCAACCCATTGTCATCCAGCACCACCTCCATCCTGTCTTTCCATGCAATATAATTCGAGCTTCCCTCAAGGGCATACTCCAATCGCAATCCGTTGAAAGACATCTCAACTTCGACACCAAGAAAACACTGCTGCAAATTCGAATTCCACCAGCACAAAACTCAACTGCTTCAATGTTTTGCAATTGCTCCAATGATCAATATCACTCCGATACCATGTAGAAATTTTAATAACTGATATATTATTCACCGAGATTCTCCTGATCACACACTATTTTAGCTTCATGCATAATACAGAATCTCTTCTACGATTGATCATTACATGCGGAAATAAAATCAATTGCATGCATACATTAAAACCACAAACAATCACACATATGAACACAGTATTTAATGGGAAAGCTTAAAGCTGAAAACCCCAACTATCTGTATATTATATGTCATGGATATCATGTAAAAATCATAGTACAAAATCTCCTCACAAGCTCTCATGCACACCCTCAATTGCTACACACTATCAAGCTAGATCTAGCAAAACACATGCTCCAATCTTTTGCCACTTGATAGCCAGCCTCTATTGCGTAATCAATGCTATGGGATGGCTTCATTAAATAGATAAACCACCCGGCTTGTACTGCGCAATCCTCATGGGCTTCTCCACCTATCTGTGTGTTGCAAATAGCAACAGTATAGTCACAACTGATAGTTAACCTGCTCTTTCACCTATTTCTGCACTGGTCTCCACTGAAACTGTCCATGCACTGAAGTTAAATGATGCATTCTTTAGTTGATTAATGAGTATTTAATTAGTGAATTAATTAATAATTAATTCACACCACTCTCACTAATTGTATCAATTAGTTAAACTGAATACAAATAGCTCAACTATGTTTAGATTAGTTAAACTAAATACAACTCCACTAAATTCCTCAATCAACTCCACCAAACTCTGTCACATGAGTTCTAACTGAAGTATCCATGCAATAGCTCCACATAACCCTCAGGAATAGCGTAATTCCTTCTATCAGCTCCTGTGCCACATCTGTGCACTTAAATGAAGTGCTCCAAGAGAATAAGATAATGTTTATAGTCCAAAAATTATTAAGAGCTAATAATATTCGACATATCTATTTTTAAACTGGCAATCTAAAAATAGATTCCACCCAGTATGTCTAAAAATACAAGTCCATCTATTTTTTCCAACTTGACCAACCATCCACAAATAGCATCCTGCAACTCATAGAACATGATCCATATGTCTAAAAATAGACATAGTCTAAAAATAGACTTTGCGCCAAAAATAGCCTGCGGGCCCACTTAGTGAAGGCGACTTCTTTCCACTAAGCTCATCATCTTGTTGCAATCTCAATACTTTTCAATTTTGTCCTTTTGGGCATAGTGCTTGACCATCCTTATTTGAATGTTGTTGTCTTATGTCTTTCTTACTCCTCCAATCTATCTTCCTCCTCTTACCTATTCTCCTCCTCTTGCATGTAGTCTATTTCTTCTTCCATTGTGTCTAGGTCTAGAAACTCTAGGGAGATGAATTGGGAGTGAAAAGTAGGTTTAGGGAGTGGGGAATGGGATGGAAAAAATTAGGGAGATGGTGGAAGGAGTTTATGAAATGAGGGAGGTGACAGGGAGTAGAAATGATAAGGGAATTGTGAATGGGAATTTAATTACAGGTTTAGGGATTTTGGGAGCCTAGGGAATTGAAGCACTCAGGTCTTAGGGTATTTGGAATAAAGAGCTTAGGGAAATGGGGATAGTGATATATGGGGTTAGGATAGGGTCAGTTATGATGTGGGAAGGTAATGAAAGTTCTAGGACGTGAGATTGAAATGTAATTGGGGATTTGACTGTGGTACTAGGGTTTAGAACGAAGAAGACACCATATTTTGTAATAACACTTCAAACACCATTGAAAATGAAATTGAAAAGGAGAGGGATAGTGTTTTATGCCTTACTTAATTTCTGGAGGTAAAATGAAACATTTTCTAAATATTGAAGGTGATAGCACGAGATTTGAATTTTGTTGTGGAAAAGGGTCAAACGTGCAGCGCTAAGAGGAAATGTGCAGCGCAACACATAGGCGCACAATTTTGTCTTGCAGGCCATGTTTGGATGTCTTCTCGTGCTCCAAATTGGGCTCATGATAGCTCGTTTGAAATATCTCTCTCTTGGATACACAATGGATCTATAAAGCACTAAAAATTACCAATTATAGACCCTCAAAAATCAATTCTCCCAAGACTGGTCAAAAAGTGAAAAATGAGGGTGAAAAAATGATCTTGCAGGAAACGTTTGGAGGCCTTAATAAACTAAAAATTGAGCTCAAGATAGCTTATTGGAAATCTCTTCAATTCTAGTTGTTATTTTATGTATCAATAAAGTCATTTGAACACCACATCAGGGAGAAAAAATTATTGTACCAAGGTCACTCCAGAAGTGCAGCAACCCTCTTGTAGCAACTATATTTTTGACATTTATCCAAAACCATGATACATGTGTAAAAACGGAAGGAAATTTTTCTTCCTTTGCCTATGATGGACAAAAATCTCTCTCACTTTTGTCAAATTCATCTTTTTTTTATCATAAATATAGTTTGAAGAAAAACTAGCCCTATGTGTGGCAGATGATTAGTCCCTTGGAATGACTTCTTGAAAAATGACGGAAAAATGATTTTTATGACTTGGAATAGCCTCATACTTGCTGAAATGACCTCCCTAATGCCTCCTCTGCTCAGATGTCTCTAATTCCATAGAAAACCCTAGCTCAGTGGGAGAGGAAATTAGGGTTTGGTGTAGGCAAAACAGGGGATTTAGGACTACCATGTAGAGGGAGGGGAATGAAGGGGTTAGGGGCTATGTAAATTCTTGGGGAAATTTTTGGGGATAGGGATAGATGTTATAGGGTAGGGGAAAGCTGAATTTCAATGATTGAGTGAGGGGAAGGGGCTCAAAAGGGAAAAACACATGCTTAGTCTAGAAAAGTGTCAAATTGTAGCAATAGGCTAGGGCTTGTGGAAAAATGATGATGTTGAGGGATAGGAGTGATGGGAAGTGTTTAGGAAGGTATATTAAGGATAGGGGAAGGCGTAAGAGCATCAGGATACAAGTCTTGTTGATGATTTAACCATGGTGTTGGGAAAAATACTGAGAGGGGGGGGTGAATCAGTATTTAAGGCTGAACAATTTTTCTTTCCTTTCTCTTAAAAAAAAAATGTTACAGTACTGCATTCAACATGTATGTCCAGATATCTTATTATGTCTTTACTTAGAGAATTGCATCAGATAAGCATTAAGCATGAACAGAAATCAGAACAAACCATTAACCATGAATAACACATATGGACACCAGGATTTAAGGTGGAAACCCAATTCGGGAGAAAACCACCGCTGCTGTAATCTCACTCTTCAATATTTTATTATAGAGAAAACATTTTACAATACATGCTGGTGCAGACTCATACCAGCACGCAGGCACCCACCTGCAGAAGGCTACAACCTTCTCTCGTTTACCAGCCTTTCCTGGAAGGGAGCTTCAACCCCCTGAACGTAACACCAGTTTCTATTGGCAGAAAACTTCTACTTCCAAACTGAAGGCTTCAACCCTCAGACTCACCGGATTCATATGATTTCTTCAGCAGTCATGCACTATCTCTTCATTGTTTCTTCGTCCGTCGTTCAAGACCAGAGTTTCATTCAGATTTTTCAGTTAAGAACAGAGTTCCCCCATCCAGACATTCCTTCAAGAGCTTCATTCATTCATCACCCTTATGCATGCACATGTTAGTCGATCTGATCATCATATTTACAGGTGCTCCCTTGATTCAGATATATCAGGGGTTTATTCATACAGATATCTTCAAAGGAGATTCGTTTTCTTATCAATCCTTTCACACCCCACTATTCTTCATAATTCTCATTCCTTTATATAGTTTTCGTCCTTATTAAAAACCATGGGTCAACACTAATGGTATTCCTGGATGGTATTACCCTTACGTACCTCTATGATTTATTTTAATTTATTTATCAATTTAAAGAAATTGATAAATAAATATATTTATAAAGTTTTAACCCTTCGGACATTATAAAACATCCAATGCTTTCAAACAAATTAACCTTTGACCCCCAGGGCCCCCAATTATAGTCAGAAGACCAATCAAATTCCGCTGCGTATGTCATCATTACGTCACTACGGGGGTTCTTGTGGTACGAAAGAAAATTTTTGGCTGGTGCCCCCGTACTTAATCTCCACCGTCGATTTCCGGTCAACGCTTGATTGCTTGTTCAACTACGGGGGTACCCCTTCTGAATTTTTAAATCTTTATACTGCCCCCGTAATATTATTTTTAATTAAAAATTCAATGAACTTTTAATCCGGGCTTTATACATATAAATCCAATGCTTTCAAATAGTTTAATATTAATAAAAATTTGACCCCTGGCCCACATATGCGCCCCTCCGTACCAAACTAAACTTCGTGCAGGTCCATTGCCCGATCACCGTTGGATCGCGAGCCTCCAAGATCGACGGATTTCGCTTGGGCAATTTGCACGGGCAATAACGCGCGATGGCACGTCGTACTGTGTTAATCTTCGCACACCTTTTTTAACCTTTGCGCATCTTCCACAAATAATGACCGTCCGATGACTCCCTTTCAGATCGACGACGCACAAGCAATTTCGCTGGCCGTCCTGGGTCGATTGTTAACGTGCGAAGGAATATCATTATCGTGCGCTTGGCGGTTTTGCAGAGACGCGTGTCAACATTTATATGGAATCGCTGCCAATCGACAAAATACCACATATCGACGAAAGGTGGTGCGGAATAACCCACGGTTTTGCTCCAACCCGCCGTCACTGTTCCTCTCGGTCACGGTTCCGTCTAAGCACATGGTTCCGTCAAACTTATTGTTTAAACGATTAAAAACCCTGCTTCAGTGTTTTCTTTATATAAACGATTTATTCATGCTCCAGGTTCTATTACATAGACAACGCCGAGACTCGTAGACCTTCCATACCTACACAGAGGCAGAGGCGTATAATTCCACTGTCGATAACACATGATTTCACCAATGTCCACAGAGACTCAAATATTCTGCTGAATATATAAGTCATGGAGAGTTTAGAACCAATCCCTCATCACCATATACGAAAGAATAAGAGTTTCACTCATTCTTACTCTGCTTCAATTTCCTGCTTATCTTTGTAAGTGCATTCTTCCTTTGTTCTTTGCTGTTGATCGTTGTTTTCTGCAACTTTGTTGTTCTTCTTTGTTGCCCATGCCTTTTCCAATTCCTTTGCCATCAATGACAATATTCCAACAATCTCCCCCTTTGGAATTGATGGCAATACTCTTCCTTTGATGGCCTGATAGACACACTTTGATGCGTTTCCTCCCCCTTTGACATCAATGGCAAAGAGTTTGATCAAGAACGGTTGAACCGACAGTCCCATGCTCCCCCTGTGATCATGCTGCATCTTAAAACATAATATGACCAACAATTCATCCTTTTCACACGACCAATGCTCCCCCTGAGCCTGTGCATTCAGAGATGCCCAACAGCTCCTCACAACCAGTTTAGTCATCTGTAATTAAGTCGACCGGATCCTCTACATGGCAGAGACTACTCCCAGTTTCTTTCTGAGATATTCGAATGCTTCCCTGGGTAGAGGTTTGGTAAATATATCAGCAACTTGTTCTTTGGAGGAAATATATTCTAATTTCACCTTTTTCTCAAGCACTTGTTCTCGTAAGAAGTGATACTTGATGGGAATGTGCTTGGTCTTGGAATGCATAACAGGATTCTTTGAGATACCGATGGCACTTGTATTATCACACATAATGGAGATAGGAGGTGAACATTTGATTTGAAAGTCTTGTAGGGTTTGCATCATCCAGAGAAGTTGAGTGCAACATGATGCTGCAGCCACATATTCTGCTTCTGTTGTAGATAAGGCAATGGAGCTCTGCTTCTTGCTAAACCAAGATACTAACCGGGGTCCCATAAAGAATGCACCACCACTAGTGCTTTTCCGATCATCAACACTTCCAGCCCAATCTGCATCAGTGTATGCATGAAGAGTAAGATCAGCCTTCTTTGGATACCATAGTCTAAATTCTTGAGTTCCTTGTAGATATTTGAATATTCTTTTCACAGCCTGAAGATGAGACTCTTTTGGATTAGCTTGGAATCGTCCAACAATCCCAACTGCATGCATGATGTCTAGTCTTGTCCTAGTGAGATAAAGAAGACTTCCTATCATAGATCTGTATTCTGGTTGATTCACAGTGGGGGAATCATCATTAGAGCTGAGATTACATCCAGTTATCATTGGTGTACTTACAGGTTTACAATCTTCCATGCCATACTTCTTCAGGATTTGCTTGAGGTATTTAGCTTGTGATAAGAATATGCCATATGTTGCTTGTTGCACTTGCAAGCCAAGAAAGAATGTTAGTTCCCCAAGTAATGACATTTCAAATTCTTGCTGCATATCAGAAGCAAATTTTTGACTCATAGACTCTCCATTACTTCCAAAAATGATATCATCAACATATACAACCACAATCAATAATTTGTCATTTTCAGTTTTTGTGTATAAGTTGCTATCAGCAGACCCCTTTCAAAATCCTTGTTGATGAAGATATTTGTCAAGACGATAGTACCAAGCCCTTGGAGCTTGTTTGAGACCATATAGAGCCTTTTTAAGTCTACAAACAAGTTTTTCATCATTTCCCAAAATGAATCCTTCTGGTTGTTCTATATAGACTTCTTCTTCTAGATCACCATTGAGAAAAGCAGATTTAACATCCATTTGATAAACTTTTATTTGTTGGAAGCTTGAAAATGCAAGAAAAATTCTTATGGCTTCAAGTCTGGCTACAGGAGAAAAGGTTTCTTCAAAGTCTATACCTTCTTGTTGAGCATACCCTTAGCACACAAGTCTAGCTTTATTTCTTATAACATCCCCATTCTCATTTAATTTGTTTTTGAATATCCATTTAGTTCCAATGACATTTTTGTCATGAGGCCTTGGTACTAACTCCCAAGTGTGATTATTTTCAATTTGATCAAGCTCTTCATTCATGGCTTGAATCCAACATTCATCTTTGCTAGCTTGACTGACACTGTGAGGTTCAACCATGGACAGAAATGCCAGATTGCTAGAAGATCCCACAAGAGTCCTTCTTGTTTGTACACCTGATTCCTTTTCTCCCAAAATTTGAGATTTTGGATGATTCTTTTGAACATATCTAGATGGAGACTTTTCAGACAGCTCTTCTTCAGGTTCTTCATTGGGTGTACTGTTTGTATCATTACTGTTTGATGTAGAAGGATATGTGTCCTCATCATCTTCATCTGTTGTTTGCTTTTCTTCTTTTGGGGTTGTAGTAGACTCATCAATAACAACATCAATACATTCAACAATCTTTCGAAGTCTTTTATTGTAACATTTATATGCCTTACTCCTAGAGGAGTAACCAAGAAATATTCCCTCATCAGCTCTGGGTTCAAACTTGCCAAGTTTTTCATCATTATTTTTTATAAAGCATTTGCTCCCAAAAATTCTAAAGTGCTTTATAGTGGGAGGATTACCATACCAGAGTTCATATGGAGTTTTATCACTATTTACACGAACATGTTCTTTGTTGAGAATGTTTGCTACTGTATGTGTTGCTTCTCCCCAAAATGTGTCAGGTGTTCCGGAATCATCAAGCATAGCTCTAGCCATTTGTTGAATTGTTCTGTTCATTCTCTCTGCAACACCATTCTGTTGTGGAGTGCCAGCTACAGAGAACTGTCTTTTTATGTCGTGTTGTTCACAGAATTCAAGAAATTCTTTGGATGTATATTCTCCTCCTCGATCAGATCTGAGACACTTGATTTTTAATTCTAATTCATTCTCAACTAGTGCTTTGAAGATCTGGAATTTCTCAAATGCTTCATCTTTGTGTTTAAGCAGTCCAATCCAACACATTCTAGAGAAATCATCAATGAATAAGATATAGTATTCTTCACCACGGGGTGACTTTTTCCTCATAGGTCCACATATGTCAGTATGAATGAGTTCAAGAGGCTTACTTGATGATCCTTCCTTGGCATTAAATTGTACCCTGGTTTGCTTACTGATTTGGCAAGATTTGCATATGATATTTTTAGGTAGATTAATATTGGGAAGATCACGAACAACTTTAAGTCTACTTGATTTTTTGATTTGAGAGAAGCTCAGATGCCCCTACCTTCTATGCCAAGCCAATTTTCTGAAGATTTACTCAAATAACATTTTTCTTTGGGGTTTTTCAATATATAAAGTTTGTTTGGAGTTCTTTTTCCTTTTATAATTTCTTTACATGTATCAAGATCACGTACCACACATTCTTTTGAACTAAAGACAACTTCAGTTCCTTGATCACACATTTGACGTACACTTAAAAAGTTATGCTTTAATCCATCCACATACATGACTTCATTAGCTTTCACCTTATCCTTTAGGAAAACAGACCCTTTACCTTTAATTACCGCAGGAGTATCATTTCCAAATGTAACATTCTTCTCCTTTTCTAGAGCACTATATGCAAGAATTTTGTCTTTATCACCTGTCATGTGTCTTGAGCATCCACTATCAATGTACCATTGGTTCTCTTCATCTTCTACAAATAACGCTATGCCACAATTTTCAACCTGTAACTCCTTCTTTTTCCATACTTTGGATCTTGAAGGAACATGTTCTTTTGGCTGAACTTTTCTCCTGCATTCAGATTCTTCATGGCCAAAGTTATTGCAATAAGTGCATTCAACTTCATTTTGAAGAGGAGAAAAGTTGTTATAAGTATTCTTCTTTGCTTCAATATTAGTCCTTTTCTTTCTTGCTTCTCTTGTCATAATAGTTTTATATGCTACACATTGAATAGATTTATGACCAAAATTGTGACATGAGAAACATTGTCCATTGAAGAAGAAATTTCTGCGATCATAAGATCTTCTATATGAATTTATCTGTTGATTTGTGTTTCTTTGAAAGACATTCCTGTTAGTGTTTTTTGAATTGAAATGATCATGCTTTACCTGTAAAGATTCTTTATTCCCTTGCTGAGTGGCAGCATGTTGTAAACCAGCTGTAACTGCTTTTAGATAATTTGGTGTTGAAGCCTGAGAAGATTCTCCAATATATCCAAGACCTATCTTTATAAGAGGAGAACGTTGTACCTTGATAATCTCATCTAAGGTTTCAGACCCTTTAGCAAATCTAAGATTCAGAGTCTTTACTTTCCCAAGTTCTTTTCTTAGATCTACTACTTCACATTCTAATTTCTCATTGTGTTTCTCTTTATCTTCAAGCTGGTTTTTCAGAGTTTCTATGATTATTTTGCTCTCTTCTAAGCAAATTTTGAGTTTATTGTTTTCATTAAGAAAATCACTGTCTTCTAGAGCGTCCACAAAAGTATCCTCTTCTTCTCTAGATCCTTTTTCAAATGCCATGAGAAGTCTCAGATCTTGTTCACATTCTTCCTCACTATCAGATAACCCATCACTATCTTCATGAGTATAGTAACTCTTTTTAGAGCTAAAATGATTCTTATTCCTTCTTGCTACTTCCTTCCCTTTTTTATGTGTTTCTTTATAAGGACACTTGGCAGCATAATGACCAACTCTTCCACAATAAAAAAATTTGAGAGGAAGCTTACCTCTGAATCGTCCTGTGCCAAGTTGAAGTTTCTTTACAAAGTTTATCTCATCTTCTTCTGAGATATATCCTAATCCTTCTATTATTTGTACTTCCTTTCCTTTTGTAGAAGTTCTAAAGACTGCTTCTTTGACTTCAGATGGTCCTCCTCTTCTCATTTCATATGCAGTTAGTATGCCATGAAGTTGTACCACAGTAAGATTTTGAAGATCCTGCTTTTCTTCAAGAGCTGAAACTTTTGACTCAAATTTTGCTGTTAGAGATCTTAAAATTTTCTCAACCAAAGTGGATTCGGTAATTGTTTCTCCCATATTTCTCATGCGATTTACAATATTATCAAGACGTAGAAAGAAATTTGCAATGCTTTCTTCATTAAGCATTTTAAGATTCTCATATTGGATTCTGAGAGTTTGAAGTTTAGCACTTTTTACCTTTGCATCACCTTCATAGCTTAGAATGATTTTGTCCCATATTGCCTTTGCTGTATTCAGCTGCATGACTTTGACAAATTCTGATTCAGTTAGACTTCCTAATAGAGCATTGACTGCCTTTGCATTTGTTTCATAATTCTTTCTTTCCGTTGGATCTTTTGGTACAAAGGCTGGATATTGATATCCTCCTTCAACAATAGCCCATACATTTTCTCCCAGAGACTGAAGATAGGATCTCATCCTTGCCAAAATATTAAGTTGTTTCCGTTGAAGAGTGGTGGCCTGATAGATGTTGTTCCATCTTGATTTCTCATCTTGAATAATCTTCCTTCTAGCCGCTAAGCTTTATCAGAAGGACCTGCTCTGATACCAATTGTTGGGAAAAATACTGAGAGGGGGGGGTGAATCAGTATTTAAGGCTGAACAATTTTTCTTTCCTTTCTCTTAAAAAAAAATGTTACAGTACTGCATTCAACATGTATGTCCAGATATCTTATTATGTCTTTACTTAGAGAATTGCATCAGATAATCATTAAGCATGAACAGAAATCAGAACAAACCATTAACCATGAATAACACATATGGACACCAAGATTTAAGGTGGAAACCCAATTCGGGAGAAAACCACCGCTGCTGTAATCTCACTCTTCAATATTTTATTATAGAGAAAACATTTTACAATACATGCTGGTGCAGACTCATACCAGCACGCAGGCACCCACCTGCAGAAAGCTACAACCTTCTCTCATTTACCAGCCTTTCCTGGAAGGGAGCTTCAACCCCCTGAACGTAACACCAGTTTCTATTGGCAGAAAACTTCTACTTCCAAACTGAAGGCTTCAACCCTCAGACTCACCGGATTCATATGATTTCTTCAGCAGTCATGCGCTAGCTCTTCATTGTTTCTTCGTCCGTCGTTCAAGACCAGAGGTTCATTCAGATTTTTCAGTTAAGAACAGAGTTCCCCCATCCAGACATTCCTTCAAGAGCTTCATTCATTCATCACCCTTATGCATGCACATGTTAGTCGATCTGATCATCATATTTACAGGTGCTCCCTTGATTCAGATATATCAGGGGTTTATTCATACAAATATCTTCAAAGGAGATTCGTTTTCTTATCAATCCTTTCACACCCCACTATTCTTCATAATTCTCATTCCTTTATATAGTTTTCGTCCTTATTAAAAACCATGGGTCAAAACTAATGGTATTCCTGGACGGTATTACCCTTACGTACCTCTATGATTTCTTTTAATTTATTTATCAATTTAAAGAAATTGATAAATAAATATATTTATAAAGTTTTAACCCTTCGGACATTATAAAACATCCAATGCTTTCAAACAAATTAACCTTTGACCCCCAGGGCCACCAATTATAGTCAGAAGACCAATCAAATTCCGCTGCGTATGTCATCATTACGTCACTACGGGGGTTCTTGTGGTACGGAAGAAAATTTTTGGCTGGTGCCCCCGTACTTAATCTCCACCGTCGATTTCCGGTCAACGCTTGATTTCTTGTTCAACTACGGGGGTACCCCTTCTGAATTTTTAAATCTTTATACTGCCCCCGTAATATTATTTTTAATTAAAAATTCAATGAACTTTTAATCCGGGCTTTATACATATAAATCCAATGCTTTCGAATAGTTTAATATTAATAAAACTTTGACCCATGGCCCACATATGCGCCCCTCCGTACCAAACTAAACTTCGTGCAGGTCCATTGCCCGATCACCGTTGGATTGCGAGCCTCCAAGATTGACGGATTTCGCTTGGCAATTTGCACGGGAAATAACGCGCGATGGCACGTCGTACTGTGTTAATCTTCGCACACCTTTTTTAACCTTCGCGCATCTTCCACAAATAATGACCGTCCGATGACTCCCTTTTAGATCGACGACGCACAAGCAATTTCGCTGGCCGTCCTGGGTCGATTGTTAACGTGCGAAGGACTATCATTATCGTGTGCTTGGCGGTTTTGCAGAGACGCGTGTCAACATCTGTATGGAATCGCTGCCAATCCACGAAATACCACGTATCGACGAAAGGTGGTGCAGAATAACCCACGGTTTCGCTCCAACCCACCGTCATTGTTCCTCTCGGTCACGGTTCCGTCTAAGCACATGGTTCTGTCAAACTTATTGTTTAAAAGATTAAAAACCATGCTTCAGTGTTTTCTTTATATAAACGATTTATTCATGCTCCAGGTTCTATTACATAGACAACGCCGAGACTCGTAGACCTTCCATACCTACACAGAGGTAGAGGCGTATAATTCCACTGTCGATAACACATGATTTCACCAATGTCCACAGAGACTCAAATATTCTACTGAATATATAAGTCATGGAGAGTTTAGAACCAATCCCTCATCACCATATACGAAAGAATAAGAGTTTCACTCATTCTTACTCTGCTTCAATTTCCTGCTTATCTCTGTAAGTGCATTCTTCCTTTGTTCTTTGCTGCTGATCGTTGTTTTCTGCAAATTTGTTGTTCTTCTTTGTTGCCCATGCCTTTGCCAATTCCTTTGCCATCAATGACAATATTCCAACACATGGAAGTCATGAAACCAAGAAAAATGCCCTCAAAACCCTAAGAGAGGGAAATGAGCTTTCCAAGCACAATTGAGAGACAAATATGGTAAAAACAAAGCCACTTACTTGGAAATGATAGTTTGGAACCTGAAATTTTTGAAGACATTTGACTGTTACTACTCCTTCAAAAGATGAATTTGATGGTGAAATGACCAATTTTTATGATTTTGACCCTATGACCTAATGATGGCACAACATGGAAATTATGAGTTGAATGATGACCATGATGACTATGGGACTATTTCAAAAATGAATTACCTGACCATGATGATGTCCATTGACCATGGAGATGAAAGGAATATTAATTATCTCAATACTCTAATCAGTAACCAAATTTTTGCATGACCTAGTAGAATGATAGAAAAAATTCTGAGTGGGACTCCTAAAATGATATGAAAAGAAGACTTTGATCACTGATGGAAGGATGAAAATAATAACACTAACAGGTTACACGCTAACTCTGAACCTGGGTCAGGACCCCTCAAGCCAATAATGATTCTGAAGGATTCTGGATAGTTGTCCTATAACTGATCCTAAAAATCTGGTTCAAGGTTTCTAGCTGCACCCTCTGAATAACGAAATTTCGGCTGCAACTGCACAAAGGAAGGCTTGTGTGTGACACTAAAGCTTTCTAGCCACATGCACAACTTGGCATGCATGTGGTTGGGAGGTGAGGTATGGTGAAAATAAGTTCCAACTCTGAGTCTGATCATCAAAGGTTGTGGGTTGACATCTCGGTGATTTGGTGTTCCTGAGAGGTATAAGTAAGTTTATGGTTTGTATATCCCACTTCCATAATTGGAAATTGGAGTTGGGGTCATGTCATAGTAACTCTCAGCTCATGTTTACCCTATAGAGCTTGTAGAAGCGAGTAAATGTGGGGTGGGATGTTACAAAACTAATTTCAAAATACATATTATGATGTTGTGAAAGATATTCTCATTGATAATTTGAAGTCCAACACTTTATTTGATTGTGTGTGAGTCCTTTGTTAACACGTACACATTAAAAAAATATTATATTAAGAACATATGGAATGATAAGATATATATAATGCATTAAGACCAAAAGCATATAATATAATGAAATAGAATTATGAGGAACATACTAGCATCTTAATAATAACAAAATCAAGTTTCCAAAGCAATAGAAACGAGTATAACGAGTTAAATGTTTTAATAGTTTTCAAAATAAAGTTACTTTCTTATGCAATCATTATGAAAATTTTGAAAAACTATGTAAATGGTAAAGTTATCAAATGTGGGTAAAAAATAAGATGAAGAAGAAATATTGAGATTGGTCATTATGTAATGTATTTGTTGTTTATTATAAGCATTATATTACTTTCTTAGTATTCACATTCTTCATCATCAAACATTGTTACTTTATTATTATTCATCTTAATGGTGATGTAACTTTTGAAGTGGCCTTATTGACAACTCTAAATCATAATTCTAAAACATATACATGATGATGATTATAAAATCCATTTTCTAACCTCCAAATTTTGTAAATGTAATTAAAGGATTATAATGTTGTAGGGCCACCATAGATGTCTTGCTAACACTATTTGATGTGAATATCATATTTAATTAAATTATAATTTGTTAAAACTAAAGAAGAAGGACCAACTTATATGATTCCCAATGTCTCAAACCAAAACAGGCTTTAGGAAATCAGTAAGGGAGATTGGGAATTTTTATATATTCCTTGAATTAAATTTTTATGACCCTTGATGTTCTAGTTAAACCACCCAATTTCCAATCAGTTGTGAGGGAGGTAAGGGAAGAAGTACTAAACTATCCAAGCATGGCATGTGTACCGTGTGGCGACCCTGGTAGACTCTGCAACTTAAATATGGACCATAGATCTCTCATACATGAGGCAACACTCATGGGGGAGAGGGGTTGTATGGATGTGAATGTTAGCCATGGGAGACAAAGAGACATTATGTGGGAAAGAACCTGAAATAATTGGTAAAGAAATGACCTGCAAACCCATGTGTGGATTGGGGACCACAGAGGATGGGAAAGAGTGGCACTGGAAGGGGAAACACAATCACCCTTGGAGTCACGGTAAAACTATGAGGGAGTACATATTTGATTTTTGATTGGAAACTAGTGAGAAGAAACCCCCTCAGACTGAGTTGGGTAGGTCAAAAACATACGTCTATTTGGTTGTATTATGCATAAGAAGCATTGGAAAGACGGAGGATCGCTAGGGGGACCATAGGAAGTGGTGAAGGGCTCTCCCTTTGTGTCGTGTCGGCTCCTAATGACCATAATTTATTGTGTGAATAACCTAGACCCAGTTTTTGAGAGGCGACACTCATATTTCATGTCTCCTATAAGTAAAGGAGAATGGGCTTCATACTATATACCCTTAATTGAATCTTTGTTGAAATTCCCTTAGTAAATCACCCTTTAGACATTTGATCCCTTTTGGGGGTGGCCAACTTTAATAAATTTGTGATGTATTTGTGCCTACTCTTGGGTGGAGAGTGGATGTCTCCTCTTCAATTTGCATCAAATTTAAGTGGAATAGATAAGTGTATCTCTCTTCCTTGTAAATGTCATGTAAATTTTGTTAAATGCTTCAAATTTATATACTACGATGGATTCATGTGTATGTATGAAATGGTAGGTTGAAAGCTATTATGTTTCCTTATTGAATATGTATGAGAAGTGTGTTGAGTGTAATTTTCAATCTTCTTGAATTTTGATTTGAATGATATGTGAAATGGAAACTTTACCCTTATGTTAATTGTGACCTTTGTGAGTTGTATGTTCATAGATTGATATGGTTAGTCTTGGTTGTATTGGTTGTATATTTATTGTTTCATTAAATATATCATGTTGTATTATTGTTATACTATAATTGTGTGGTAAATCTATTGATGGAAGGAGCTTAAGGCTCCATATGACCTTGAGGAGAATCAAACCTATGATTTTCTTGAAATGATAATGACATAAGTGAGAAATTTAATGTTGCCTGGTTAGAGTAAAAGAATGACGAGGCGCCTTGGAAGCAGTTGAATAGTTTGAATTATTAAAAAGGGGATTGTATAGTAAACATTTGAACCTTGTAAGATTTTGGGAATTTTGGGCCCCAACCCCTAATCACATGACCTAAGGGGAGTAAGGACTAGGTGATAGTTGAAAGGGGGGCTTATCGGAATATTGGAACGCGGAAGAATGGGTGAAATCTCTTTAGTCAAAATCCTCGATATGGTGAAGCCTATTCAACAGAATGATTGTTGATGGTATGCATTTTTGTTAACTTTAAGGCACATCAATTAACGCCGCCAAGACCTCGGAGCATCATAAATACCAAGGGATGATATCATGGTGGCATCACATATGATGACGTGGCTATGCCATGTCTACAACACATGTCACCCAAAGCTGGTCATTTTGGGTATGTTAATTGTACAAATATAAGTAACGTGGCACATGTCAGCAAGGGCCATGTGTTAGAGGACATGAAAACCTTTACCACATGTTAGGAGGTGATTGGATGTTGGATGATGATGTGGGAAGTTGAGTTATCATATCAACATACAACATATTAGGACTTCTAAGGGATCGTGCTTTTTAAAGACTCCAATATCCTGATATCCTAATATACATCCCAACGAAGCCACATCACTAATACAACAACCTTTTCCATGTGATGGGATGCAATCAGGTGTTAAAGATATTAGGTGGCATGTTGATATGGCCACCGACTTAGTCGATAAATTGTTATGATTCCCACTTATAAATAATTTGTCGATATCCCAATCTCCCATGCGAGTATAACGACATATCAGTGTACCAGAGGATTTATGTCATATCGACATATTATGCATACCAAAACATTGGTGTATGGAGATATAAAAACCCCGAAGGAATCAACGATACGAGTTTTTGTGGGAATCACTAATGGCAACGTCCAATATGAAATTCAAACCAAGGAAATGGACCAATGTGGTCGCAACATATTTCAAAGGGTTTCCACATGTTAGGAATGTGGTTGTACAAATGATGTGGCCTTAAAAGAGGAAAATATTCAAATGGGAATAAATTTGTGCTTGGAGCTTAGAATGGGATGAAATTTATATTGTTGGAAATATTTTGACGAATATAATATGATGACAATATAAGAAATAATATTTGAGGTGACAAAGGAAAAAGGAAATTTGATAATCACATATTCATAATAAACGTTGAAGGTCGAGTATAATTACACCGCCATAACCCTAATACAACGGTACAGGATTGGGTGTGCTACAAAGTGATATCATAGTTGTGGTTCAAACAATAGGCCTAAAGGGCCACAAATACACCACTGGAATAAATTTTGGAGCTCTAATCCAAAGAGAAAGGTTTCAACATTTGGACTGATTCATGGGATTGGAGTAGAGAGAGTTAATTTAAATATTTATTTTGATGATTGTGTTGATTTTAAACATGCTAATTTTTTTAGCTTATGTCAGAATGTCTTCAATAAAAAATTTAGACTAGCCTAACCTAGTGTTAGTATGTCTAAGGAAACTTAATGTGTTTACTATTCTTTATGATTATCTTAACCTGGAAATTGTGTGTGTTATTATAGCACTAAGGAGATACACAATTACAGTCGAAAGACAAAAGGAATGTGCAGCAGAATGGTCAAATACATCTTAAAAAGAAAATTTTATATTAGAAAAGAAGAGATAGATGAGAGGAGGACAATAAAGACACCCCCTGATTGGATGGAGAACCTTAGAAGCATGAGGGTTGAGGTCATAAATTATAAGGTTGAAAATGAGAGGATTATAAATGCCTAAGAAAAGAAGGAAGAAGTAAATTCTATTATATTGCAAAGTCTATCAAACTTGCAATGATCAAAAGAAACATGAACTAGATACAAATATTTTGGACAAACATAGGTCCAAACAGGTTCGTAATCCATCAGAAATGTGGAAGTATTGACTAATGACTAGTAAGACGGAAGGGAGCATATTAAAAAAGAGGCATAGAAGTCCAAGAAAGGATACAACAAGTGAGGACAGTTTAGCAAACACCTTTATGGATGGTAATTTCAGTTCTCATAAGTTGCATGGAATAACGCCAAAATCGGGGTTGCATAAGGAAAATAAGAAGAGAACTATAAAGAGCATATTACCTAAATAATTTAAGAAATAAAAACCTCCTACCTTCTATCAGGTAGTTAGAAAGAATTAAGAGGTTAAAGCATGGCTTCTAGTCCTCCATAAATATTTTAGAGTGCATGATTACTTTGAAAACATGAAGGCACAAGTATCCATATTCAATTTGAGAGGAAAGGGTAATATATGGTGGGACAACCTAAAGAGTGTCAAGTGTATTTGAGAGAAGATGTTCACCTGGTAAAATTTAGGAGGTACTTCAAGGAAAAATACCTATCTTGAAGATATTATGATGAAAAAATCAAGGAATTCCATGAGCATAAGCTAGGAAAACTTATTGTGGAAGCATATGTCAATAGATTCATAGAAATGTTGAGGTATATACCTTACATAAAATATGAGAATATAAAAATGCAGTGCTTCTTAGTGGCATACTAGAATCCTATGAAGACCGAATAGAATTAAATGAACCTAAGACTTTATAATACACTATCTAAAAAGCTATCTATTGTTATGACCAGTCAAAGCATAAGATTGAGTTTTAGATATAATGGAAGAAGGGAAATACAAATTCCAAAAAAAAGGATCACAATTCTTACACTGCAAGAAGGTTGGGGAAAGTGTCAAATTCAATGTTACTAGCTAAGAGTGAGTTCCAACAAAATTTTCCCACTCCAAGTGGGAATAAGTAGACTCGACTAGCAAAGGAAGTGGTTGAAGAACCAAGGAAAAATATACTCGAGTCCAAGGGTTGTGGGGAAGAAAATTTTTAAGAGACTCTCCATACCAAAAAAATGATAGAA
The DNA here is from genome assembly GCA_034641835.2 of Pinus albicaulis. Taxonomy (NCBI): domain Eukaryota; kingdom Viridiplantae; phylum Streptophyta; class Pinopsida; order Pinales; family Pinaceae; genus Pinus; species Pinus albicaulis. Next base: position 1,010,025,373 of record CM076577.1, on the reverse strand, counting down.
AAAGGGTTTAAAATGTCCAAGAGGCTACCACTGTCAATAAAGTGGCTAGGAGCATGCCCTAGATTTTCCCAGTCATAAAAAATAGGAAAACAAACCACCAAGCCTCAGTGGTGGAGATGGAAGGTATATTTTCTAATTGCCTTGCTTCAATTTTAATTGATATTAGTTCTAATATCAGTTATATTATTACACAAGTTGTCGAAGCCTATTTTACAAAATAAATGGCATGCCAAGTCGTGGCTAGTTCAAATAGACATTAAGAATAAAAAGAAGGTGACGTATTCTATTGAATAATTCTAGTTTGATATGTGTGGCATGTCAACGCAAGCCACTTAAAATGTACTTCCTTTGGGGTCGTATGACCTACTAATAAACATTGATTAGTCAATAGAACACATGGAAAAATTAGATTGTATGATAAGACTTTGGAATGCACATATGATGAAGGAGAACAAAGGCTACTACAAGGAGTACATAAGCATGTATCTGTGATAGATCTCATCTCTGCAATTGAAGAAATGTTGTAGAAAAGGATGCTACATGTATGCCATACAAGTGGCACATTTAGCAGAGGATGGTCAGATGAAAATGAAAGATCACTCCATCTTAGAAGAGTAAAATGAGGTATTTCTTGAAGAGATACCAAGATTTCAACCTAAGAGGGGAATTGACTTCTCTTTAGAGCTCACTCTAAGAATAGGGTTTGTATCTAGGAGACCCTATATAATGAGCACACCTAAGTTTGTAATACCCCTAGATAATTACTTTTGACTTCTTTTTATTTAACTATTGGCTAAAAAAATTTAATGACATGTGATAGATATTCTTATGTAAATATTATTTGGCAATAATGAAATTATAAATTATTTTGATATGCAATCATATTAGGAATATGTTAAAGGCTAACATGAGAGATTAAACTCTAATTTTTAGGGGAAAACGGTTGAAGTTAGTTATGCCTAGAGAGGAATAAATTAAAAAATAAATAAATAAATAAAATTCTTCCTTATGTCATTCATCTAAATACCATTGTAAGATGTAAGGAAAAAGGAGAAGAGAATTGATAGAAAACATACCACAACATATTTTACATAGTTGGATAGAAATTCCATATAGTGGACTTTGTTATCAAGGACTGGGGGAGAAAAAGGAAGTTTTTGTGCAAGTTATCAGTGGGAGACAAAAGACTGGTGGAACCCAAAAAAATTAGCTGGACAATTCTAAGGGTTCAGGAGGTGAAAATCGAATATTTTTTTGTAAATTTTCTTCCTGACAGTTAGGAAAGCTCTGGGGGGGGGAACCAATAAGAAAAATTGGTTCAAGGTTGGGTGGAACATGGAGGCCTTTAGTCTGTTCCTAGAAGGATTCAAATAAGTATATTTATCTTGACGTAGTAAGCATTGGAGAAAGATACAAATATATGTGCATTAATGAAAGTTTTGTGTCGAGTAATGGTGTTTTTGTAGATAAAAAATGAAAAATTATTGTGTAGACTAATGGTGTTTTTTCATATGACAATGACACACAGGTTTGGTGTGGAGGCTCTCTAGGTTAGGGTAGAAAATAAGAGAACCCTAATAAATAATCTCTGAGTAATGTTAAAATTAAAAGAAAAAATAGAGAGTATATATATTTGTATGTGTAATTATATCTATATAAATATATATAATAGTAATAATTAGGAAAGGAAAATCTGGAATATGTGCAGATTAGAGGGTCGACTGTGAGAATAAATTATTTTATTCTCAATGTCTAACACGCTCAATCCTGACACATTGGGTTAAGACACAGAGAATCGATAGGGATTCCCCATTACAAAGAACTCTTGGGTCTCTGGACTAGATTACATATATTCCTATACCTTATATACATTTACTCATATATTGTTGATATAGAGAAAATCAAAATCATCAACATACATAAGAATAACAAAGCAAGTTTACAATAGAGAATGAATAATTGTCTTCAGGACAGGGTTCCTAGCATACAACTTGTGTACTTAATAAAGTAAAGGAAAACGATGTAATATTTTCTGCATAATAAAAAGAAAAGACATATATACTTATTGAACAACCCGATGTTAATTCATGTGTACAAATAAAATAAAGGTAAAAACTATCTAAGAGAAACTGGTACTTGAGAATATGTTTTCCTCTAATTTGACAACAAAAGGAAAGATAATGTTTTTTTCTTCTCTAAAAATAAATAACAAAATTTTCTCTTCAAAGAAAAAGGTTAGGATCCAACCCCAACTTGTACACATGAAAATATAAACCAAATATGGATAGTGCAACAATAATTTTATAGTGCTTTGTATAAGAATTTTATAATTTAACTGAGGAAGTTTGTGTTCCCAAAACCCTCGATCCTCATGGGAACCTGAGATGCTAATTTTTTATAATTAAAAAACCACAAATGAAATTACGAGAGTCCTTATTTATAACATAAAAGAAAATTTGGTTTGAGACCTTGTCATTTATGGGTTTTCATACTGAGTATGGTTAACCCGCGGCCATACCAAGGATGGCTCTAAAATTTGTTTAAAACTGCAACAACCATCTTGGAACTAAGTGGAACTTCATGGTCGTTGTAAGGCCAAGATAACCTGATATGTAATTAAGAAAAGGTATAAGAACCTAAAGCCATCGTTGAATAACCATGTGGGAGCGAAATTCGAAATCTTTATTTGATTTATAATCTTGACAGGATGGACCAACTTCGAGTGCACCTGCAACAACGTGAAGAGACTAATAAAGATTCATAATTATAGAATTTTTTGTCAATGAATAAAATCCCTATAGAATAGGGTTTCAAAATATAACGATCTCTGTCATACAGGAGTCAATGTCATTCTTGTTAATAGATATAAATTGGAAAAATATTTTTCTTATAGTTAGAAACACTGGTTAAAATAAAAATAAGAAAACTCTAAAGAGAATATCTACTAGTCATAGGGTAGGATTTTAAAGGGTTTGATTACCTTTAATAACTAACCTTCATAGCTCTTAAAGCATTCAGATAGAAAAAATAAATAAATAAATAAAAACCCAACCATGATAACAAAACATCATGCCAAGGTTAAAACCCTAATGCATTCAAACTTGACATTCCTACCAAATGAATGTTAGCATAAGGGTTTAATGTTTTGTTGATGGTGCTGCACCAACCAAACTTTAGGGGAACTCCCCGATATGAAGCCCCAACTAGACCTCACAATATTTGGAGTAGGAGTCCCAGCAGTGGGGTGTTAATGATTTACCTTGGTTTTCAAAATGCATAGAGTGGTGTATGGTGTCTTTGGTGAGAACAAGTGTGTTACCCTACGGATAATCAAGTGCAATGCATGAGAGGTTCCAACACACGAAGGGAAAATTAAGTGCACCCATTAGAAGCCTCTTCGAGGGGGAAACCTCCTTTATATTACATAAATGAACAATTCCTGAATGATACAAAATATAAGGCCTCCTTGGTATATATAGTAGTATAAGGGACCACAAAATAATTAGGGTGTACATAACAATAATAATGTAAGCGCACAACAATAACAATAGTGGGATTCTATGGGGCACAACAATAAAAACATGGGGATACATGGGCATAACAATAACAATAGGGGGATACACTAATAATAAAAATAATGGAAATACACTAGTATTATAGGGACTGATATCTTATGTATTTGATCTTAATGGCATGCCTACATCAACACATCTGAATGTGCTTCCTTGGGTGCATATAGCAAGATTTTGGGCATGGATTGTTGTTTAATCACGGGAACAATGTATATAGTTTTGAGAATTTCATTGGGTGCATGTATGATGATAGAGAAAATAAAATTTTGCAAGGAAAGAAGAAGCCTACATCTATAAGAATGGTTATATCTATGCAAGCTAAGCACACCTGCAGCAAAGGGTGTGTATTATTTTCAATTCATGTTTCTAGTGAAAAAGGGAAGGATGTTGAAGATTATGAAGTCTTGAGGAAGTATCAAGTCTTGTGGCAATTTCAGGATGTGTTTCCTGCAGAGATTCTAGAGTTGCCTTCTCATAGAGACTCTAGATTTCTCTATTGAGTTTGTACCATGAGCAGCACCAACATATAAGGCAATGTACAGGATGATCACTCCGGAGTTGGTGGAATTGAAGTTCTAGCTTAAATAAATTCTTGATAAGGGATAAATAATGCCAAGTGTGTCTTCGTGGGGTGCACCAATGTTATTTGTTAAGAATAAGGATGGTATTCAAATTATGCATTGATTATAGGCAGTTGAACAAGGAGACTATCAAGAACAAGTACCCATTGCCTCAGATTGGTAATTTGTTTGATTAGTTGAAGGGAGAAATTGTGTTTTCAAAGATTGATCTGAGATCAGGATATCATCAAGTGCGCATCAAATAAGAAGACATATAAAATATTTCATTTCGTACAAAGTATAGGCAATATGGGTTTATGGTGGTTCCTTTTGTTCCTACCAATGCTCCAGCCACCTTCATGTGTTTGATGAATAGTGTGTTGCACCCTTATCTGGATAAGTTTGTGATAGTATTTGTTGATGATATATCAGTATTTTCCAAGAATGAGGAGGAGAATGCAGAGCACCTAGTAGCATTATTGAGATTGTTGAAAGAGCATCAGTTGTATGCCAAGCTCAGCAAGTCTAGTTTTTTTCAAACTCAAAATAATTAATTGGGACATGTTGTTTCCGAGGAAGGGATAACAGTGGATTCAGAAAATATTAAGGCTATCATGGAGTGGCCAGCTCCAAGGAATATGGATGATGTCATACCATTCATGGGACTAGCAGGTTATTAAAGTTGGTTCATCAGGAACTTCTAAAATATTTTCTATCCTATTACATCTTTGCAGAGGAAAGGAAATAATTTTGAATGGGTTGAGGAGTGTGCAACTAGTTTTGAGAAGTTGAAGCATTTGCTTATAAATGCTCCAGTATTAAAGATCACAGACCCTGATAAGGATTTTTTGGTTTATATATATGCTTTCAAGGAAGAATTTGGTGGAGTACCGATGTAGGAAGGCCAGGTGGCATGATATGAGTCAAGGAAGGTGAATGAGCACGAGACAAACGATGTGACTCATGATCTTTAGTTGGAAGCTATTATTCATTCATTAAAGATGTGGAGACATTATCTCCTTGGTAGGAGGCTTGTTTTGATGAGTGATCACAGTGGACTGAGGTATTTTTTTGACGAGCCCAATTTGAATGCCATCCAAGCTAGATGGTTGGCTCTCAGTGAGTTTGATTTGAGATCAAGTACATCAAGGGAAAGGAGAACATAGTTTTGGATTCTCTCATTATAAGAGTGCAAGTAAATCACATTTCAGTCGTGAGCTTTTATGTGACAAATTTATAGGAGTGGATCTTGATGCAGAAAAACGTGATGGGAAGTATTAGTTGTTGAAGTAGAGATTGCAGTAGTAGGGTGAGGGTGCTCAGGATGAGGAGTAAAACCTCACAACATATGGCTTGGTCAGGTTTAGTAATAGGATCTATGTACCGGATAGCAGCAAGTTGAAGAAGCATATCTTGAGATAATTTCATGTCAAGTTGTATTCTGGCCACCCAGGATACGAAAATACATTGACAATTGTTAAGAATTTTTATTATTGGTCGAATTTGAAGAAATAGGTCTATGAGTTTGTTGCAAGGTTATTAGACTATCAGAAAGTGAAATTTGAATGCAATAACCTATTTGGTTTGTTGCGGCCTATTCTGATTCCAGAATTGAAATGAGAGGTCATTTCTATGGACTTCATTATAGGTTTTCCAAGGACATAAACGCAGCACGATTCCATCATGGTTGTGGTTGACATGATGAGAAAGGTAGCTCACTTCATTGTAGTGAAGTCCACCATTTAGCTAGTGAGGTAGCTCGGATATTACTCATGGATATACTGAGATTTCATGGAGTTCCCAAGAAGCTTATATCAAATAGAGATTCCAAGTTCACTTCCAAGTTTTGGAAGGATTTATTTGCAGGCTAAGGGACAAAGTTAGCCTTCAATACAACTTATCATCTATAGACAAATGGACAAATAGAGAGGGTTAATAGGATCCTGGGAAAAGTGAAAACCGGCCAAGGGAATGTTACATTTTCCCAAAGGAAGTTTGAAAAAAGAAAATATCTTAGATATAGTGTTGGCTTGATTGTAGACCTGACTAAGTGTGAATGAAACCAAATAGATTGAGTGCAAAAACTGAATAAACGGGAAGAAAATCAAATTCGTGAGGAGAGTCCCCACAACGACGACCATTGGTGCAAAAAGGATGAAATTGATGGGACACTTGAGAAAGGAAAATGATAACTTGAAACAACACTTCTACAAGCTAAAGCACATAGAAATTCTAGCATGCATGTAAATAAATAATAAAAATAACACTCACACAAGCCAAATGAAAAAAGGCAACAAAAAAGCGATAAACGTGAAACTCACCCGAAATGTAGGTTTTAACCCTATACAGAAATTATCTGCAAACGAATTGTTAAAGACAGAAAATAAAAAATAACGAGAGCATAAAACATAAAACAAACACACAAAGTATTTTCCTCTAGATCCCAAACCCGGGACTACCAGCTTTATTTTTCACTATATTCCTTTTATTTTTACAACACATATATATACATGCCGAAGCATTCATAAACCCCAATCCATTAAGCCTGGATTAGAACATAACCATAGATACCTTGACCGAATCTACAAAATACCAGGGGAAAAAAACCATCATGCCCTAAAACCATGTGCAAACCCATGCACAAAACCATAGGCGGGTTCGCCCACTGAAAATAAGGAGAAAAAAAAGTCTTGGGGCATTGCCCCAGACCCCTAGATAGGGGGGGTGACCCCCCCCCCACGCATGTGACTAATCATAGAAAGTATATAACACATACCCAACACAAAAAAGAAACGAAGATCACACTAAAGGTTCCTTGATATCCTCGACAATCCTAGAGCTCCAAGATCGAGTGTGAAAATGAGATCTAGGGGCATCGGTTGAATAAATTTGAGTGAATTAGGGTTTATGATGTGCATGCCACAAATCAAGGAAAAAGTGACACTTGGCAAAAGTTTCCAAAAATAATAAGTGTGTCTCCTTCGGGAAGCTAAAAATAGATCCCTATTTTTAGGGATTCTTTTTTCTTTTCATCTTTTCTACTTTTTCGGGAAACTTCCATGCACACTGCCAGGAGAGATTGCGCAGTTCTAGGTAACTGGGCAACTTTTCAACTCAGTGCATTGCGTAGCTTTTGAGCTCAATGATGGACTGTGCATTTTTTGATCTCAATGATGAATTGTGTAGTTTATGGGCTCAAGGCACAACTACGAGTCATGACTGCACAATTCTGGTCATCAATGCCAATATTGTCCTCATGGATTGCATATTTTATGGAGGTAAGCCCAAAACTGCTACAAGACCAAGTTTGAAGGTTAGCTTGTGACATAGAAAGGTCAGTTAAGTGCAAAAGCAAGTGAACACAAGAACAGATGAAAATATAAGTTTCAATCAAATCATGAATACTTGATAGAAATGCAATATAAGCTCCTATGAAAAGAAGGTTAGGCTCCAAAATCTAAGCAAAGGAAAAATTTTGGAGGGTGGTTGTAGACGCTACAACGCTGGCGACACACTGGTAGAACTCCAACTCTCTGAATGAATCTTGTCTCACGCAAAATTGGTCTCACCCTTCTGGAATTATTGTGTAATTCATTGATTACCATAACTTCCTCACTTATTCTTAATTAAAGACATAGTCCCATACATCCTCTTCATTGGTGGCACACTAACCAAGCCAAGTCAAATTGAGTTGTTTTGATTGGGGATGACGCGTATATAAGTACACAAGTAAAATAATTTGTTAGAGTCTTATTTTCATCTCCAGTGTTGCTTCGCTCTCTATAGGCCTGGATAATACCTCAATGGAGTCACTTCAAGAACACAAACACTGCTCTGCTGCCAGCGAGCCTGGACAATACCCCAGTGGAGTTTCTTGTTTCAGCTTTCTGCGCAGGAAGAATTTCTCTACTTTCTCCCTTTAGTTTTATTTTTTTTGTTCAAATAAATGTGCATAAGCACTTATTTATTTCATGGGGAAAAAGAGGGATCCCGACTTACTGAGAGCAGAAGAGGTTTTTCCTTCATAGAAGGATGTTTATATACACCTCTGACATACTTATTAAGGTTTTACTCCCCTACTAACTCTACTTGACTAGGTTGACAAGGATTAACCGAAAATATAAAACCAATTAGAGTAGGCGGTACCAATTAAAATTCAAACATTGTAATTTCACTGTGATTTTCTTTGACAAGGAACGTATTTTCCATCAGAGAATCATCAACTAAAAGAATGTAATATTTACGCAAAGAGAGGGAATAGACAGAAAACCAAGTGTTGATTATAGCACAAAGTCCTCTTGGATTTCACCATGCTTGCTTAAGAAGCTGAAGGCAGTCTCATGCCTAAACTACCTATAACTGAAAACAAAGGAAAGGAAAGAAGTGAAACGGAAAATAAATTAACGTAAAGAAAATCAAAGTGATAAAAAAAACACTACTACTCCTAACCTAAACATAGCATAGGCCGAAGTCACGTGAAGTGATACTTCCAATGCAGCCACTTCCATATTGGTTGGCCTACGTGGGTGAGTCAATGCATGTCAAGAAATCTATGCAAGGAAATCATAAAACAAAAAAGATAAGAAAATGTAAACCAAAACGTTCGAAGTTTGAATATACTCTCATAAAATTAAGATTGGAAAGCGCATAGAATACATTTTGTGGTTGTATCATGGTGTCGTGACACACTGCAATTCAAAGACTTACAAACACAAAATTTCAAACAACGAAGGCGAGTGAACATAAAGAAAGAATAAAAATTTTGTTTTGCCACAGTGCTTGCTACACATGACTCCTCCAATGACTGAGTGATAGGATCGTGTAACACAAATGGAGGATGTGAAAATTGTAAAATAGATTTATCCTCAATATATGTGATAGAGTGATGAGGAACATCAAAATATTCAACACTCTTCATATCGGAAGTGGAACTAACCTCAAGGCTATGAGAACCGTACATAACCATCAACTCAGGCTAAAGTGCCTCAATAGCTTGAGGAATTTCCAACTCATTGGAAGGTAGATCATGAAAGATCACATGCTTTGAAAAATAAACAATGGAAGAATCATAATCGTTACCAACTGAATCAATGAAAAGGTCACGAAAACCATGATTATAAAGTTCAAGATCACTAATGGAATAATCCTCATGATCTGATGAATCGTAGAGAGGGGAAGGTGGAAAACAAAAAATTTCACCCTCTACATTTTCAGAAAGAAAAGATGAGAGATTGGGAGGATCAAGAGTAGAAGATTCATCCTCTCCGCATCTGGATGAAAAACTGACATCCCATGTATTATGTGAATGATCTAAAGTATTAACATGATCAGAAACTAAATTTTCACAAGATTCACCCGGAATGACAGAATCGTGGAAAATGTCAGGATAATACGGGAGAGTTGCGAAAGGAAGAGAATCATCCTTCGTCGCAGAGTCTCGTTCAACTATGGGCTCCCACACATAGTCATGACGAATGATATCACAGGTTGGTTGTTCAACAACAACTCCATCCAACATTTGATCCTCGTGAACATCACGAGAGATATTTGAAACAGGTGAACACGAAAATTCACAAACTAGAGGATCAAAGGGACCAAAGGATGGAGGACGAGGAGATAGAACTTCATCATAACCATCAAGCTTACAGTCCAAACCTACGCAAGAATCCTGAGTATGTGGGGTGGGAGGAGATGATGGTAGATCAACGGAGGAATTCTGAATCTCTCCCACCCCAACCTGCAAAACTAGATTTTTTTGGTGTGAAGGGGACGAAGGGTCACTTGGAACAACAACCTTAGCCATTGAAGATTTAAAAGCTCTAACACCGAGGTATGTTGGGAATGGTTCAAAACATTCCAACTTGTGCAGATTTTTTTAAATGTGAACAAGATATTGAAATATTCCTCACAATAAATACCAATCAACTTCATCTTTCATAGATTCAAAGCACAAATGCATGAAACGATTGTGAAAATTATGCAGTGATTCATTAGGTGATTTTCACAATTCTAAAATTTTATTGCACGGGAGTTTACAATCATACATGTAAAAAGTGCGAAACAATTATGTGGAATTTATGTTCAAAATAGTGAATGGAGGCATTAGTCAATGTGTGACACCATTTCCTTACATTCCCTTCGAACGTGAGGATGAACAACCTACAACCAACATCCTCATAGTGGATGTTGTGCTCTGTGAAAAATTCAAGAAAATGAGCAGTATGCTCAAATAAGGTTGTTTCACCCTCATCATCAAATTTAAGAGTTGACAACTCATCAATGATATTCTTCGACACTTGGAATTTTTCATTTCTGGAAAAACATGTCGGGAGTATAATTTTGGAAGAAGTCATCAAATGAGTGTGGAAATTCAAAACAAAATTCAAGGGCTCAGCTTATCATCTGGCCCTCCTTCTAGCGCCAAAAATGTTGATAGTATTGGACTCACCAACATTCAGGGGATCTCCCTGATATCAATTCCCAACTAAACCTCACACCATCTGGAGTAGGATTCCTAGCAGTGGGGTGTCAATGATCTTCCTTGGTTTGTAAAATGCATAAATTGTTGCACAGTGTCTTTGGTGAGAACAAGTGACGTGTGACCCTGCATATATTCAAGTGCAATGCATGATTAGTTCCAACATATTGGAACAGGGTCCCCTAAAGCTGCGAATTTTGTACAATTTTGTGTATTTTTGGTATTATTTAGTCTAACGTTGGGGTTTTGGGGTGGGTCAAAGCCCCAAATGCATTGTAATGGGTCAAGGGTAGACCGAGAGTCCGCAAACCACAGTTTGCGAACCATTGGAAGTGTAGGCTAAGTCCATATAAATAGATGAACATTTTTTAGTCTTAAGGTAGAAAGGAATTAAGTCAGATGCTGAGTGAAAATTGTTAGATCTGTTGTTGGGTCGCTTGGGTAAGGACTCCTTTTGGCTATGTGCACGGAGATCCTCAGTCCTGTTGTGTGCGGACCCTGCTGGCTGTGTGCGCACGCTGTGTTGGATTGTACTCGGTTTTTGGATGCTAATATATGCGGATATAGTGATGGTATCTCTGTGTTATCTAATCTGATGTGTTACTATTGATACGAACTGTTGGGATCTACAAATACTGTTGTGTTATCTATTTATGTTGTGAATCTGTCTATATTACAGTATATCTGTAATCTATTGATGATGTGTTATGACATTATGTATTAATAATTGCTGATACGCACGTGGATGCGAAGGTATTAACTAGATCTGTGCATGGTAATAGCTCTGTATACCGTATATTATACTGATAAACCCTGCGAATAGATATATCTCGATACGGTGCGAACGTGGATCTACTTGACTTACCTACTCTCTCTCAGGGTGCGGAAACCTGGTTCTAGCACCCTCCCATATTGCTTCGGGTGAGACTTTGGCCTGCGCAAGCAGGTCACTACCGAAAGGGCCAGTAGTATAGGGGTTTTTTGGAAAACCTTAACCTCTGAACCTGGGTCATGACCGAGGGAAAGACACTAGCCCAGATTTATGGTGCATCTGATGTAGGGTATCTGAGCATACCAATGATTAGTGCCCACTGTTGGCATATTACCTACAGGTGGGGGGACCCAGTCTGTTGCGCCTGGGACCAAGTGGACCAGTGTTATGGTGTGATGATTGTCGCATAGCTGGCCTGCATGATACTAACCACTACCCCCATCTCGACGCGTATGTCCCAAAACTGAAGCAACAATGGTGCAGGTTTTTCCGATTCGTAGGACATGATGAGTAGAACTGCTGAACTTAGAAGCTTGTAATAGTGTGCGGCTTGGAAGGAACACATGAGTAAAATGACATCACACAAACTAACAACTGAAATATTCCACAAGTTAAGGTGATGAATTAATACATAAACACACATTCAACAAGATACATACAAATGCAAACAAAATATTTCATAAGCATATGCGTAAGTTAAATAACATACATCACAAATACAATTAGAGTAGTCCTACTATATTCACAATATATGCATGAAATCACGTTGACTTTTATTTTATTAAAAGTGAAAGCTCCACCCATACATACAACATTGACGAACCACTCACCCTAATAGTAGAACGTGAAGTCAACAACACTTGCTCCTCCAAAGAAGTATACTCCCTCTATATTACAGAGCATCCAAGGCTCTCACAAAACTCCCAAGCTCTTCCTAAGCCTAAGCCTAGCCAAAATCTTGACTCTCAAAATGCCTTTACATGATTAATGAGGATATGTTTATAATAAAGGGGGGGTGACTCTTCATATGACCCCTTTGTGACTCTTAGACTCCCCTCATGACTCTTCAACTTATTTACAAAATAACTCATTACATTAAATATGACTCTTCACATTCCAATATGGACACTTGGAATTTCACTTTTACAAATAGTTACAAATAATATTACATTTTAAACTCATACCCATATGAGACAAGATAGGGTAGATACAACTTAACAGCCTAACAAGACAAAATACTACGATGCTTTAGTTTGGGTGAAATCGAGCTCGAAAACTTTTACTTGATGCTTCTCGATCACATATTTATGCCAAGCTTGGTATTGTTTGATGACATCCCCAAACTGCATGATGATGTCTGGATGGAAGTAGACTATAGCCTCCATAGCATCTGATTTTAATGATTTGCATTTATTCTCAACTTCTTTCTTCAGTAGGCACATCATTGTTCTGATCTGGACCAGACCACCGATGTAGTTCTACATATTTTTTCTATTCAACTCTCAGTCCTCATGGGTGGAAATCTGTATTATATGCCCCAAGTACTGATCAATCTCTTGCATGATTTGATGTTTGTGTTTAGCCTTAGTGAGTTTGTCGACTAATGGGATCTTGTGGGTTATCACCATGAAATCCAAACTATCATATATTTGTACATATGATGTCTGAATATTTCCAGTGAAAGAGGTGAGCTACTTGTTGTTCTGGATGAACATCTGAACTCTCACTTTCTCCAGCTCTGCCTACGACTTCAGTTTCTTCACCAGGGTAAGCGGTGCCCCCTTGTACCGTATTTTCCAATGATGCACAATGGTGATGGAAGCTTTCACATTCCTAAGGATCTTGACAAACTCTTTGATTTTTCATTGCAAGTCATGTAACCGGAAAAATACCTTGTGTACGGTCATGGGCTCCTCATAGAGATATCGCATAGTTTCTCCAAGTGTGGATACTTTAGCAAGTATCAATTCTCTCTTCTCCTCCAAATAAACCTATGAGGAAGGTGCATTCTATGTTGTTGCATGAAACTATTCAATCTCTTGCCGGGCAGCCTATAGATTTCGTACCAATTTTTCATTCTTGGTCGTCAAGTACGAATATTTTATCTCATTGTACTCGCGAAGGCCAAGTTGGATTTGGAAATAACATTTCGATTCTTATTGGTGTCTGCCACTATCACATTTCGATGCTTTATCATCCGGGAAGTGATTTCTCTACACTTGTACAATCCTATTCTATAGTTGATCATATGAAAAATTGTACACATCCATAACCGGATCATCATCAAGGGGAACTATCTCCCCTTCCTCACTTTGGGCTAGATTTGCGGCTAGAGGTGGTGGAGAATGAACGATGACTTGTGGTGTGCTAGGAATCAAATCAACATATTCATCTCGTGGCTCAGGTCCCAACTCCATGTCCGCAACCTCAATCAATTATTAAATCTACTTAGCAACCTCTCGATCCTGCATCTATTTGCTATCTCCCTCTGTTTTTGGCTTGCTATGTTATTGCTCTTTGACTTGAATTGGTGTTGTTTCTTCTCCTGTTGCACCTTGCCTTCCCTCTTCTTCCTGCTTCTTTTTCTCCTCATTTTCTTTCCTTCTTGGCTCTCGTTCTTACCTTAGCTCTTGTTATGCTCTCTACGCTATCAGCTCTGCTTCCTCCAAGATTTTCTTCTCTCTCTTCCTTTGCTCTACTCTTTGTATCCTTTGCTTCCTCTTTTCTTCTGCTTCCAAATATTGTTGTGTAAGGATGGGATCTTATTTCATCTTCTAGCTTTATTCCTCCTCTGCAGTGTCATCAACTTCCTCTTTCCCCTATCTTGTACCGGATTGTTGTCTTATGTTGTTGTTTCTTATGGAATTGTTGCCTTCTATGGAGTAGCATGTGAAGTCCCAGCTATATTTATCGGTTCTTGGGGTCTAGAGGAATTATAACAATCATTCCATGGTTCCTCCTCCAGCCATTGAAATGCCATGTTGACCCAGTTTTAGTAGATTCTCGCACCATGGTCTTTGAAAATTCCCCTCGGATCATACGGATTCAAGTATTTTATACCGAACTCAAACTTCACTATGGATTTTGCTTCGGTATCTGCAACTTTGAGATTCTTAATCTCTTATAGCCCAATATGCAAAGGAAGTGTGGGCCATGGTGTTTTCTTCTTCCCATGTAGTGCTACTAACAACCCTATGGTGAGATGATATGATACTTCTTGCATGACGAGTTTGTCGGTGACATACCTTGGAAAAAGATGTTGTTGCTTCTGCCCACTGAACACTTTAATAAATGTGTCATCCGGTAAGGCAAACCAATATGAAATCTCTGATATTACCTCCATATCTCCTCGTGACATGCAAGGTGGGTCCTCCTGAAAGATAAGCTTGTATAGCGGGATGATGAATTGATCAGTTAGTTGCTCCATAACTTCTTAATGGTTGCAATCTGAAAGCAGCTTACAATATATGTGCATGGAAGTTTCTCTCGTGTCCATGTCCATTTCATGCCAGGAAACTGATTATGTGCACAAATTACATCCAGTAAGTATGTAGACATATAAAATTGTGCTTTCTCGCCCTTAGGAGGATCCTGGCCTTGTGCTACATGTGCTCTCAACTGATGAGCCAAAAGATCTGAAAAGTTCAAAGGTTTCCCCTTGTTCACCAAATAGTTCAATAAGATAACCCACTCCTCAGGAAAGGCCTATGTGCTCAGCTGACTGTATATTCTGCAAGCTAAGATGACCAAGAATTGGTAGGCCTTCCTGAGTGAATTTGTCTTGTATGTGTGGGTGGGTGTGTGGAAAAACTTGGATGGCTACTTCACCCAACTTTTGACAAAATCTCTTGTGTTGGTGTAGTTGTGGGTGGCATAAAAATATTAGTCTATGAGCTTTACTGGATCGGGAAGATGATACATGCACTGATAATATGTTACTAGAAATGTAGCCAGCTTATGTATGTTGGTGTTGCTTAGTGTCATAGTTTTCTCATCAATGTGTGAGACAACCTAGCTGATCACATATGCACACGGGAAGGTTGGATATCTGCATGGAACCCTGTATAGTACTGATTGCTGGATGTTGAGATAAACTTGTTGGTCCTATAAATCTTCCCCAAATTCCTTTGCAAAAAATCTTTAATTTGTTTCTATGTTAGTGTTGATTCCTTTTCTATAAAAACCTAAGTATCAGCATATATTGGAAATTTAACTAGCGCTTCCTCAACTAATTCCCAAGTAATAGTTTCATTGGTATATTTTTAAGAAACTCTCTTGGGTGCCATGATAACAACGTCTGTTGGATATATGCTCAACAATTTTTGTACTTGTCGAACAGAAAATACACTCACAATAAACAAACATAAGTCTTAATCAAATATGCTTTCAATGCATGTTCAAGCAAAAAAATAGGAATATGATGGGAAGGACTGTGCAACTTTCACTAGAAAGAGGGGTTGGATGTCTGTGGGAACTACACACTGCGCAGTCCCAGCAGTCAGGGTCGAAGCTTGAGGTATGATACTGCGCAATGCGCAATTCAGCCTAGGCAATGGTCTGGGAGAGACTGTGCATAACACAGTCTCAGTGTCTAGGGATGCAGAATGAGCCTTGAAACTGTGAAATGCAAAATTAGGCCGACATGTAATACACACTACACAATTCCAGAGGCCAATCTCTCGGCTTGAGCCTTAGGATTGTGTAGTGCCCAACTGGGAAGAGTGAAAATCGGCCAAGGGAATTGTGAAAAACGAGAAAATATGAGAGATAGTGTTGGCTTGAGTGAATATTTGATTAAGTGTGAATTAAATAAGACACATCGAATGTGGAAACTAAATAAACAGGAAGAAAACCTAATTGGTGAGGAGAGTCACCGTAACTGCGACCATCGGTGCAAAAATGAAGAAACTGATACGACACTTGCGAAAGGAAAATAATAACTTGAAACAAGAATTATTAAATCTAAATAAAGTTGAAACACCAGCATTCATGCATAGAAATAAGAAAAAAAACACTCACACAAGCCAAATGGAAAAATGCAACAGAAAAAGCGACAAAAAAGTGATAAACGTGAAACTCACCCGAAAAAGGGACGACGATCACACCGAATGTTCATTGATCTCCATGGGAATTCTATGGCTCCCATATCGAGTGTGAAAATGAGCTCTAGGGGCATCGATTAAATAGATTTGACCGAATTAGGGTTTATGACGTGCATGCCAAAAATAAAGGAGAAAGCTACACTTGGCAAAAGTTTCCAAAAATTGCAAGTGTGTCTCCTTCGGGAAGCTAAAATATATATCCCTATTTTTAGGGATACTTTTTTCTTTTTATGTTTTCCGCTTTTCTAATTTTTTCTGGAAACTGCCATGCACACTGTCGGGAGATATTGTGCAGTTCTAGGGAACTGGGCAACTTTTCGGCTCAGTGCATTACGCAGTTTGTAAGCTCAGTGATGGACTGCACAGTTTTTGGGCTCAGTTTCAGGCTGCCATCCATGAATGCGTAATTTATGGGCTCAGGGCACAACTTCCAGTCATGACTACGCAATTATGTTCATCAAGGTAATCCTTGACCTCATGGATTTCAGTTTCTGGAGGAAAGCCCAGAACTGCTACAAGACCAAGTTCAAAGGTTAGCTTGTGACTTAGAAAGATGACTTAAGTGCAAAAGTGAGTGAGCACAAGTACAAATGAAAATATAAGTTTCAATCAAAGCATGAATACTTGATATCAATGCAAGATAAGCTCCTATGAAAAGAAGGTTGGGCTCCAAAATCTAAGTCTTAAAATGAATTATTAATGCAAGTGTACGAAAAGAGATCACTTTAGCTGCACACGACAAACAACCCTAACAACAAAGATGTTTTTCTAACTTCCTTAGATCTACAATATATAGTCGAAAAAAATGCAACAAAAACCCAGAACTATGTGTTGGAGAGGTAAATCCCCTCTGCGGACAGAGGCGATCCCTACTAGCCCAGATTGGGTCTAGCAACAACCGAGTCACGCTAAGACGCAAGTTCCTAATTGCAAAAGACCAAGATGAGACAAGAGGCCTACCTTAAGTCCTATGCTGCTGTCGTTTGTGGAGAAGATGGCACTTCCATCCCTTGCTTTGGCAGATCACAATTCTCCGGCTCGATGTGATCGAACACCTGCACGTACAAGAAGAAACAACAAACACACAAGCGTAAAACCCAATGCATGCAATTATGTATTAGTCAGAGAAGATACAACTCATAACGTAAAACATAGACATCTGAGTGGAACCATAATTGAAGTCGTTTATTATTAATCAGAACAAAGAAAGATACAACCTGAGATTTGACACTGGATCTTCCTTCGACGGGTCGACAGAGCAGTACATCTCGGTAAAGCTCGTCGGGAAAAGGACAATTCTCTCTCTTTTCGGCTATCTGACGATAATCTCCTTACTATGATTCAGCTCTATTCAGGCTAGCTTGCAAAGGGAAAATGACAAGCTCATATAGATGGTGGAAGGGGAGTTGGGATCCCTACAATGGTGGGATTGGCCCTATCCTCAAGGAAGCTTCCATGATAGGTGGAAAACCACTTCCCCTACATGGAGATCCGGAGCCAAACCTCCCAACTCATTTTAGAGACTCGTTCAGGAGTTGGTTGGAATCAAACTTCCGCCATTTATTTTTTAAAAACAATCCTTATTAAGCCTGGCGCGGGTGATACACTGGGATAGAGTGCCAGTTAGCGCGACCTCTTTGGTGGATTTCCCCCATTGGCGCAAGGGCTGAACTGGCTAGTCGCGCCAAGGCAAAAAGGGCTATTTTTAGGGATTTTCACAAGAAATTGTCTTCAGGGGAATGATTGTCGTTGTCAAGGGGGATGCCATGAAAGTGGTTTCAGGTCATGTCACTGCTCACAGGTCACAGAATAAGCCCTCCAATGTGCAGGACGGGGGATTGCAGGGATGGTGACAAAAAAATGTGTAAAAGATGCCCCCTAAAGCATGAGGTTCGAGAGAGAGAGGGGTGAAATGCTTTACGAGAACGTGTTTAACTGAAAACACTGCCGTCGGAAAACCTACGTAGACAAGTACAACTGATATCTCAAATACATGATATATACGTGGTATGGGTGCAGCCATCCGTAATAGAGTATACAATAATCAAGATCCAAGGCATGGACGCAGCCATCTAGTAAGAAACGATAAATAGACTCAGGTATGGTTGCAGCCATCCAATGAGTGATTCATGTAACTAATCATAATAATCCACAAAATCGTAGCCTGGATTCTAACAGACAAAACCCAGGGTCTTGTGCTCTATCTCGACCCAAACAAAGTACAAGTTCAGGCATGTGAATAAATGAGTTGAAGTCGAACATGCAAGAACATCATCTGATTACCAGCCAATGATGAAAGCTGTTAACAGACACGAGAGGAACCACCAATAATGACAATGGCTCTCAAGGTACTATAGGTACAATCCATGGAGTGTGAACAGTGAGTTGGCGTCGAACACCTGCAGAATCATCCGATCGAAGGTCAATGATGAAAACCTTGCGTCAAATGCGAAGAACCTGCCAATGAGGCATGCAAGCTCCAAGGTATCGGAAGGGAGTCTCTAGATCAACTTCCTGGATAATGAGCTGAAGTCGACAGGAAGTGACCTTGATCGAAGGTGGGCCATAGTGTTTCCCACATCATCGACGTGAGACAAGAAAATAATTTGTGAATCAGGATCATATGAGAATCAGAGGAAGGTTGAAACTGCAGAGGTGAACTTCTCTTGAACATATCAGCGGCACGACAGTGGATTTGGCAGTATTTGACATCAAAAGATCATAGGTCATGATGACGAGGCAAAGATCAGATGAGAGATCAAAAAGGATTACCCAAACCCACGGAGGCAAACAAAGAGTGAGATGAGATGTACCCAACCCAACACGAATGCAGACAAGTGCCATGTTCAAGAGCGACATACTGCCGACACGACAATGATACTGGTTCCATTTTTCCCCACCATTTCTGGCGAGTACCCCAATTATTTTTGAAGACAAGCTTGAAGGGGATAGCATATGCTTGTAATATAAGTTCATCCTTCGGACGAATCCATCCTAGTACATTTAACGAGCCCTAGGAAGGAGGAACTTGAATATCGTCATTACGACTGAATCCGATGTCATCAGGGTTTAACGAGTCTGACAAAGAAAGAAATCTGTGTATTTTCATGTTTAGAGAGTTTGAAAAGATAGCAGAAAAGTAAACTCCAACAGTCCCTTTTCGTAAATAGTTCCTCAGATCTGAAAAGGTAGAAAATTATGTCTGAGAAAACCTCCTAGTCGCGATAGGCTAGGGTATTCCTTTTTCGTAAATAATCTATCCCAGCCCGAAAAAGGGGTAAATGTATATTGGGTAGATGTCGTTTCGCGGCCACTTTAACGAGATCGAAACGACAAGGGACTCGGCAATCTTTTCATGTTTAGAGAGTCATAAAAGAGCTGAAAGATGACTCCATAAATGACTTTTTCGTGTTTTTACCGAGTCCGAAAAAGTATAAAATACAACTCGTATCATCGTCCAAGCTGCGTAAAAACCTGTTGCTGCACATGAAAGCAAGCGTAAAATCCATTTTTCGACAAAATATATCAGAATATTGGGAAGAATGACTTTCAAAACCTAATTTGACTTTGAAAAGTTATAAATATGCCAAAAATAGTAAAACATATTCACTTTTACTTTTTACCTCATTTGGAGAGCAATAGTGAGCTTTTGGTGTGTGAACTTGCGGCGGTGATTGCGACCAATCCAATACATCATTCTGATTCTCGTTCGTTCCAGGTAAGAGGCGCTCCCCTTAGCTTTGTTTTGATTCATTTTTTGTAAATTTCCATTATGTATTTGACCTCTGGGGAACCTTTTGCAAATTTAGGGCTCGGCCAATTGGCGCGGGTATCGGGCACAGACCCGTGCCAATTGGCTCCTTTTTGCAAAGGGGTCACGCCAATGGCGCAACTCAAATTTCCGCCTTAGTTTACCAAAATGTGAGGCACTAAAATGAATTTTTAAGTGTTGCAGAGATCTAATAAGGTATTTTTGACCATGTTGGTGCATATATCCAGCCACAATGGTGATTGAGTGGAAGGAGAGGGAACATGGGGAAGAGGACGAAATGGCCATGCAAAATGAAGCTTGCATGAACGCCCTCCGGGATTGTGGTCTCAAGAATTTCTTCCTCACACCATGTTTCAGAGCTCAACCTGAGCTATTGCAGTATTTGGTTAGAATATGGGACGAGAATGAAGAAGTGTTCAAGCTTTGAGACCAAGTACTAGCACTTGAAGTCTCTGATGTTTATTTCATAACCGGATTGTCGCGTCGAGGCCCAGTGCCAATCATGACGGGCAGTAGACCTTCCGGGGAGAAAATGGAGATGGTAATGGTGAGAGTGTGCCCAGGGGCACAAACAGGATCGGGCAGTGGGAAAGTAGACATCCACACCGTCCATGATCTAGCACTCCGAGTACTGCTTCACACCATTACGCGGGCTGCAGGATCACAGGCACCACACGAGGCAACCAAATCATAGCTCCTACTAGCCTCCGAATGCATGAATCCTACACTTTTTGATTGGGCCACTGCTATGACAACAAAAATAAAATGGCAGCTGACAAAGTGCAAGAAGGTCAAGCTGAAATAGTTTGGGTACGGTTCCATGCTGGTGTCGTTCATTCTGGAACGATTACCAATTTTCTAGGACCAAGGGGCGATAGTCGCCGAGTCGTCATTGAGGGAGCCGAGGATGGCTCGATTGGTAGCACTTATGCCCAGATCAGGAGGGGGTCAGCAGATGTCCTGGAGGCCCGATTTTTTTGTATGGATACGACGTCAGCTGATTGTAGTTGAGGATTGGCCCTACGCAGGTATTGACTTCATGGGAGACCCATATCTTCCACTTCCGGAGGGGGAGCACGGGGACAAGGAGCTGGGTATGAATCTTTTTTATTTTTTATGTGTTTATGATTTTTTTGTGATACATGCCTATTCTAACAATAGTTCTATATATATGCAGATGTTGGCCCAGAGAGGCCCGCGGGCATGTCGCCCATTGCACGGAGGACCCCTCTCGCATATGACCCTCAAGCTGAGGGCGACGAAGGGAGTGAGCTGATCCAGAACCTGGAGGGTATCTCCCGAGGAATCCCGGACTATGCACGGCTAGCAGATGTCCCGTTGGCTTACCAGCGACACACTGTGGGGGTGCCTAGTTGCCTCCATCGATTTTTGAGGTGATTGGTGTGCGCGGTGACTTGTTATCACGAGCACCACGCTGATTAGCCATCTAGGGCTTTTATATGCATATTTTTTAGAGACATGTTGTCTCCGGCTATTATTAAACAGACATGTATATTTTTTTATTTTATGTGATGTACACAAACTGCAAACTATTCGACATATATATATATATATATATATATATATATATATATATCTATTTTTGGATGGATCTTTTTACATGTGATGATGTTTTTTACAAGTTGCGCAAATGTCTATCTAAAACCAAATTAGCTACTGCATCCGTTAATGCATTCATGTTTTTGGGTATATGTTGATATGAAATGTAATCAAAATTTCTTTCCAGTAAACGAATACGTAGATACAGACGTAAAATGGATGGGTTTATAACTGAATAATGACCGTTAAGTTGTAGTACTACAAGCTGTGAGTCCAGATACACAAGTAATGCATGAATACCGAGGTTAACAGCCTCGTTTAATAATTCTAAAATGGCACTATACTCCGCAACATTATTTGTGGTAGGCCCTAGACAAACACCTTGCAAATTAACCAACTCACCAGCAGGATTGTAGATTACCCAAGTTGCCGAAGACAGATTCCTGGTACTGCGAGAGGCACCATCCGCGAAACCAACAAAAGGAGTAATGGACATCTGCACAATCAGGAAGACCCAATCAGCAGAAATACGCTTACAAAGCACACCATACCACACATGCACAAAAATGAAAACACTCACTTATGTACACACACACCACACGAGAATAACTCAAGCATAGTACTTTTTGAGGTACAGACCATTCCTAGGTTGTGCCAGGGGAACTCCTTCGTAGTCGATAAGCTCATAGGCCCCATTTTTTAACACTCGTTTAAATATATAGGGCCCATGCCACATGGGCTGGAATTTGTCTGCTCCAAGTTTATCATGTGCTTGGTCATATAGGAGGACGAGGTCCCCTTCAATGAAAGAACGTGGAGAAACTGATTGATCGAAGTGGGCTTTGACCCGCTTTTTCTATGACTCAGTCGTTCCAAATACAAGAGACATTCTTCCTCCGGAGAAGTGTCAGGAAATAGTTCCACAACCAACTTCAGGGAAGGAATTTCACATTCAACCGGGAGAGTCGCTTCCAAACCATACACCAATTGAAAAGGTGTGAATCCGGTTGTGCTCTTTACAGACGTTCGATAAGCCCAGAGAGCTGAGAAAAATTGGAGATGCTAGTCGGATTTATGGATACCAATCGTTCATTGAAGCATTGTGACCAAAACCTTGTTCACAGCCTCAACCTGTCCATTCACTTGAGAGTAGTATGGCGTCGAGCTATCATGGCGTAAGCCCAACTTTGACGTCAGCTCAATCATCATGTAATCCCGAAAATGGGTGCCGTGATCGGTAATAATGGCCTGAGGGACTCCGAAATGCGTAATAACTTGGTTGAAAAGAAATTGGGCAGCTGTCTTACCGTCGGCAGCTAATGTAGGCATCGCTTCGGCCCACTTAGTGAAGTGGTCTACAGCAACGATTATATAAGCATGCCCCTCGGCCAAGTGAGGGTTACATGTCATAAAATCTATGCCCCATTTATCAAAAGGGCCCACGGTAATGATAGGATGCAAGGGTAGGGGTGGCGTGCGCATCTTGTGCTGAAAGACCTGGCACGCATAACATTTTCGGACTGCAACAATACAGTTTTTGAATATAGACGGCCAGAAGTAACTCGCACGCAGAATCTTCTGGGCGGTAGCATATCCGGACATGTGACTGCCACAGGCGCCACTGTGACATTCATTCAAGACTCTTTCAGCCTCTTCCAGTGTTAGGCACCTGTGGAGCATGGAATCAACTCCGACACGGTACAAGGTATCTCCTACAATGCGGTATGGTTGAGATTGATGTCGAATCCGACGTCGAGCATACTTTGTCAATTCAGACCAGAACGTGGATGTTTGAAGATACACGATAATGTCACCGTACCATGGGTCACGAGTGCTAATAAGCGAGAGTGTTTCATCCGGGATATGATCCTCGGATTTCGATGGAACAGAGTCTGTTGGGAGAGAGCAAATCAGATCAGCGAAAAATAATGATTTCGTCGACTTAGCAGTGGTGAACTCTAAATCTAACTCCTGAAGGATTACAATCCACTTGGAGTACTTTCCCCCCAACAATTTTCGAGACAAGATATACGTCATGGGGTTGCAGTCCGAAACCACGGTTACAGTACGCAACAGGATGTAATGGCGGAATCGTTGAACGGCCTGAACCGCAGCGAGAGCTAACTTCTCAACATGAGCATAGCGTGTTTGTGTCGAGAAGATTCTGAGATAGATAGTAAACTACGTGTTCATTTCCATCGTTGTCATCCTGTACTAAAACCATAGCTATCGTGCTAAACGCAGCGGCCAAATAAAGGGTGAAATCACGACGATAGTCGGGAGGACGTATCAGCGGAGCGTTGACGAGTAATGTTTTAAGCTTATCAAAATATTGTTGGGCAATCTCGTCCCAATGGAAGGAAACGTCCTGTTTCAAAAGATGCGTAAACCCCTTGGCCACTTCCACATAATTCGGAATGAAGCGTCGTAGGAAGTTAGCTTTCCCCTGCAGACTCTGCAGCTGATGTAACGAGGAAGGGGATGGGAGGTTAACGATGGCCTCGAACTTGAGGGGGTCAAGGCAAATTCTGTCTTTAGAGACGATGAATCCCAAAAGACGACCAGAATCCATGCAAAAGACGCACTTATGAGGATTGAGCCTAATATTGTAGCATCTACAATGGAGGAAAATCTGGCGGAGGTGTTCGGGGTGGTCCTCACGCCGAGCTAAATGGGCCGGAAAATCGTCCAGATATGGCTGAACAATATGGCGTATTTCATGGAAAGCATAATACATAGCACGCTGGAAGGTGGCTCCAGTGTTTTTTAAACCGAACGGGAGCTTTTTGTAAGCGAAGGATCCCCACGGACAGATAAAGGCAGTCTTGTGTTGATCAGCGGGTAAAATTTTGATTTGATTGTACCCAGAGAAGTCGTCCATAAGGGAATAAATCTCACTCCCCGCGCATTCATCAATAATGTGATCTATAAAGGGAGTGGGGTAATTGTCCTTAGGACAGGCCCAATTGATGTCTCTATAATCAACACAGACGCGTATAGTTCCCTGTTTCTTATCTACAGGGACAATATTTGAAACCCATTATGTGAGGGGAATAGGATAGATAAATCCCGCGTTAAGAAGTTTTTCAACTTCTGCCTTAATGGCTACGGCTTTTCGGGGATGCACTGGGCGTAGGCGTTGACGCACTGGTTTCGCACCTGGATAGGTAGGAATCTCGTGCATGACTATGCTAGGATCAATCCTAGACATCTCTTCATAGGACAACACGAAAACATCTCTGAATTCGCGAAAAATGTTTGTATAAACTTGTATCTCTTCAGGAGAACAAGTTACTCCCACATGAATATTCTCGACTACCCCCGGTTTGACGGAGATGTCGATCGGCATGGTTTGAGTGATATTACTCAGGTTTCCCTCAGAAAGGACCTCATGAGTCAATATCAGTGTTTGAAGAGGCGGAGTGGGAACCTGAGATGCGAAGCGCTCTAGACAATCAGACATTGCCCCCAGGCCAGGCATGAACGAGGAACGATGATGTCCATCGCTCCACGGCAGATCTTCAAGAGACATGATTTCGACAATAGCTTCAACGGAAGGGAAAACGTCTCTTAAAGGGTCAGGTGAATCTGCATCCCTGAGCCAGGGGGATTGAGAATATATATCCAGAGCCATGCTTGAAGGAGCATGTTCAAGAGGAGGATCAGATGCATCGACAATTTCGCAATAATTAATCTGAACTAGAGTTAACGGCATCGATTCTCCGAAAGAGGTCACTGTTCAGGTGAAGGGATGATCCAACGGTCGTCGGACCTAGAGACCATATTAACTTGAATGGTGTGCGGTGGTGGCGCAGGAAAAATACCCATGAGGACAGGGTCCTTGAAGAGACCGGGTCCTACACTGTCAGGGGGATTGGGGATTTGATCCACATAAGGAAATTTGTTCTCAGAGGATGAGGTGAAGAAATACAACTGATCCACAATGACGATTTTTCCCTCATGAGGGAACTTGAGAAGCCGGAAGAGGGTGGACGGTACGCATAGCATGGCGTGAGTCCAACTGCGGCAAGGAAGAAGATTGTAGTTAAGCTTGGCGTCAACCACTTCTACTTCTACGTTGATTGTCTTCCCCTGTAACGTGATCAGTAACCTCTCCAGAACACCCAGGGGTTTTGATTCCCGACCATCAAATGCCTCTAAGGCATTGGGAGACGATGTGAGAGCCGAAGAGCCAATATCCTTCCAGCAGGCGGATGACATAACACAGGTGGAAGCACCTTCATCCACAACGGCCCTATGGATGTTGAGGCCATTGATCCCGACTTGAATAACAAGAGCAATTTGATGTGGCAGTCGGGGGAAAAAAATTTCTAGGTCGAAGGTGAGAAGATTAGAATCGGCGGGATCGATTCCACTGATTGCAGACAACAGAGCCTTCCATTGCGATGGGAAACTTTGAAGCACTTCCAATGTAGACATTGCAGAAGGCGCCTGTGCCAAATCCTCAACAATACTGTAGTGCTGAGCGGCACGAGCGTTTGGGTTGTAGGAAGATTTTCGCAGAACACCTTTAGAAGGTGGCCTCACAACAGGTTCAGCGCTGGGTTTCTCAATTTCTAAAGGACTAGAGACAGGTGGGGGAGGTGCGCTGTCCACGACTTCCTTCCTAGCTACCTGACGTAATCCAACATAATCCTTCGAACGCATAGCAATTGAGACAGGTGCAGCACCATTCATCATAAAGACCTAGGACCTGAATGGTATAGATGGTGAAGGCTACTCAACCATCTGGGTCTGCTGAGACAAGAATGGTTCTTTGAGAACTTTCGGAGTCCCTTTGGAGCCTTTCAGAAGTTGACTAACTTCAGATCGTCGGGGACAATCTTTGGTATAATGGTCTCCTTCATAGATAAGGCAAGGATACTTCGGTTTACGTTGGGAAATGTCATCAGTACGAGGTTTAGAAGACTCTGGTTTCGGGGTATCGGGTTTGGATTTTCCTTTGCCCTTCTTCTTTCCTTTGGAGTCCTTTTCCGTAGGATTAGCCTGAATGGCGTTCACCTCCGCAGTCTTGCCAGAATCTAGAGGGGCGGGAATAGTAGAATTATTGGAAGAATTGGACTTCTACTTCCCATTTGAGGATTTTCGAGAATTTTGAGAAATGGAACCAATAACACCATCCACCGCTGGGGTAGGTGGTGCTTTAGAGGTTCCCAGCTGTGGAGCATCAGTCAAAATATCATAAAGCGTGCCAGACTGAGAGTACACCAGATCAAGGTACTAGGCACGCGCGATGGCTTGTTCTTTAGTCACACATGCCCCCATAGCAATATCTTGAGCAATTTTGTTAACGAAGGAGGTGGTGAACCAATGAGTTAGTAGCTGATCAGGTATATCAAACTTGATCAATCTACGATGACGTCGCCACTCATGAATGTGATCAGATATGTGGGTGGCTTTATCTTGCTTCAAAGAAGTCAGGAGATGTGTCCCGGCTTCATAACGAACCGGTAACTGGAAGTGAGTCAGAAAAGCCATAGCTAACGTATTTAAGTATTGAAATATGCCACGGGGTAATTCGATATACCACTTAGCAGTAGCACCAGTAAGGGTGCGCTGGAAGAGACGTAGACGAATTGAATCATCCACCCAAGAGTTGGATGAACACCACAGATGGTAGGTCATTACATGAGCTTGGGGGTCCTCTCCATCTTTACCTTTAAACTTAGGATAGTCACCGGGTACCTTGGTCGGAACCGGAGGCCAATAAGGATTGTGAAGAATCGGATCATTGGTTAATTTAGAAACGTCTGGTAACTCCAAGGTGGCCAAGAATGGCAACTGCGGATTGAAAGGCATGCCAGGCCGTCAATAAGGACTTGTACCTGTACTCCACGCTGTTTGAGCATATCCTTGCCCCCATTGGTTCTGTCCCGAAGGATTCTGACCATAGGGGGTATAGGCCGTATAACCATTCTGATACGGTTGCTGGTAACCAGTGTATGGGGGTTGATAATCGGGGTATGGACCCTGATTATATGTCGGCCCCATTTGAGCAGTATACGAATTTGGCTGCTGAGTATAGGTATAGCCAGGTTGTTGAAGGTAATAATTGGAACCTTGGGGCGGGTTGTAAATCGGTCGAGATTGACCTTGAAGATAATAACCGCCTTGAAGTTGAGCGGGTTGCTGATAAGTGGGGCCCTGCTGAGCCTGATAGGTAGGGCGCACCGGTTGATTCGGTTGCGGCATCGAGTAAATCGGTTTTTGAGCAGGGTTGACAGGATGTGCAGGCTGGCCTGGTTGGACAGGTTGACCTAGCTGAACGGGCTGCCCTGGTTGAACAGGTTAACCCGGGTGAACAGGTTGCACTGGTTGAACGGGTTGACCTGGCTGGTGAGGGACACCAGGCTATGCCGGGTGGGCCGGTTGGCCTGGTGGTAGAATAGGGTCAAGCTATGCCTGATAATCAATTTTACCTGCAACGGGACCATAAGAGGGCCCTGGCTGTGCAACATTCGGACCAACAGGAAACTGAGGTTGCACCATAGGTTGAGAGGGTTGGATTTTCCCCCCAGGGCCATACAACGACCCCGGTTGGTACCCCGGTTGACCTGTGGGTCCTTGAGGTTGCCCTGGTTGGACCACAGGGTGAGGCTGTATAGGTTGACCTTGAGGATTGTAGGACTGTCCTTGCGGACCGTATAACAATCCCTGTTGGCCCGAAGGTTGGCCTTGTAAGGGTTGTCCTTGCGAGTCATAAAGATAACTAGGTTGGCCCGAAGGTTGGCCCTGAAAGGGTTGTCCTTGCGAGTTGGAAGGTTGCCCAGCCTGGTTAGACAGAAAACCTTGAACATACTGATAAGCCTCTGGAGCAGGGAAACGTAAAGGGTTTCCTTGCTCATCGTATTGATATGGAAAAATGTAAACGGGTGTACCACCTTGTGCATAATGCGAAAAATACGGACGGTTGGGATCTTGGGAGGATTGACCAACCTCAGAGTTCGATTTTTGTAGGGACAACCAATACTCCTCAGGAGAAATGTTCTTCTGAATAGTAGATGCTATATAGACATCTTCGGGAAGCGACACAGTCCTTATGGACTGAGTGGTAACAGTGGGTGTAGACGCGGCCACACAGACAGTGGGCCTGACAGGTACTGAAGTTACCTGAGGAGATGACGTGAGGGGTGTCCTTGGGGACATCCCTAACAAAGGAATAATCGGCCTCGTAGAAGGATTTGATACTCCCATAGAGGCGACAGCGGTCATAATCTGACTTAAGGATCTATACCCTGCTGGAAGTGAAGGACTCGGGGAAGACATGACAGATAACTCGGGGTTGTATTTTGGGAACAACTGGTAATCTTCACCAGACATGGGAATTTCCTCACTAGGAAAAGGACTGGAGGAGCCCATGTTTGAACCTGCCGCTAGATCTTCTAGAAGACGACGAGGAATAGGAGGAATAACAACAGCTAGAAAAGGTGAACCCGATGTAAGAGGAGGGAAATATTCCCCTACTCCAAATCCAAACCAAGCATTGGACAAGGGCCAATTGAACTCAACTGGTCCTCCAAAGGGAAGCTCATATAGAACCGGTCCCTCGTCAGGAAACTCGAAGACGATGGGCTGCTGAGGTTCAGCAGAGGATTGAGAGACCTCTGATGAATCGTCTGTGTACGGACTACCAGTAGACGAAACTGAGGGTTCCGCCACTATGACAGTAATGACAAGAGGAAGAGACCAAACAAAAACACACGGGCTAAAAAAAAAATAAGGCACACAATCAAACGGCCAACAAGAAAACTCTAAAAGGGCGTGTGATCGCAGGTGATTTATTTTACCACATTGAAACTTAGAAACTTCACCGCTTCATGTTTTAAGAGTCGAGAAACGGATGAAAGGTGACTCTATCTCTTTCAATTTCGAAACAAGCGTGAAAGTACAAGTGCTTGATGATCCTTTCAAATTTAAAGAGTCAGAAAAGATCAAAATGACTACTCTGGTAATCTAGGCAAAGGGTGTACCAGATATCCGTGAACTGCAATATACACCTTGGTTTCAAAATGAAATAGAAATCAACCAAGGACTTGACGTACGTGCAGGAAATCTCCCCGAATGTTGTGTCCGATGTATCACGGGTATAAGGCGGCAGACTCGGCTTCCTACGGATAAAGGATAGCAACCTAGTGGGGTCTCCCTTTATATACGCGACGGTACAAGGAGCACAAGTCCGTACTAGTGCTGTCTAAAGCCAAGAGGCGAACGACAGCTACTAGGTTTAACGACGTTGGAACACGTCACTAGCCTAGACCTCTAAATATTTCGTTAATGTTTCAATGCTGCCTTAAGGTAAATTGAATAAATTTTAATGTTGATCTTCAATTATGTCTCAATTTCCAGGCCCTACCGAATGTTATGTCTCAAAATCTCCTAAATGCACACTACATGCCACAATGTATCATTTCGTTCGATGAATAGCTAACTACGGGAAGGTTGAGAGCTTTCACATGATAACAAAATGATCACAAAACAACCACTAGTGTCTCTAATGCACACTAATTGAAAACTAAAAGTTTTTCTTTCAGAGTTACAAATCACTAATAACACAGAAAATATTCAATTTACATTAACTAACCAAAATCAAAAGATATTTTTTGTATTTTCAATGTTTAAGAGCAAAGTGCACAAAACAAAATGAAAACTAATGAAAAGAACAATTTGAGAAGTGATAGCAAAAAATCAAAGACAAGCAAGTTCCACTCAATGCCAAACACACAATCAGACCTCAAATTGACAAAAAAGTCCCTCAAATCAAAGAGGAATCCCAAAGACTCAAATGAACCGTGTAATCTAGGCTCAAAATGAGACAAAGCGGAATTCGAATGAGGAAGAAGCCAATCACTCAAATAACACAATAAAACAATGGACAACCGCAAAATGAATGCAAAGAAGCAATAATGAAATTGACTGATCAAACGAGGACCAGAAACTCCCACGGGAGGCTCGACACACTATAGCACCTAGATGCCCTAGGGCTAGAATGTAAAATCAATAGAAGAGGGAAAACAACCAGAGGACGAAGGTCACACTCAGTCAAACAAGGCTCCAGAACACTCAGGCAGTCGAAAAAGTGAGACCAAAACCACAGATCAAGCTCAGAAATCTCAAAAAGGAGCAAACCCTAGCACCTTACAGGATTGGAGCGACTGTCAGGCTGCAACTAGCGCCAGAACAAGATTGGCGCAGGGGATAAACTGGCAACATGTGCCAGCTGGTGCGACTGTCAGGGAAAAAACCACGCCAGTCGAGTTTACTTATGCAAAAAATGAAAAAGAGAAATCAGGGAGCAGATCAGGGATGGTGAGGCTAAACAAAAGTTTAACATTGGAAAAGATCGAACCAAAAGAGCTGATCAAGCAGGCAAAGACCAAAATCAACCGAAAATACAAGACAAAATCCAATCAATGTTTCCCTAGTGGAGTCGCCAGTTTTTTGGAGAGGTAAATCTCCTCTGCGGACAGAGGCGATCCCTACTAGCCCAGATTGGGTCTAGCAACAACTGAGTCGCGCTAAGATGCAAGTTCCTAATTGCAAAAGACCAAGATGCGACAAGAGGCCTACCTTAAGTCTTACGCTGCTGTCATTTGTGGAGAAGATGGCGCTTCTGTCCCTTGCTTTGGCAGATCACAATTCTCCCGCTCGATGCGATCGAACACCTTCACGTACAAGAAGAAACAACAAACACACAAGCGTAAAAGCTAATGCATGCAATTATGTATCAGTCAGAAAAGATACAAATCATAACATAAAACATAGACATCTGAGTGGAACCATAATCGAATTCATTTATTATTAATCAGAACAAAGAAAGATACAACTTGAGCTCTGACGCTGGATATTCCTTCGGTGGGTCGACAGAGGAGTACATCTCGATAAAGCTCGTCAGAAAAAGGACAAGTCTCTCTCTCTTCGGCTGTCTGACGATAATCTCCTTACTATGATTCAGCTCTATTTAGGCTAGCTTGCAAAGGGAAAATGACAAGCTCATATAGATGGCGGAAGGGGAGTTGGGATCCCTACAATGGTGGGATTGGCCCTATCCTCAAGGAAGCTTCCATGATAGGTGGAAAACCACTTCCCCTACATGGAGATCTGGAGCCAAACCTCCCAACTCATTTTAGAGACTCGTTCAGGAGTTGGTTGGAATCAAACTTCCGCCATTTATTTTTTTTAAACAATCCTTATTAAGCCTAGCACGGGTGATACACTGGGACAGAGCACCAGTTGGCACGCCCTCTTTGGTGGATTTCCCCCATTGGCGCGAGGGTTGAACTGGCTAGTTGCGCCAAGGTAAAAAGGGTTATTTTTAGGGCTTTTCACAAGAAATTGTCTTCAGGGGAATGATTGTCCTTGTCAAGGGGGATGCCATGAAAGTGGTTTCAGGTCATGTCACTGCTCACAGGTCATAGAATAATACCTTCAATGTGCGAGACGGGGGATTGCAGGGACGGTGACAAATTATTGTGTAACACTATGCAATAAAAGTAGCTAAACAGTAAAATGAAATAAGAGTTTCTCCAAATATCCAATGGACAAGACAAGATATATAAAGAATTTTATATTATGTTAACACCTGGGAAGGGAACAAAGTATGATGTTACCAATTCCCCTCAATGGGATGGGTTCTTGACTATCCTCAACGCTTCAGATGCGAAGTTTTTCTCTCTCAATGGTGTAGAAAACCCAAGATGTGTTGAACTCAATGGGAGCTCAAGAAGCAAAAAAGTAATAAAAGTGATCAAAGTATGACAATGATAAGAGGATCAAAGTTTGACCATGATAAAAGGAACAAAGGTAAATAATGAATGGAAAACCCTCCTATTTATAACAAAATATTGAGTTATCCTTGATAATGGTGCATAATAAACTATTATTAACGAAGATCTAGATCTAACTGCTTGGAATATTTTATTATATTTTGTTTGAGGGAAAAGAAATTTAAATTGGTTAAATCCCTTTATTTAGAAATAATAAACAAATAAATGATTTATGTATGATTTCAAGGATGGGGTTAAGGAATAATTTAACAAATAATGATTTATTTTATTATTCCTAAATGATTTAGTCAAATTTAACAAGGAATATTAATTAAATAATTATTTAATTAATTATTCCTAGAGAATAATAAGATAAATAATGGTCTATCTGATTATTTCTCATTAATTGGGTTAAATATGACTAGGAATATTATTTAAATAGTGTTTTAATTAATTATTCCTAAAGGAAAATCAAATAAATAAGGATTTAATTAATTATTCCTCGTGGGGTTTCTTGTTTGGATAAGAAATAATTTAATAAACGGTGGTTTATTAAATTATTTCTTACAGTGAAAGAAATTTCAATATGGTAAAATTGGTCGTACATGGTGTATTTTGATCCATCTAATTGTAAATGGTTAGATGACCAAAAATTGGTGTAACAAATTTCCCCCCAACGTGTGAGCGTTAGGAGCTAATCGTATGATCGAAGTACGCTGTAAGAACGCAATCACTAGATACTGAAGGGGAGTCATAGAGAGAGAGAGATACATAGAGGGAGTGAAGTGAGAGAGGACAATAACCTGAGGGGGGGAGACCTATAAGTGAGATAAGTCTCCTTTAATATTTAGGTGCCTTTTCTCAGTGAGGTAGGGGAGGCATACCTATGCCCGCCGAGATGAAAAAGTAAAAAGAATAATGGTGCCCCCAATAAAATGAGACTGAGCTATAAAGTACATGATATACTGGCATAAAAATGGGCCAGACAAAAATATAATGGATCCCACATACATAATGCGCCTGGGACAACAGCCAGGATTGAATACAATAATATCTAAGTACATGAGATATAATAACAACCAAAGAAGACCTAATAAACAAGAAAGGGCTCTGAAAATATGAATGGATCATCTAAGTGATACATGCATGCTATAGGCGTTGTAAGCGGCTGGAACCGAACCCATAAAATCTGCGAAGCTGCATCTGAGGTTGTAACATAAAATGAGGTCATCCGGGCATGTGGGGGGCTACCTGAAGGGCCACCCTCTCATGAGGTCTGAAACATCTCACACACACCCAGTAATCACTAGATCAATCTGTTGGATCACCGAACTATCAAGTATACGAATCTCGATCATGCTAAAATGGTGTAGATGAGAAACAATCAATTCAAAGGGAAATAAGGAGCCCCTTTTCCTTATCCGAGGCACCGAACAATAATGGAATTTGGAACCAAGATACACCACCCTCTAAACCTATCTTCTGGAATGAATGTGTTGATGTCGACAAAAGGAGGTCCACCATAGGTGAGGCGATGAGGGTCCTCAACTAAGGCATGTGAGATAATAGTAGAGCGACTAATGGATTGACACTAGGGATGATGATGGAATGGGGGATACTGAGTAGCAAATGGACAACTTCTCTTGTCAGAGCATATAAAGCACGGATGACCTGGCAATGAATGACTCGACTCTTGAGGGGATGGGGAACAGTGGGACTGGAGGCCAAAATGGGCTACACGAGAGAGGTACAAGGCGTGAAGGTATGGAATATTGTAATAGGAGGGAAAGGGACTCGGGACAGACTCCATGAATTCGATGATGACTCAACTCGGATGCTCTAATCAAGGGCGACTCGATGATGTTGCCACAAAGAATAGGCCCGGTGGGGACCATAAAAACCTAAGCAAAATATCGTTACTCATGACAAAAATTGACACACACGTCGACGAGTATGAAGGCTTAGTGGTGCCCCAAGTGCAAGTGGTGCAGGTGCAGAAATTCGATTTTGAGAGGCGACGAAGTGACCCTTCTTGGAAAAAAGGCTTCTGGATGAAGTATCAAATCACTAAAAACAAAAGGATACCCATTTTAGAGCTCGGTGAGAGCTTTCCAATGGTGCTGACGGTTCATCAAACGAAGCTATGAAAAGTTCGCAATTGGTGAAAGTAACATTAGGGTTTCTCTTTTAATAAGGTGATTTCCCTCTAATTTGGTTCATTTTCTAGTGGAGTTGTGGTGAACGTGGAGAGGATTAGAAGGCCCTAAATATTGCGGCGTTCGTAGCAGACAAACTGACCATTGGAGGCGATATCTACTAGTTTCATGTAGGTGGCCTAGCCTTATTCTTCAGTTTCATTGGTTTAGAATTTTAGATTAGGTGCCTAGAGCCCGAGAACGTCACTCTGCCCCTCCTCACAGCTGGCTCGCACTTCCTAGTGCGTGTTCTGCAAGTTGGGTCGCAATTTTCAGAGTGAAAAAATGCGACCTTGCAGGGATAGAGATGGAAAAGTGTGAGCCGCCAAAAACTTGGGTTTTGTCCTATTTTTTGGCTGGGAACTGGGGATTGATGTTTTTTATGCAGTTTTTCTTCCTCTGAGTGAAAAATTGTTGGGATTTTGCAGGTATGGCAGAGTTAAAGATCAACTAGAGAGAGAGAGATTTGGATGCACTTTGTTCTGAGATCCAAGGGGATCAAGTGGTCAAAGGCGCACTGGCGAGATATGGGGTTCTCAAGTTGGTTGAGAACCCGTTGATGAGGGTAGGGGAGTCCCTACTATCTAGGATAATGAGTTATTAGGACCCAGATCTTGAGGTATTTATCATGCAGGGGCACCATATCGAACTGACTATTCAACATATCTTTTTACTGACTGGTCTCCCACCACTGGGGGTGGTGGGAAATATCCAGCCAGTATTACCACGGGGGTATAATAAATCTGAGTTCGTGGAACGCCATTTACGACTAGATGTCTATGTCAAGGGCACGGTTATACTGATCAGAGATCTAGAGAAGCTAGAGACTCGGGCTATCACCACAACAGTGTTGCATATCTTGGGCAACTAGGCCTTCCACCACATCACCAGAGGACAGATGATGTTGGTTGAGAGTGTGTTGAGTGGGACCTACTATGGGTGAGCCTAGATGATTTTGGTGTCGTTGAAATGTGTATTGTCGCTATGAAAGTTATAAGTGAACCATGACTATGCTTTTGGTGCAGTGTTATGCTCGTTCTTCTTCAAGAAGATCCCTACACTTCAACCTCGTGTGGAGATCAAGGATGGGGGGCCACGAGAGCTTAGGATGTGTTGTTGGGGGCAGCTACAGCGGATAGGAGGAGGCGGGGGAGCCAAACGAGTGTTTCGACCCAAGTTCTTTGCACATTGGGACCAGATGCTGTTGTATATAGATGATTATCCATACAGTGGGATGAACTATCAGGGGGACTCGGACTTGCCACTTCCACCCGGTCGAGCATGGGGAACTGATGATAAGTGACAAGTTTTTATATTTTATGGTGCACTTAAATTTTTAGAATTGTGTATGTGGTACTGATTCCTTTCTTTTGGTATGAAGATACCACCGATGAAAATAGCCAGGTGTATGGGACAAACCGCAGCACCAGGGGCTACAGAGTCTAGCACAGCTAGAGGAGCTGATAGAGCAGATTTAGAGGCACTACTGGAGGATGTAAGCTTCAAATGCAAGTTGTTGATGACTGGGGTATCAGAGCGTGTATGCCGTTATCTAGATGACCGCTACATTGAGGCATGTGTTGGGTTACTCTCAGAGTGGCGAGATGTCATGCGGCGCATGGCGATGGTTGGGCAGGGTATGCGGGATCTGCAGGGCGCAGGAGATGAGCCATTGGCTGGAGACCCTCCAGATAGTGATTAGATGTAGGGGCATGTGGTACCCCCAGTTTTGATTTTTGTAACATGCTATGGGCATGTCAGATGTATTAGAGTAGAGGACTTTGTTGGGGTCCTGTGATTTGGCAGATTGTCATACCAAATGACAAAGCAACATTAGAACCACTTTTGAATCCTAGGATCTAGCCCTCCTGGATTCAGAGAGGGATCTCTCTATATGTGTTTTCAAAGGATATATCTTTAAGGCTTATGATATGATATTAGGCTAGTTATGAAGTACAAGGGATTTGTTTGTTTTTGGTTGGGAATCAAATGAGAAGGTCATGTGAAGTGAAGGAGGAAATAAGTGGAAGGATGTTTCAGCATGGGAAGATAGGTCAAAAAACAGTGCTAAACCATTAGGCTACGGAGTCATAAAAGGGTTTACTTGCACAACAACTATTCAAGGGTTTTCATAAGGCAAGTCATCTATATCAGAAGATCTTTTAAGTTGAGTTGGTGGTATGAAACATTAAGAAGTGTGGTGAAAGAAGCAAACATGTAAGAAAACAAAGGGCAGCCTAAGATTAGGTGAGGACTTTTAACATACTCTCAAGGGAAAACATTTAAGATAAACATAAAAAGTAGCCTAAGATCAAGTAAGGACCTTTAACCTATCCTGCTTTCTGCATACTCTTATGGGAAATCTTCAAAACAGTTGTTTAAGACTAAACAAGGGACAGGGCTAACCATAAACTTCCTTGATTAGGACTCTACTTAGCATGCAGTGAAAAGATCATTTAAGAGCAACATCTCAAGTTCTACTCAGCAAGACATGGGCTCACCAACATTCTTAACTAGTTATACTCTATTGATTCATCCTCAAACACACATTTAGAGGAAAACATAAAGATAAAGCTTATCAGTCAGAATTAGGGTACTTTAGAAGTAAATCCTAATTTATATTTTACTGCTCTTTATCAGAGAATATGAACAAAGTGGAAACATAAGGAGGATAACTATAACAGTGAGAAAAACATCACCAATGATTTAGATCAGGATCCAATGAATCTACTTGTCTATTTGATGTCCAAAACCAGTTACATGCTTTGAGTCCAATAGCTTTTACAGTCTGATACTTCTATTCCCAGCCTACTATATTACAACTACTCAACAACTCTTACTCAATAACAGTTCAACAATTAACAATTTTCCAACCCTTTACAATGAATTTTCTGTGAATACATATAGGTGCAAAGAGGAAGAGTGCTACAGAAATGGTAATAAAATACTAATTAAAACAGAGGGGGAGAGGTATTCGAATGCCCATTCTGCTTAATAATCATAGCAATAACTATTTTTACCCCTCTAGCTGCTTTTAATTGAATCTGAAACCATCTAGCAGGCTGGTAATAACTCTGAGGCTTGTCCTTTGAAGCTATCTTGGTCTGAAGTACCCTGTTTGACCTCTAGGAAAAACAAACTGTCATTTTTGGGTTTTGTAGCCCCATGTCTGCTTAATAACTGTTCTGACAGTTTTAAAGAAGGTTTGTCAACAGGATGGCTATCAAGGTGTCTTTGAAAGGTAGAGCAGACTACAGGTGTCCCTTTGGTCCTTTGGTGGAGTAATAGCTTCTATAGATGTGGCATTCGAGACTTTTCTTCTACTAATCTGTCTTGTTTTAGAACTTTAAACACTGATATTTAGCTTTTAATTGTGTTTTTAAGGCTTTATTAGGCTTTCTCGTATCATCTTTTGTCTTTAAACTGTGTTTTTTCATTTATCCTTAATTTTTTGGTTATGCCTTTGATCTTCGGATTTATGCTTCAACCTCTAACTTTCACTGATCTTCTTTGTTTTCCTTTGTGTAAAGATGGCTCCTTTACCGCACTGGAGGGTTTTTTTGTATAACCAATGCTTCACGAAACAATTGGCTAAAACATGGAAATAACCCTTGATATCCCCTTTTTGCATTGAATTTGTCTTCGAGGATCGTCATCCTCAGTTTCTTACCCCTGGTCTGGCTGTGGGAGGACCTTTTAACACCTTGGCCACCACTAAAACCTGCAAATAAAACATCAAACATTATGAAAACCCTGTGTTTCAGTTTAACTGCATTCAGAAGCTTGGGAATG
Organism: Pinus albicaulis; assembly: GCA_034641835.2. Classification (NCBI taxonomy): domain Eukaryota; kingdom Viridiplantae; phylum Streptophyta; class Pinopsida; order Pinales; family Pinaceae; genus Pinus; species Pinus albicaulis. The sequence continues at coordinate 1,009,986,786 of CM076577.1, read as the reverse complement.
GCGAAGGAGCTGTGAGGAGAAGGGTGAATGCAGCGGAGATGAGCTTTAATGGCAGAAAACTGAAACCAGGGTTTGAATGAGGTTTCGGTCGCGAAGAAAAGGATGGCGGTTTTGGGAATACCGGGGACGGTATTCGCGCAGGGCTAAAGAGGTAAGCAGTATTGGGCTAGAGGAACATGACACAGGTGGGTGGGTGACGCGTGTCCTGGAAAAAATCTCCTATTTCGCGTTAAAAATGGAGTTTAAAGCGTTATGGAGAAACGGGTGCGAAAATGCCTGTGGGCCATTGGATCTTGGGGGGACCAGATCAACGGTGGAGATTTGAAGGAAACATGGTGGTAAGGCCCAGCACGGTCGAGTGGGACCGGAGGGATTATAAGGGATATTGGAATAAAATATGTATATCGAGGGCACTTGAGGGTACGGACAAGTTTGCGGGTCGGGTGCCTCCGCAGTAAATCTGGACCGTTGGATGAATATCTCCCATAGTCAAAGGAGTCAACTGCGGGGGCACTCATATAGTTGACCTGTGTGTGGAAAGTGGCCGCGAGTGGAAAGGAAGCGAAATCAATGCGAGCCGTCGGATCTGGGAGATGGACGACGGATATTAACCTGAAGGATCGGCAATCGGCGGGGAAGATTTTTGGGAGGCGAGAGTTAGAAAGTTTCGATGTGCCGATGGCCGATGGAGGAGAGCACAGACCGTCCGATCCAGGGAAGAATGAACGGTCGAGATTAAATTGGGACTTCGCATATCGGCGGTGAAAGGGTCAGGGGACAAGGGGACTGGGATCACCGAGGATCGATGCGCCGATGCGATGGTCGTAGGATCGTTAGATCGGAGGTGAAATTTGACGGTGGGGATTCAAAGTGGGAAAGCGCATCGGCACTTCACATATCAGTAGAAAAAGAAATGGGAATGAATAATTTGGAATTTTCGATGGCCGATAGCCGATGGGCTTAGCGCTTTGGTCGCAGGGAGTGGTCACAAGACGAAAAGGGGCATAGGCTTAAGCCAAAGGCGCTTAAAACCCAAAGTCGAAAAATAGGCTGAAAAGGGGCTTTTTGAAGGTTTTTTAGGGGTTCCGATAGGGTTAAAAGGGTGATTTTAAACCAAATAAAGGGGATCTATAAGGTCTAAAAGGGATTTTTGAGGAAGTGGAGGGATTTTTAATAGGAAGATGGGAATGAAAGAGGGTTTCAAAGTAGTTTTCTTCAATACAACAGCAGGGCTTTGTGAAGATATTAGTGAGATGGATCCCTTGGACAAATGGTCATAACAAGGCTTCAAGAAGTCACAGATTTGCTCCAAATTTGTTTCTTGAAGACTAATAGACCTGTTTTAGCAATCATAGTATATGAAAAATTTATAAATGGCTAACAGCAGCTCCACTTGGGGATGGCAGCTCCTTGGAGGTGTCAAGAACCTCAGAAATTATATCTCTGGAATGTAGATCAATGTCCTGCACTTTGAAAAATCCTCTTTCTTCTTTGATCATGCTGCTTGAAAAATGATCAATAATTACATTATAACAAATCAATTTTCCCCAAACAACTACCTACACAGCCTACTTTCCTAACATTTTTTCTTCATAAGGTGCACTTGGACTTGCAAACCTTTAGACATCAACATTTTCTTCTTTTATTGAAAGTAGGAAACTAATCTAAATCTACCCTTATAACTTTTATGAGTTCAAATTAAACAGTTGGACTCAAAAATTCTCTATCTAACTACTATCTGTCACAATTAAATTGTCTGACAGATCTGCATTCTCTACATTCTAAAACAGAAATTGAAAACACAGTCAAACCAGGATTAAGCTGTCTGATTTGATGTGATGGCTATGACCAAAAAAAAATAAAAAAACAAACAAACAAACTGCACATAGACCTTTATTTGCAGAAAAGTAAAGAGAAACTTGGAAGGCTTAAGATCTGAAACAATGAGAGTCCTTCCTTCTTTCTTTCAGCTCTAATTTGATCTTTTAGAGCTGTCTTCTCCTTCTTTACCTGGTTCAAGTTTTCAGCATGTTAGAACCAGTCTTCTTTGTATCGTTGGCTCAGGTTTTGATCTGATTAGAGCCATTCCTTTTCTATCCTAATCTAACCTACTGATAAGCCAAGATTAAATTGTTAGGAAAATCTTCTTCACTAACCTATCAGCAGTAAATTGAAATCTGTCTAGTCATGATTAGGATATATGACTAAATAGCAGTGCTCTTTTTTGGTAGTCGCATTTAGGCTTGCACACTTTCAGATTTTTCTTTCTTTTTTGGTATGGGGTTGTACCTTTCTTCTTTATATCTGCCCTCTTTTCTCTTTTTCTATTGTTTTTGTATTTTTTTCTTTTTTTAAAACAAAATAAAGCAATGATATTTACAATGAAGAATGAAAGCTTTAAACTGAGATTTTAGCAGAAATAATGCTTGAGCATCCTGCCATTGACAGGACCCCCAAATAGGTATGTACCATCCATCTCTTGTAGAAAAAATGCGTTATGACTAATGGTAGATTGAATGATGTAAGGGCCTTGCCATAAATTGTCAAACTTGCCATGTTTTCCCTTATCTTCTCTCCTGGAATCCCAATTGAGTACTTTGTCACCAATTTTGAAATCACTTTCCTTTGTCCTCTTATCAAACATCTTTTTGATATTCTCTTGTACTTTATGTGCTCTGTTATAGACTTCTTCCCTGGTGTTCTGAAGATGTATGGTCTGATTTGTCCTTCTCATCATGCTATCTTCCTCTCATTGTATTTCTTGGACCAACTTCATCACTGGCACTCCTAAACTGATAGGAAAAACTGCATATGCTCCATAAACTAGCTGATAGGGGGACATTCCAATTTATTTCTTTGTTGTCAATCTATCTACCCATAAAGCATGTACCAGCTTGTTGTGCCATGACCTCTGATTTTCTTCCAATAGCTTCTTTATTATGTTTATCAGGCTCTTATTTGAAGACTCTGCCAGCCCATTACCTTGAGGGTAATAAGCTGTGGAATGGCCAAGCACAATCTGATATCTATGACAGAAATCAACCATATTTTAGAACCAAATGTAGCAGCATTGTCAGTGATGATTTTCCTAGGGTAGCCAAATCTAGACAGGATATGGTCTTCAAGGAATTTTGTGATAACTGAGTCTGTGGCATTCCTAAAAGGGATGGCTTCTATCCATTTGGTGAAATAATCAGTGGCTGTGAGTATCCATCTATGTTGGGCAGATGAGGTAGGATGGATTTCCCCAATGAAGTCTAGCCCCCACTGTTGAAAACGAGCTTCAACAGTGATTGGTTGTAAGGGTAAGGGAAGCAGTCTTCTCTTGCCTTCAAATATTTGGCATTTGTGGCAGGAAACTATCATTTTGTGGACATCTTGAAAGAGGGTGCGCCAGTAATAGCCAGCTCTAAGGATTTTATTAGCAGTGGTTTTCCAACTGAGGTGGCCTCCACATTCTCCTTCATGAAACTCATGCTTGATCCTATCTGCATCAACCTCAGGCAAACATTTAAGCAATAAACCACTGGAATTCTCGCACCCGTTTCTCCATAACGCTTTAAACTCCATTTTTAACGCGAAATAAGCGGTTTTTTCCGGGACACGCATCACCCACCCACCTGTCACATTCCTCTAGCCCAATACCGCTTACCTATTTAGCCCCGCGTGAATGCCATCCCTAATATGCCCAAAACCGCCATCCTGTTCTTCGCGCTCGAAACCTCATTCAAACCCTAGTTTCAATTTTCCTCCATTAAAGCTCATCTCCACTGCATTCACCCTTCTCCTCACTGCTCCTTCGCCATTCCCAAGCTTCTGAATGCAGTTAAACCGAAACGCAGGGTTTTCATAACGTTTGATGTTTTATTTGCAGGTTTTAATGGTGGCCAAGGTGTTAAAATGTCCTCGCACAGCCAGACCAGGGGTAAGAAACTGAGGATGACGATCCTCGAAGAAAAATTCAATGCAAAAAGGGGATATCAAGGGTTAATTCCACGTTTTAACCAATTGTTTCGTGAAGCATTGGTTATACATCAACACCCTCTAGCGCGGTAAAGGAGCCATCTGTACACAAAGGAAAACAAAGAAGATCAGTGAAAGTTAGAGGTTGAAGCATAAATCCGAAGATCAAAGGCTTAACCAAAAAATTAAGGATAAAGACAAAAACACAGTTTAAAGACAGAAGATGATACGAGAAGGCCTAATAAAGCCTTAAAAACACAATTAAAAGCTAAATATCAGTGTTTAAAGTGTTAAAACATGACAGATCAGCAGAAGAAAAGTCTCGAATGCCACATCTACAGAAGCTATTACTCCACCAAAGGACCAAAGGGGCACCTGTAGTCTGCTCTACCTTTCAAAAACACCTTGACAGCCATCATGCTGACAAACCTTCTTTAAAACTATCAGAACAATTATTAAGCAGACATGGGGCTACAAAACCCAAAAATGACAGCTTGCTTGTCCCAGAGGTCAAACAGGGTACTTCAGACCAAGATAGCTTCAAAGGACAGGCCTCAAAGTTATTACCAGCCTGCTAGATGGTTTCAGATTCAACTAAAAGCAACTAGAGGGTTACAAATAGTTATTGCTATGATTATTAAGCAGAATGGGCATTCGAATACCTCTCCCCCTCTGTCTTAATTAGTATTTATTACCATTTCTGTAACACCCTTCCTCTTTGCACCTATATGTATTCACAAAAAACTCATTGTAAAGGGTTGGAAAATTGTTAATTGTTGAACTGTTATTGAGTAAGAGTTGCTGAGTAGTTGTAATATAGTAGGCTGGGAAGAGAAGTATCAGACTGTAAAAGCTATTGGACTCAAAGTATGTAACTGGTTTTGGACATCAAATAGACAAGAAGATTCATTGGATCCTTATCTAAATCATTGGTGATGTTTTTCTCACTATTATTGTTATCCTCCTTATGTTTCCACTTTGTTCATATTCTCTGATAAAGAGCAGTAAAATATAGATTAGGATTTACTTCTAAAGTACCCTAATTCTGACTAATAAGCTTTATCTTTATGTTTCCTTCTAAATGTGTGTTTGAGGATGAATCAATAGAGTATAACCAGTTAAGAATGTTGGTGAGCCCAAGTCTCTGAGTAGAACTTGAGATGTTGTTCTTAAATGATATTTTCACTGCATGCTAAGTAGAGTCCTAATCAAGGAAGTTTATGGTTAGCCCTGTCCCTTGTTTATTCTTAAACAGTTGTTTTGAATATTTCCCATAAGAGTATGCCGAAAGCAAGATAGGTTAAAGGTCCTTACTTGATCTTAGGCTACTTTTTATGTTTATCTTAAATGTTTTCCCTTAAGAGTATGTCAAAAGCAGGATAGGTTAAAAGTCCTCACCTTATCTTAGGTTGCCCTTTGTTTTCTTACATGTTTGCTTCTTTCACCACACTTCTTAATGTTTCATACCACCAACTCAACTTAAAAGATCTTCTGATATAGATGACTTGCCCTATGAAAACCCTTGAATAGTTGTTGTGCAAGTAAACCCTTTTATGACTCCATAGCCCAATGGTTTAGCACTACTTTTAGACCTATCTTCCCATGCCGAAACATCCTTCCACTTATTTCCTCCTTCACTTCACATGACCTTCTCATTTAATGATTCCCAACCAAAAACAAACAAATCCCTTGTACTTCATAACTATCCTAATATCATATCATAAGCCTTAAAGATATATCCTTTGAAAAAACATATAGAAAGATCCCTCTCTGAATCCAGGAGGGCTAAATCCTAGGATTCCAAAGTGGTTTTGATGTTGCATTGTCATTTGGTATGCCAATCTGCCAAATCACAGGACCCCAACAGACTCCAAAACATTTATGATTTTTAAGACACATATGATGGATATGCATATTTTTATATATGACGAGTATATGGCTCACCATTTGTTTATGATTATTGTCTTATGTTAAATGCATGTGATAAGTGCCAATCTCGAATATTGTTTGCAATGTTATCTAAATACTGATTCTGGGCTCTAGGTACATGACTGAATGTAATGGTTGAAAATTCACACACTAAGAACTTCACTCGTAAATATATTCTAAAAAGGACATGGTTATTCCCACGATATACACCATTCAATTGCATGGCAAGCAGAAGGGAATCTAAACGAACATGAAGATGAAGGATGCGATGTTCAAGGGAATCGACTAACAAACCTATCACTGCATCATATTCGGCCTGATTATTGGTAGCAGATCCAATGCATATGTTTTTGGAGAGGACTAAAGAATGCATGGGCATAAAAATGGCCCAGGATGCCGAGGCTAGATTCCGCAAGTAGCGACTTTCACCTTTGGCATTGCCGATATACGGTGTGGATTATGGATCCATCTGAAAGGCGCCACAAGAAAACAAATGAGATGATGGTGAACAATGCAAGCAACCTAAATGCATGGCAGAAATAAAACACGCATTGCAATGCGTGATGTTATGGGTAACATTTCTATGCCCCGCACACTTATTAAGGATATGGTCGATAAATGGTGTGGGGAAGTTGTCTTTGGGGCAAGCTTTTTTAAGGTCACGAAAGCCCATAAAGACACGAATGGTGCCTGTTTTCTTAAGAATGGGATAGGAAAAACCAACTTGCTTGAGCTTATTGATTTCGGCTTTGATAGCCTCTTGTCTGGAAGGATTAATGGGTCTCAAATTTTGACGGATAGGATTGGCATGGGCCATGTATAGATATGGTGTTCGACAATGGCAGGATCAAGTCCGGGCATCTCTAAATATGACTAGGCAAAAACATCACGAAATTCCTTGAATAGCTTGGTGTAAGCCTCAATTTCTTTCGAGGTACAATTTTCTCCCAAGGCAATGTTTTCTTCTATTCCTGGTTTATCGGAAATGCTAATTTTAATGGTAGGAGAGATATTGGCCATATTTCCTTCCTTGAAAGCATCGGGTGCAGGAATGGGATTTCTAAGCCAATCGACCTCATTAGATATGAAGTCTTTAGACTCCACAACATACTGGTCATGGGACTGTTGCGGAAGGAAGTACACACGGTGGTGCATATCATCCCAAGGAAAGTCAGGGGTGGTCATTTCTTCCAAAATGTCTTCATCGGAGTGAAAGATGGGGAGACTGGTAGAAGAAAGACCACATGACACAAAGGGGATACTTGATGCATCATCATGAGAGATATGGTTCACATATGCATCGCTACGGAGGGTAGATGGAGAGCTAGTAGATCGAACATCTACCGATGTTGAGCCCAAGGTGATCGCCGAAGGAGGTTCAGTTGAAACATAAGGGAATGCCCCGGAGGTGTTTTCCGCCAAGGATCTCATGGATGATGACAGATAGAGGATAGTGGCCGAAGGTTCCTTCATCTCGACATCGGGTGGAGGTATCACAATGTGTGAAGAGATGTCCTCCAGTTCTGCAGAAGCAGAACTCATAAGTAGTGGAGTACAATATCCACTACGAGCGGCCTCTATTTGGTGAACAGCCTCAAGGGCATCGCGAAATTTATCGAGGAAAGGACAAAGGTGGGAATAGTAGCCATAAATATCACATAAATCACAAGGGTGATTCGTGCGCAACGATTTGAGATTATTAGCTAAATCAAGTAAGGTAACATGGACCTCCGAGATATCGGATTCAGGAAATGCCTCGTTGACCACAGGTTTTAGACGAGGAATCTCAAGACAATTTTGGGTAGCATGCCCAACAACATCACAAAAAGTGCATGGAGGTGACTGCTTTAGATGCTTAGGAGGATCATGAGTTGTTTAGGCAGCCTTATCCTTAAGTTCCTTCTTTCTGGATTTTCCCCCCCTCAACAAATGCTTTCGCAACATGAGTAGATTCTTGTTGAGGTGGTTGAGGCACATAAGCAAAGGGAGGGGTCATAGAGACTGGTTGGACCGGGGTCAAAGTGGTATAAGGTTTGAGCTAACTAGGCGAGGTTTTGACTGGGGGATCAATGTACCAGACTGGGCTCCCTAAGATCAAATTGGGAAGGCTCAACGTAGCCATAATAGGCACCAAAAAGACTCCAAAAGGGGGGAGCGAGAAATAGTATATGAACGGAAGAGTAATGGCTTGGAGGAATGGATCCCAACTGGTTAAGGCTAGGGGGAATTGTTCCTGGTTGAAATGGAGTGGAAGAGACACCAGCATAGGGAGAAGGTCCTTGAAAATAAGGTCTTGAAGGCTCCGTTGAGTGACCACTAGCAGGTTTTGGACGCATAGGTTGTTGGATGTTTGAACTAGACCGCTTGTGGCTAGTCCGAGATGATTGCATCATGCAAATATTCGATGAGCTGGGGTCATTGATAAGAGGAGGGAGACCAGGGAATGCACCAAGCAATGTGGAATCTTTAAAGAATCCAGGTGAAACGTTGGTAAGAGGTGTGACTTATTTCTTATCGGCCACTGAATATATGATAGACTCGGGGGAGGTCTGAGACTTTGGTTCATAATATGTCAACTGATCGATGGTAACGATATTTCCATTGTGAGGAAAGCACATCTTATAGTGAACCGCAGATGTGATAGCAAACATCGCATAGGTATAGCTACGACCCAAGAGGATATTGTAATCCAAGGGGGCGTCAATGACAAGAGTGACAGGACAATTGCGGTACATGCCAAGGGGCGGAGAAGGATGATCGTCCCAAGCATGCAAGGTAATGGTGGATGGGGCTAAGTTGGGTGATCAGAGTTTATTCCAAATAGAGGTGAACATCCCACAAGTGGATGCGCCCTCGTCAATGATGCAACGCGAGACAAGGGCATTACGAATCTTGACTAGTATTTGGAAGGCGACGGATGAAGGTAAGGGTGGATGTTTTGACTTGTCAACATCAAAGACGATCAAACGATCATCTGAAGGATCCACAATGCCCAGAGAATATAATAGAGCTTTACGTTGTGGAGGGCAGGACTGGAGGACTTCCAATGTTGACATGGCAGCAGGAGATTGTGCTAAGTCATCTACTATGTTGTAAGTGTGGGCGGCTTTGGAAGAAACATCATTTCGACGTAATGGCCCTTTGGGGATCTTAGGAATGACCTCTGCTAGTGGCTGAGGGATCTGTAAAGGAGCATTGGGTGTCGAAATGGACTCTGTGGAAACTTTGGTTTGGGAATCAGTTGCAGACGAAGCAGGTGGCTTGCCATATTGGTGTGACCAAGTTTGAAGGTTGACATCAGTGGTATTAACCTCTTTATAATTCATCGTGATAATTTGGTATTCAGGGGTACCAGATTGTGAAGGTTGAAGAGCAGCCTGACCTTGAGGGGGTTGGGTAGCCACATATCCTTGCTGAGGGAAAGGCTTGGTGAAAACAACCGGTTGAACAGGCACAATATTTGGAGGAGACGAAGCAGTGGCTTGTTGTCCTATAGATGTTGCATGTGCTTCCCACAACTAGTGCATCTGGGGTAAAAGGGGACAATCGTGAGTATAATGGCCGTGGACACCACAAAGAGAACAAGTCTTGTTCATACGAAGAGGCCTCATCTGCTTGGGTTGCTCGCCCTGTTTCTGGTTCTTAGTGTTAGGCTGGTTCCCTTGGGGTGAATTCAGTTGGTTACCTTAGCGCCCTTGATTACCTTGTGCTAGTTGATTTTGGCTACCTTTCCTCTTTTTCTTGGAATTTGGAGGATAAGTCGCACTATGTTGCGAATACAAATGACTTTGAGGGGGAGGTGGATACTGCGGTGGAGGTTGAGAAGGCATGGGAGGCTGGGGTGCAGATGCCATAGGGGCTGGAGCACCGGGCTGCAGATAAGGATAGAAAGGAGGTTGAGAAACATTGGGGTAAACAGGTTAAGCAATAGTAGGCCCTGGCATCGGTTGATGCAATGGGGAAAATGTGCTTTGTCCGGGATACATACTGCCAGGAGGGGGATAAGTGCTAGAGGATTTGGCCCCTCCCTAAGGGAAACCATAACCCATGGGAGAATGAGTGTATGGATGTGAAAGAGATCCAACGATGCCATCAGTGGCGTAAGATTCCCTCGGTGTGTTGGCACCACCAGGTCTAGGAAGATCTGGTAAAACAATATAAACATAATTAGATTGGGCGTAGATCAAGTCATATTTCAACACGATTTGGAGAGCTTTTTCCTTTTTCTAAGGAAAGTGAGATGTGACAGCTTTACCAATAGAAGGAAAAAACATTATGAGAAACCAATCCATATAGACATGGTCGTCGAATGTTGGATCTCGACATAAGCTCCTCCTTATACGCCATTCTTGGACATGGTCGAAAATGCGGGTGGCAGAATTTTGACGGAATGCAGACAAAAAATCGGCACCGGTATCATATCAGAGAGGTATCTAGAAGTAGGATAGAAATGCTATAACAAGAGCCTCAAAAGTGGAATGTGAGGCAGAGGCTTGGTCGACATACCACTTTGCAGCGTCTCCAGTGAGCGTACGTTGGAATAACCGAAGACGAATGGAGTAATCAGTGATAGAATTGGATGAACACCACATGTACAAGGAGCAGACGTGATTAGTAGGGTCTTCTCTAGTGTTTCCTTCAAACCTAGGGATGTATGAAGGAAGCTTAGTTGGCATAACAAGCCAACCTGAATCGTGGTGTATAGGGTCGTTAATTAACTGGCTGAAATCAGGGAGGTTAAACTTGCCATAAAAGGTAGCAAAGGAGTAGTTGGAACGGTTCCGGTAGTGGTTCCACTAGTAGCATCTCTAGATTTAGGGTTGTGGCTTCCACCAGCTTGAGGACCAACACCTACATTGGCGCGTGACATGGTGACAGAATGAGGTGGAGGAGAACTGGGTTCGAAATCGGAGGGAGGGCCCAACGGACCAGAATCAGAGTCGGTATGGGGACTCGATAGAGGACTAACTCAGACTCTACACTTCAGAGTAAGTCTTCCTAACAGAAACTGAGGGTGAAGGCCTAGGAGTCTCTGGGATAAGCCCCTTGGGGGCACAATGACAGCAAGACATAGATACCCAAATAAGATTCAAGAGTAATAAATAAAGGCTCAAAGGGGAAAATAAATTAATTACAATGTTTATGTCTTGGCTTGGCAATGTAAACCAAGCGCTCTTCACTTTAGGTGTGCGTGTGTGCAAGTCGTATGTTAATTTAATTAAGCCCAAACGGTTATGTATAAAGAAAAATAAAAAATGATGTATAATTGTAAATAAAACTGAAACGACAGTAAAATAAACAGATAAATATGCATAAATTCAACCCAAAAAGAAGGGTTCCCAAACAATTGTTCTAAAAGGCAGGTGAAATTGACTCAAAACACAAGATGGTAAACATATCTAAGGTCTAAGGGATAGGGATCTAATGACTCAGATCTGCTGGAAAAGGTGCAAAACATAGCAAGAAACCAGAGGGAAAACTGCAGCAAAAAAGGAGGCGAAAGGTTAAAACCCTAAGGCAAACGAGGGGAACCCTAAGGAAGAGACCAAAAAAAAACTCAAGAGGGGATTTTGGATGGAATAATAACCAATCTAAAAGGATCTAAAAGGCAGATAGATCAGACCCTAAACAATGGCTGAAAGCACTGCAAAATCATAGACTACCTACTCAGCTAAACCCCTCCTAAAAAAGTGGAAGCATATTGAAACCCTAAGGGACTTGGTCCTACTTCAAGGAGACAAACTTAGCATATCTAGGCCTAAGACGGGCTGAGACAGAGGTCAGACAACCCTGAACAGTGCTTGCGGAAAACCCTGACAGTAACAGAAAAAATCTCGAAAAAAGTTGCAGCTTGCAGGTACTAACTTGTAGGCTGTTGAAATCGCATTTTTGGGGCCAACAGGTGCGACCTGAGCCTGAACTCACAGGTTCTGGGCTGAAAAGTGCAAGCTGTAGTTCCAAGATTCTTGGGCGGCAGGTTGTAGAAAAAATGTGGAAAAAATTGTCGTCTCTAGCGCGACTTATACTTGTTACCAGCGGAAAACACCTAGAAACACTCAGAAGTTAGAATTTTTATTGTTTTAGGGAATAAAAGGTAAAAAACAACATTAAGATACTAAAAATAGCTAAATAAAAACCCTATTTACTGAAGCAGTTGGTCACGCAGGAATATGAATAAAACCCAGTGGAGTCGCCAATTGTTAGAATGAATACTTAACACAAGTGTACGAAAAGATATCACTTTAGTTGCACATGAAAAACAACCCTAACAACAAAGATGGTTGTCTAACTTCCTTAGATATGCAATAGATAGTGAAAACAAATGCAACAAAAACCCAGATCTATGTAGTAAAAGTAGCTAAACAGTAAAATGAAATAAGATTTTCTTCAAATATCCAATGGACAAGACAAGATATACAAATAATTTTACATTATGTTAACACCTGGGAAGTGAACAAATTATGATGTTACCAGTCCCCCTCAATGGGATGGGTTCTTGGTTGTCCTCAATGCTTCAGATCCGAAGTTTCTCTCTCTCAATGGTGTAGAAAACCCAAGACGTGTTGAACTCAATGAGAGCTCAAGAAGCAAAAAAAGTAATAAAAATGATCAAAGTATGACAATGATAAGAGGATCAAAGTTCGACCATGATAAAAGGATCAAAGGTAACTAATGAATGAAAAACCCTCCTATTTATAACAAAATATTGAGTTATCCTTGATAATGGTGCATAATAAAATATTATTAACCAAGATCTAGTTCTAACTCCTTGGAATATTTTATTATATTTTGTTGGAGGGAAAAGGAATTTAAATTGGTTAAATCCCTTTATTTATAAATAATAAACAAATAAATGATTTATTTATCATTTCAAGGATGGATTTCAGGAATAATTTAACAAATAATGACTTATTTTATCATTCCTAAATGATTTAGTCAAATTTAACAAGGAATATTAATTAAATAATGATTTAATTAATTATTCTTAGAGAATAATAAAATAAATAATTATTTATCTGATTATTTCTCATTAATTGGGTTAAATATGGCCAGGAATATTATTTAAACAATGGTTTAATTATTTATTTCTAGAGGAAAATCAAATAAATAAGGCATTTAATTATTTCTCATGGGGTTTCCTGTTTGGACCAAAAATAACTTAATAAATTGTGGTTTATTAGATTATTTCTTATAGTGAAAGCAATTTTACTATGGTAAAATTGGTCTTACATGGTGTATTTCGATCCATCTAATTGTACATGGTTAGATGACCAAAAAGTGGTGTAACACTAAGCAAAGGAAAAAATTTGGAGGGTGGTTGTAGCCGCTACAACATGTTCCTTCAAATAATCATACAAAACTTAAGAAGGTCGAACAGAATGACACTGTAACAAAAGGAAGAAAAAAATAGAAGAATCTTCAACTAGAGAAATCACCAAAAAGAGCCAATTAGAGTATGCTAGTATTATAGAAGAAATTTACCATAGCGAATCAGAGATGTCTTCGCCATGTAAACCCATATCCTCCCTCAGATTTCAGAAGAAACCCCTTAGGGTTTACAAGAAAGTGAAAATTACGCAGAGCTCCTTCGAAGAGAAGTTTTCTGAGCAATGAAGTTATGTCAGCAAGATTGGGTAGGGTGGTTACCATAATCCCCTCTAAATAATCACCATCGTTCATCATGTATGATTTAATCAAAAGTGTCGAAGGTGACAGCTAGGGATACCACCATGAAAGACTCAAATATGATGCCACATTTTTCATATACACATGACCATAATGACATGGCAGCTGCCAGGTCGTTGGCATATTTACATTTAAAACCAACCAATATAACCTAAGAAAAAAACGTGTAAATTGATTATCGAAGTCACATATTGCAAGCCTAAGTGTGGTAAGAAGGAAGGGGTACCGAAATGTTGATACAACATAGTGTCACAGTGCCAAAGGGACAAAATTTAGTTCGAGACATCGTAATAAAAACTTATGCGAATTGAAAATTAGCTTAAACCATTGGGTTTTACATATGTGCTAGTGTGTGTGTGCGCGCGTGTGTGTGTGTGCATAAGGGCCATGTGCTTTTATAACTTTCAAGAAATAAATATTGTGTAATCACAAACATAGTAATATTTAATATTATGAAGAGAATATGTGAAATTCTAGAAGAGTGAGCAAAAGTATAAATATATAATAGCAGTCAATTAAACGAAAAGCATAAACTTTGGAACGACACAATCTTAGTGAGCATGAGTTTTCCATGATGATACAATTAATTCATGAAGTAATTTTATCTCGGCAGTAATAAATGGGAATCATAATCCAAAGCAGGTAAAGAAAAAATATATTTGAGTATATTGTGTTGAAGTTCCTTTTTTTTCTTTAATTTACCGTGCAATGTGTAAATTTCCAAATCGGAGGGTAATAATATTCCCCCAAAATATAGAGATGTTACAGGGTTGGTGGATCTGAATATATAGTTGAAATAAATGTTGGACAAAGGGTATATCAAACCCAATGTGTCACCTAGGGGAGCTCCAACATTGTTTGTGAAGAAAAATAATGGTACCCTTAGGTTGTGTATTGATTACTAGAAGTTAAATAAAGAAACTATTAAAAATAGGTATTAATTTCCCATGATTGATTATCTCTTTGACTAATTGAGAGAAGCCGTAATGTTCTCAAAGATAGATTCAAGGTTTGGATATCATCAAGTCTAGATCAAGTATGAGGATATCCATAAGACTACATTCAGGACTAGATATGGACATTATGAGCTTGTTGTGGTATCGTTTGGGTTACCCAATGCCAACCACATTTATGTGTCTAATGAATAATAAGCTCATGAAATACTTGGATAAGTTGGTTCTAGTTTTTATTGAGTGTATTTTAGCATATTTGAAGATTAAAGAGGAGAGTGAAGATAAACTCAATGCTATGTTACAAGTGTTACTAGAGCATCAAATATATGTTAAGTTCAGTAAATGTGACTCCTTCCAATCGCAATTGCATTAATTGTGTCATTTTATCTCAAGAGAAGGAGTATCAGTTGATCCCAAAAAGATCAAGGCAATAATGGCATGTTCCAAAAAATGTGACAAATGTATGACCATTTATGGGGTTAGTAGGATAGTACAAGAGATTTATTTAAGGATTCTTGAAGATTGGGAAACCAATCACAACATTGCAAAGGAAGGGAGGAAAGTTTCATTAGACATTAGAGTATGCAGTAAGCATTGACCAGCTGAAGCACCTTCTCACGCATGCTCCTATTATGAATATCACAAACCTAAATAAATATTTCTTGGTTTGCACCGATGCTTGCAAGGATGGACTCAATGGAGTTCTCACGTAGGATGTACATGTGATTAGTTATGAGTATGGGAAGTTAAACGAGAACGAGAGAAATTATATGACCCACAATTTGGAGCTTACATCCATAGTACACACCTTAAAATGTGGAATCACTACTTGCTAAGGAGGAAATACATATTAATGAAGAATCACAATGGGTTGAAGTATTTGTTTGATAAACCACAATAAAATGCCACAAAGTCTATATGTATGGCACTTATAAGTAATTTTGATTTTGAAATTAAAAATAAAAATAAAAAAAATCAAGTGGCCAATGCACTTAGCAAAAGCTTGCAAGTGATACACATGGTAGTCATTAGTACATGTGGGACAAATATCAAGGAAATAATTACAAAATCATTGTAAGAATATGTGCATTTCTAACATATAAATAAATGCTTGTAACAAGACCCAAAAGGAATAATAGGAGAGAACTAGCAACTAAACAAAGATGGGTTATTAATGTATAGAGGAAAATTGTATATACCCAATTCCATTGACTTAAAGAAGCTCACAATGGATGAGTTTCATAGAAGACCTTATGTAGGTTACCTAGGATATCAAAATATGATAACAACTACAAGAAAATTATATTATTGTCTAAGAATGAAAAAAATGATTGCCAAATATATTGCTAAATGTTTAAAATGTCATCAAGTCAAAGTGGAATGCGGAAACCCAACAGGATTTTTGCAATCCATACGAATTTTGGAATGGAAGTGGGAAGTCATACTAGTGGATTTCATCATTGGTCTACCAAGAACCCCCAACCAGCGTGACATAGACATGGTGGTGGTGGATGAGTTGAACAAGGTATCTTGCTTTATAATGTGAAGTATACCTAAAATGAAATTGACATTTCCTATATTTTCATGAAGGATGTTTTAGAATGCATGGTATACCCAAGAAGATCATATCAAAACAAGATACAAAATTTACTTCAAATTTTCGAAAAGCCTTATTTATAGGTTTTAGAACCCGGTTAGCATTTAGAAAATCCTATCAACCTAAAACTAATGGATACATAGAAAATATGAATAGAATATTGGAAGACATGATCACGATATATGTTATGCACCAGCCCAAGAAATGGGAAGATTTTTTGCCTTTAGTAAAGTTTACTTATAATAATGGATATCAAGAGTCATTAAAGATTATCCATTTTGAAGCTTTGTATAGCAAGAAGTGCAATGACCCAACTCGTTAGGATAATCCAATGGATAGAGTCACACTTGGGCCAGATATATTACAGGAAATGGAACATAAGTAATCAACATAAAGCAAAAATTGAAGGTATCTCAAGACCAACAAAATAGTGATGCAGAATAAAACAGACTAGAAAATAAATTGTAAGGGAGTTTCAGTGGGAGAACATATATATATTTGAATCGTGCCAAAGAGAATTTCCTTAAAAGTGGGATCATATGCTAAGCTAGTGCCAAAATATTATGGACCCTTCTAGATCTTAGAGAGAGTAGGGTTAGTGGCATACAAACTTACCTTGACTCCCACAGTTAAGGAATGTGATCTATTTCATATACCCTTGCTTAAAATATATACACATGATGTTAATCATATTATTTATTGGTATTTGATATAGGTGGAGCTTAAAGGAAGATTCTAGCCAAAACCCCAATGCATACTTGATAGGAGGGAGACCACATTCAAGAATCGATTCATCACGTAGATCAAGGTGGAATGGAGGCACTTTGGACCAAATGAAATGACATGGGAACTAAAGGATGATGTGAGAAAGACATACTCATTTTTTTTATTTCTATAAATTTAGTTCTACAGATACTAGAAAACTAAGGATGAAGTTCCTTTAAGGGGGTGGGGATCGTAACATCCCTTTTCTAATCCCCAAATTTTGTAAATGTAATTAAAGGACGATAATGTTGGAGGGTTAGCATGGATTTCTTGCCAAAAAAATTGATGTAAATATCCTATTTAATTAAATTATAAATTGATAAATTTGAAGAAGAAGGACCACCCTATACAGATCCCAATGTCTGAAAGGAAAAATTGCTTGATGGAGTTAGTAAGGGAGATCAATAAGTTTCCTATCTTCCCCGAATTTAATTTTTATGACCCTTGATGTTATATGGAAACCACCCAACTACCAAGCAATTATGAGGGAGATGGGGGAGAAGCTACCAAATTTCCCAAGCACGGGTTGCATACTATGGGGTAGCCCTGGTTAACTCTGCAGACCAAGGATGGATCCCAAACCTCTCATACATGAGGCAATGCTAGTGGGGGGATGGGTTGTTATATGGGTTTGAATGGTAGCCATCGTATACAAAGAAACATTGTGTAGGAAAGAACCCAAAACCATTGGTAAACTAGTGACTTGCATACTTGTGTGTTTTGGGGACCATAGAGGTCAGGAGATATTGAATCTGGAAAGGGTGAAAAAATCACCCTTGGAGTCACAAAATACCTGTGATGGAGCTCGTTTGATTTATGATTGGAAACTAGTGAGAAGAATCCCTCAGATTAAGTTGGGTAGATCTAAAGGATTCGATTGTCTGGTTGTATCGTGCGTGATAAGCACTAGAAAGAGGGAAGATCACTGAGGGGACTATAGTTGTGTTGTGTGAATAACCCAAACCTAGTGATTGAGAGACAATATTCATGTTTCATGTTTCCCACAAATAAATAAGAATTACATTCATACTATATACCCTGAATTCAATCTTGGTTAAAATTCCTTTAGTAAAGCACCCTTCAAACATTGGATCTAGCTTGAAGGTGGCTAACTGCAAGAAATTTGCAGTGTAGATATGCCTACGGTTGGGTGGAGAGTGGTTATCCCTTTTGTAGTTTCTAAAAAATTTAAGTGGAACAAACAAGTTTATCTCTCTTCTTTGTAAATGTCATGTCAATGTTGTTAAATGCTTCATATTTATACACTATGGTCGATTCATTGTGTATGTATGAAATGGTAGGATGGAAGCTACTATATTGCCTCAATAAATATGTATGAGAAGTGAGCTTAGTGTAATTTTTAATGTGCTTGAATGTTGATATGCATTATTTTATGAATATGAATGTTGTGTGAAATGGAAACCTTTCTCTCATGTTAATTGTGACCTCTATGAGTTGTATGCTCATAAATTGAGGTGGTTGGTCTTAGCTATATTGGTTGTATCTATTTATTGTTTCATGAAACTTGTCATGTTATATTACTATTATATTGTAATGGTGTGGTAATTTTGTTGATGGAAGGAGCTTAAGGCTCCGTATGACCCTAGAGAGAAGCCAACCTTTGAGTCTCTTGAATTGATAATGCCAAAAGTGAGAATTTTGATGCTTCTTGGTTAGAGGCAGAGAATGATGAGGAGCCTTGGAAGTAGTTGAAGATTTTGAAATATCAGAAAGGGTGTTGCACAAAAAATATCTAACCATTTTCATAAATTTGGTGCTTGGGAAGTCTCAGCCCCAACCCTTGGTCACATGGCCCAAGGGGAGCTAGGACTAGGAGCTAGCCATAAAGGGGGCTAATATCAAACCCTAGAAGAATGAGTGAAATGACTTTAGTGGAAATCCCCATTATGGCATGGCTTGGTCGATGGACTCATAGTTGATGACAAGAATTTTTTTTAACTAGAAATGCCAATTGACAACATTGAAACCTTAAGTATTATAGAAATCGAAGTATCAAAAAATCCCAAGGGATGATGTCGTAATGGCATCACAGATAATGATGTGGCTATGCCACATGTATGAAAAGTATCATCAAGAGTTGGCCCTTTTGGGTATACCAATTTTACAAATATGAGTGAAAAGTGGCACATGTAAGCAAGTGCCACATGTTAGAGGACATGTCAGAATTTTCCATGTGTTAGAAGGTGATTGGATGTTGGAGGATGACGTGGCAAGCTGAGTAATCATATCAAAATTTTGACATATTGAGACTTATAAGGGACTGTGCTTTGGAAAGTCTTTGATATCTTGATATACATGTCATCAATGCCACTTGTCTGCCTTGTTAGCCTTTTCCATGTGGAAAGTTGCGATTGGGTGCCAGATATATGAGGTGGCATGCCAAGCTAGCCTCCGACTTATTGGTGAATTGTAATCATTTCAATTATAAAGAATTTTTCAATAACCTAATCTCTTGTGTGGTTATATCAGCATATCCACATAATATAGGATTTGTTCCATATCAACCATATCAACGAATTGGAGGATTTGTGCCATATTAGCCATATTGACACATTGGGTGTATTGGGACACTAATGTACCAAGACATCAAAACCCTAGAGGAATGAAAAATGCAGGTTTTTTGCGAAATTGTTGATATGGCGAGGCTTGATATGATAGACAAACTGAGGGTGTGCATGAAGGTGGGAGTGAGGCACTAGAAAGGCCTACCTCTTGTTATCCATGTGGCCATACATATGATGATGTTCCCTTGGAAGATTAAAATATTCAAATGGGCATAACTATGTGCCTGGAGTTAAAAATGAGATGAAATGTATATCCTTGGAAAGTTCTTGATGAGGGGAGTCAATGAAAATATCAAAAATATGATTTGAGGTGATGGAGGAAAGAAAAAAAATGGCAATACCATCTGCATAGTAAACCTTAAAGGTAGGGTCTAATTATACCTCACAACACTAATACGACATTAGGGTGTTGGGTGCGTTTGATCATCTAAAGTTTTAACAGATTCACCTGTGACTAAAACTAGCTTAAGTCCATCTTAACTCTTGATCTATCAAACATTGAAAGGGATCAATCCTTTGAAATACAAACATCTCCTCAAATCTATACTCTTAAAAAATGATTTATGCATGAAATAATTTGATCCCTCTTAATATTTAATAAATAGTTAAAATACATCTAAATTAACTCCTAATTATATTTACATACTTAAATACAAACTAAAATAAAAAATCCTCACCCAAATAAAACCACAATTAAAAGGTAATTAACTTCCATTTTAAACAAATCCAAGATACAACCTACAATTCAAAATATAATACTAAGATTTACTAATACATATGAAAAAAATTCTCCATATCCTCAAGAAAGTTTTTTTTTTTTTTGGTAAGCTAAGACTTTTATGTTGAGATTCAACAAGAAAATTTCAGCACCCACGCCTAGTGCATTAAGCAACTACACTAGGGTGGGGCCCACAGGGCTATTTTTGGTGCATGTCTATTTTAGTTATCCCTTAATTAAGATGGACAATAAAATGTAATCTAGTCTCAAAAATAACTTGCAATAGTTAAATGAGAGTGATAAACTCAATTAGCTCATGGATTTCAAATTAGAGGTAGTTGGTGAGGCATGCAGAGTAATTCTAGTTGTAACGGAGTTCGAAGTGCAGTGGTGCATTAGTTAATGCAAGTTGTAATCAGTTTAACTCAGTTGTGCTAGTTGTAACTGCTTGATACACTAGTGAGAGATCAAGTGAATTAAATATTAATTAATTCACAATTAGTGATCTCACATGCAACTAAGGATTTACTATTATTAGTTGCATGCATGTTAGAGCCAGTGGAGACCCAGTTGAGATCTAGGTGAAAGGGAAGTTGACTATCAGTTGCAAGATTATAGGGTTGAAATCATGCAACCAAACACCCATTGGAGTGCCCATGATACTTGTGCAGTCAAGGAAGGCCAAAATTCCTATATTTTATGGATTGCATTCATCAGGGATTGTGCAAGCAAGGTATGTTGTCTAGAGGTAGTAAATTGGCTAAGTATTGGTTAGTTTTTGCATGACAATGTGAGACAATTAGCTGAGTACTGGAGGGCTCTTGTGAGAAGAGTTTTGTATGTAATTGATTCATGATCCATGTTGAATATACAATAGAAGATAGTGGGGTTTTGAGCAGCAAGCTTTCCCCATTAAATTATCTATGTTGTGGTTTGATTTGATTCTTCTTTACTTCATGTGTTTGGCGATTGTGTTTTTAATTCCGCAAACGATTTGTAGAAGCGATTCAGTATTTAAATTCAGTACATTGTTAGATCAGATTTAATCCATGATATACATGCATGTTGTATAGTTTCTACATGGTATCAGAGCACAGGAAATCACAATTGTGAATGAGGAGTTGAGTTTGTGACTGGATAGAATTTGAATTTGCAAAAATAATTTCTTGGTGCTAAAGTTGATTCAAGATCGAAATGGATTTCAATGGCTTGAGGTTGGATTATGCACTCAAGGGCATATCAAACTATATTTATTGGAAGGACAGGATGGAGGCAGTACTCGAATACAATGGCTTCAACGAATTAATTGACAATGATGTTCCTAAACCTGTTGTGACAGATGCTGCAAATCTTGATGCATGGAAAAAGAAAGTGGCAAAGGTGAGGAGGATCCCGTTGGAGGGAGTATGAGACCACATTGTCGCAAGCCTCCATGGGAAAGCCACACCATATTCAATGTGGAAGGCTTTGACGGATCTATTCCAGAGCAGCAACGACCATAGGAAATTTGTGCTCAAAGATAAACTCAGGAAGATCAAGATGGAGAAGGGCGACTCCATACCAAAATATATAACAAAGTTTGTCCAATGTCGGGATGAACTAGGGAGCGTTGGTATAGCTATCGCTGATGATGATTTGGTGAGCTTGGCTCTCCTAGGACTTCCCAAGAGTTGGCACAGTTATGAAGAATCTATCAATGGAAGGGAAAATCTGCCAGATTGGGAATGACTATGGTCGTATTTGGTGCTAGATGAGTTCAAACGGAACACCAGAGATGGATCTTCATCTAAGAATGAAGATGAAGAAGATTTTTCTTTGGCTGCCAAGGTGAAGAAGGGGAAGGGGAAGAAATTACATTCCAAATCCAAGTCCAAGAATGGAAAGAAGCAGGACATGTCCAAAGTGAAGTGTTTTCACTATCACGAGCATGGGCATTTTGCTACTAATTATCCATAAAATAAGAATAACATGAAGGTTGGAGGATCTGTAGCTGGTGAGGCTTTGGCCTCGCAATTTGAGCTTGACTTCTCATTGATCACATGCATGGTGTCAAGTGCATTGGGATCTGTGTGGTGTTTGGATAGTGCCGCTTCCTTTCACATTACGGGAGACAAGGAAATTTTTAGTGACTTGGAGAAGAATGATCTCCAGATGCATATTGAAATGGGCGATGACGAGAGGTACAGTGCTACCGGGATTGGTATCATTACCTTCCAGAGGCATTCAGTTAAACCCTTTCAATTAAAATATGTAATGCATGTACCAAGTTTGAAGAAAAATTTAGTCTCAGTCGCAATGTTGGAGGATAGAGGCTACGATGTTGTTTTTAGTGAAGGGAAATATTTCCTGCGACACAAAACAATAGGACAAGCCAAGAGGATAGGGATTCGAGTTAAGAATCTCTACAAACTGGAGGTAGATGGTTGCGCATCAATGATGGGCAAGGCAGATGAAGTGGTGAGACAGGATGAGGATGAATTATGGCATAGAAGATTGGGCCATCTTCACCATGGAGCCTTGAAAGTCATGCAACAAATTTCTACTGGTCATCCTAGGGGTACACTTGCACAGTCAGACACATGTAAGGGATGTACTATGGGAAAATATGTAAAGGCCACCTTTCATGAGAAGGAGAACCGAGCTTCGGGGATCCTTCAGAGAGTTCACACAAACATGTGTGGACCATTCTCTGTTGCTTCGAAAACAAAACATAAGTACTATGTAATATTTGTTTATGACTTTTCTTGTAAGTGTTGGATCTTCTTCATGCAGAAGAAAGATTAGAAATTCTCTAAGTTTCTTGAGTTTAAGGCACTGGTGGAGAAATATTTGGGGAAGCAAGTGAATGCTCTTATGAGCGATAATGGTGGAGAATACATCTCTAACAAATTCAAGAACTTATGTAGCAAAGAGGGAATTCGAAGAGAACTAATAGTGCCTCATAACCCATAGAAAAATGGGGTCGCGGAAAGAAAGAACAGAACGATCGTGGGTGTAGCAAGAGCGATGTTGCATGATCAAGGCTAACCGATGCATCTGTGGGCGGAAGCATGCAACACTGCAGTATTTGTGCAGAACCATTGTCCTCATAGGATACTTAGCATGAGTACACATGAAGAGGCTTTCACTGGTAAGAAACCTAATGTTTCAAACTTTAAGATTTTTGGCTCATCTGTTTATGTGCATGTGACCAAGGACGCCAGGAAGAAGCTGGAACTGACTGCTGAGATCGAGATTTTTGTGGGGTACACTGAAACACCCCATAATTATTGTGTGTATTTTCAAAAGAGCAGAATGACTGTTGTGCGACGGGATATAAAATTTGATGAGGAGAAATCCGTGCGGTTGTCCCTTGAGAGGGAGTTGGACTTGCATGCAGAGGAGGAACTGTTGGTTCCCAAGGATGAGCCTCAAGATGTGGATCAGCCACATGCAGAGGATCATGGAGTGGAGGAAAACACTCATGTAGAGCCATCCATCAGAAATGGCAGAAGGCACACCATGGAAGTTGATAGATTGAGAATTGATGCTACAAAGAATGTAGGAGCCCCTACTTCACAGCGCAGACAGAGACATTCTCCTGACCCATTTACTGGATACATGGCTCTTATGAGAAAATGTATTTTGACTGAACCATCTTCCTTTTAGGAAGCAGTGCAGCAACCAACTTGTGTTGATGCAATGGTGGAGGAGTATGACTCAATTGTCAAGAACAATGCATGGGATATTTTCCCAAGACCGGTCGACAAATCAATGGTTCGATCGAGATGGATCTACAAGGTAAAGCAAGCTGCTAATGGGAGTGTGGAGAAATACAAGGCCATATTTGTGGCCCGGTGATTCTCACAGATTTAGGGGATAGATTATGATGATAATTTTGCACATGTTGCAAGGTACTCTTCCATAAGATCCATCCTTGCACTCTCAGCGTAGATGGGTTGGCGCATTCATCATATGGATGTGAAAATTGTGTTTCTCAATGGGATCATTGAGGAAGAGGTGTACATAGAGCAGCCTGAAGGTTTCAAGATCTTCAATAGTGAGTCGCATGTGTTCCGACTCAAAAGAGCACTGTATGGTTTGAAGCAAGCACCTCGTGCTTGGTACACTCAGATAGACAACTATTTCACCAGACTAGGCTTCACCAAAAGTGAAGCAGATACAAACCTATACCAGATTGTGGTTGAGGGTAAGCTATTGATTATTTTTCTTTATGTTGA
The DNA here is from genome assembly GCA_034641835.2 of Pinus albicaulis. Taxonomy (NCBI): domain Eukaryota; kingdom Viridiplantae; phylum Streptophyta; class Pinopsida; order Pinales; family Pinaceae; genus Pinus; species Pinus albicaulis. Next base: position 1,009,962,370 of record CM076577.1, on the reverse strand, counting down.
TGATCCAATTTTGACTGGTGATGAGCAGTTGATACACTCATGCAAGGAGGATCTTGCAAGGGAGTTCGAAATGAAGGACATGGGACTCCTTCATTATTTCCTTGGATTGGAAATATGGCAGCGAGATGGCGAAATTTTTGTGTCTCAAGGCAAGTATGCAAATGAGATACTGGGTAAGTTTCACATGGAGAGCTACAAACCCATGGATACTCCTCTTCCAGGAAATTGGAGGAAAGAGGATGCTACTTCTGGATAGGCAGTGGATGCTACTGTCTACAGGCAGTTAGTTGGTTCACTGATGTATCTAGTGAACACCAGACCAAACATTTGCTACGTAGTTAACCAACTAAGTCAAGCTATGGTTAAGCCTACCAAACTCTTTTGGAAGGCGAGGAAGCATGTCTTGAGATACCTGAGGGGCACATCAGAGTATGGTCTATGGTATAGACGAACAGAGGGAGTGAAGCTTCAAGGCTTCACAGATGCAAATTGGGTGGGTATTTCATCAGACAGAAACAACACATCAGGAGGGATCTTCATCATAGCATCGACAACAGTTTCATGGTACAACAGGAAATGACGATATGTGGCACTTAGTTCAACGAAAGCAGAATACATGGCAGCAACTCAAGTTGCATGTGAGGCTATCTAGATGAGAAAGATCTTGGTTGGTTTGTTTGGTTCTTAGATGGATTCGGCAACAATTCATTGTGATAATCAGAGTTGTATTAAACTCTTGATTAATCCTGTGTTTCATGATAGGTCCAAGCATATAGATATCCGGTACCATCATCTCAGAGGTTGTGTGCAGAGAAGAATAATTTTGCTTCGGTACATTCCCATAGAAGATCAGGATGCAGATATTATGACAAAGGCGCTCACCAGGAGAAAATTCGAATACCATAGAGATAGGATCGGGGTGAAAAATAATCCCTTTCTTATTGAGAGGGAGTGTTGAGATTCAACAAGAAAATTTCAGCACCGATGCCTAGTGCATTAAGCACCTACACTAGGGTGGGGCCCACAGGGATATTTTTGGTGTAGGGCCCTTAATTAAGATGGATAATAAAATGTAATCTAGTCTCAAAAATAACTTGTAATAGTTAACTGAGAGTGATAAACTCAGTTAGCTCATGGATTTCGAGTTATAGGTAGTTGGTGAGGCATGCAGAGTAATTCTAGTTGTAATAGAGTTCGAAGTGCAATGGTGTATTAGTTAATGCAGGTTGTAATCAGTTTAACTCGGTTAAGTGAGTTAAACTAAGTTGTGCTATTTGTAACTGCTTGATGCACTAGTGAGAGATAAATTGAATTAAATATTAATTAATTCACAATCAATGATCTCACATGCAACTAAGGATTTACTATTATTAGCTGCATGCATGTCAGATCCAGTGGAGACCCAGTTGAGATCTAGGTGAAAGGGAAGTTGACTATCAGTTGTAGGATTATTGGGTTGCACCCATGCAACCAAACACCCATTGGAGTGCCCATGATAGTTGCGTAGTCAAGGAAGGTCAAAATTTCTATCTTTTAGGCAATGCATTCATCAGGGATTGCGCAAGCAAGGCAGGATGTCTGGAGGAAGTAAATTGGCTAAGTATTGGCCAGTTTTTGTATGACAGCGTGAGACAATTAGCTGAGTACTGGACGGCTCTTGTGAGAAGAGTTTTGTATGTAATTGTTTCATGATCCATGCTGAATATACAATAGAAGATAGTGGGGTTTTGAGCAGCAGCAAGCTTTCCCTGGGAAATTATTTGTGTTGTGGTTTGATTTGATTCTTCTTTACTTCATGTGATTGGTGATTGTGTTTTTAATTCCACAAAAGATTTGTAGAAGCGATTTAGTACGTAACTTTATTACATTGTTAGATCGGATTAAATCCAAGATATACATGCATGTTGTATAATTTCTACATTTTATATTAATCAAAATCAAAATTTACATGGATTTGCATAGTATTTTAGAGAGACCATGTAGGATGCATCATTCCTCAATATTCTACATACTTCTACCAAACCACTAAGGTCTTGACTCCTATTACAACCAAAAACACATAACCCAGATTACATTAGAGCCAGGGCCAACACTCACCAACCGATACGCCCAAAGATCACAGTCATATCCAAACGACCAACAACACTAAGGTCTAAAAACCGTAGAAAGACTGCCCAAAATACAAATAACCAGGCCCAATTTCAGCGACCCAAATGTGAAATAACCAAAACAAGATAAAAAACCAAGGCTTAAGCATCATAACCAACCATAAAATAAACAATGTGATAAACATAAAACATGATGCATGCCCTCAAAAAAATGATTAAAAGTTATTAATAAATTATAAATCAAGGTTTTGTACTTCCCACATTGTTTTGCAACTAATTATAATATATGTGCCAAGTGCTAGGTCACACTAGTATTTGCACTTTCTACGACATGGCGTGAAGAGCATCCACATTGTTAGAAACCCTTGTTATTGCAATTATACGTTTTCAAATTTTGAACACTGCTATATATTGTTGGTACTAGTTTTAAAATTATAAACCTGCTCCTTTATCTTGAACATGTATATTTTTACTCCTTTATCTTGAATATGAATAGTTTTTTAATAGAGTGGAAAAACCTATCATGTAACAAAAATATAAGTTCACATATTATTTCAATATTTAAAAACAAGGAAGGCTGCAGAGCAACAAGTCCCTGCCTAGAGTGGACTTGATCTGATCAATTTTCCTGCATAGGCCTTCAACATAGCATACCGATAAAGCAAATAAATGAATATAAAATGAACAAGAGACCATTGGAGGAAGAATATGCAGCCACCTAAAACACCTAACCCACTAATCACACCATGTCTACAACTTATTGCAAAGTCATTGAATTAAATTACATATTTTAAAACATATTTTAAACAATCGTCGTGATCGTATTTCCATGTTTTTGTTCATTCTAGGAAATGAAGAAGGCATCAAGCCTTGAGGGAAAAAAATAATAATTATTTAATTTATTTAATATTTTTTAAATCTAGGAAAAAAAAAGAAGAAGTTAAAATTCCTTGAAGTTCTATAATCGAAGCATGTCAATACCAACAAATGTGAAGATTATAATATCACGTGTCAAAAAGAGTGTGCCATGTTTCCTATATTTTTCATAAATAAACGCCACCAAAGATAGAGGACAACTCTTATTATGGCTAGCAAATTAAGGGGCCCAAAGGTTGACGACTATTATCCAACGGCCCACTGCGTTTTTGTCCATAGTCTCAGTGACCCATGGCCATGGCGATTCCATTGGGTACTTCACTTTGCAAGGGAATCTCGCCAACCTCCTCACAATTCAATAAATTGAGAGCTTTGAAGCCCAATGCCCCCTTCTTCCAATTCTACCCCATGAGAAAAAGCCCCTCCAGATTATCAGCTCGAGCCACCATGTCGAGTAATGCCCTGACACAAGACGAGTTGAATAAAATGAGCCATCATGTCTAGCAACGCCTTGACGTAGGATGAGTTGAAGAAAATGGCTACAGAGAAAGCTTTTGAGTATGTAGACAGTGGGATGGTGCTAGGGTTGGGCACCAACTCCACCGCTACCTTCATTATGGCCAGAATTGACGAGCTTATGAAGGAGGGAAAAAAATAAAGAAAGAAAGTATTTTTAGTGTCCACGAGGCTAAAAATAGCCTATTAGACAAATTGCTTCTCCATATGGCTCTTGTATTCAACCCTTTTCTTGTGGAGTTTTACAATAAACGCTCCCAGCTTCTCAACAAACTCTTCGCTGAATAGATTGTCCCAAGAGCTAGCCGCCAAAATACCTGCATAATTTTCCCTGCTGTCCTTGAATGCCTCGCATTCTAAAATGAAATGTTTTTATGTTTCTACTTTTCCGGAAGAGAAAAAAATACATACTTTTTCCTCCCACATTTCTTTTGGCCTTTTCTAGTGCCCCGTTTCACAACAAAGTTGAGAATTAGTCCTTAATTGAGCAATAAGAATTTTACAGCTCCAATAAATATTGGCCCCTATGTACATTTTTTTTTGATGATTATGATTGGGGTTAAACTCTTCAATGTAGTACTTCTTCTTTCTCCCTAGCTATTTCTCCCAAGTATGCTTGTGGAACTCATCCATAACAAATTTTTTTATCTCTTTACTGTTTGTAGGACACATGCTCAAGAAAATACCCCATTTACTGAACCATTTGTTATTTTTCCGCATCCAAGTCTTCTTTATTTTGCACAATCTATCATTAAATATAAGCTTCGGGACATAGTGGGGATTCCAACTTCCAAACACACCGCTGAGCAGGGCGCCTCGCTAGGAATCCCACTCTCAGTCCTTGACGAACACCCCAAAATCGACCTTGCCATCGATGGTGTGAATGAGGTCGACCCAGAGCTCAACCTTATCAAGGACCGCGACAGGGCGCTCCTTCGCGAGAAGATGGTGGAGGCCGCCTCGACCAAATTTGTGGTTGTTTTGGACGAATCGAAGCTTGGAAACGGCCTAGGCAGAAGTGGCCTCGTCATGCCAGTGGAAGTGGTACCTTCTGCTGGAAGTACAATTCTTCCAGAATGAAAGCACTTTTTCAGGCCGAGGGTTGTGAGGACAAGCTCGGGTTGAGCGATGGAGACAAACCCTATGTCACTGATAACTCAAATTACATTATGGATTTGTATTTCAAGTCTCCAATCAAGGACTCCAGGGCCGTGCCCAAGGCCATACTGGCCCTCAAGGTTGTGGTCGAGCACGGGCCTTTTTTTATTTATGGCCTCGGTTGTCATCATTGTTGGGGCTGAGGGCGTCAGTGTCAAGACCAAGTGAGAAATTTTAGGGTATGTTGATATAGAGTAAAGCTAATTTTATAGTAAAAGAATTATTTTTTGGTGAAAAAAATATTTTGTACAAGTTTTCAGATCCAAAAATATAGAGGCGTACTCTGCACAAAGAGCACAAATAATGGTTGGCTTTCTTCTAGTTGGGCATTGTCAGCCCCAATGAAAATAATTCGTCACAAGCAATGGAAAATAGTTGGTCACAAGAAATGGAATAATAATAATAATGCATTTATGTTGTTTAAGAGGAGGATCATTGGCCCAAATGATGTTTTTGATGGGAGGAATTCAAACGCTAATGGAAATTCCTGCAACTGGATGGGCGTTTCGTGCATCGATGAATCGACTTCAAGAGTTGAGAAGCTTAATCTCGCAGCTGCCAATCTCACGAGCACTTTGGTTGGAGAGCTTGGTCAACTTAGGTATCTCATCGACCTTAACCTCTCTTCAAATACATTCTCTGGCCCAATTCCTTCACAGATCAGCAAGTTGTGAAGGTGTTGGATCTCAGCCAAAACAAGCTCTATGGCAATATACCGCTAGAGATTGTAACATCAGTACAAAAGTTGGCCATGATAATGCTTGATGATAATACGCTTAACGAAAGCATTCCTTCCCAATTAGGTGAGTTGAGAGAACTTATGCATCTAAATTTATTAGCAAATTATTTTTTCTGAAACAATTCTTATGGAATTAGGTCAATTGTTGAATATGGAAGTCCTGGATTTGTCGCAAAATAGGTTGGCGGGAATCATTCCTTCTGAATTGGGATAGTTAAGAATGTTGTTTTAGTTGGCTCTGTTTTCCAATAACCTCACTGATAGAATACCTCCAACAATCTTAAACTTTTTAGATCTACATTACAAAATAATTCATTTTTTAAATTAAAGACACTGCTCACTTGTTACATTCTTCGATATGGACATTTGTTTTTGCAACCCCAACTTACATGATCCATGTTATTCCGATAATGGGGCTAAGTCATATAAGATTGCTTGGATAGGTTTTCCGAATATAGAAAGAAATAATTCGATCAAAATATATTTCTACCAACACTCCCTATTTAGATAAAGTTGGTAGAGCTACAGACAAGTTGTTCCCCTATTAAGGATCCAAATCCAGTTCTAGGGCCAATCCTAGACCCAATGACTGAACTATAGTAGATAGTATATATACTCCAATAAGTAAATAAACCACCAAATTTTCTATGGATTAGTTTTACTTTTATTTTTTGTTGTATATAGGTTTGCAGGTAGAAACCACAACAACAACAAAAATTCAAGATGATGTACAAAGACATGTTCATGTGTGTACTTTGAAAAATATTATGTTGCATACTGCAACTTTTCTTGAGAAATTTAATCACATAATTGTCAAACCAACTTGCGTAATTATTTGACTTGCTTGCATAATTGTCAGACCTGTTTTGCAGATTTGCTACAGTGCCTAATTCTGATATCTTCCAGCTCCACTCGCATATGATCCCGAGTTGCAATTATAAGTACCTAAGAAATGAAAAGCGATGGGAAAGAACAATGAAGTTCCCTTCAAGATGTTGTGGTTCATTAATATTGGGTTGGCCATTTTAGTAACACTGCACTGGGCCGCAAATAGACATACAAAGCTGGTGTAAAATATCGAAGGCAGGCAACAAGGGAGGTCAAGAGAAGGCATGGATAGAGAGATATATCTCATATATCTAAGGCAGGAATATGCAGTGTTTCATAACAGAACTATGAAGACAGGTAGCAATGGGCGGTCCAACACATGTAGATAGCCACTGCCTTGCATAGTTGTCCAGGTGGCAGTTGTAGAAAGCCATAGAATTTTTTTAAAAAGATAAAAATTTATGAAAACATTTACTGTACTCAAACTAATGCTAACATTAGTTTACATTTTCAAATTGTGAAAAACACAAATTAAATATAATATATATTGATGACAGGTTCACTTGGAGAAAAAGCCAAATAAAATGATCAAATAAATTTACATATAATTAACAATGGCAAAGTAAAAAAAAAACTAATAATTCTAAACTAATGCTAAAAACACCATTTTAATTATTATAGTCCCAACTACAACTAAGAGAAATAGAAAGTTCATAGAAATAGAAAGTTCAAACTCACTTAAGATTTCTAACTTGTTATCAACCTTGAATAACTAAATAAACTAAAAAAAAAAGTCCTCACACATGTTTAGACATGTGTTGCACCTTATCTTCTCCTTTCCCATCAAATACTTTATATACATGTTAAATAACTTATATTTTAGCTCTCAATTATGTGAAGATGCACACTTTCTCTGACATCACATGAGAAGCATCTTATAAAGCTACATATCATAGCAAAGATAAATGATATAAAATTTTGTCCAATCATCACTTTAATGTATAATGGAGGCGAATATATGCTTTGCTCGAAAGTAAAACTTCCACTTTATCGTGGAACCAAACCTTCAGCCTATGGATGGAATGCAGGAGTTATCCTCTCGTCATGTAATTTGTCCCAGAACTAGATTTAAATTTGATGAGCTGAACATGCACGTGAGAGGGTGTACTCCACAGGACTTTAAATCAGGAATCTTAAAATCATTAAACTGAGAAAGTATAATATTATTAATTTTTTATTTAAAATATTACAAATATATGTTATTTTTTAATTTATTTTTGTGTTAAATTTTGTAATAAAATTATATCATATTTTATAATTTAATAAAAAAAAGATTGTAAGATTTATTTTAGTGAACTATCTAATTTAATATGGAAGAGATGTTATAATGTTATGTTTTTATGTAAATAAAAATACAAATAATTTTATATTAAAATAAATGAATTATAGAAGGTTTTTGAGCTCCAAATTTATAAAAATCAAAATCTATAGTATTGATTTATGGTACTAATGTGAAATATAGTTTATTTAAAAGAGGAATTAAACCAGCCTAGATTTATCTTAACTTTGTATTTCTATTACACTTTAAAAATATGTTACTTGATAGATTCAAAATTAAGATAGATTTAGATTAATTTATTTATAATTTTATATACAATATCTTAATTTAATATTATATATAAATTATATTAAATAATAATTAGTTATTTATTAGGTATAAATATGTGTTAAATAATAATTATTTATAGTTATTGATATTAATAGAAGGGTATTATTGTAAGAATATGAATGTGAGATGGGTTGGAGTGAAAAATATTAAATATTATAACTTTATTGTAAACATTTATACTTTTTATTTTTTCAGATGAGTTTTGATTGAAATTTGGCTACAAATTATTGAAATAGTAGACTTGAGTTATAAATAGATAAAGTACCTTGGGGTTTTTAGACATTGAATTGTATATGTTTTCTAAAATGTATTTCAAATAATAATAGTAATCTCATTAACAATTGCATTTTCCACTTTTAATTAAAAACAATAATATATAAAAATTGAAATTAGGTCATTATATGGTTTTGACCTTTCCAACTTGCTTCACTAAAATTCTATCACAAAAACTTTGATAAAAATACAACTTTGGGTTGTTAAGATCATTTTAATGTGAAATTAGATTCAACATGGTTGTATGTCATTAAATTTTGCAATGTTAAGGATGGATACTTGCAATTCAATCCAATTAAGAAAACAAATTTCTTTTCTTATTATTTTAGCAATTAAATAGAAAGGTGGATGCTTGTTTTATAAACCAAGAGTCATGTATCTTAATTTGGAGTCTAACTTAGAAGTGACTTTAAAATCATTATTGTAATTTATTAAACAATAAAATATTTAACATTTTTTATTTAAATTAATTTTTATTATTATTTTAGGATCAATAAAATTTAAATTAATCTCAGATAGGTGACGATCGAGATAGAATAAGAGGGGCTAGGGGCAATTTATTGCCGTCCCACTTAGTCAATGGACCAAGGGACATGGCAGCACGCCCCCGTATATAATTCATGGCGTTAATATGCGGCAAGTAGGTCGTCATTCTGGCCAGCTACACCATGGAGGCAATGGATTTGGAAATGAGTTAGTTATCATTTTGGTCACACGTAAGTTGAATTCCCACTCTTATGGTTTTGAATGCGGATGGGAAAGGACTTCGCCCATGGCTCTAAGCCCACATCTACATTTCAAGTTTGATTTTTTCGCAACTAGCACATAGGGGTACTCGAGTTTGGAACTTGCAAGGACTGAGATAGGCTAGGCATGGTGTTATTTATAGCTAGACCCTGATGTGGTTTCGACTACCAAAACACTGCCTTCTAATTTGGGGATTTGACAATTCATGGGAGTTGGTTCCCTCTCTACTTTACAGCAACGTTTTGAAACTAGTAATATTGGTTTTCAATGTATAAATGCTATTAGTTCCTATTCCTTGTTCTCCTGCATGTTGGTCAACTCAGCATTTTCTCTAGTGCTCGAGATTTTCGCTTTTCATTTATTTTCCCCTTGTTCTTGGGCGCTTCCTCCAAGTGTCCACCCCTATTTCCCATTTGGCCTCATTTCCCTTCCTGGCCCACTCCCCTCTTTCCTGTCCTTGGGCTCATTTGTTCTTCTGCAATGCTTTCTCTCCCTCGTCCTTCAACATGCTCCATCTTACTACATGCTCCACCTTTTGAGTTTGTTTGATGTAGGATCCCACTTTGGTGTATTCTTGTCAGTTTCTTGTCTAAGCTTGCTTTTTACCCTCCCCCTCCCTTTGTGCTGACACAACCCGCATATCTCATTAGAGGTCTCTTTAGCTATGGTGTTTCTCTATCTAGTACTCGACTTATGTTGTGCTCCTCTTGTTTCCTTGAATCCTTGAGTCAGTTTTGATCTTTGCTCGAGCCTTACCTATTCTCTAACCATTCCTCCATGGCTCGTTAACGCTTGCGAGTTTGGAGAGGTGCCACTTATTACCAAGAGCAGGCCCACAAGGGTAGTACACACATGCATCATCTTTTGGAGGACGTTGTCTCTCACTTTCATAACCTCATGCCGAGGCTCCTTCAGGAAGAGCTCACCCGTACCAAGGGGGGAGCTTCCTCTCATAGACTACCCCTCTTAGATACGAAGGTTCTTATTGAGTGGGAAAATTAGGTTTTGGACACAGGGCATATGAGAGCCGATTTAAATCAATATATGCACATAATTGATCTCTATTGGCACATGAAATTTCTACCGAGGCACACTCTCTTGTACCAACATGAGCATCACGTGAATATTCTCCATTCTCCTGAGCATTTGCATCGGCATATGAAGGACTTAGATTGAAGGATGTAGCATATCGTACAACATCTCAGCATCTCCCCTCGACGACAGGAACCTCTAGAGATAATAAAAAGCCCATCTAGTAGGTCGTTGTCACATACTCATGCCCTTCTGCCTAGTTTTTATCATGTCTATGATTTATTCTTCTTTTGTTATTGTTGGTTTTCTACACTGCCTCTTAGGCAAGATTCTCAATTTTTGCATATTAAATTTTGTATCTCCTAATACTAAGTTACCTCACATCTTTCTATGGAAAGTAACTTTTAGATTTGGTTAAGTCTCCCTAGTAAAAAATTGACTGGACTTTTCTATTTATCTTATAATTTCTATTTTTTAAAACAATACAATTTATCTTACAAATAAATGAATAAATTTTAAATTTAATTAAAATAAATCTCAATTAATTATTAAAATATTTTATTATCCATTTTTATTATAAATAATTAATTAGATTTTAACCTTTAACTACTAATGTATATTATTAATTATTTATATTTAATATAAATGATTTATATATACATCATATTGTTATAATTTAAAAATATAAAATTCAAATAATTTAATAGTGTTATAATATTATTGTTATAATTTTTTAATTAAGTTTATTTTAAATTGTTTGGGAGAATAGTTGTTTTTCTTTTCCATTAATAATTAAATTAAATATATTTTATATTTATAAATATATTATTATAATAATTTTTAATTTGAGTGTTGTATGATTTTGAATTAATAAAAATATTTACTTATTAGTTAAAAGTAAAATATTTGATTATATGTTTGATATGATTTTAATTTAAAATCATAAATTTCAAAAACGTTTTTATAACTATAGCCTATTAATCAAATTAAATTATCAAATTTTGATATTTAATAAACTATTTACATAATTAAAATAATAATAGTGATTGTAGAAGATTATAATATATTAAATTATCAAATTTTGATATTTAATAAACTATTTACATAATTAAAATAATAATAGTGATTGTAGAAGATTATAATTTTATATTGTAGCTTAAGAATTTATGTTTTTTACTAATTAATATAAATTCAATATTATTATAATTTAATAAGATTTTTAATAAAATTTAACATTTTTATTTGTAAATATAAAATTGTTTCTATTTATAGATATATATTCTAAGGTATTTGATAACATATTTATATTATTAAGTTTTAAAGATGGGTTGAAGTAGTTAAATATGAGATTTTTTCTAAAATAGAAGTTATTGATTAGGTTTTTTGATTTTTTTAGAGAGATAAGTTTTCTAATCAAAATTTATGTTTATAGTTTATCATTCATAACTCATAGAAAATACATCATTTACCATCTATAAATTATAGAGAAATATTTGAAATGATTTTTTTTATAAATTTTTCTGAAAAGAATATAATGTCAATATTATTTTTATTTTTATTTTTTACATTACTATTATAAAAAATGATTGAAATAATCTCGATAGGATGGCTTTGAAATATAGTATCCAAATATTTGATAAAATATCTTTATCGTGATTTATTTTATTTTAAATATAATAATATAGTGTTGTTGCAATTTAGTAATAATTAGAAAATAAGTTAACACATATTTTTTTCATATACATATTTTCAGATTTCAAATCTATTATAAAAACAAAAAATGTGGTTCCCATTTTATTCACAACTTTCATTGTTGAGATGATTACTTAATTTAGATTTTTTTAAAGTAACATTTAAATTTAATAACATATTCATTACAATTTACTATTTACTTTGTCTTTCACATAGATTTAGTGAAAGTTAATATATTTATTACTATTTACATATATATTTAAGAAAAATATTTAATTTATAGAAAAAGTTATATATTTATTACTATTTGAATACTTAATTTAGAGTTTTTTATAGTTTAAAAATCACACTTTATTTTAATATATATTTATTATTTACTTTTTCAGCAATATTTTACTTTCTATTTTTTTTAATATTTTCTTAACCGTGGTAAAAAACATCTCACTTTTCATCTTTTTCTCATTAATCTTAAATTAAACTGTCCATCTTTCTTTCTCTTACTTATTCTTAAACCATGTTCGTCCATCATAATATATAAATTTTAACCTATCCTTTTGAATATCATTCCATATTAACTATAATGCTTGTTTCATGTTAGCATAAAAGACTTAATATAGTATGTTTTTTTATGTCAATGACAATGTATAACAAATCTCTTATCAATATATTTGTTGATTAAGTATTTGTTAAACCTCACATTTTTTAAATGTAAGACCTATTATCTAAATATTATGTGCTTATAATAATTAAATATAATATCTTAAAATAATTATAACCAATAAAATTTCATTTTTTTAAAAACTATTTCCTTTAAAATATAAAATTTAATTATTTATAAATTTCAATTAATTATAATAATTAAATAAAATATATTTAATATTTTAAAATATTTTTTACAATTTTTTCCATCATTTATATTTACATATTATTCTATATTATTATATATTCAAATATAAAACAATTAAATATTATTTTTTGGGATTTCACTGCTTTAAGTAAGTTATTCAACTATGACCATTTCTATAAGAGATAGTCAAAACTGATTACTCATAATTTTTGAATGTTTATTTAGCACTCATTACATCTAGTGATACTCACAAAGATGAAGAAATGAAATTGAAATTAGTATAATGAATCACATAACATCAATTATTACTTTCGAAATTTACACGAAATAACTTAAAACAAACTAATACTATAATAATACAGTAATTAAATGAATCTAAAACACAATACACATTTATATTAAATATATAAAATTCATAAAATTCTTCGTAACAACTACGTGTATGGCTAAACTACCAAGCTTAATAATGCCCAGTATTTAGGAATTTTGTATACGTTGTCTTTTCCTTATCAATGCGGTGTCAAAAAGGTCCGGCGGATGAATACAATGGAAAAATCTATGGCTAGAAATGAAATGAATAAAAATCTATGGATAATACGCACCTCTATCCACAAACAACCATTGACTGCAATATGACGAGAGCCCACTTGTGCCTGTGACCTTTTGCACCAAAACATCCACCCAGAAGAGCCCTCCTAAAAAGGTTAATTGAAGAAAGCGTGGCGATCATTATGAGTCCCCCATTGTAGGCGAAATCCACAAGAAAATATGTCTACAAATTGTAGTATAGTATGGTTTAGAAGGGATCTGAGGGTGGAGGACAATCCAGCCCTTGCAGCTGGAGTCAGAGCAGGGGCAGTGATTTTACTGTATATTTGGTCTCCAGAGGAAGAAGGCCACTATTATCCTGGTAGAGTTTCGAGGTGGTGGCTCAAGCAGAGCCTTGCTCATCTGGATTCTTCATTGAGGAACCTTGGTGCTCGTTTGATTACGAAGAGATCTACAAACAGTATATCTGCTATTCTCCAAGTTATTCAAGAAACTGGAGCCACTCAGCTATTCTACAATCATCTCTATGGTAAGCCATTATGGATGCATTTCAGTGTTTATCATATAATTTTGAGGTTCTGACTGTGAGATGCCCAAAATGGAAAATTCGGTGTTGAAATATCGGTCATAGGAATTTCAGCTCTAAAGTGATGCCCATCATAGAATTTTAAGCTTTTGGGTGATTCCAATGAGAACTTTCAGGTTTTGAATGCTACCCATCATTAACGTAGTGTGTTGCCAATGCCTCTGACGGGTTTTGAATCACAAGCATATCATTTTCAATGTTTGAACAATGTCCGTTATGAGAATTTTGGGATTGGAGTGACACCCATCATCGATTTCAGTGTTGAAAAATGGTTCATCATGGAAATATTTCATGGTTTGAGCGATATTTATTATAATATTTAATAATTGGAGCGTTGCCCATCACTGAAATTTCAGCTTACGGGTAACACAGAAAATTTTCTCTGTTTTTCTTTTGGAAGGAGAAATATTTCCTTAAAATCCCCCACTTTCAATATATCCAAAATTGGGGTTGTTCACAGGCTTAACCAAATCTATCCTTGGCTCTTTAATACTTTTCACATACATATCTAACCCAAATGGGAGAGCTGGACTTTCTCTATATTGCCACTCCATAAACCTCAAACCATTTTTTTCAAATACATGTTAGGAATACCATTTTTCATAGATCCTAATCAAACTTAACAGAGACATTGTGACTGGTTCCTGTAACACTTACAACTTAGGTGTCGGGCTTCAACAGTGATGCCATATTATCACAATATTCTCTCTTATTTGCATAAGTTGGAGCTTGCCATAATCTAGAAACCCACTGAACAGAGAAGTCATTCGTGGCATATTTTGGCTGATAAGGGTCCATTTTTTCTTCGAGCAGTTGCATGTCCTGCAACAGCGTCTGAAGTTCATCCCTGCCCTTTTATTGTGATATCTCCTGCTCTCACCCACCACAAATTGAGAATTAACAAATGTCCCTAGTCTCAAGACTTGTAATTTGAAGTCATTGAACTCTTTTGCCATTCTCACCAAGCGTTACCAAACTCCCCACTTATTTCTTTAGCAAGTATAACGTGTTCTTCTCCCTTGTAGAGAGTCCATCATCAGGGCTTTTGTTGTCCTCTTCTACCCTCTCTTTGCCGTTTTCTCCAACAAACGGTGTTCCATCTGAATTCACTTCCTCGTCCTTGGACTGCTTGTCCTCCGTTGCTTTATTAATTATTTTGCACTGGGCTTCTGTAATCCCTTTGCTTTCTCACAAGCAATCTTAATCCTAGTAATCTCTTACACAGTTTAGCCCTAGTGAAAAGAATACAATCCTTATATTTAACCTGTTCAAAATTCCACAAATTGATATTCATCTAGGTCATTATTGGGAATAAAGACGTCACTTTCCCACTTTTATACATGATTACAGCACCTACCTTACTACCTTATTCGTCATCTGTTTACTTTCTGTTGATATCATAAAGCGAGATGATATCAAATTTCCCCATTATTTCATTTACTTTTCAATATCTTGATTCTACTTTCGAATATATAGGTGATAAACCTTTATTATTCATTCCTATAATGATCTTAGATTCTTCTTTCATTTCAATGTTCTCAAGGCCTGGAGTCTTGCCAAATGAATGCACCTAATCAGGAGATCAAAATCGGCAGTATTGTTAGAGGCCCAAATAGACCGAACCTTCACAATAGACCAATCTTTCCATGCCTTCGTGATCCCTTATCACTGCACCTCCCTCTGCTTTATCTGGTATTTACTTTTATAACATTGAAATAGAGTTTCCAACCTCCATATCCAGCGGCTTTGAAAGTCATTGTCGTCCCCCTTGTTGAATTTAACTAGTAAGTCCTGTTCTTTAATGTAAAAATGTTCAGTGTTAGATTGCCCATTGTATAAGTTATAAGTTTTTCATTCTTTTCTTTTGTTTTTTGTTTTCAAGCCCCAGAGAAATATAGTCTGTCAGTTGTCCACATATTACGCTTTCCCAGTGAAGTTGCTGGTGCCTTTCCAGCTCCCCGCGGGTTCACCCTCTCATCCCGGGTTTTCTTGATGGAGGACGGTAGTAACCACTAGGAAAAATACTGGCTGGTAGCCCCAAGTGATTCAGTGAGATTTGATCCCTAGATCTCTGTGAGCTTTCACACAAAAGCATCTACCAATGAAGATAACCCTTACGCTGTAGCTGTTTAAAGTTGTGAGTGGTACCCATTACCATCAAAGCAATCTCAAGTCTGAGTAATAGCCACCAAAACATTTTTAATCTTGGTACTGCATAAAGTATAAATTTCAGGTTTTCTGGAAGCCTATCATATGATTTTTTGTGCTGGAGCCTTCCTTTACCCTTGAGATTTCAGTTTTATGTCATCCTCATCAGACCATTTACAGTGTTGGACATTGTGTATTTCAGAAAAATTCAGTTTCTCATGATATCCCTCGTTGTTAATGGAATTTTAAGTGTCAGAACATTGCGCATAATAGGAACTTCAGGTTTTAGGTGATACCCTGTATTTCAGAAATTTGAGTTTTTTGACGATGCCCTTCATCGTCAATGGAATTTTTACAGTCAGAACGTTGTCCACAATAGAAACTTCAGGTTTTAGGTGATACCCTCTGTACCATTTTCAGGTCTGAACCTTGTGTCCGATACAAATTTCAGGATTTATATGATAACCATAATGTTTCATTTTCAGTACCAGAAAATTTAAGTTCCTATTCACGTCTACCACATCCTTCACATATTTGGAGCAGAACATTGCTCACTGTATAATTTCAGGTTTTCAGAGTTGCTCTCCATAATTATTTTGGTGCTGGAATATTGCTCATCAGATACAATTTTTTTGAAATTCTGCTTATATTACTTCCTGGAAATAATAAGTACATTATAGAACACAGAGTTCTGTTGCAGGAACAGCAGGGGTACTGAGAAATTTTTTGTCCGAAAAAACCCAAAAGACAAGCATATTCTGCTGTGCATGTTATGAGCTGAACTGGTTCATCATCTGAATATCCAAAATAAAGAGGATAAGATCAAAAAAAGTTAAACAAAATGGTAAGACTAAAGTTATGAACAATATTGTCACATTGTAAAAAGGTCAATCCATTTTTAATTGATTCTCTTAGGAAATGTATGCTTAAATACTTCATTAATGACTCTTTTGATTGTAATTCTTTGTAGATCCTTGGAATTAAGTCAAATTGGAGTTCCGATATTTAGGAACATGAATTAAGTTTTGTTTTGAGTGATGCTGGTAAGCTGGTTGTTCCGTGCAATGACCTCTATGATTAGGTTGATGATACGGTCTATTAGTTGAGCTTCCTTTTGAGATAATGGGTTTGGAAACCGGTACGTCAGTTTTTACTTACTTGTCAATGTCTATTAGTTGAGCTTCTTTTGAGATAATGGGTTTGGAAACTGCCTACTTCACTTTTTACTAACTTGTCAATAACTTTGGGTTGAGATACAATTTCATCAGTGGCATCTGATCCATTCACTCTAACGGATCTGTAGATGTTGCCTTGTCATCTACTAACTTGTCAATAACTTTGGGTTGAGATACAATTTCATCAGTGGCATCTGATCCATTCACTGTAACTGATCTGTAGATGTTGCCTTGTCCACTGATGACAGCTTAACTTCTTCATAGATAAATAAATTTTGATCAGTAGTCACACTTAGTTTTTTTCACTTGGGCCCAATATGAGGGTTATATTATTTAGTTTTTTTTCACTTGGGCCCAGTATGAGGGTTATATTATTTACCGTCTGTAGCTTAACTTTTGAAAATATTGTTTCTTTAACGAAGTCAGAGGATGTTTCTTTATTGAACCTTAGAATGTTCTTTTTATTTAATATTTTAAATTCTTTTAGTAAGGCTTGACCATGCCTTTATATACTATAATACTAGTAATTTTCATATTTTTATTTAATAGAAGCTTCTCATATTTTCTCTTAAGATATTATATATCTTTGAGTGAATTTTGATCATTTTGAAAAACCTCATCTAGTACATCCTCTATATCTTTTGATGAGAGAATTTCTACACAGGACTTCATTGCAAAGACCTGCAATGTTATCTTCTTTTATTATGTGTTATGTATAAACTTATTTAATTTAATTTGTAAACTAATGGGCACGATCAAAGATCATGCCCTCTCATGTAATGTAATGGCTCCTGGGTTGTATTTAAGCCAGACCTTCCACCATTGTAATCATCATTCAAGTTATATATATATATATCTTTTCTTGTTAATCTCTGAGCATTTACGCTCCATCTGGTATCAGAGCCACGTTTTCCGCTTGTGTTTTTCCAACACCTTGTAATCTTGCTTGCTCCATTTTTTTTTCTTCTTGTTTTCATTCTGCCACCGACCGAGCTTTGACGAATCTGCTGCCGTCCACTGGTCTGGTCCCCCACCGTATTCACAATAGTCAACTCTCATATGTCACATGCGGTCAATCGTAATGCCTTTTGAAACCATCAAATTATATATATATATATATATATATATATATTATATAGTTTGGTTATATAATTTTATTATATAGTTTTTATATAACTAATTAATAAATTATATAAATATTAGCTACATATATTTAATTATATATATATTTTAGTTATTAATATAACAATTAAAAATTTAATTTTTATTAACTTATATATATATATATATATATATATATATATATATATATATATATATATATATATATTAGGGTAAGTTAAGGAAGAAGGTTAAGTTTGATAAATATTCAGCACCACATACTCGATCAATGTCTTCATCAATGACGATGAAGGATTTTAATAAAAAAATGATAGCTCATGAGAATAAAATCACTGGACATGCTAAAGAAATTAAGGAGCTCCAGGACACAATGAGGACTCAGGAGTATAAAGAAAAGAGACTCTTTTTGAAAAATGGGATTCTAAACATAAATGTGTTAAGGGAAAAGAGACCAAAGACCTGTATACATTTGAAGCAACCAATGATTAAGATAATGAAGAATCAAACATAGAAGAAGTTGAAGATTCTCCACAATTTTCCCCAGAATTAGACAATGAAAATATTCTTCGAGTGTCATTATCAGCCATGACAAGTATATCTCAACCCCAGACATTAAAGTTAAAATGACATATCAAGAAGAGCAATGTAATGGTTCTAATAGATGCCGACAACACTCACAACTTTTTGGACTCAAATATTGCGAAAATGCTCAACATCTTCACATATCCAATGCCCAATATGAAAGTGATGGTAGCTGATGGAAATAAAATCGAAAATGTAGGGAAATACCATAAGGTAAAATTGTAGATTCAGGACTACAATCTAGAATCTCCATTTTACACTTTACAATTAGGAGGAGTGGATGTGGTTCTAGGTATCCAATAGCTACAAATCCTAGGAACTTACTCTACCAACCATCAAAAGAAATTTATAAATTTTAGATGGGAGGGGCAAAAATACAAGTTATATGGTTTTCAACCTCCTCAAAATCAAATTGTATCATCCTACCAGATGACGAAGTTGATCTGAAAAGGAGCATCAACGTATGTAGTGCAGTGTCATCAAATGGAAATGTTGGCTTCCAAATTGGTTAGCGAAGAACCACTAGAAGTTCAAGAACTGATTCAAAAACACAAAAAGGTGTTCCAAGATCTTCCTATGAAGATGCCTCCTGAAAGAGAAATCAAGCACATAATCGAAATCAAATCAAGGTCAAACCCTATCAACATCAAGCGGTATAGATATCCACATCATCAAAAAACTGAAATCGAAAGATTAGTCCATGTAAATTTTTGAAGATGTTCTATGCTTGATGCAACTTTACTTTTATTACAGCAATCACACAAACAGTTAAGTAAAACGCTGATAGAACATACCAGTGGATCTATAGAAGACAAACCAGAAACAGAGGAATGTGTTGTTGCGTTATGGTGGTCAGCAGGATGCTTCAACCAGCAAAGTCTTCTTGGTCAGCCAACCCAGAATGTGTCACAACAATCCTCAAATCAGTCACCCAATCATCTCAAAGTCAACCCCAGAAAAGTCAACATAGTCCAGAAAAATTCAACGCAGGGCAGCAACAAGAAAGTCAACGCAGCTCCAACTTCGGTCAACTTTTTGACCTCGATTTTTGTGCCAATGAGTACGGCCTACAAAAATCGAACTCTCCACAAAATTTAAGTTCAAACGGACCATGCGTTGACCAAAGTCAATGCTGGTCAAACTTGCCCAGAAACCCTAACTGCAGAAAATTTGCTGCGGTAAATTTCGTCCTTTAGCTGCAGTAGATTTCGTCCTTCTTCTCACGTGGGAGATGAAATTGCTTCTCAAATGCTTGTAGATAATCAGAGGAGAAGATGTGTGATGAGATGAGTGAAAAGCTCTCCAACGTTGACTGTATTTATATCCATCATTGAGGTGTGTGACACATCTGCTGGGAGTGTAAAACCTTAAGGCCGACCTGCACATATAATTTATTATAAATAATAAATTCAAAATAAATGTTCTGCTCATCGGATTAAGATTAACTTTATATCGATCTTACACCTCTTCGAAAGAGGAACCCAATAAAAATATCGGTATCTTCATCTGAGCATCACAACATGGAGTTTGGACCTAGTTGTCCAATTTTAACACTCCCTCTCAACTAGGGAGAACTCCATCCACCTGTGCAAACAAACATCGTGTGTCATCCCGCCGTAACTTGCTTTGCTGGCCTCTTTATTTCAGAACAGAAGTGGGTCAGTCACAAAGACATCATCCCCCCGCTGACAAATTCAGCCTAGAGGTCTGAAACCTCTATCAGACTCACAAAGAGTCTCCAACCAACCCAAAGTTGGTTCATCTGACCCGAAGTCAGGCGGAGGTCCGAGACCTCACTAGACTTGATCCCAGATCAAGTGGTTGGACCGTGCCATCCTAGATAGAGAGTACGGCAATTTCTGATGCGTCCATCAGTCTTTGCTACTAGTCTCTAGCCTTTCCCATCTCATTGGCCAAATGAGAGGTACTTCCCATGAGCCCTGAACTCAATGGGTAGGATGCATACGGGGCACTGATAATGAGAGGTGAACCAACTCAATAATCACAACGGTGGGGTCCAAGCACACCAACAAGGTTTGGCAAGCCTAGCCTTGTGGTTGCTCATAGCTCCGAGAAGCCGTCCCCAAAGCCCCCCAGAGCTCCTCGAGCTCATCGTCCAACAGGACCCACATCATAGGGTCGTTCCACGATACCAAGTCTCCGTTCAAGGTTAGGAACTTGACCTTCCCCTGTGGGCTTAGTGAGTAATATCCGCACCGCTCATCAAATTTATATGATCGAGCCTTACGGCTACTCGGTACCATATCCCGATGAAAATGGTACCGATATCAATATACGGACCTGGCCGTGGAACACAGATTCTCACGGGGTTAATCCCACTGCTACTGCAGCATCACTATATATTCTGAAGATACGCGTCTAAACAAATTTCACCTTCAAAGAGCTTCCGCAACCAAACTGCTTCACAACAGGCCATACTAGCAGCAATGTATTCGGCCTCCGCGGTGCTCAAAGCCACCGACTTCTGCTTCCCGCTCATCCATGAGATCGAAGCAGAACCAAGATTGAAGCAGCATCCCGATGTGCTCTTACGATCCACCACACTGCCAGCCCAATCGGCATCAGTATATCCAAGGAGTGTCACGCTCCCGGCAGTGTATCTCAGCCCATGGTTTATCGTGCCTCGAAGGTATCTCAGAAGATTCCTGGCACCAACCCAGTGAAAGTGATGAGGCTCAACCATCTGTTGACTCAAAGTGTTCACTGCAAAACATATATCTGGATGGGTGTTCACTAAGAACATCAGAGCCCCTACGAGTTGACGATACTCAGTAGGATTTGCCAATACAGGCCCAGTAGCGCTGCCACTCAACTTCTTGAAGTTGAGTTCCATTGGTGTTGACACGGACTTGCAATCCACCATACCAAATCTTTCCAGAAGTTTCACAATATATTTTCCTTGAGAAAGGAAAATCTCTCCAGGTCTCTGCCAGACCTCCAGGCCTAGGAAGTAGTGCATCGATCCTAAGTCCTTCATCTCGGGCTCCGACGACAGCTCCCTCTTGCATTGATGAATGAGAGGGTCGGCTTGTCGGGGAAGAGGTCGTCTACGTACAGCACTAGAATGAGAGGCTTCCCCTGCACAACCTTGAAGTAAAGGTTCGGATCGGCATTACTTCGAGTGAAGCCCAGCTTCATCAAGTAACTATCCATCCTCTCGTACCAAGCTCTGGGTGCTTGCTTTAACCCATAGAGGGCTTTCTTCAACCTGCAGACATGAGTGTCTCGATCCTGAGCTTCAAATCCCAGAGGTTGTTCTACACACACCTCTTCTTTTATTGCACCATGCAGAAAAGCGGTCTTGACATCCATCTGATGAAGACTCCATCCTTGCGTAGCAGCAAGGGCTATGATTGATCGAATGGTGGTATATCGTGCCACAAGTGCAAATATGTCATCATAGTCTATTCCTTCCTTTTGAGAGAAGCCACGGGCAACAAATCTTGCCTTGAACTTTTCAGCACTTCCATCAGATCCATGCTTGATCTTGTAGAGCCATTTTGCGGTGACAACTGATTTGTCCTTCGATCTTGGAACCACATCCCAGACATCATTCTTCATTATGGACTCATATTCTTCGTGCATAGCATCCTTCCAGACTTGATGCTTTACGGCTTCCTCAAAAGATCCAGGTTCATATTGTACAATAGTACTCATGGTAGCCAGATACCCTTGGTATCTACACGGCTTCTTGCTTTCTCGGAATGTCCCCCTCGGGGCAGCATGTCCCTCGGCATCTTCGAGAGTGTCCCTGAGCCATGATGGTCTCTTTCTCAGTGAAGGAGATGGATCTATTGGGTCCATTAGTCCTTCAACATCAGGCATTGTCTCATCCTGCGGTTCTTCTTGATTTCCAGGCCTTGCTTCATGATTTTCCTCAGATCTCGGAAGATCTACTACTTTCTTCAGGGAAGCATCTTCGTCAAAAGTGACATCATGGCATATTTCTACTTCCCTTTGACCAGGTACATAGACTCTATAGGCCTTAGAGGTTTCAATGTAGCCCACAAACATTCCTTTCTTCCCAGAAGCATCCAGCTTACTTCTCTTTTCTTTTGGCACATGAAAATAAACAGGACATCAAAAATTCTAAAATGTGAGACATCAGGTTTCTTACCAGAGAAAACCTCTTCAGGAGTTTTGGAGTCCAGGGCGGAATGAGGGCATCGGTTTTGAATGTATACAGCAGTATTCGCAGCTTCTCCCCACAGAAACTTCGGTAGACCCTGGTCACATAGCATGGCACGGGCAGCTTCCACAATGGTCCTGTTCTTTCGTTCAGCAACGCCATTTTGCTCAGGAGTATAGGCAGTAGTAGTCTCCCTCTTAATGCCAACTTCTCTGCAAAAGTCCTTGAACTCATTTGACTCATATTCAGTGCCATTGTCGGTCCTCAAAATCTTGGTCTTCTCCGCATATTTTCCACCAAGGCTTTGAAGGGTACGGAACCACATGAAGCCTCATCCTTCTTTTTCAAGAAGTATATCCGAGTTTTGTTATATCCGAGTTTTGCGAGAGAAGTCATCAGTGAATGTCATGTAGTAAGAACATCCTCCCAGGGATGTCACAGGCAACATACCAGATAGATCAGAATGGACTA
This sequence comes from Pinus albicaulis, assembly GCA_034641835.2. Lineage (NCBI taxonomy): Eukaryota > Viridiplantae > Streptophyta > Pinopsida > Pinales > Pinaceae > Pinus > Pinus albicaulis. The sequence goes on along the minus strand of CM076577.1, from coordinate 1,009,939,102 downwards.
GTTGCAAAATATCAGATGTCTTTGTGACACTTGAGGGGAAAGGTCTCCTTTTATGTTTTTCTTCGGCACAACCCTTACATACACCTTCATGATTATTTCCAAAGTCAGGCATCCCTGTCACCACCTTCATTGCTTCGGGAAGGGCCTTATAATGAAGGTGTCTAAATCTTTGGTGCCATAGTTCGGTTTGTCGGATAGTATCACAAGTCATAGCTCCCAGCGGACTTCCTCCAACTTGGTAGAGTGTACCAACTCTAAAACCAATCGAGATAGCTTCCTTGAAGCTCTCCTTCCACATGAGCACCTTTCCATCAGAGAAAGTTACATTGAATCCTTTGTCTTCCATGGCTGATACAGACACAGTTTTTGCCCCAATTTTGGTACATAGAGTACATCCTGGAAATGTAGGACTTGTCCTTGAGACAAGTGGAGGGTCAAGTCCTGTCTGCCTTTTAAGGATGGCATTTCTCAGAGTGTTTGATTAGTATCCTTCTCAACCATGTCAGAGAGTGCTTCCTTGAACCCGAGTGATGTGTCTTGAGGCACCACTATCTATCGACCCCGAAGGGGTCATCCATAGTGTCGGGCGGGGATACAACGGAGAGAAATGAATCTAAGAGATGTATTCATTTCTTTTGTCAACAGCATTAGATTCCTCATACCTGGAGTTTCTAGACCTTTTGAAAGGTTGATTGTTTTCATCAGAGGGAGCCTCCCTCTTTCCTTTGGATCTGTTGTTTCTTTGATTTCCATTCCTACGGTTGTTGTTGTTGTCATCACTATCGGGAGAATCCTTCTTGAAAGGACATTCTCTAGCATAGTGACCAGGCCTATGACAAGTGAAACGCTTGCCCTTCTTTCCTTGGGCCCTTGCTCTTCCTTTGTTCTTAGGACCACCAGAGTTCTTCTTTCTAGAATGAGCAACGTAGGCAGCATTTCTGTCATTTTCGTATTCCTTCATTCTTGTCTCTTCTTGCATGCATCTGGACAGTAGCTCGTCAAAGTTAGGAATTGTATTATTATTGAGAATGGTAGTGTTGAATACTTGCCATTCATGTGGGAGCCCTCCAAGTGCGGTGAGTACCATCTCACGATCGGCTCTTGTCTTCCCAATAGCCAGCAGATTGTTCCTGATCTCGGTCAATTTCAGAAAGTATGTTTGGACAGACTCATCCCTGCCTTTCTTCAGATTCTTCAATTGATTCTTGAAGAATATCACTTGGTTTGCATTGTTTACCTTGAACATTTGTATCAGCTTATCATACATCTCCGTGGATGTGCCTAGCTCAGATATGTAGGCAACCAGGCTTTTATGTATGGATTCCCTGATCATTAGCTTTGCTTTGATCTCCCCCTTCTTATACTTGGTTTTAGCAGCAGCAGTAGCAGTGGATGGAGGTTCTTGTATCTTACCCAGTACATAGTCCATGAGATCATGGTCTTCCAATTTGAGATCTAATATCATTTTCCAAGCATGGAAGTCATCCCTTCGAGTCAGCTTGTCATCCTCCTTGAAGCCATAACTTGTGGAACCCATTTTCTTAGATGGTGATTGCTATAAGTTAGGGCTTGTCTTCACCTCAGCTCTGATACCATGTAAATTTTTGAAGATGTTCTATGCTTGATGCAACTTTACTTTTATTACAGCAATCACACAAACAGTTAAGTAAAATGCTGATAGAACATACCAGTGGATCTATAGAAGACAAACCAGAAACAGAGGAATGTGTTGGTGCGTTACGGCAGTCAGCAGGATGCTTCAACCAGCAAAGTCTTCTTGGTCAGCCAACCCAGAATGTGTCACAACAATCCTCAAATCAGTCACCCAGTCAACTCAAAGTCAACCTCAGAAAAGTCAACGCAGTCCAAAAAAGTCAACGCAGGGCAGCAACAAGAAAGTCAACGCAGCTCCAACTTCGGTCAACTTTTGACCTCGATTTTTGTGCCAATGAGTACGGCCTACAAAAATCGAACTCTCCACAAAATTTCAGCTCAAACAGACCATGCGTTGACCAAAGTCAATGCTGGTCAAACTTGCCCAGAAACCCTAACTACAAAAAATTTGTAGCAGTAAATTTCGTCCTTTCGCTGCAGCAGATTTCGTCCTTCTTCTCACGTGGGAGATGAAACTGCTTCTCAAATGCTTGTAGATAATCGGAGGAGAAGATGTGTGATGAGATGAGTGAAAAGCTCTCCAACGTTGACTGTATTTATATCCATCATTGAGGTGTGTGACACATCTGCTGGGGGTGTAAAACCTTAAGGCCGACCTGCACATATAATTTATTATAAATAATAAATTCAAAATAAATGTTCTGCTCATCGGATTAAGATCAACTTTATATCGATCTTACACCTCTTCGAAAGAGGAACCCAATAAAAATATCGGTATCTTCATCTGAGCATCACAACATGGAGTTTGGACCTAGTTGTCCAATTTTAACAGTCCAGGATCTTCTGAAGTGTGGAACCATCACAAAAAGTAGAAGCCCTTACACTGCTCTGGTGGTTCTAGTCTGAAAGAAGGATGGATCATTTAAATTATGCGTAAATTACCGAGGGTTGAACAGGATAATGATTAAGAACAAGTTTCCAATCTTTTTTATAAATGAAATGCTAGATGACAGTCATGGAGGTAGGTGCTTTTCAAAATTGGACTTAAGACTTGGATACTACCAAATCAGAATAAGGTTAGAGGACATAGCAAAGACTACCTTTCGAACACATGAAGGACATTACGAGTTTAAGGTAATGTCTTTTGGGTTAACCAATGCTCTAGCAACCTTCCAGGGTACCATGAATGAGGTATTCTGTCCATATCTAAGGAAATTTGCGTTAGTATTCTTTGATGGCATTCTAATCTATAGTAAAATGTGGAAGGAACATCTACAACATCTGGAGCAAGTCCTCACCCTATTAGAAGAACAATAGTTTTTATGCAAAGATGTCCAAATGCACCTTTGGGAAGGAAGAAGTAGAGTACCTCAAACACATAATATCCAAGGAAGGAGTAAAAGTAGATCCTAATAAGTTCAAAGCTATAAAAGAATGGCCCAAACCAACTAACATCACCAAATTAAGAGGATTCTTAGGGTTGACTAGATACTATTGAAGGTTTATTCGAAACTATGCTCATGTAACCACACCATTAACAAACCTTCTAAAGAAGAACTCATTTCGATGGGATGATGAAGCAGTAAAGTGTTTTGAAAAGCTAAAGGAAATTATGTCTAATGCACCTGTATTAGCAACTCCAGACTTTTCAAAGACATTTGTAATTGAATGTGATGCTTCAGGTTTTGGAATTGGGGCAGTGTTAATGTAGGATGGTCATCCAATCGCGTTTGAAAACAGGAACCTCAACAAGTGAGGATGTCTCAATTCTACTTACAACAAAGAAATGCTCGCTGTTATGCATGCATTAGCTAGGTGGAGGCAATATCTCTTGGGAAGTAAATTCTTAAGACAAACAAACCATTATAGTCTTCAACACCTCCTCCAACAGAAAGCACTTTCTACAAAAAAACAAAAATGGATAAAAAAAATTGCCACCTTTGACATGGATATATTACATAAGAAAAGGAAAGACAATGTAGTAGCATATGCTCTATCCAGAAAAGATGAAGAATCGTCATTACTTGCAATTTCGGTTGTAGTTCCAGAATGGCTGAATGAAATTCGAAATGAGTATGCAAAAGACCTAGAAACAAGTGCTGTAATAAATAACCCTCCTCAAAATTCAAAATTTGAATGGAAAAATGATATTCTGTGGTACAAGGGAAGAATTTACCTAACCCCAAATTTCAAATTTAAAATCAAAGTTCTCAAGGAGTCTCATGATTCACTGTCAGTTGGATATTTAGGTTTTTTTAAAACCTACTATAATGCACGGCAATCATTTTTCTGGAAAGGAACGAATAATGAAATTCATAGATATGTAGCAGAGTGTGATCAATGCCAGAGAAATAAGAATGAAAACATTATGACAGCCGGTCTGCTCCATCCCTTAAATGTTCCAAACCAAAAGTGGGAAGAAATATCAATGGATTTTATCGAAGGATTACCTGTGTTTGATGGCAAAGACAATGGCAAAGACAAAATTCTCGAAGTAGTCAACATGGTCACCAAGTATGCACACTTCAAAGAAATGAAGAAATCAGATTCATCAAAACAAATTTCTAAGATATTTTGCAAGAATGTCTACAAACTACATGGGTTTCCCAAAGTCATTGTTAGCAATAGAGATGCCAAATTCAAAGGAAATTTATGGAAGGAAGGTTTCAAACATATAAGAACCTACTTCAACATGAGTTCAACATACTATCCTCAAATAGATAGTCAAACAAAAGTTGTCAATAAATGTTTAGAAGCCTATCTACATTGTTATGCAATAAACAAACAAAATAAGTGCGCTCAATAGTTACATCTCACTGAATGGTGGTACAATTCCACTTACCACACTTCAGCGAAACTGACTCCATTTCAAGCTCTGTATGGTTATGAACCTCCTAAATGGAAGGACCTTACCATTATCAAGACAAAACTTCCAACAATTAAAAATCAGTTAGAAAAAACCCAAAAAGTATTCCAAGCACTAAAGGAAAATCTAAATATTGCAAGAAATTGTATCAAGCAGCAGGCTGACTGAAACATAACAGAAAGAGAATTTGAAGTTGGGGAATGGGTATTTGTTAAAATTCAGCCTTACAAACAATTGTCCTTAAAACAAAAGGGAAAAAAGAAATTGGCACCAAAGTTCGATGGACCGTACCAGATTAACAAAAATATCAGCCAAGTAGCATACAGCTTAAGCCTTCCTGATAAAAGTCATGTTCACAACGTCTTCCATGTATCTTGCCTTAAAAAGGCACTTGGCAAACACCAAGCGACACAAACAACACTTCCAACATTAGATGATGAAGGGAATATCACTTTAGAACCATAAGGAGTCATCACCGTCAGAGAAGAGAAGTTGCGATCACGAGTAATCAAAGAATACCTGATTAAGTGGAAGGACCTACTAGAAGAAAAAGCCTCCTAGGAGACCGTAGCATTCTGTCAAAAACAACCTTCGTTACCTATGCTTTGAGGACAAAGTATTCTTTCGAGAGGAAGACAATGTTATTTATAAATTGATTTAATTTAATTTCTAAACTAAGGGGCACAATCAAAGATTATGCCCCTCTTGTAATGACTCCTGGGCTGTACTTAAGCCATGTCTTCCACCATTGTAATCATTATTCAAGTTATTAATAAATATATATATCTTTTTCTGTCAATTATTGAGCATTTACGCTCCATTATGGAAAAGTGTCAACTATGTAAAAGTGTCAACTATATCTTTTTCAAATCAAGGTGAAAGCACCCAATGCAGCTTGCCATGACCAACTTAAACTGATGTTGATGTTTTTGCACATTAAATACACTTAGAAGTGGGATTTGGACACATAATTCCCAATTGACAATCATATATTTTTTACATAACATTTCTTTTTTGAGACAATCACAGATTGACAATAACTTTTCAATAATATATAATAACTTTTCAATAATTGATTTGTCAAATCAACATTAATGTAATTGATACTATCTTCCAGGAGAATAACTGTAACAATGGATTTTTCTTCAAGTGTGATGTTCTCACTATTAAATAATGATATACTTTTTGATGTGAACTAGGAGTTTTAATTCTTCAATCTTCACTTAATATACTCATTTTAAAATTGTACTTCTGTTAATAGGGCACTTGAGCAATTAATTATAGAAACATTTTTTACTGGTCTTTGTTAATGTAGGGAACTGTCTTGACTATCTATCACTTTATATTTAAATTTAATTTTTTTAATATTTTACGAAAATTGTAAATTCTATTTTAAAATAATTATTAATATTTTTTTCTAATTTTATGAATTTTAATTTTTGACTGGTTCAAGAATTGTGATGGACCTGTTTGCGTTTTATTTTTTCAAGTATTAGTTAGACTTAAAAATATTTCATGAATTTTAGCAGTTCAGGAATTGTGATGGATCCATTTGCCTTCGAATTTTTAAGGTATTTGTTAAACTAAAAGTTATTTTGAAAAGGCACAACTTTAAAAATTAATCAACTGTAGGACGTAATTAATTGAAGTCTTTTTATCCACTTTTAAGTTGCAAGTCAGAAATGCCTTTTCAAACAATAGAGCATGTACACTAGATGGGGCTGGCATTAAAAAACTAATAATTTCATAGGAATGAAATGCATTCGAGATCCCAAATTTCAATATTGCCATGTTTATGGCAAAATTTATGGAAAATACTTTTTTGGTCAAGGATTTTCCCACTTTTTGTTATGGCTACACTCATCTCAAAACTGTTGCTCTTTCATTGTTGCCTTAATGGGGATATTATCCAAATTAGAAACGGTGACACCTTCAACATTACAAGCTAGTATAGGTATTGTCTTTTGTTGTTGAGATATCTATTTGAAAACCGACAGATCTGCACCATATATTTGATTGTGAATGCATGATGTTGGAAGATCAGCATACCTGCAACATGGATTTGATTGTGAATGCTTCTTATGACTGAGAGCCGAAGGAATTCTCCTGCTGAGATGATTCCATGCTGTTGCTGTTGAAATCTGTAAAGAATAGTCTATTAGAATCCGCTAATATTAAGCACCATGCAAAAAACCAATCATTCGTTCACTGTTTTTACATCTTGTTTCTTGAATACGACTAAAGTAATATTCAATTAATAGGATAAAAAGCCAGTAATTGGCTTAGTGCATGGTGCTTGATATTTTCCAGTACTATTGGTTAAAGAGACAAAAGAGAAAGAGCAAAGAAAAGCCAACAAAAGACAAGCAACAAAAAGCCAACAAAGAAAAGAAGACGAACAAGAGAGGTTAGCTGCTAGCACCTTGGACAATAGGGCAAGCAAGAAAGGCTAGTTTGTTTTATGGACTGTCATTTCATTTATTCATTTAATAATATGCATTTAGTCATGCAATTTTTAATTCTTGTTGAAGACCTGAAAGCTATGTGCATCCATAAGTGTCAGAGCGAAGCATGGACGCTGAAGCTTTGCAACTTCATATTCTGGAATTAATACCAGTACATTGAGTTCAACTCTAGGCTTAAAACAAGTCCAAGAAGTTGAACAGTTTCCTCCAGTAAGGAAGCCACCCTAAGTGAAACGAGGTTGTTATTGCCTGCGACTACCATTCGTTCTTCAGGCCAAACAACTAACAAATCTAAGAGAAAAGAAATTGAACAACTGTGGTTCAGGAAGGTTTATGCTATCAAGGAAAAACGAAAATTTATATAACAAAACAAGCATTAAACAAGGTGATTGCTTAGCAAATAGATTGGACCCCAAAAATATTGCACTACCCCCTTAGGGTATGGACTTGTGTTATTTCTCAAAAGGCAACACGTTCTCTACAAAAGAAGAATCAGTGTGTATCCCTCCCACGACGTGTACTTTCGCTTCGCTTCCCTTCCCTTCCTCTCCATGTTTGGCTTGTTTTCTTTCTGGGTGCTCCACTTCAACTTCTAGACACCGTGCATAGCCCTATGCATGTGAGACAAGGGATATATGGATTGCATGACAATGAGAAAATATAAACTCCCTAAAATTCCATTGGCTCTGGGAAATGATTATGCAATCTCGACAGCTTCAAAAACTATGACTGGACTTGAGAACCATTGGCACATGGAAAACGAAACCCCAAGGACTTACAGTATCGTTTAAATTATTGGTATTTAAATATGCAATGCCCTTTTTTTTCTTTTTTTCTTTTTTTAGGTGGGGGACATGTAGAACAAAAATACATGGTAGTAAAGAGAACTGAGACATATGATGAAACCGGCATTTTATGGTGAAAAAATAAATAATTGTCTTTTTTCACGGAGAAAAAATTGCTGTTCCTTGTTATTCATATTTGAGTCAAAGAGAACTATTACATTTGTTATCTTTAAACAGATATATCTGCTATATACCTGTTCTCATACATTGGATAGTTCTATCATATTACAGATTTCAAAAAACAGAATTACATCATATTCTTGTCCTATAATATTTATAAACTAATATTTGACTAACACTTCCTCAAAATCTGTATTTATGTATTACTATTCTTCAATCAAAGTTCAACTACTGAAACTATCACTGTACTCGATCAATAAATCTGGAATATCCCTTTATCTATAATATTTTGATCCTTAAATTCCAATTCTTCAAAGTACAATATTCCTTCATTCAAACCAAGTGCATTCTTGGAAAAAGTATCTGCCTCTTCATTAAATTGACGAGAAATGTGAAAAAATGAGACATATTGAAATTCTTTTATTAAACCCTGTATTCTGTAAAGCCAATAAAATAACGAAGATACGTGTATTTCTGATTTACCAGCTGCCTAATCAATAATAACTTTGGAATCTCCAAATACCTGCAACAGCCTAATACCTTTTTTATAAGCAAAATATAGTAATCCCCATAATGTCAATAATCTTGATACTTTTTTTATAAGCAAAATATAGTAATCCCCATAATGTCAATAGTTCTGTCTAGTGTTAGTTCCACTTCTACAACACATGGAATGAAAGTTAAAAAAAAAATAAAAAAATTATAATTTTATTTTAAATTATTATTATTAATTATGAAAAGAATTTATATGAGTTAAACATATATACATTTAAAATAACAGTAACAAGATTTCAAACTATGAATTCACCCTTACTTTATTATGGAAATTTTTAACTTGTAAATAAGTTTTGTTACAATACCATTAGCCAATATCATAACTTACAAATACCACATGCCCAAAAAATCATAACTCATGTTCATATGACATTTTTAATTTTTTTTCAATTTAATTGAAAATGACAGAAATGGTATAACTACTTTTCAAATAAATCTCAATGCCATTAGCCAATATCATGACTTACTAATACCACATGCCCAAAAAATCATAACTCATGTTCATATGACATTTTTTTTTTTTTTTTCAATTTAATTGAAAATAACAGAAATGGTATAACTACTTTTCAAATAAATCTCAACCTTTTATCTGTGAATACTACTATTGATATTCTACAATTTAAGTGGAAGTTAAATTTCTACCATCTACTTAACAATTATTGATAATAATGTTAGGATCATGAAACCCAGAGAAGTGGTGGTGTGACACCATTGTTGGGATCGCAATGTCCACCGGGGCAAATTTTTTACCTAAAGTCTTTCTACCCGAACCACTGTAACAAATAAAATTAACCACTGTAACAAATAAAATTAAAATTCTAAAAGCCTTATTCCAAAATAAACATTTCTATGGTTCATTAAATAATTTTTTAAATGTAATAATAATTAGTTAGAAAATAACAAGACAATAAAAAAAAAAATGTAAAAACCAAAAAAAATAAAATGCAAAAACCTAAATTTATATAAGTATATTTTATGGTTACTCTAATGGAGTTGGTTCACAAAATCAATAATAGTTTTCAGAGGGTGCCTACTCCATTTTATTGGAGAAGCTCAAGAGTTGAATAGTATGTAAGCCTGATTGTCAATTCTTCTTGATTAATAAACATCTTACTTTACCATGTGGATGTTTTCCTGATAAACTGTCAGATTTGTCAGAGATTCACCCCGTAAGAGTTCACCCCGTAAGAGTTGAAGGGGATGTAAGCCTGATTGTCAATTCTTATTGATTAATAAACATCTACCTGACCATGTGGATGTTTTCCTGATAAATTGTTAGGTTTCACCCGGTAAAATTTTGTGTGTTATTATTATTTTTGTCATTATATTTTTAAACAATTTTTTATACAAACTCTGAAAATCAACCGTAAAAAAGAATATTTATTAATCAGAATTCTTCACACAAAATGGGTAAATCTTGTACATGGACTTATTCTGTTTGTCATTATTTTTTGAAACAAATGTTTTATACAAACTCTGAAAATCAACCGTAAAAAAGAATATTTATTAATCACCATTCTTCACACAAAATGGGTAAATCTCGTACATGGACCTGACATAACAATGGTTGGAAATGTACAAGATAAAAAAACGTGAAAGAAGCAAAGCTATATCTGTGTGAAGACAGTGTGAACAATCTGATAAAAAAGTTGACAGTGTGAACAATCTGATAAAAAGCAAAGCTATATCTGTGTGAAGACAGTGTGAACAATCTGATAAAAAATTTAGCCGGGAATGATATGAAAGGTGTGTGGGGATCAAATATAGAGTCTCATGGATTTAACGATGATAAACGTCCAAGCCGATAAAGAATGAGTATTACATCAACATTATTCACTCCATTTAAAAGAAACTCAACAAGAATTTAGTTGACTTAATAGGCTAGCGACTCTGTCCATTCCTCACCATTTCTAGTTACGCCTCCACAAAAGCGGCGATGACATGAAGCAACACATTGTTCTTAGACACAGGTAGCTTCTTTAGCTAGAGTCAAACAAACATGCAAACTTTGGATTCCTAGCTTCTTTAACTCGAGCCATATGCTCAAACTCTAGTCCATTCTTAACAACAAACCGTGATAAGAGTTCATCATCCAGTGGTAGTACCAGCGTTGCATGTAAACGCCTACTCCTAGATTCTTATACACCAAAGAAGAAGCTTTAGAATCAATGCATCATTCATAGTCGTCTATATTAGATGAGTATATATAACGGGTAACACTGATAATAAAAATACCACTAGGTACTCAACTCCCAATACATAGGCAGTTGGTTTACGCTGTGATCAAAATTGACTTAATCAACCATGATTTAAGGGATGAATACATTGATTACACCCTAAGAAGAAGTGTTGGAAATGTGATTAAACCCAAATTTGGAGGTCAGTGAATGACTCCACTAAGGTGTATTTGGGTTGGTCAATTGATCGACTGGACAGTAGATTGGGTGTTGTGAGGGTCGGGCAATTAACTTATTGCACAGAAAGGGATTAAATTCATGCGTTTGTCTAATCGTTGCTGGCCAACGTGGGTGATCAAAGTTGACTTAATCAACCATGATTTAAGGGATTAAGGGGATTTGTTAAACACTCACGTATAAATATGTGAATTCATGCGTTAAGGAATATGATGAAAGGTTTGATGACATTCAATATTGCATTCAATGTTATAATACTGTTTCTAGACACCACCTACTTCTTTTGGATCTGTTGTTGACTTAGTATGGTTTATAACTTTATACTGACAAAAATGTATGAAAAATTTAAAAAATCACTTGTATATCATTTGGAGAATTTGCTAAATGAGCCATCATCATAATTTCCTCCACCAAAATAAAAATAAGCGTGTGAGAATGTTCTAGCAATGGAGTAGATCAGGTCATAGGTCAAGAGTTCATACTGGCTCAAAAAAAGGAAAAACAGAACATCGGCTGGAAGGTTATTGGAGATAAGTGCTGGTCCGTTTAACTTTTTCTAAATGTAATCCTGCTGTTTCGTAGTGTTGAAATTGCTACTATATCAGTTTTGACAAGCAAGCTGTTGTATCAAATGTGCAAGTGTCTGGGTTTATTGCAACAAAGCTGAGGAATCTGGCACACAGGTTGAGAAAGAAGACACTAAAACACGGTCATTGTACTTCTATGCTAGGCTGTGATACTAACACTATCATAGACAAGCGTTTGATGCAGTAAAATTCTCTAAGATCAATGGTTTTTCGAACTAGAAGCCAGCCCTAATAATTTTGGGAAATATACAATGAGAAGAAACAATGAGACAAAAAATTTAGATTACCATTCATTGGTTTAGGGTTAGGGTGCCAGTCTTTTTTTATAAGCTTTGAGGCTTTATTTTTAAGTTTTGAGACTCAATTTTTGAGTGAGGATTTCAGAATTTGTTTTGAGGGTTATTTTTTTGTTTTTCCATGTCAAAAAAATCACTTTTCTGGCTGGGAACCCACCCTATAGCAGCTGAAATGTTTAAGAAAATAAGGAAAGCTTTCAAAATCATGCTGAGATGCTTGGAAATGTTTCGTTTTTTTGGATATGCCTTGAAAATGTTTCAGTTCTTTGGATACGTCTTGGAAATGTTTCAGTATCTTTTCCAAACCATATCTTCTTCGTTTCAATTTCCAAAATTGGGAATGGTGTATTCCCCCTTCTCCCAGATGTTTCTGGTAATTTAATATATAGCCCATTAGCCTCACCCAACAACAATAGGTTTCTCCCATAGGAAGTAATGGGTTCAAGCTTGTCAATTGAACCTCTACCAAGGCCCTAATCTTCGGGATCCAGTTCAGAAAGCTACAACCCGTCCTTGAATCCCCCAAGGGAATGATATCCCATCCCCAACTGTAGAGTAACATGTAATATTCAAGTAAAGATCATTGAAGGGGTCCCCGTTAGTGTGGAAAACAAAATCTAAGGTCACAAGGAAGTATTGCACAACAACGCAGATATCATGGTAAGATGTTCCTCACTCAATTTGAAGTGACACAAACTTGGAATCACCAACCAATGAAATTATGGACCAGAGCAATTGCGAATAAGTTAAGACTCAAGCCATACCATTGGATCCACTGACTCCACTATGTTGTCTCGTATTTTGTCCAAAATTTGAAATCTAAAAATAATCGGATATGGGGAAGGGCCCTTTTGGGTATCTCATGCGTCTGATTAAGATATGAAGTCCAGGTCAACTACTAGTCTGGGACAATTATAGATCATCCCCCTACAATTCCAACATGCAATAGATATGCCCCATGTTGCTCAAGGGTGTGTGTATAGCATTATTGGGAAGGTTATGGTGGGACCAACTCAAACAGAGGGTATATTGAATAGTAGTCTAAAGGTTTTGGATGATGGTCCATTTGTTATCTTTATTCACTGGTACATTTTTCTTTTTCGCTAAGGAAATCTTATTGAGGAAACCCAACTGATGCTTGTCCACAATTGTGGATGGCATCCCCAGTAAACTCATTGGTGTGGACTAGTGCTCCTCACACAAGGGGATTCATTGTAACGACCCATTGGCATGGGACTAGCCAAATGTCGCTAGTTCAAACTAGCCCCTTGGGTGTCTTTCTCGAACTACCAATGCACTTGCCTTCTTTATTTCTTTTTCCTAAATGTGTGTATGGTCCTCATAAAGCTAGACCTTGGTTAGGAGAGAAGAGCTTTTGCTTAGCCCTCAAGGCCTGGAGATGAATAATAGGCCAGAGGTTTTATGTGATGGCCCATTTATTATCTTTTCTTATCGCTACTACCTTTTTTCCAAGGATAATCACATGGGGAAACATAAGGGACGATTCTCCACATTCGTGGATATCATCTTTAGTAAGCCCGTCATCATAACTTAATGTACCTCACCTATGGGAATTTGAACGAGGAATCTGCTGGCATGGAACTAGCCAATTACCCAACAACATTGGCGGCAATTGGTTTAACTATCCCCTTGGGCTCCTCATTACTACTACATATGCTCATTCCTTCATTGATTCTTCTCCTTGGAAATGGGTATCCTCTTAAAGGTAGACCTTGGCTGGGAGAAAAGAGCTTTTGCTTAGGCCTCAAGGTTTGCGGATGATATTCAATAGATTAAGATCAAATGACTAAGATTGAATTTAAGGTTACCCAGGTTTTGTCTAGGGTGATATTTATTGTAGTCAAAGTGTCATGGAGGAAATGATTCATTGATAAGTGATCAGTGGGCCTTGAGAGGCCTTGAGCTTGGAGATTAAGTTCTTTAGTTGTCCTAGTTCGTTCCTCTTCAAACTTCCTTTGTACAACAAGATTTATAATGGGAGGAATATTCTTCTTTTTGACCACTTGCACCCAAGAACTATGCTCATCCACTGGCTTTGGAAGAGATCATTGATGGCCAATTGTCTTAATTTTCAAATTTTCATGCTGTAAAACTATTTCATCTTGATTTTCTTTGATGGTTGATACTTGGATATGAAGGAATTCTAGTCATTTGAATGTATGGGTTTCACAAATTTTGTCTTCAAGCACCTAAAGCTGGTTTTTAAGGACTACAATGACTTTATCTTGATTAGTCACATGAATGGGAATCTTCTTATCTTGCAATTGTCACTAATATTTATGGTTTGCAATGACATTACCTTGAGTTGTTAATGGGTCGGGGACCTTCTCTTACAGTTGTAAGTCGTTTAGCCAAGTGATGTTGGAGTTACTTTATCTGTGAAAGGGTTTTGTTTCCTTTTCTCCAATTTTGTAATGTTGTTTGACAACCTTTTATAGACTATGCAAGGGTTCTTAATCATTGGTTTTGCGTCCTTGGAAAACAAGAGGGATGATTGTGCTACCAACAAAAACTTAGAAGCCATGGAAAGTTCATATAACTAGGACCTTCAAAATGTTTGGACATGTGAAATTTGAATCTGTTACAGGCACAGGTGGTGATCTTGAGAGGAGTAGGAGGAAACCTTGCGAGAGTAGAAGTGGTTCCTAATGAGAAAGAGAAGGGTCCAACAAAGGTGCTCCATGGGGGTAGGAGAGGGGGGTCTTAATAGGGAGTGTAGGCATGCCTTGGCATTGAATAGGAGGGACCTTGATCTTGATGGGGAGAAAAAGGGGTTATGCTTTTGCTAGGGAGCAAAGGGGATATAATGGGGAGTATGGGGGGTTCAAATGGGGAGTAAAAGGGTCCAGTTGGGGGCAGGAAGGGATCTTAATGGGGAGTAGGGGGAGTCCCAACAAAGGAGTATAGGGGGTTTACATAGGGATCCAAGGAGATTCATAAATCTAGAACCTTCCCATTACTTGGAGGTTGCTGATGTTTGCAATGTTCTAGAATTAAATTTTCAAAATAGAGAAATAACAATCTCTTGATCCCATGAAGATGCTCTCCATTAGACTTGGAGTATTATGATCCTTAACCCTTAAAACTTTTTCTTTTGTCTAGAGGAATCGACAACTGGGTCGGGCTCGTACTTGCGTGACGTGGGGTTGATTCCAATGGAATCCAACTGCTACCCACCATACCTCTAGGTGAACCCATATGCACCCCCATACATGGCCCATATGGTAAATCAAGGGATTTGAAACTCGAACCTCAAATTTACATAACGTATTCATAACATGGTGATCGCCAATTGAGCTACAACCCTAGGGGCCTTAACCCTTAAAAATTGAATTGCAAAAGAGATATCAGAAATACTCCACACCTTATTGATCAAAACACCCTCAAGGTAGGGACACACCTTAAAATGATCCTTTTATGGAAGGAATCCACTCTTGTTTACTTGTCGCTCAAGGTTGGGTGACCTTTTAGTGAGCTAAGCTCTAAATACAATAAACTCCACAACTCTCATAAGGAAGACTACATCCAATTCATAGCTAACAAGGGAACCCTAATCACAACCACCTCCTAACTACTTAGTGGACCTTCTTTAATGAGGTCATGTTACAATTATTCAATACCAACATAATGGAGCTTATTTAATAATAAAAATCATATTGGGCCTTTTCCACCTTACATTGAATGGCCTCCACTATTATTACTCTAATGCGTCCTTCGACCCCCCATTGCACCCCAACGAGGAACCCAATACTCCATCCCCCTTAGAAACTGGCTGTTAGGAGGTATAGCCATTAACCAGGGCTCTGTGGATGACTGTTCATTGCAATGATGAAGTCGAGGAATTAGGGTCCCATGTATAGATGTTAGCCACCATGCTCAAGTACTCCAACAAGCTCCAACATAAACTTGGGTCCCATGTACAAGTGTTTACTACCATGTTGAAGTAGCTAGAGTCCCATGTGCAAGTACCAACTACAATACTATAGTAATATAAGGAGCTCATCCATAGGCCTTGGTCCCATGTCCAAGAGTTCATGTTGACTCCCCACTGAATATACCTAGGCTCAATGCCTAGTTGAGATTGGTGCTCCAAAATTCAAATACCTAACATGGCTCTATGGATCCAAATATATACATCTAGCCATATCCAAAAAATTGTCCACATAAGTGCAAAAGGTCAGATGTGGATTTGGAAGGCATACTACTATTGGAGAATAGGTAAAATGAAAATAAAAAAAGGATTAAATGTGGATCTGGAAGGCACTCTACTATTGGAGAATAGGAAAGTTGAAAATTGCAAAAGGTAAAATGTGGCTTTAGAAAGCACACTACTATTGGAAATTAGGCAAGTTGAAATTTGCAAGTCATAAGTAGGTCTTGACTTCCTACAATGATGTTCTCCACACAAGGTGGCATGGCATCATCAAATAGAAGCTAGAAATAATTATTTTCCCATAAATTGAAACTATCCATATACTATTCTTGACAAGCCTTCTCCAATCAAACCAACCATGAAATATGCCCCTTGTATACTCATCTTCAATATCACTCCAAATTTATATCCTTTGGATTGCTTCATAGGCCTTTTGTATTGTATGCATTGCTCCATTTGGAGTCGCACTACATGAACTCCTTGAAAGGGTTGAAATTTTTCTACATTGTGTTACCATTGCTTGATATGCTCTTAATAATCCATAGCCTTTTGAATAAAATTATAGGAGGGGCTTCTTCCACATAATTTGTTTTTTCCATATGATCTACATGTAAAACTAGATATTCCGAAGTGAGGGGGGGCTAGTATATCCTTATAATATGCCATATGCCACTAGAGATATGAGAGTTAGGGCATTGAGGGTGTAAATTTGTAAAGGATATAGTGTTCTGAATATGATTAGATAGATATATGATACAATATACCAAATCAAAGGTCCACAAATCCTCTTTCCAAGGATGTTGGTCTGGCATCAATTTGAGCAACCTATGAAAAGATATCTGCGCTATAGTCTCAACAACCATCATGGGAAAACTCTAAATTAGCCAATTGTAAATTAGTGATATATATTCACTTCTCCAACTCCAATTTGGACAAAAAAAACCCTAATCATAACGATCGCCTAACTACCTAGTGGACCTTCTTTAATGGGGTCATATTACACAATGTTGGCAAAAAAAATGTTGAGGGTTCAGAAAAGAAAAATATTGTAAAAATAAAGAAAATATCAACAAAATTGAATTTTTTTTTTTTTTTTTCAATTTTTTAACATCTAAAGCAACAATGACATCAAATAAATGCATTGCCACATAAATATGAAAAAAGAACTAGTGTTCCATGGGGTTGCGTCCCCCCACCTGGTGGTCGAGTTTCCGAGCTCCCTTGTGCTCCAGGGACTTGGGGACGGCTGGGGGTCGTTTTCCCATGCTCCCAAAAAGCAAGGTACGCTTGAAAACTTGTAAGGGGGCGTTTCCTCAATTTTCGGGGTTGAATAGTCCAAATGGGGTTGTTTCCTAAGCGAAAGGGGTCGTTTCCCTAGCCAAAAAAATCGCAATTTTTTAATGGAACAAAAAAATCCAAATTTCTATGTACGGGGAAGGGTTTAAAATTTAAAGTTTATTTTAATTGTTGAATGTTCATTTCACACTCTCGTTGAACAGTGCCGCCATCGCCAAGAGTCCAAGAATGTTCTTATGTTCCCTTATAATTGGTAGATCTCCAATCTAGCTTTCATTTGAATGTTCTTATGAATATCTCTTCCATGTAGGTATATGTTCATATTAGAATTGAGTCTTGACTTTATAAAAAATTGACTCTTGATGTATCAGACTTACAACTTTTATTTCAATATTCAGTATTCATAGTTAGAACTTAAATATGGTTTAAACTTTAAAACTTTAAACATTTAGTTTCATTGTTCATTGTTAGTAGTTACACTGTACAGGTACAAACTTACATGCATGATGTATGATTATATGATATCACACTTTTCATTTTAAATTTGTTTCAATTATATGATTCATTGTTTTATCATTTATCCTTCATGATGTAAGTGTTATATATTATATAATGATAAAGATAGTTACATTATAAATATTAAAATTTCAATGATATATTATATATTTTTATATTTATAAGTTTTTAAGACCCCGACGTCCCCCCACGATTCCTAAAAATTGGTGGGGAGATTTTGCATAGGCCTCTCCTGCGTATGCCCGCTCCCTCGCCCCCCACGTCCTGGAAACTTGGTGGAACATTGAAAATAACTAATATATAAGATGTATATGATGCCTATTGCTACATCAAACATCAACACTGAATCATGTCCTAACTTCAAAATGCCGACTCAGCCTAAAAATATCAACAAATTTATAATAAATGTATCTCATCATCATGAGTCATCTATAATGAAATTAGATACGTAAACTAGGGATTTCCTCTGCCCCTTTTACAACCAAGGTAATGGCTTTTCCTCTAGAGCAAGGAGGCACTAGGGATGGCGTTGGACTCTAGCGACCTCTAGAAAAAGTTGGAGGTAGACTCCGGTTTGCTTCTGTGTCATGTCTTGGAATTTGTGCAAGGTGGTATTGCAAGTAGGAGATTCCCCTTGTCATATGCTTCCCCACAACTTGCAATTTAACTTTCGTCTATTGAATCCCCCATTGGGTTCATCATATTCCCACATAGGGTCCAAATGTCTCGGCCTTTTTAGTCTTCAATATAATGGTTAAACCTAGGGCACAATAAAAAACTGAGAAGAATTAAATCAACATTATTTCAATCAAAATACAAAAAAATTGCATTAAAAAATACAAATCTAAATGATACAAAATGTTAGATCTCCTACAGTCCAATAAAAATTTCAGAAAAAAAGAGGGAAAACTGATAGGTATGCAAAAATTTGTAAGAACCAAAAAGAGCAAGTGGACATACCTGCGAATACACCACTGGTTGTGGAAAAGTCTCCCCACTCCACAATAAGTTGATGACAAAGAACAAAACACACGCTCCCTAGCAAGATGAAGGAAAACTAATGGTAAAGGAGACTCAATTAAAAATCAAACAAAAACAAATCAAAACAAAAAAAAAGAATGATGGAAATTGATGCCCATACTTGCAAATGTGTCCATAGTTGAGAGAAATCAATCTCCACTCCAGAAAAACATGGTAATGGCAAAGGAAATTGATGTCCTCCTTGTCCTTGGCTCAAGAAAAACTGGTCTCCTCCTCCTTTGCTGTCTAAACTGCTATTTTTGTTTGCAAAATGAGTCCAGAAAACCGAATTCAAACCACTTAAAGTGCCTTTCCTTGTGGCCCTCTGATTTTTTGGATTGCAATATTATCATGATTTTTATGATAATATTGAGATAATGTCGCCGACAAAAATATCATTGATTTTTATTGGCGATAATATTGCTGAGTGGTAAATTTATTTGTCTCACGAAAATATCGTGATTTTTGTAACATTGATATTACATTGATTCAATACTAACAAACATAGTGGACCTTATTTTTAACTACAAAATTTGGTGGAGGTAGTACTGTCAGCTCGCAAGCCAATACTAGCAGTAACTAGTGACTTGGCAAGGGCTGAGATGTCAGAGACACTAGGTTTTACTCTAGGAGACACCTACCCCTTGAGCTGCATCACAATGGACTAATATTAATTTATCAACAGGTACAAACTCTAGTGCACTAGTCATCTGCTGCCTCATGTGTGGTCACTAATCGATAGGATTACAGGGCATTCTTTAACGTTTCAATCTTTTGTGAACGTCTGTAAATATGGGGTTGCCTACAAGCGCTTCCTCCACAAATTCTGTCAATATTTTTCCATTGCGAGTGTCTATGCTTTCGCTCTCAAACTGGTGGCTATTTTCAGTGGTTGTGCAAGTCATGGGGTTTATGTCATTGTGGGACCAACAATATGTACTTTCATCTGTCTAGTATGTCACTGGTCTGTTGCTATTTTTTCAATTGTTCATCTATCTGCCTGGGTGTCTTTGAAAACTTGTGTGTTTTGTTTTTGGTGGGCATCTAACGTCTTCCTTTCTTTTGGTTGGTTCACATACGTGTGCTGTGTGATGTCTGGTCTCTGTTTAGCATTTTAATTGGCTAACATTTTGGGCTGGACCATCTGATCAGAATTGTGACTTGGTGCCACTAATTAAATTTTCCGGTTGGATAAATTGGCTGGCCTTACTTATTAAAACTGCTCCATGACCCACTGACAAACATTGGACATGTAACAAAATATATCATTTATATGGTCCAACTGTTAAAATGGCCACATGTTACTAAATACTAACATTAATAGTGGTCATATGACATTAATACGTGATGTAGGAGCTCATCGTTTGCTCCCCCAACAGTGCATAGGCTCTTTTTCTATGTGTTTAATGGGTGATGAGCTTGTATTAGATAGTTCAGGTTGCACTACTCGTGGGCCTTTTTTTAACATTTTGTGTCTGTGTAATGTGTGATGAGTGCAGCTTAGTTACCTTAGGTTGGGCTACTGCTTTTCCATTATTGTTCTGCTAGGCCATGGATGCTACTGAGAGTGCTTCCATTGGGTTGATGGAAGGAGGTTTGCTTGGGAATTTGATCTGCAACATTTGTGGCTATCTGTGGATAATTCCTTATTTTTATACTCTATGCTTTGACAATAGAAATAGACATAACAACTTTTAAGTGAACATGCATTTCTGAATCTGAATATCAATAAATTTTTACTGGGTCAGCTAGAGATATACCTGGACACAATTGCATCATGTGGGACAGGGTGAACACTGAAAACATTCTTGGTGGCTTGTTATAGATAAAGGTACTTGTTATTGCAAAATCTAGCAGTTCTAGTGCAAATCCTTACTAGGCAACCTACGTCTTGTGGCGACAAGAGATCAGTCACCACTGTCACGTCAGTGGCCTCTCTCCAGCTATTTAGTGGTGGAAGTTATCCCCACAAGGGAGGCTTCCCTAAATAAATCACCAACAAGATCTTCAACAAACAAGGGCTCAAGGGTGATATAAGGGCCTAATTGTTAAAGAGAAAGGTACAAGCTAGATAAGAGTTGCAAAAGTTCAACTACACTTTCCCATGACCTTTATGATTTAGAAGAAAATTGTTGTAGGTTAGGGTTTTTATGTTATGCAGATTTAGGGCATACAATGACATATAACAGCTTGAGATATATAGCCTATAAATGATAAGATAAACAAAGGGACACAAGCTATCAAAGAGGCAAGCAAGGGTTAGGTAAACGATGAAGCTTTTATAGCTGAAAAATGCATATGACAACAATAATTTGCTAGACATCAGCCCTAATTTTAGGGTGAACATATGAAATTAATGCTAGATTTTGCCTTTCTATATTTATTAAATGCAATCCCTACCAATGGGGCAGCAACAAATAGACATAAAATTACTATAAAATGCAGATTTAAGCTAACCCTAACCCTAGTTACTATGCATCAAGAGAAAAAAAGGAGAAATTAAGATGATCACCACCTACTAGACTAGTGCATTCTCTCAATTGGACAATGGAGTCAATTAGGGAAAGGTCTATGATTTAGGGCCTTGGATGAAGAGGCTGAAAGACTAATTCTCTTCTCTTAGGAAGCCTAGCGACTTCTCTATATGGGAGGTTAAGGGTGAAGGGATGCATAGACCAAGTTCCCTCGACAAATTCTGCAAAATTAATTTTACATATCATAAAGAATCAAGATTTCAAGAAAGATGTGCTTTTTAATATGGCACAGATTGAAACCCTAATTTCAGCAATATAGCATGCCAAATGGAAGATAATAACAATAAAATTACACAATTTCCACAAGGATCACTTCATCAATCCTAGACAAGTATCTCCATGCAAAGATCTCGTTCCTAAGACAATTTGCTCTACTAAATATCCATTGAATCCAAGAGAAAAGTACAAGAGAGCTAGTGCACATTTTTTAAGAGAGAGAAGTGTGATGAATGTGTGATGATCCAAATGAAAGTAACTTCGCTCTATGTATATGAGGGTAACCAAATCACTATTAGGGTATAATCCCTAGAAGTTTGCCTGAGAGTTCAACTAGGCCTAAAGATCACAAGTCAACTTTAAGATAACTTTAAAACATAATAAATACATCAAAATCTCCACACATGTGGTAATAAATCCTCTCTATCATGACGTCGTCTTTTAGAATTGACAATCTCCACTAAGCAAGTAATAAAGTGGTCCATGAGTGCTCCTCACTCTAAGGAAATCACCAAACTGCATCAGTGCATCTCCAAATAAAATCTCCACCATGATGTCTTCTCTAAGAAGGCTCACATTACTTTTTTAGGGTATGTGGGCAGGACACGGCAAGGTCTAAGGCAAGTGTTGGCTTCTAGATATGTGTGAGCCCAAGTCATCTCAGTGATCTCCATCATCATCTAGGCTTTGGAACAAGGCAACGTCCATCATAAAGGGTCAAGGCCAACGTAGGGGTGTCCTGGGCCCATCTAGGCACGTCGTAAAAAAGTCAACGCCTTGGCTTCTTACTACAATGTTTCAACATATGAAGGTGTATCAAAAGGGGTACAACCATGTGGAGCCTGCTCAAAGCCCAATGTTCATCTCAAGAGGGCAATACTAGGCTGCAAGGTCAACTTTGCTCTTAAGTGTTAGTTTTTGGTAGCATTGTACAAGTGTTCTAGTCTTAATTTGCGTTGGAGAGGCTAAAAAACACAATATCTCCAAAACCCAGAAAAGGCTTCGGGAGAAAACACCTAGAGACCATTCAATTAAGTTAATTGATCAATAATTAAATATTTCCTAAATCTAACTTAGGAAAATTGATTAATTAATAGTAATTAATTGAGAAAGATCGAGAAAGCTCTAGAGACTCACATAGATCGAGTCTAAGATGATCTTAGACATTGATAACGACTTAATCATGGTTGTTGGTGATCGAACGAGAGATTATAAGAGTAGGTTGATGGGTAGAGGAGAAGACAAATTGAGTGACACATCGAGAAAGATGGAGAGCGAGTTCGTTGGGCAGATCAAGCTATCCAGGTGTAGAGATTCAACAGGAAGAGAAGTTCAAGCTAGAGGAGAGCATCAGTGATTGAGGGAGCAACAATAGATTTCCAGAGCATCCCAATTAGTTTCCAGTACAATAAAGGGAGGCCACATTATTTCTCATTGAGGCTGCGTAGAGGCAGTGCAGAAGCCTCAGAGGGAAATTCGATTTAGCCAGAAGGGAGATCGATTCAGGTGCAATAGGTTGGGAAAATTTCTAGGAGGCTTAGTGAGCCATTTCCAAAGGTAGAGTCAGGCAAAACAAAATGTTCTAGCCAGCTCCACAGGGAGTGTGAGTAGGGCCTGCGCAAGCACTACGGAGAGGCTAACGCAGGGGCATTGCGAGTAGCCCATTTGGCCAGTTGTTGGAGCCAGATCAGTTGAGGAGTGAGATAATTTGTCTCAAATTATTTGGCCAAATTATCTTTGAAGGATTGCCAATTAAGTATTACGATATTGTACTTAAATTTTTATTGCTGCATTATAATAAAATAAACCCTCATCTGCTGCACCGGTTTTCCCTTCGGGGTTTTTCCAGGAACGTTAGTCCAAAAATATTGGTGTCAAGTTTATTGTGTGTGTGCATTTATTTTTCTCAATTCTAGCTTATTTTCCGTAACATAATTTTATTGTGAAGAATTGCAGTGTGATTTATTCGTTATTTTCCGTAATAAATAAACTGCATGATTAATCAGTTAGAAGAATAAATTTCTAGTTGCTGCAATTCAAGGAAATTTCACATGGTATCAGAGCATTAAAGATCAGATCAGAAGCTCAATAGCAAGAAGGAGAAATTTTGCAGCTTCAAAGGGAGTTCTAGGCAAAATTTTTTAGATCTGCACAAGCCACCAAGAAATGCGAATTGCAAAGGTAGAGGATTCGATTTCCAGATCCGAGCTGGAGGAAAATTCGATAAGCCTCAGAAGCAGAGTTAGGCTGTGTGGTTACCGGAAAGTTGTTCCGGATAGTAGATCAGATAGTTCATTGAACAGATCTTGGCACAGTAGTTTCCATAGTAGCAAAACGACGCTAGGTGGAAGAGAAAAGCACATCGAGAGATTTACAAACTTTCTCAAAGGGTTTCCAGTTTCCAGTCTAGGAAGGAAATCTGAAATTTCCAGTTGCAGAAGGCCATAACAGTTTTTCCAGTGCGAGCATCAGGAGCAGCAGATCGTGTACCAGATTCCGGAGGACTTTCGGTAGGTGGAGTGAGTTGCCCAATTGAGCTAGCAGGAAGTGCGAGTTGCCAAAGAAGGATTTTCGGAGGCAAGCAGGAGCAGATCTGCACATTCCTCTAGGAGTGCGAGTAGCAGAGAGCAGGCCCAACAAGGAAGAGAGTGATATTTCCAGTAGTAGTCCCAGGTTTTTGAGTTTTTCGTAGAGATGGCCTCGGTAGCACTTCAAGATCAGGATAGGCTTGATGGAACCTCTAACTATGGTGTCTAGGAAGCCATAATGACTTTCCTTCTAGATGAGCATGGTTCGAAGACATATGCAGAGAATGTTGTTGCCATACCTACAAATCAACAACAACTAGAGAACTATAACAAAGAGATGGCCAAAGCAAAGAGGATGATCCTCGATGGAGTATGGGATCATATAGTTCCACATGTCTTAGGCAAGAATATTGCAAAAGAGATGTGGGATTCCATCGCGAAGCTTTTTCCGAGAACCAGAAGATGTTTCTCAAGGAGAAGTTGAAGACTACAAAAATGTAGAAGGGTGAGAGTGTGACTCCTTATCTCACCAGAATTCAGAATGTCTGAGATGAGCTTACAATGGTTGGAGAGACACCTTTTGACAGTGAGATAGTGCGTACAAATCTCAACGGTTTCACCAAGGAGTGGGCAACATTTGTTTAGGGAACCACTAGACGAGATCGCTTACCAGGTTGGGATCGCTTGTGGAGTGATTTTGCTCAGGAAGAGATGAGGCTTGCTCTTGTCGAGGGAACTACTAGAAACACCAGTAGCAAAGGATTGAAGGTTGTGAAGGATGAGGAGAATGTAGTTCTTGTAGCTAAAGGGAAGGCGAAGAAAGGTCCTAGTCAAGGGCAAGGCTCAAAGGGAGGAGAAAAGAAGAAGGATCTGTTGAAGATCAAGTGCTTCAGGTGTGGTGAATTTGGTCACTACAACACTTAGTGTCTGAAGAAGAAGGATAAGAAGGGGGAGCAATGGACAAGAAGGGGGAGCAGCAGACAACAACTTTGACGAAGATAGATGAGCTGACTTCCAGGTTGGAGGAGTTCGCATTAGTAGCAACTATACCTCCAGATGGAGGATTAGCATGATGCTTCAGAGTTGCAGGATGGGTAGGAACCATATGAGGAGCAACAACTAGATCCAGTTGTTGCAGTTTTCTCATGAGGATCAATACCTTTGCTACAGGGGCCCACAATATTCAGTCGCAAATGGATCATGATGTTTAACAGGCACAATCTGATCTTGAGGGACAATTGTAGAACTAGTGCAGGCATATATTAGAGTGGTGTAGAGACATATGGGCGCAAACAGTTACTCAGTAGACAGAGCAGAGCTAGTTGCAGTCAGAGACAACTGTAGGAACAATAGCTCAATTCTCATTTGCAGTGGTTGCAGCAACAACATGAGATCAGTGGCAACGTAGTTAGAGTTGGTAGTAGTGCAGTGTGGCACAGTGCAAATGTCAGCAGAAGCACGGGTGCTGAATGGTTCAACTATGGGGTTAGCAGATGGATCAAAGTATGCGCAGTGGTTGATGGACATCGAGAGCTAGTTGTATCACAATTGTCAGACACTAGTAGCGTGAGGTGGTCCAGGCTACAGATTGCAGATTATTCATCAGGATGATGAGTATGATAGTATGGAGAAGACTGGAGAGAACACCTTCCTCACTCACACCTTCCTCGCTAAGAGTGAGTGTTAGTTTTTGGTAGCATCAAACATATTCTAGTCTCGATTTGTGTTGGAGAGGCTAAAGAACATGAGAACTCCAAAACCCAGAAAAGGTTTCGGGAGAAAATAATAAAATATTTCCCAAGTCTAACTTAAGAAATTTGATTAATTAACAGTAATTAATTGAGAAAGATCGAGAAATCTCTAGAGACTCACACAGATCGAGTTTGAGACGATCTTAGCCACTGATAACGACTTAATCTTGGTTGTTGGTGATCGAATGAGAGATTATAAGAGTAGGTCGATGGGTAGAGGAGAAGAGAGATCAAGTGACACATCGAGCAAGAGGGAGAGTGAGTTTCTTGGGCTGATCAAGCTATCCAGTTGCAGAGATTCAACAGGAAGAGAAGTTCGAGCCAAAGAAGGAGAGAATTAGTGATTGAGGGAGCAACAACATAGTTCTAGAGCATCCTAGTCAGTTTCCAGTACAGGAAAGTGAGGCTGCATTATTTCTCACTAAGGCTGCGTAGAAGCCTTAGAGACTAGAGGGAAATTTGATTTAGCCATACGGGAGATTGATTCAGGTGCTAGAGGTTGGGAAAATTTCCAGGAGGCTTAGCGAGTCATTTCCAAAGGCCGAGGCAGAAAGACAGATTCCTGGTAGCTCCATAGGCAATGCGAGTAGGGCTTGCACAAGCACTTCGCAGAGGCCAGTTGTTTGGCCAAATTATCTTCAGAGGATTTCTAGTTGGGCATCCAGATATTGTACTCAGATTTCTACTGCTGCATAATAATAAAATAAACCCTCATCTGCTACGTCTGTTTTCCCTTCGGGGTTTTTCCAGGGATGTTAGTCAAAAAATATTGGTGTCAATTTTATTGTGTGTGTGCATCTATATTTCTCAGTTCCAATTTATTTTCCGCAACGTAATTTTATTGTGAAGAATTGCAGTGTGATTTATTCGTTATTTTCCGTAACGAATAAAATGCATAATTAATTAGTTAGAAGAATAAATTTCCAGTTGCTGCAATTCAAGGAAATTTCACATAAAGATTGGAAAAAACGTCTGAATGGTGCTAGATAAGTATCGACTTGTTATCCTTCATAGGATCTTTGTTGCATGAGTAATGAACCGCCTGAAACACACCCTCAAGATCAAGTGAGATCAACATCATTAGGGAGAAAAAACATTAAAGTATCATGGACCATATTCAATGTTAGGGGCATAACAATAGTTCACACAAACCTTGCCTTCCACTGTCTTTCTAGCTCAAGATTTGTAAGCAAGTTACCACACTTGTGTTAGGGATGATTATGCCTTTAGCCCTATAAGGTGCTTCCATCCCCCAAGGGGAAGGACATTTCCTAAGTAAACCCATTGGTCGATATGTGCATGTGATAATGGTGCTCGTTTCCACACAATCTAGCAAGGGTCCTAGGAGGGGTACCTAAGGGACAACTACTAGACCAAACGACAACAATGGGAGAAAGGCCCACTGTCACCACAACCTAAGTCCTCTACTCTTTTGGAATTTTCACCAATAGGAGTCCCATTATGACTCACTTGTGATTGATTGTATCTATGGTAGGTTTGAAGTGAGGGAAGGTCTCCCATTCAATGGAAAGGTTCAATAAATGGGCAAGCATTAGGAGAAGCTAGTAAGAATTTTCATGAAAAACCCCTTGAAAAGAAGGCTACACGAGACCTAGGGTTGAGATTTTTAACGAGATATGATTTTATCCAAGGTCAGGGTAGACAAGAGAAAAGGCAGTTAATGATCTACTACAACAAGTACTATAACACATGCCTTCAAAGAATCTCCAAGTTGAAGGATTAGTTTCTAGGGTTCCCTCTTGGTGTGATGGCTAGGGCATCAAATTTCCAGAGATTCTAGCTTAAGAAATCCACCAAAACTTGAGGATCACTAGAGGAGACACTTAGGAAGATTTCTATCTAGACGAAATTCAAAACACTCCTCTAATGGATTTCGCACCAAGCCCTAGAGAGGCCTCCTTATCCTTAAAGGGACGAGGAAAAGAAGGTGAAGAGAGAGAAATTTTCAAGTTTAGGGTGATCACGAAGGATTTAGGACCAGTGCCTAGCAATTGGGAAAATTGGAGTCAAACATAATCTTGATACGGCAACTCGCTCTTCAAGGTGACCTAGAAGCAACTTTGCTAGCCCTAATGAAGCAGCTACACAACACTTCTAAACATTTATACTTCGATGGCAATTGTTAATGGAGTTTCAAGGATACATATGCAAAGAATCCCCTAGGAATTTTCATTCATTCATCATCTATGAGTGACACATGCAAAATTTCCCAATAGCTTCAATGTTTAGATAATATTTCATTAATTTGGACACACTAACAACCATGAAACAATATTCCATGCATTAGACATTAACCAAAATAAGAAATATAACATTAAATAGTACTTACAAGACAATGAAGAATATATCCATACATCACAATGCTAAAAAGAAGTTCCAAGAGAGATAGCGAAATTTTCCAAACATCAAAATGCATCTAGCCCTAATGAAGCAGCTACACAACACTTCTAGACATTTATACTTTGATGGCGATTGTTAATGGAGTTTCAAGGATACATATGCAAAGAATCCTAAGATGCAAAGAATCCCTTAGGAATATTCATTCATTCATCATCTATGAGTGACACATGCAAAATTTCCCAATAGCTTCAATGTTTAGACAATATTTCATCAATTAGGACACATTAACAACCATGAGACAATATTCCATGCATTAGACATTAACCAAAATAAGAAATATCGCATTAAATAACACTTACGAGACAATGAAGAATATATCCATCCATCACAATGCCAAAAAGAAGCTCCAAGATAGATAGCGAAATTTTCCAAACATCAAAATGAATCTAAATCATCCAATTCGTCCACAAATTGCATGTTCGAAATTCTCAAGAAGAGATATTGAAAATCCAAGTGATGACTGCTAGGGAGAGACTAGCTCTCTCATATTTATACAAGTGTTAAAAGTTCAAATTACGAAAGAAGAAGCCCCTTTACATGCTTAAAATGCTAAGTATCCCACCCATGGTTAGAATCCAACCATGATATCTCAAAAATTAAATTGGAATAGCCCTCTTATGCCCACGCAAGGCTGATGTGTAGGCCTAAAGGGGCAACGTTGAGGCCTCATGTGCTAAAGATGAGAGTGAGGGCCTCAAAAGTGATGATGAAGAGGGGGATCCCCTCCATTTGCTGCAAAACATCTCCAAACCCCTATTTGGGCTCTGTGGGCTCCAAATGGGTCTCATGTGTCTCCAAGTGGCTTATAATGAAGTCGATGTTCCATTAATGAGGGCTAGAAGATGACACATGCCCTCCCATGTCTCCCTAGGAAAGACGACCTCCTCTGGGCCCTGGATCAACTGCCAAGTGTCGGGTGCAATGTGTAGCCGACTGGGCAACGTGGTCCAAGTGCATCATCATCTTTGAGTAATTGGGGCACGAGCAAGCAAGTGGCAGTGCTGAAGAAGCCCACTGTTTGGAAATCAATGCTCTGCATGGATGGAGGCCCATGGCTCTCAACGCTCACCCTACAAATGCCATTGTGATGCTTTGGAGGGCTTGGATCAGATATAGAGAGGCCAAGTCCAAGATGAAAACCCACCTGCAATCTTGTATAAGATCTAATGCATCTCCTCGCCTTCCAATAGAATGATTCATTAGTGCAATGGAGTTGATAAGCTTGCTAATCAAGGGTAAAAGTGGACACTTCATAGTGGGTTTCCCTTCCAAATTTGGGGCTTCAGACATGCACTAGTGTTACTTCCCTTGGCAAGAGAGGTTAATGAAGGACCCTATTAAGTGGTTTCAACCTTTAAGGGAATTGTTTTCGCTCAAATTGTATAGGCATCGCGACAATGACTCAGGTCACGGGTTGTCACCCTGATCCCCAACCTCTTCGTTCTAGCTGTCTCCCAACAACAAGCTATGGGGGGGTAATCCCTATGGAAATGAGATGATGAAGGATAAGTCGGAAACCAACTAATCCAAGAGACACAGTTGACTGACCTAACAGTTGGTTAGATCTAGCAAAATTTTAAGGATTAGATAGAATTTATATATTTGAAACCAGTGCCTTATGAAGTCAACACTCTTGCTTTATAAATCGAGATCAAGTACGAGATGGACAACCGTTGCTCTAATTCGTTACTGTCTTATATGGAATGCAATTCCTAAGACCTATGTGAAATGCAAAGATCTCGGTTAATTTTAATTAAATGCCTAATCTAAGTATAACCTTTGATCTTTATCTATATTGAGCCTAATCTAAGTATAACCTTTGATCTTTATCTATATTGAGCCTAATCTCTGTAGTAAGTGGGAGAGAAAAATCAAGATGAAGCACACGAACGTGTGATTAACGATCCCTCTCCTTGAAATCTAACACACCCGGTGCCTCCGGCGCTGCAGAGATTGTGGCTCTAATGACTGCAAGGTCACCGTTTTAAATACTAGAAAGGCTAGACTTTTTAAGCAAAGATGAAAAGGTTTCCCTATCTCTCTATCAACCAAGCTTATGCTTGGAGGTAAGTTTTAAGATGCAACACTAGCTTAGGATGATATGCAAAGTGAAAAAAAATGGATTTTCAAGTGAGATTATTAATGTTTCAAGTACTTAGTTTATGATTAATCTTGAATTATATCGACAAGTACTTATTAATGATATTCAGTAGACAATCTCAACTATAAGAATAGGAGGATAAGTACAAGATAAGATGAATGCTCTCCACAATAATGCACTAACTTGGAATTCAGAAAATAGATATCCACTTAAAACAGAACCATAAGTCAAATTGTAACTAGAGCACTTATCCCTTCAAACAATTAGCCAATGATTTTCAACACAATGTAACCAGATTACTCAATGCCCATAACTTTCCAAGATACGCCAAAGACGACAAATGCTTTGCTTAGGTGCTCAAGATAACAGTGATATTAGATAATGCAACCAATGCTTCTTAGTTAAGTAGATGCCAATGAATATTCAACTTAGAAGATATCTAATATAATCAAAAAGACCCTCAAATCTCCTAAAGTACCTTTATAAAGTTATCTTTCAGCAAGATGCATTAGCAATAAAACCAAAATGAGGATTATGCCAAGACAAATCTTACGGGTCAATTAAAGCACTCAAAACCACTTATGTATTCAGATCTCAAATGAGCAGAAAAAAGTTAAAACTACTTATGTTTCAGAGATCAGTGAATAGGTTTATGACAGTAGCAACTTATAAAGAGTGATGATTGGGACAACAGAGATTATTTAAGATGCCCAGTTCTTTACTTCCTCTGCCTTAGAGTTAATATGCTTGAAACTGAGAACCAAATATTCAACAAGTTGCAATTCAGATTTTTATGAGACAAAAGAGTAACCTCAGGACAGTAGTAAACTACTTGAATCTTAGTGAGTTACTTTTCATGCCAGATGCATTAGACAGTCACAAAATTAATTATTTTTTCAGGAGCACACTCAAATGAAGAAGCACGCTGATGCTCAAGTCACTGTTATGTATCAGATCTCAGAACAGGGCTAACAGTCCTAAAAAAATTGAGATTTCGCCAATTATAAAGTGCCAAATTTATTAAATCAATCCCTTACTTTTTGAGGCAATTTATGATTAATTTTTTGAGTGTTTTTCTTAGTGTTCTATCACTGTTGAAAAATAATTAGCTTGTTGTAATGATAGTGAAGAAAGGAGAGTTTAGAGGACGCAAAGCCTTCAGGCTTAAGGCCTAGAAAGAAAGCTGGAAATTAGCCTACAAATTCTCCAAGGCTTGAGACACCTGCAACCACTGCAATTTATCCAAGCTCTGCTGGAAGTAAAAATATTAGCTCATGAAATTATATGAGCCCAAAATTATCCAAAAATTATTAAAAAATCAGTTCAGGAATTATATGATTGTTCAGAGGCCTAAGAGGCAGAGATGAGGGTTTTGAGGGCTGTGTTGAGGCCTAAGAGGCAGAGATGAGGGTTTTGAGGGCTGTGTTGAGGCCTTAAAGGTCACAGCAGTGAGGAATGAGGGCTTTAGGGCCACGTTGGAGGTAGGAAGAGGCAGGGAAGGCCCTGCAGCCAAGGCCAACAGGCCAAGGAATGCCAACGACAAGGAGATAAGGCAGCCGCAGTGAATAGAAGGGAGAAAAAAGGCCGAGGTAGGGGTATTTAGGGCCTGCATTAAGGTGATGAGGGGAAATAATGCACGACAGGCAGAGAGGGAGGCTGATCAGTGGCTAGGAAGCCACGACAAGCAAGTTGGAGACTTCAGAGAGCTAAGAAGAGGCGGCCGCAGGCTGAAAGCAAGCTTAAAGGCTTACGCCCAAGAGGAGAAGACCCTTATGCGACGACAGGACTTTAGAGAGGAGGACGGCTAGTGTATAAGGCTATTTCTGTCCAGCAAGCCCCAAGAATTCACAAAACCCTTGCTATAATTTTGAATACGCTTCAGATTTGAATTTGATGCTCAAATGGTCACAAAATTTTCTTGAATCTTGACGTCCTTTTCCAGATCTTGAATTTTGAGCTTGGGGATGAAAATAGAGAGTGGATCTTGCCTTCCTAGGCCTAGATCCACCTCTAGAAACCCTCTAAAATTTTTTCCAAGGGCTGAAACCCTTGAAACCCTTGACAATTCTTTAGATCTAGCTTTGTAATCCACCTGCAAAAATAAAATCTCAAAAACCCAAATCCCAATATATACAAAGAATAAAAATAAACCTCAAATCCCCAAAAACCCCAGCTGCAATCAAGGATTAGAAGTTAAAATTATTTACAAAATTATCAGATCTATACGAATAATATACAGATCTACTAGATCTGAGGAGTATGAGTACTACTACTCTCCCGGATTAGTAAAAGCAAAGCTCTTATTAGCCAGATCTATCAGATAAGCACAATATTATTGGAGATAGATGGATCAAATAATGAATTTTTTAATTTTGGGCCTCGATCAAGATCTCTACAAGACAATCGTTAGATAGAATTTAAAAATTTAACACAATGGGCTCTTCAACCTCTGGCCTTGGGAGTTGGCTGGTCCAGCCAAAGACTTCTCCTCACGCCCAAGATTTGAAACCTGATTTGATCTTTGCACACTTAAGATTAAATTTTTAGGATCAAAAGGGTCAGATACACATTAAAACCCTCAAGTTTTAGAGATATCGGCTAGATTTATCAAGTTAGAATGCTTTTCTAAAACTCCATACCAAATGCAAGATACTTGTGCAAATAGATAATCCAAATACTGGCAAATGGAACTAAAAACTTATAAATTTAAACCAATAGAGCATAAAGGCACATGATTTAGAAAAATATTACTAGTAGACAGAAGAGGAACACCACCATGAATAAATCTCAAAGTCTTTTCTATTAATTCCCGAAAAAATATTACAATAGCAGAGTTTGACTCAGAGCTTTCTCAAAAGTTTTCTGTAATTTGAGAAGCAAATGACTCATAATTTATAGATAAATTCTCCAAACAACTAGTTGGCTTGATCCCCGTCAAAGTAAGCTCGAGCGTTGATAAATATTTGATTATCTTTTAATTTCCACCATCGAAAATCTTTCTTTTTGAGGAATTTTCGAATTTATCTTTTAATTTATTTTTTATTAGCGCAAAATTAAATACTTTTTGAGCTAATTTCTTTAAAATTTTGGCTTTGACTTAACCACCAAGGCCCAAGGGTCCAATTTTTCTTGAAATTTCCAATATTCCCTTGGTGGGGAATCTCTAAAAATTAATTTCTTTAGGACCCACAAATTTTTTTGCTTGGAGAATTTAATTTCTTTAGGACTTTTAATTTTGACTCTAATTAATTAAATTTTGGCTTTGGATTTTAATTTATTTTTACCAAAAAATTTAATTAATTGACACTTGAGGGGGTTCATAATTTTTCCACCCTCTAATATTTAGCCATGGTGTCTAAGTATGAGGGATCATGCACCAAAATGTTTTTGACATCAAGATATTACAATTTCAACCTTCAAAGGGGGAACACCCCGTTCATTATAGACCCTCAATTTATTATCCAATTCTGCGACTCAATATGATTTAGTAGACCAAGTAATTTGTAATAAAATAATTTAGCCAATTAGCTTAAATTATTCCCAAATCATTTTTACAAAAGACTCCACTAGAACGCTAAGACTTACCTAAGATCTCGATGACAAATTTCACCCTAGCTTTGAGGTGAGGTTGGAGGGAAAAACTCTTCTGATCATCCGTGTTTAGAAACACAGATGAATCAGTGAGACAAAATCCCTCCTAGGATGAAAATCATCGCCAAAATAATAGGCTTACCTAGGTTGTTACATACATATATGGTCTTACTAGAATCATTTACATTTCAAACATTGTAGAATGGGTTTACGACAGTGATAAACTAATGACTGATGATGACGACTTCAGGATGATCTAAATGCTCGAACGTGATGGAATCCCTTTGTGAAAAATTGTACTGCTGTAGGGTAGTTGACACGGAATGGTCAACATCTGGCTCTACTTGGGGATTACGTTTCTTCATTGAAGGAATGTGAGAATCCAAAATCTGCGCCCAAGCAACACAAAAATCATATAAGTAGCGACCATCCAAATATAATCCGAAAATCATCATATAACATTAAGCACATGAAATAGAAGCTCTACTAACATGAAACGAAAATGGAATTTAATCTATAAAATAGAATGTTGAAATAAAAACTACTTTTAACAACAAAAATAAATAACGAGGAGTAGGGTAAGCAATACAATACAGAGGATGCCCTATGGCAACAGATGTCATCTTTAAAGAACAACTTGAACATTTAGCAATTCACAGGTAAGTCAAGTGGTTTACCTTCCAATGTGCTTAAGTGAAATGAATTTGGCCCGACGATGCCTCTGATAATGTAAGGTCCCAGCCACAAACTATCAAATTTCTTGTGATTTCCTGTTTTTTCATTCCTGTGATCCCAAAGTAGCACCATATCTCCAAACTGCAAAGATCTAGCTGGGGAAGATTTATCAAAACTTTTCTTAACATTAGATTGACTTTTACACATATTTTCAAAATATTTTCTTTCAGTTTCATCTAACTCCACAATTTGATCAATTCTATTTTGGATATCATCTTTACCAGTGGTAAAACGCTGAAGGAGTTGATAAGTTGGTAATTTAAGGTGCATAAGTAGAGTTACATCCAAACCATAAACCAATTCAAAGGGACTTTTACCAATAGCTTTTTTCTTTGTACTCCTATCTGCCCATAATGCATACTTGATTTTTCTATCCTGGCACCACTTATTATCTCCTACTATCTTCTTGATAATGGTTATAAGATTTTTATTACTTGATTCTGCAAGGACATCACCCTGAGGATAATAGTTAGATGAATGAGATAAGATCATGCCATACTTAAAGTCAAAAGATGAAAACTCTGCAGAACTAAAAGCTTTGGCATTATCAGTGGTGATCTTAGCTGGGACACCAAATCTAGTAATGATTTGATTTTCAATAAAATCCATAATAACCTTTTCAGTGGCATTCTTAGCAGGAATAGCTTCAACCCATTTAGTGAAATAATTAGTAGCAGTGAATATCCATGAGTAGCCATTGCTATATTTTTCATGAAATTTCCCGATGAAATCCAGACCCAATGTTGAAAAGGCGCCTCAACAACCACAGGTTGTAAGGGCAGGGTAGCTAGCTTATGTTTCCCAGTGAATAGTTGACAAGCTTGGCAACTCCTAACAAACTTATGCACATCAGAAAAAATTGAAGGCCAGTAATAACCAACTCTAAGAATTTTGTGGGCGGTGTTGACCACACTTTGTCAACGACCCCATAGCAGTACACCCCCATTTTTTCAAATGGGATTCATCATGTTCGACGTGGTCGCGCCATTCAGATTCCATCATCAGTCGACAATTTTTTAAACAATGTAAATCCATTTTGCATGTTTATGATGTAAATGATCTAAGTAAGACCGTCATGTATGTAACAACATAGGTAAGCCTAGTATGTTGATGACGATTTCTATCCTAGGAGGTTTTTTGTCTCACTGATTTATTTGTGTTTTTCGACACAAGTGATCGACAGAGTTTTCCCCTCCAGCTTCACCCCAAAGCTAGGATGAATTTTGTCATCTGTATGCTAAGTGAGTCCTAGTGTTTTCTATCGAGTCTTTGTAAAAGTAGTTTGGGAATAATCCTAGCTAGTTGGCTAGATTATTTTATTACAAGCTACTTGGTCTACTAGATCATGTTTTGAGTCGCAGAATTGGGTAACTACTTGAGGGTCTATACGAATGGGTATTTTCCCTTCATGTATCTAAATGTATTTATCTTATGTAAAGAGGGTTGGAAAAAATAAATAAAATCCCCTCTCAGTCAATTAATTAAATTTTCTGGTCAAATTAATTAAAAACTCTTAAGCCAGAAATTTAATTAATTTTAGGTCCTAGGTGAGTATAAAATTCTTCAAAAGAAAAATTCGTTGGTCCTTAAAAAATGAATTCTTAAAGGCCCCAGGCTAAGGGAATATTGAGAATTTCAAGAAATTTTGGACCCTTGGGCCTGGGTGGTTAAGTCAAAGTCAAAATTTTGAGGTAATTAACTCAAAAATATTATTTTTGAGTTAATTAAAATGGAATTAAATGATAAATTCGTTTTTCCTCAAATTTGTAATTTCGACAGTCCAGATTAAAAGATGATCAAATCTTTTCGACAATCGAGATTATTTTGACATGGATCAACCGAACTAGCCGTTGGGTATTTTGTCTTATAAATTAGAGGTCTTGATAGGACATTATCATCCGATCTTTGGATTGTGCACTTGTCTTGGAAGCTCTTGTGATTTCTTTTGATGAATAAAACATAAAGACTTTGGGGTTACAAACTTTGGTGTTCCTTTTCCAGATCTATGTGGTGATTTATCTTTAAACTCTGCTACTTTGTTTGACATTTTTATGGTTGATGGCCTTCATGGATTAATCTGCATACATGTATCTTGTGCAATTTTCTGGGTTCATAAAATGACATTTTTGATTTAACGGAAAGACTAGTTATCTATTTTTTTGAAGGATCTCATGTTTATTTTCTTAAATCTCTATCAATCTAAAGTCCAGATCTAAGTGTGCAGGGAATCGTTTTTTTTTAAAGGTTTGAGCGTCTAGGGAAGTCTTTTAGTTGGACCAGCCGACTCTCAGACTTCGTAAATCTGAAAAGCCCATTGTTTTCTAATTCTCAAAGCTATATTACGAAATTGTGTTTTTACAGGGTCTTCTAGGGCTTGTGCCTCTCTTAAATTATTTTTTCTAAATTGTGCTGAAATGTTTAAATCTGGCCATGAGGGCCTCCGATCTGTAGATTATCATTGTAAATTTGTATATTTTCTCTAGTGTGTAAGGGTTTATAAATTTTTTTTGTGCATATTTTTGGATCTGTCTGGTTTTTTGCAGGTTCGCAGGGGGTTTTCAGATTTTTTTTTCAAAAGATCTGAGCCAGATCTAACCCCAAGAGGGCAAGATCTAGCCTCAGGATCGCTCTGCTGGCAGATTTGAGTGTAAAAAAGACGATTTCAAGTTCAACATTCTGAAAATTTGAGTAGTGTTGGAAAAAATTTAAGTTTGCTGGACATTTTAATGTGTACTGGGTTTGTTTGAGGTAATCTCTGCCTTTGTTCGCTGCATAAAACACTGCCCCTGTCAACGCATTTCTCTGCTTCTACATACGCCCTTTTCCTTGCCGTTGTGCCTCCCTCTTCCGCTGCATAACCCCCCTAATCCGTCCTCACGTTGATCATCACTCTTTTGCCGTCGACCATCATTCTCCGCCTTCCCTCCTCTGTGTTTCCTTCTTCTGCCGTCCAACCCTCATCTCCTTAGCCGCTGACCATCTTGCCTTCTCCTGCCGTCTTCCTTACACCGCCTCACATCTTCTCCGCTGTCGACTTTGCCCTCTTCCTTCGCGTCGACTCTGACCTGCAAACAAACAAAATACACGGAGACGATGAACCCGCGTTTTTTTTTTTTTTTTTGATTTGGTTCAGATTCATGTTAGATAGTTAGCGTTAGATTTTTAGGAGTTCCATTTTTTTAATTTTAGATTTTAATTAGTTTAGGTTAGTGTTAATGTTAAGTCTTAGTTTTAGATTTAACTTTTAGATTTTGTTAGATTGTAAAGTTGGGTTAGTGTTAGTTTTAGGTGTATTTTTTTTATTCGATATTAACTTTTAGTTTTAGTTTTTTTTTAATGCTTAGTCTGTAGACTTTAATTAGTCTAGTTGGATAGCGTTGTTTTAATGTGTAGCGTTAGTTTAGTTTCAAAAATTTAATTCGATTTTTTTATTTTTAGTTTTAGTTTTTAGTTTTTCTTTTAGATTTTAATTTTTTGATTTTAGATTTAATTTTAGATTTTAGTCCATAGTGTTAGTTTTTTTATATTTTGTTTAAAAAATGATAAAAAAAAAAAAATATAAAAAGTTCTCAAAAAATCTTCATAGTCAAATGAATTTTTAAATTTTTTATCCAAAGTTTGACTATACAGGAACATTTTAATTTTTGGATTGGAATAAATTGGAACATTATAAATTCGGAAATATTGCAATGATCTGGCATTTATATTTGATGGTCGTCTCATGATAGCAGTGCTGTGGGTTCAGATTATTTTAATGCATAATTGTGATGCGTTCTATTGAATATCATTGTGGTCATTTGTGTTTTTATAGTAGCAGTTATACATCAATTACTTGGCTTTAATTGCATAACAGGATCTTTTAATTCCGTGAGGCACTGGTTTTAATATAATTGGATCTGTGAAATCTCGTTATTCTCATCAAGTACTTGGTTATTTGACTGTGTCTCGGAGTTGGTTGATTTGCAACCAATTCTTTTCCTTCATTTTTGTCAGGTTCTAACTCCCTTAGCTTGCAAGGAGACAACTTAGAAAGATTGAGGATTAGGGTGACAGCCCTCGATTTGAGCCGTTGTCGCGGTGCCTAGACATTTTGTGCGACAACATTTTTTGGCGTCGTTGCCAGGGATAGAGTTTTTCTGTCCTTGGTCTTAACGACATTTTCTAATCTTCTAATCTTTCCTTGCCATTCATTAGCCCGTCAAAAGGAATCACATTTTCTGGCATTCTTTCATCTCTTCATCGCCTTGTCTTTCGTCATATCACTAATCATTTCATCATCATATCTTTAGCACCTGGACATTTCGGTTGGCTTCTTGTTTGGGTGGTGACTCCACTTATTCATCTTTTTACTCCCAGACAAGAATTCCCCCCTTGTATCCATCTGTTTCTCTCGACTATTTCTTCTATTTTAGAATTAGGTTCATGTTCAAGTGGCAACTCCAATTCTTTCATTTCTTACGAGAATTTCTACTAAGAAGCTCGCTTCTTGTGGATCTCTTGACTTTTATTGAACAAGGATCTCTTTCTCTAACATCCATTTGGTTTTTTCATTTAAGTAAGTCATCATGGATGATCCTTTTTATGACATGCCAAAGGAAGCCATTCGAAAAATGCCTGTGTTCTCGGGTGGTAATTCAACCGCTGCTCGAAAGCATCTCTTAACGGTTACTCATATAATAAACATATATTGTCTTCCTTCACAATATAATCGAGAAGATATCAAGATACGTCTCTTTGGTTGTTCCTTAGATGGTGATGTTATGAAATGGTTGAGTGATTGGCCTGGGGATTATATTGATTCTTTGCAAAGTATCGTCAATGCTTTTAAAGATAAATATATAAAACAAGATGACTCGCCTTGTGCTCCCAGTATTATGCAAAATAATGAAATTGATCTTGTAGAGAACTCAACTATCAGCAGGAGATTTCCAGACAATTCTCAAGATGAATCCACATGTACCACGACAGCACAAATCCATGATAGTGGTGAAACAGAAACAAGTTGTCAAATCAGTGTTGCCAATGATAAGCATCTTGTTAACGAATTGATTCAGATGGTTAAGGATATACAGCTAAATCAAGCTCAGGTAATCAAGAATATGGAGGCCAACCAGGCTCAAATCATTAAGAATATGGAACTTAACCAAGCAAGATTAACAGCTGATCATACCAGGGAAATTGATGCTATACAAAACAAGTTGTTAGCCTTAGAGGAAAACATAACAATCATGGAATTCACTCACTCCAATCAAATGATTGCCATGGAAGAAAAGCATATTGAAGAAATGACGATCATGGAATTTAGTCACTCTAATCAAATGGCCACCATGCAAAATCATTTGATCACCATGGAAGCAAATCATGAGAAAGAAATGAACTATATTCATAATTGCTTCATGGCCATGAAAGCGGATAATGATAAAATTATAAAGGACATGGAAACCGGTCAAACGTCTCTTCAGCACAGGTTATTGACTGTTGAAAAGAGTCATGCGAAGGAAATCAGTACTATAAAGGTTAAGCATTCTAATCAAATGACTGTTATTCAAAATAAGTTGGAAAAAATGGAAAGATCACATATACAGAATGTCCAACCCAGGTCAGAATTGTCAACAAATCATAGGCCTCCCAGTTTGCTGAAGCAAGCTCCATCCTATTATGAGGAGACCATTTCTTCCATTGAAAAGTGGTTGATTGAAGGCGACCCGGATAAAAGGAAAATCGAAGGGAATCAGGTTAATACATCACCCTTGACAGAGCATATGTAGAATGAAGAGAGGCATGTCACACATATATTGTTTACTTCGTCTGAAAGTTCACAAGCAAAATGTTCCACATCATCAACAATACAATCTTCCACGAAGAAGAGCCCGAGGCGAAAAAGAAAAAGAATAAGGAAGCGACTTGATTCGTCTGATGGACGAAAGCAACTTGACATTCGGATAAGACAAAGTCTTACTATATGCAAGATTGCACATGGCACATCTGAAAAGCAGCCAACAGACTTGCCTGAAAGCAGACAAATGCTCAGCATGCACTATATTGAGCACATCTGATGCCATAGGGCATCCTTTGTATTGTATCTCTAACCTTACACCTTGTTATTTCAGCATTTCATTTTGCAGTTAGAGTAGATTTACTTTTCATGTTAAGTAGAATAATAAATGATAGAAGAGCTTCTATTTTTCATGTGCTTAATGTTATATGATGATATTTGGATGGACGCTACTTATGTAATCTTGTGTGTTGCTTGGATACAGATTCTGGATTCTCACATTCCTCCGATGAAGCAACGTGTCCCCAAGTAGAGCCAGATGTTGACCACACTTTGTCAACGACCCCATAGCAGTACACCCCCATTTTTTCAAATGGGATTCATCATGTTCGACGTGGTCGCGCCATTCAGATTCCATCATCAGTCGACAGTTTTATGAATAATGTAAACCCATTCTGCATGTTTATGATGTAAATGATCTAAGTAAGATCGTCATGTATGTAACAACCTAGGTAAGCCTAGTATGTTGGTGACGATTTCTATCCTAGGAGGTTTTTTGTCTCACTGATTTACTTGTGTTTTTCGACACAAGTTATCAACAGAGTTTTCCCCTCCAGCCTCACCCCAAAGCTAGGGTGGATTTTGTCATCAAGATGTTAAGTGAGTCCTAGTGTTTTCTATCAAATCTTTGTAAAAGTAGTTTGGAAATAATCCTAGCTAGTTAACTAGATTATTTTATTACAAGCTACTTGGTCTACTAGATCATGCTTTGAGTCGCAGAATTGGGTACCTATTGGAGGGTCTATACGAATGGGTATTCCCCCTTCATGTGTCTAAATGTATTTATCTTATGTAAAGAGGGTTGGAAAAAATATTTAAAATCCCCTCTCAGTGAATTAATTAAATTTTCTGGTCAAATTAATTAAAAAATCTTAAGCCAGAAATTTAATTAATTTTAGGTCCTAGGTGAGTATAAAATTCTTCAAAGGAAAAATTCGTTGGTCCTTAAAAAATGAATTTTTAAAGGCCCCAGGCCAAGGGAATATTGAGAATTTCAAGGAATTTTGGACCCTTGGGCCTAGGTGGTTAAGTCAAAGTCAAAATTTTGAGGTAATTAACTCAAAAATAGTATTTTTGAGTTAATTAAAATGAAATTAAATGATAAATTCGTTTTTCCTCAAAATTATAATTTCGACGGTCCAGATTAAAAGATGATCAAATCTTTTCGACGGTCGAGATTATTTTGACATGGATCAACCGAACTAGCCGTTGGAGATTTTGTCTTATAAATTAGAGGTCTTTGTCAGTCTTGAGTCATCCGATCTTTGGATCGTGCACTTGTTCTTGGAAGCTCTTGTGATTCCTTTTGATGAATAAAGCATAAAGACTTTGGGGTTACAAACTTTGGTGTTCCTTTTCCAGATCTATGTGGTGATTTATCTCTAAACTCTACTACTTTATTTTGCATTTTTATGGTTGATGGCCTTCATGGATTAATCTGCATACAGGTATCTTGTGTAGTTTTTTGGGTTCATAAAATAACATTTTTTATTTAACGGAAAAAATAGTTATTTATTTTTCTGAAAGGTTTCATGTTTATTTTCTTAAATCTCTATCAATCTAAATTTCAGATCTAAGTGTGCAGGGAATTTTTTTTAAATGTTTGAGCTGCTGAGGAAGTCTTCAGTTGGACCAGCCGACACTCAGATTTCGTAAATCTGAAAAAGCCCATTGTTTCTAAATTCTCAAAGCTATCTTACGGAATTAGTGGTTTTGCAGAGTCTTTTAGGACTTGTGCCTCTCTTTAAAAATTTGAATTTCTAAAAAAATTGTGCTGAAATGGGTTTAAATCTGGCCATAAGGGCCCTAATTTGTAAATTAGTATTGTAAATTTGTATATTTTCTCTAGGGTGTAAGGGTTTATAATTTTTTGTGCATAGTTTTGGATCTATTCTGGTTTTATAAGCCTATGTGAGGTTTTTCTTAATTTTTTTTTAAAGATTTGTTTCGCATCTAACCTCGATAAAGTCGATCTGATTCAAATGATCGATTTGTCCAGATCTGAATGTAAAAAGAAGATTTCAAGTTCAACATTCGATTTTCCGGGTAGTGTTGAATTTTCTTTTAATCCTCAATGGGACGAATTTTGGAATGAATCAAGTTTGCCGAGGTTTTTCTTTGCATCCAAAAGATAAAACGTCGCACAAGACGTTGGTTCCTTTGTCTTGCCTTTCTCCATGATTTTGTTTCTATTCTCTTCACGCAAAATGTGTCGCTTCTTCATTCCATCTTCAAATGCCCCTTCCCATATCACCGCATACGCCGCATATTTCCTTGACCTCCAAACTTCATCCTCTTCCGTCCTCACCACTTGCCTTCTCCTCGTCTTCATTTGCATGCCGCTTGCTCCCACCGTAGCCTCGACTTCCATTTTTCATGCTACCTTCATTCCTTAAACAATCGATTCTCACCTTCCCTCTCTCCCTTTCATGTGTCGCTCTTGCCACCGTCCCGCAGCTTAGCCACCGTCGTCCCTCTCCGCCGTTCCACCTCCATTCCGCCTCCCTCGACTATCCTCTTTGCCGGGCCCCCCTTCTCCTCCTACCTCACCCTTTCCGATTTCCTCCTCGCCGTCCCGCTTGCTCCCTCGTCGACCCGCATATATACACAAAACAAAGGCACGCATATTATAAAATTTAAGAAACCCCGCATCAATGCATTTAAGCTTTTTTTTTTGTTTAGTTTCGTCATTTTTTTGTTAGTTTTAACTTCGTAAAGCATTAGTTTTTGATAGCGTTAAGTTGGGGTGTTTTAATTCAAAGACTTTAGATTTAATTTTTTTAGATTTAATAAATGTTAAGTTGGGTTAGCGTTGGTTTTTAGTTTTGTTCTTATTTCGATTTTTTTTTATTTTTAGTTTTAGTTTTTTTTAGTTTTTCTTTTAGATTTTAATTTTTTGATTTTAGATTTAATTTTAGATTTTAGTCCATAGTGTTAGTTTTTTATATTTTGCTTAAAAAATTATAAAAATAAAAATAAAAATATAAAAAATTCTCAAAAAACCTTCATAGTCAAATGAATTTTTAAATTTTTTATCTAGAGTTTGACTATACAGGAACATTTTAATTTTTGTATTGGAATAAATTGGAACATTATAAATTTGGAAATGTTGCAATGATTTGGCATTTAATTTGATGGTCGTCTTATGATAGCATTGTTGTGGGTTCAGATTATTTTAATGCATAATTGTGGTGTGTTCTATTGAATATCATTGTGGTCATTTGTGTTTTTTATAGCAACAGTTATACATCAATTACTTGGCTTTAACTGCATAACGGGATATTTTAACTCCATAAGGCACTGGTTTTAATATAATTGGATCTGTGAAATCTCGTTAATCTCATCAAGTACTT
Organism: Pinus albicaulis; assembly: GCA_034641835.2. Taxonomy (NCBI): domain Eukaryota; kingdom Viridiplantae; phylum Streptophyta; class Pinopsida; order Pinales; family Pinaceae; genus Pinus; species Pinus albicaulis. The sequence goes on along the minus strand of CM076577.1, from coordinate 1,009,895,049 downwards.
AGTTATTTGACTGTCTCTAGAGTTGGTTGACTTGCAACCAATTCTTTTCCTTCATTTTTGTGAGGGTCTACCTCCCTTAGCTTGCAAGGAGACAACTTAGATAGAGAGATTGGGGATCAGGGTGATAACCCTCGATCTGAGCTGTTGTCGCGGTGCCTAGACATTTTGTGTGACAAAAGGCGATATTTTTTGCAGCATAATGATCACCACAAAATCTTGAATGAAACTCGAAAATTAACTTTTTAGACTAAATTTCATCAACACACCTAAGTACAATAACTTCGGGATTCCTCCACCCTAGGCCATCCTTCATGAGACAATACTTGGTTGCTTTCAATCTAAGAGCTCTTCTTTTATGAGCAACTAAATGGTCAGGACATGTAAGATAATAAATAATAAATGATGTCCTTATACCAATCATGCTCTCCTAATATTTGCAGCTCAGGTGAAGATGAATCATTTAGACAAATCAAACCAAGAGATTTTTCATTATTTTCAGTGAACATCTCAGCCAATCCTTGACCTTTGACCAACTTAGTGGGTCTAATTTCCAAGTCATACTCCTAGATCTTAGCAACCCACCTACCACGAGTCCCTAAGCAATCAATTTGAGTTAATATATCTTTAATAGTAGAATGTGGGACAAAAACAATGATTTTAGAATAACCCACATAAGTCCTAAAGTGCTTAAGAGACTTGACCAAGGCATATGCTTGCTTTTCCATGGTAGTATAATTTAATTCAAAATTTTGAACCGCTCTACTCATGAAAGAAATAGGCTGTTCATGACCTTCCTTATTTTTTTGTAACAAGATAGGTCCTGCAATTGTATCCTTTGAAGCAAAAGAAAAAACCATGAAATATCTAGAATAATCAGGGATGGCTAGAACATGAGCTTTTTCATTAACACCCTTGATTTCCTGAAAAGCCTTTTTACCATCTTCTTTCCACAAAAATTTAGCATCTTTCTTCAGAAGACTTTGAATAGGCTTAGCTATCTTTGCATAATTTGGAATAAATCTCCTAAGAAAGTTGGTCTTTTGAAGGAAAGACTGAAGGGATTTAAGATTATGAGGAAGAAGAATCTTTTGGATTGCCTCAATCTCTCAGGGTCTATCTTGATCCCATCTTTTGAGATAATGTGGCCTAGTAACTTCTCTTTAGTTACTCCAAATGCAGATTTGGCAGGATTCAAGGAGATTCCAAACTCTCTACATCTGTCAAAAACTTGCCTGAGATGACCTATATGACTAATACCATCTTTAGAAAAAATCGTAAGATCATCTTGATATATTTCAATTATTTTACCAATTAAACCCTTAAAAGCATAATCCATAGCCCTTTGAAAGGTATCTCCAACATTATTTAATCCAAAATGCATTCTAATGTATTCGAATGCACCCCATGGTGTGGTGAAAGTAGTTTTGTGTCGATCCTCTTTCTTGATCCATACTTGATTATATCCAGAAAAACCATCTAGCAATGATATCATTCCTGAACCCGTTACTCTTTGCAACATAGTCTCCATGTTTGGCAAAGGGTAATTATCCTTTTTACATGCTAGATTAAGGTTTCTAAAATCGACGCAAAGTGTGATTGTTCCATTCTTTTTCCTAACAATCACTAAGTTAGACCACCATGTTGAATGCCTAGTTTGAGCAATAATACCAGTTGCAAGCATCTTTGAAAGTTCCTTTTGAACCAAGGGGGCCAACTTAGGATTTATCTGCCTAAGTTTTTGAGGAAAGGGTTTAGCATTTTGATCTTTTAAAGGGATAGTGTGTTCCATGACAGCTTCCCTATAACCTTTTAACTCATCATAAGAAAATGCGAAAACATCCCTATACTCATGAAGTAAGTTAGTCAACTTTTTTCTCTCTTCATCACTAGTATCTTTACCAATTTTCACAATTTTAGGGTCACTAGCCAATGTTTACTTCAATGAACTCCCCTGGATCCATCTTAATTTCATCTTTCTTCTTTGTGGTATCATGTTAATCAAAATGTTGCTCTAAAGCTACAATGTTCCTGGGAGTAGGGTTAGTTATATCTTCATGGTTATCAAATTCATCCAACTTATTAAGAAAGCGAAGCACCTGTCTTTCATCATTGAAAACCTGCCAATGCTCCATATTACCAGGTACAGAAGGTCTAAATATAATTTCCATTTTAACCTTATCCTTCAACAATTCAGCAGATAACCGCAAAGCAGATGTTGCTACAGCAAGTTCATCTGCCAAATTATTCTTTTCTCTAGGGATAGCTTCAAGATCAAGAACATCAAAATATTCCATAGAATCCCATACCACATTTCGATAATTTTTTAATCTTCGATTTTTACATGTAAATTTTCTCTTAATCTGCATGATAATCAAATCAGAGTCTCCCTTGATACTAGGAAACACAACCCTCAAATCTTTTTCCAATTCAAGACCCAACAATAAGGCTTCATACTCGGCAACATTGTTGGTCGCTTCAAATTCCAATCTATAGGCAAATTTGAAAATGTGACCAAGGGGAGACTTTAATACTATTCCAACACCTTTACCATGCCTAGAAAATGCACCATCAAAATTCATAGACCACACTTTATTCTTTAAATTACCCACCTTTTCATCATCCTTAACATCTAAAGGAATTATGAAGTTAGACAGAATGGCATAATTCCTAAGGTTGTTCCTTTATTACCTCATTATGGGGGCTTTTAGGATATTCAACATGGAATCTTCTTTCAGGCTCTCTGTTAAGTCTAACAAATCCATCACTTCTAGGAGAAGGAATCATAGCATATGACCAATTCATCTGAATACTTCCTCCTAGATCATAGGCCCACTTTTTTGACAACAACATACCCCAAGCATCTGGTACATCAACTACAACTATGTCCATTACAATCATTATGTTAGGGTAAACTGATAAATACTCTTGTAAATCCTTGATTAACCCGTGAACTTCAATCTTCTTAGAATCCATGGCACATATGTTGCAGTAACGCTTAGAAATTCTCAAGTTGAGTTGCTCCATGACCCTTAGTCATAACACAAGTTGAAGCACTAGAATCCAACATGCAGTTATATAAACGATAACCATTAAGCACCAAAGTGATAAAAAATGGCTGATGCTATTTGTTATTTGAATCCATACTTTTCAAATATACGGGGGCATCCTGATAGACAACTTCAGGAACCTTTTCTTGAGAAACATTAACACGAGGAGCTTCATTGGCAGTTAATAACTTAGCTATGTTGCAGGAAACGTCCTCCCCACCCTTGTTTCTGGCAAAAAACGAAACGGAAACGCGTACCGTACGACCTGGAAACACGTTTCCAGTCTGTACGACTGCGTTTCCTTCCCTTTAAAGTGATTTAACTTGGTTTTATTTTTATTTTTATTTTTATTTTTGTTCAGTTTTTGTGCTTTTTAATATTATTCTAATTGTTTATGGATGCTTCTAGATGGCTTTTTAAAGCCTATGGCCCTAGTATTTATATGCGATTCATGGTAATGTTAAATTCTTAAAGTGACATTCTCCTTAATCTTCATTTTCATCCTTTTACTTAAATTTTTAACATTACCATGTAATGACTCAGGATGTTTGAGAGTGGTTCTGACCTCATTGGATTTCATATGGAGAAAGTAGAATTTTAGATCTCATTCAAACTCCAGCAGACTTATCAGTTTTCAGTATTTCAGGATTGGGTTATTGCAATGTTTCCATCATATTTTGTCATGTATTAGGGTATGTGTTAAAATTGGACAACTAGGTCCAAACTCCAAGTTTTGATGCTCAGATGAAGACACCAATATTTTTATTGGGTTCCTCTTTCAGAGAGGTGCAAGATTGATCTAAAGATCATCTTGATTCGATGAGCATAACATTTATTTTGAATTTATTTCTAATACTTTCAAAATATGTGCAGGTCGGCCTTAAGGTTTTATGCCCCCAGCAAATGTGTCACACACCCTCAGTGATTGATATAAATAGAGTCAACGTTGGAGGACATTTCATTCATCTCCTCATCACACATATTTCTCTCTCCACTTCTGATTGGTTCGAGCTCCAAGGAGGCAAATCTGTGGTTCACACATGGGAGAAGGACAGAGACTGTTTTTGCTACAGCTAGGGTTTTATCGCAAGTTTGACCAGCGTTGATGATGTATACTTCATTGGAAAGAAAGTATATGTCAAACACCCAAGTTGGAAAAAGAAGACTCAAATTAGGGTCAGAAGCAACAAACTGTATAAGTTGCAGCTAGAATCTCCAATGGCACTAATAGGCAGTCGTGATGAAAAAAAATTGAATGAACTATGACATAGAAGGATGGGGCACCTACACCATGGGACTCCAAGAATTCTTAGAGAAACCGTCACAGGAGTTCCAGAATTAAGCACCAAATGAGATGATGTTTGCAGAGGGTGCGTACTAGGCAAGTACACTAAAGCGGCTTATTCCAGAAGTAACAATAGGGGAAAGAGTGTTTTAGGATTAATACACTCAGATATCTGCGGACCTTTGTCCACAAGAGCTCTTAGTGGTGTCGAATATTTCGTTACCTTCATTGATGACCATTCCAGGAAGACTTGGATCTACTTTCTAAAGACCAAGGATGAGGTCTTTGATTGATTCAAAGAGTTTAAGGCTCTGGTTGAGAATCTGACATGGAAGAGGATAAAAAGGTTGCGTTTAGACAATGGTGGAGAATATATTGATAGAAACTTCACTGAGTTTTGTGCAAGGGAAGGCATCAAAAGAGAATGTATCGCTCCATATAATCTGAAGCAGAATGGGATTGTAGAGAGGAAAAATAGAACTATTGTTGAAGCAACAAGGGCAATGTCGTATGATCAGGATATGCCCAAATTTCTATGGTCAGAAGCATGCAACACAACTGTGTATGTTCAGAACAGGATTCCTCACAGGGCACTAGGTTAAGATCACACCAGAGAGTGTCTTTACTGGCAGAAAGCTAGAAGTGAGTCATTTTAGGATCTTTTGGAGTTTGGCATACTTCCATGTACCCGAAGAAAAGAGAAAGAAGTTGGATCAAACTGCAGAAAAATGATATTTTATGGGATATAGCGAGAATACTAAGGCATATAGAATCTACGTTCCTGGTAGTAGGAAAGTAGTAGTACGACGGGATGTAAAGTTCATGGAGGACAAAGCTTTTATGAAATCCTACGAAATGCCTTACGAAAAGCAGTTAGAGGACGATCCATTGGTTCAGCCACTTCGACTAGTCGAAACCAACACCAACGCTTCTCCAAGGGATAAGAATCCAAGAGTATCATCGTAGGAAGATTTGCAGGAGGAGGAGCAAGAATATCCACCCACTATCAGTGGAAGAACGAGCTAGGAATTACGACAGATACAAGGGACGTAGAGGAGTTCATTGGAGCTCCTAGAGCCGAGAAAAGACAGCGTAGACAACTAGACAGATACCAAGCTTTGGTAGCTCATGTTGGAGAACCCTCTAGTTTTCAGGAGGTAGTTTAGCATCAAGTGTGGGTAGAGGTGCGATGGTGGAGGAATACAGTTACATTATGACCAATGATGTCTAGGAAGTGGTACATAGACCTCAAGACAGATCAGTTGTAGGTTCGAGATGGATCTACAAGATCAAGTATGTTACAGATGGCAGCGTTGAAAAGTACAAAGCCAGGTTCGTGGCTAAGGGGTATGCTCAAAAGGAAGGAATAGACTACGAAGAAACCTTCGCCCCAGTAGCCAGGTATACTTCTATCAAATCCGTGATATCCCTTACAACGCAGATGGGGTGGGAGATTCACTAGATGGATGTCAAGACTGCTTTCTCGAATGGGGTGATAGAAGAAGAAGTGTACATTGAACAACCAAAGGGCTTTGAGACATATGAGAAGAAAACTCATTTATGCAGGCTGAAGAAAGCCTTGTATGGGCTTAAGCAAGCACCTAGAGCTTGGTATGGTCAGATTGATGGTTACTTACAGAAGATGGGATTTTTCAAGAGTGACGCAGATCCCAATCTCTACTATCTGACAGTAGAGAATGAGACTCTAATACTGGTATTATATGTAGATGACTTGTTTCTGACAGGTTAATCTATACTCATCAAGGACTGTAAGGAGAACCTGGCAACATAATTCGACATGAAGTATTTGGGGCTGATGCATTATTTCCTGGGGTTGGAAGTTTGGCAGCAGAAGGGTGAAATATTCCTTGGACAAGGGAGATATGCTACAGAAATTCTGAAGAGATTCAAGATGCAAGATTGTAGACCCATGGCTACTCCAATGATTACCAACTGGAAAAAGATTGATGCATTTGATGACAAAGAAGTAGGCGCCACCTTGTACAAACAACTCATAGGATCTCTTATGTATCTGGTCAACATCAGGTCAAACATCTGCTATGCGGTCAACACCCTCAGTCAGTTCATGGTGGAACCAAAGAGGGCACACTGGGCAACAACCAAGCATGTTCTCAAATATATACGGGGAACAATCGAGCATGGATTAAAGTATATCTGAGGCAATTACATCAGACTAAGTGGATTCACTGATGCAGATTGGGCAGGAAGTTCAGTAGAACGGAAAAATACCTCAGGGTACTGTTTTAGTATTGAATCAGGAATGACCTCCTGGTGCAGCACGAAACATAAATCCGTAGCACTGAGCTCAGCTGAAGCAGAATATATGACAGTAAGCACGACTTCGTGTGAAGCTATATGGCTTAGAAAGTTGCTTGTGAATCTATTCAGCAGAAAGATGGAAGCGATCAGTATTATGTGTGATAATCAAAGTTGTATCAAGCTCTCTAAGAATCCGGTTTTTCATTATTGGTCGAAGCACATTGACATCAGGTGTCACTTTATCAGAGACTGTGTCCAGCGGGGAGCAGTATAGTTACAGTACACTGTTACAGGAGAACAAGTGACAGACATTCTCACCAAGGCCCTTAGGAGAACAAAGTTTTTTTTATTTCAGGGAGAAGATGGGGATGGTTGAGAATCTGTTTCAATAGAAGCGGATAATGCAATGCTTGAGAGGGAGCTGCAGTATAGATGCAGCAACAACAGTGGTAGTGTTGTGGGCAACAATACAGATAACAACATCGCAGCAGATGAGGGGTAGTAGACTGAACATCAGCAATGCAAAGAACCAATGTCGTGGATCAGGGTGATGCTTCTAGTGGGAAGTATTGCTAGAACACATTCCTTGCTAAGAGGGAGTTTTTATTTTTGGGTAGCATCGGATGTGCTCTAACTTCGAAATTTTGTGGAGGGGCTAGAACACATGAGATCTCCAAGACCCAGAAATCATTTGGAGAAATTCCACCTGGAGTGCAAGCTATTCAAATAATTAATTATTTTTAATGGAACCTAGCTTAAAACTTAGGGAATTAAAATAATTAAAGTGAATTAATTTAAATGTGGGTGAGAAGCATCTAAGTGACAAGGATCAAGTCTGTTTTAATCTTAGCCGTTGATTAAAGATTAGATCACGGTCGTTGATTTATCAACAGGAAAAGTATAAATGAAGACTTGTGGGTCAGTTGGAGACGAGCCAGGAAAATACTCAGTAACCCGAGGGAAGTCGATATTCCAGGAGAAGAGTTCGATTTCAGAGGGAGAGTTGCAGGGTGAAGGAAGAGGAGGGTTTCAACAACAGTCAGAGATTGAGAAGGAGGGACGCAGAGTAGCAGAGAGGCAGCGCAGCTGAGGACGCAGTGAAGATCAGAGTGTCTCCAAGGTGTCAAAATTTCTCCAGTGACTAGAGGAAAATTATCTCAGGTGTTTTCATAAATGTTTCTCTGTGATTTTGCAAATCATTCCTTGTAAAGAGATTGTTGCTAAAGAATAATAAATAAACCCTTATCTGTTGCACCGGTTTTCTCGCATTGGGTTTTTTCGGGGACAATTGTCCAAAAACAACTGTGTTGATGTGATTGATTCTTGTGCTTGCATTTCATTGTTCTTTTCTCTATGTAATTATGTGATAATTGTAGTAGAATTTATTTCGTTGTTTACTGAAGGGTTTTGTAAATATCTTATTGTGAAGTATAAATATGAGAAATAAATTAGTTACTGCAGTAGAATTTCAAGATAGAAATTTTCACACTTTAGACATGCATTGGTGTTACCTCCCTTGTCAAGAGAGGTTAATGAAGGACCCTATTAGGTGGTTTCAACCTTCGAGGGGATGACAAGTCCAAGGCACGACCTTCAAATGGTTGGTGGCATGTGAAATAATGATGGAACGGAGTGGGGACAAAGGGAAGGATCCAAGCCACATGCCATGGTATGAGGGTAGCTATGATGAGGAAGGCCCGCACCTTGGGTATATGAATGTAGGAGTGAGCAATTGTGATAAATGAGTTACCCTAACCTTTGTTTTTCCACCCTTCTTCATATGCCTTTTTCCTTTTATTGATTTTTCTTTATATAACTGCTCTGGGCGCAAGGGGATGAGAGCATGATGTGTAAGATATAACAGTGATTACCCCCTCAAAGTTGGGAAATTCATCGCCCACCAAGGGTTGGGACATTCATGGGTTCCTTAATGATGTAGGGGGCACTCATAGGGGCCCTAGGAACCATGGTGATGGTCATAATAATAGGGGGTAGAACTCATGTTTGGCTTTTTCCCACGCGCTAAATGTTATTGCCCCATATTATGCTTTTATCTCTACTTTTTTGGATGCATCAACCAGTGTTGTGAACATCTCGATAACATCCCATTTTACCTCAAAATCACGATTTTTTGGCCTAGCCGATGTTTGCCGATTTTTAAAGATATTTTTATGCTATCTTAATTTTGCCGATGTTTATCGATTTTTTACTGATATTTTCCAATTTTTACGACTTTTCAGTTTTTTGGACCCTTGCCAATTTTATCCCGATGCCAATGTTCACAACATTGGCATCGACCTTCGGGGCATCGTTTTAGGCCTATCCCAAGGTGTGGACAAGGGGAAGGAGAGGCTAACACCTTGTGGACCTAATCAACAAATGTGGACCCAGATAGGAAAAATGTGAAAAGGGCTTGTAATGAGTGGAGGCGAGTGAGATATATGGTAATGGGAAATGAGACCACGTGACCAAAATTAGGGTTTCCCATGTAGCGCCATTCCTAAAGCTAATAGCCAATAGAGGAGATCCCATGGGACTAGAATCTAGGATTAAATCTTCAGTTGAGGTGAGGGAACAATAGTAAGATCAAAACTTTCCTTCTTCCAAGTTGCCCAATACTCCATGCCCAAGTGTGCCCAAGAAAAACAAGCACAAACACCCAATTACATAATGAAAAATCATACCTTTGGGATTGGATGGCCCACCTTCAAACATACGATCATGACAAATGACCTAGGGTACACAATAGCTGGCTTAGGCGGTGGAGAAAGTAGCACATCAAAGCTATGAGGGCCGCAAGGGGCTGCTGGTTGCTGGTTGAAGACAAATCTAAGAGAAAATTTCTCCTATAGGGGTCACCCACTGGTGGTGGGTAATAGTGCTGATGGAGTGGGAAAGGCTTCAGGGAAGATGGCCTAGTCATGTTACCAGCTGAAGGAGGTCCAACACCTTTGAATCTATAATGAGACGAGGAAGAAATCATGGAGGCGCGAGTTACCTCTTTCCTCGTATTGCTTTTTCGACCCCTCTAGTGCACCTTTTATTTTAATCATTTTAATTTGTCTTTCTTCCTTGTATAGCTTAGGAGGCCCAACTTGCTTTATGCTTTTCCAATACCCCTTAAAGATGTAGCAGTTCCTTTTAGATGTAGCATGAAATGCTTGAGGAACTGGGTGATGGCTAATGAGAGGGATAATGTACATGCTAGGATTTTGCCCACATGCTTACTATGTCCCAACCATCTTTTGCATTATTTTCTTTCATTGTGGCATCGTATGCTTTTATTATTCTTTCAGTTGCATCAACCTCTTAGGAAAAATTTTTGGGCCCTAACTCAGAGATGAGGATATAAGGAGCCAATCCCAATGATAAATAACAATCAACCCAAAGAATGGATGTGGTTAATAAGGGAAACATGGAATGTGGTAAGTATGGATTACCTTGGGCATGCTACTTCAATCAATTCCTTCTATTAGTGCCCCTCCTGAAGAAGGACCTCAAGGAAGTCACATTGGACTAGGGGTAAAGGATAACCTCCGAGGTGAAGCGTGCGAACAAGGGTACAATTAAGAGAGGTCAATCATCTAGCTTGGCCTTTAATTCATATTAGTATGCCCCAAAACATTAAATGAAAGCACATGATTACACAAATGGTTAGTGTACCTCCTGATAGATGACCTACCTTCCTTCTAGAAGCATGCCAGATGGGAGAGAGAATTGACTAGAGCATAGGTGGAGAGCTTTGATGTAAATCAAGGCTGCGGGGGAGACCCGCCCCCCTCTCGAATCCGCTCTCGAAGCGGGAGCGCATTGAGGGCAACCCCGGGAAGATGCTCCCTACCAATTCGGGAGCTATTGAATATTGGAAGCAAGAATTTTTGAGTGGGGCAGCCTAATATTCAAGCCTGTGACCTTAGTATTGATATGCAAGTCATGGTAATGTTAAATTCTTAAAGTAAAACTAGCATTCTCCTTTATCTTTCATTTTCATTCTTTTACTTAAATTTTTAACATTACCATGAATGAAATGACTCAGGATGTTTGAGAGTGGTTCTGTCCTCATTGGATTTCATATGGAGAAAGTAGAATTTTAGATCTCACTCAAAATCCAGCAAACTTATCAGTTTTTCAGGATTTCAATATTTGGGGGTTTGCAATGTTTCCATTGGATTTTGTCATGTACTAGGGTATGGAACTTGTATTTAATCAAGAGCACCAAGCCTTCTATGTACCTTGTTGTTAGTGACACTAGTTGTCGAACTCCTCTCTCATGACCCTACTAAAAATGTACCCATCACTTAAACAAAATCTTGACTTGACATACTACGTTTTTTCTATCTTATGTTAATGCTTAGAGGGTGATATTAATGACAAAGATCCCAAGATAGGCAATGATTTTGATGATATGTAGGTATTTGTTATAGCATGATGTTTTTGGATGCTAGAGGCCATCTAGAGCCTCCTCGTTGATGTATTCTTGGTTCAGAGATGGATTGCACTCGATGCTATTTTGGTTATGTGTACCCTTACATGCTATATAAATGAGAACTTGTAATTTGTGGACCTATGGTTGATGAAGATTATAACTACTAGATGAATGTTGTTATATGGTTTAATCCATGTTTCTATGTTTTTTTATCACTAATTCATCATTCTACATGCTTTTGTTTACATATATGCATCAAAATATATAAAATTATATATTATATAAATACCACTCCCAAAATCACTCTTGACCCGGGAGCTTTTGAAAATGTCGCTCCCCTATCCTGTTTCTGCTTCCTACTTTTGCACTCGCTCCCAAGTAGCCTAGATGTAAATCTATTTGCGGGCCATCATAGGGCTATTAGCTGGGTGGTTGACAAATGAGGAGACATTTTTTCTCCTATGGGTTACCCACTTTTGGTGGGTAACAATGCCCATCGGTCCAATGAATATTTATATCATAGTGGCATATTGAGAACTCTATCCAAACTAGGATGTGAAAATGTGAGAAACTTCTGCCAAAAGTTTTCATCTTAAGGAGTGAAAACTACCAAGGTGCAGCACGATATTCATGGGCCAGGACTGAGCTTTAGGACTTTGCTTTGCTTTAGCAAAATAGAAAATGAAGAACCCCTTAGTGAAGTTACAATGCCCAAGAATTTCCTCGCCAAAATCTCCTTAGACCAGGGTGTAATAATAGCCTTTAGAGACATGCATGCCAGAAAATACCCAACCAGGGAAAATTTGTAAACCTTGTCAAAAGCTTGATCTATATGATCGAAAATGCACCGATAAAAATATCGGTTTTGAGCAAAGGTATCAAAGGCTGAGTCAGTACCGTGTCAAATCCCTCTGGGGCAGGAGTCTTTTTAGTTGCCAAATCCCTTTGAAACCTATAGAAAGCACAAAAAACTTCAGTGCTGCCATCTGGGACATTATTTATGCCAGCCCTTGAGGTGAAATTAATCCTGCTTACTGCAAAGATTCATTAGCCAACTGGTCACATTAATGAAAAGTTTAAGAATGAACAATTGTGAAGAATAGCCTTTTGATGCATGTTCTATTTATTTTCTTATGAAATTTCAGGTTTTGATTGATATCCATTGTCAAGATTTCACTGTAGCAACACAAATTTTAGTTTGCTTTTGCAACTTCTGTGATAGTATGTCAGATGAAAATTCAAATGATCTATTTTAGATGGCATGTACTCTATTATCATTGGAATGTACTTTGTAATGGTGTAATAAGATTAATGAATCTGCATGGAACTAAGTGGAGGAACTGGAAGAATGGAGTACCCCAAATTATGGGATCCTATATGATATTTTTCGTGGGAGGCATATAATGGATTCTATTCGTAACCTTGAAATCCTAGCCTCAAGAGGCTGATAATTGATAGAAACTAATGGGTAATGTTGCGTCTCTTTGTGTTTCGATATTGTAAATGGAAGCAAATGCGATACTGTTCATAACTTTATCTGTAAAAAATATGTTAGGCCTTTTTAGATATAGAGTCCTAGTTTTGTGAGTCTGTAATGTTTATGAGATCCTATAAGGGCCTTTTCATGGGAGGCATATAATCGATTCTATTCCTAATAAAGGAATTCCAGCCTCTAGAGGCTGGTAATGTCATATAAGCTAATAGGTAGTATTGTGTCTCTTGTGTTTTGGTTTTGTAGATGGAAGCGAATGTAATAATGTTTCTCTGTATAACATATATTAGATCTCTTAAATAGAAGGTCCTGATATTGTGAGCCCATAATATTTCTGAGATCCTATAAGGTCTTTTTTGTGGGAGGCACATCATGGATTCTATTCCTAGTTAAGAAATACAAGCTGGAGGCTGATAATGTGATATAAACTAATAGGTAATATTGTCTCTTTTTGTTTCGTTGTTGTAAGTGAACATAATAATGTTCACCTATATATATATATATATGGTCTTTTTAGATATAGGGTCCTGGTTTTGTGACCCCTTACTCATCTTTCATTCGACTGGGGCTTAAGAAGACCAACTTCATGCCATCATAAGAATGCAAGCTTGGAACACTATCTATCATTATTGTTTTCCTTTACAAACATTTCCCTATCAAAAAATATATTATGTTTCAGAGCATCATCAATCGGGTAATTTAATTCCAGAACTATATGTGTTACTTAGTGCATGTTTTGTAACATGGCCCCCGATAAATTTATGACATTTAGAGTGTTGGCAACTCTCCAATTTCATCGTTGGAACAATGGCAATTATAAATATCAGTTTCGGAATGTTTTTATTTTTGAAAAGTTAGAGCCATCATACAACATCAGTTTTTGTGTCATCTTGGTACTTCAGTTTTAGAGCATATTAAATCTACAAATCATTGTAGAGGTTCTACAAGCTTTTAAAACCCCAGTTTCCTGTAGTGTCAGTACTTAACTTGATCAGGCTGTAGGCCTGTAACAACTAATCTTACATTATGCATTTTTGGTGAATCAGATCCTTTGTCGCTTGTTCGTGATCATAAGTTGAAGCAGGATCTCTCTTCTCAAGGCATACTGGTGACAACATTCAATTCAGATTTACTATATGAGCCCTGGGAGGTCAATGACGAGGAAGGACGTGCATTTTCCACCTTTCAAGCTTATTGGAATAAGTGCCTTAACATGTCATATGATCCATCGGCTCCCCTTCTACCTCCCAAAAGGATTGTTGCAGGTTCACACTCTGCTTTCGACTCTTCTTAAATGGCACTCTCGTTTTTCTTTTCCATACAGTTAATTTCCATGTTAATGTCAACTGCCATTTAATTAACTTACATTATTTTGGACATATTGATTTGCACTCTTGCCAAAAAATCTAGTGCAGAGCTGAACCTTAAGGAATCACATAATTTGCAAGGTTAATATACATCAATTGCCACTCATTGAGTACCCGCAACAGGGATCTAGGACCTCAATTGCTTTAATAAGCCATTTTTAGTGTGGTTCCTAAACATACTACTGGATGTTCCACACTATATCATCAGTACGTTTTAATTTCTGACCTACCTATAATGTCAAGGATATACCTTGGATCTCAAGCATAATGGATGGGTATTCTTTTGTATTTCAATGAGGAATTCAATTTGTATAGATAAGAAAAATATAGGTAATGCAAAAAAAAAAAAAAAATCGTGGTCATGTTTATTTGATTGTATGCCAAATTCCTACTGTCTTCAATAATTCGTAACTTGTTTTTCCCTTTCTTCTCGTTAGACAGTACTCCTTTTCTTGTTATAAATGTACTTTGATTACACCTTTGTCTTTTTGCAGTTGCCTTCACTTCGTTCGCTCAAATGATTCCCTCTCTTTTGTTTTTTATGGAGTTGCTTCGAAGTTCAGGGACTACATTGCATAGCATGGACTTGTTTGGCTTAGATGCTAGGTTAAGGGGTGACTATTCTGCCAAAATTGCCTGGGACATGCCCCGAACTTTATCCCTTTCTGAGACATGCCATTTGGGTCGGGCAGACCACAGTGAAATGGAACCCTTTTGGACAATTTAATACTCCACTGACATCACCAACAAACCAATGTCCCATTGGGAATGGTTCCTTTGTTTTGTCTATGCAAGATAAAAGTGTGCATCTTTTACAGAACAATTCCAATATACAACAGTAAGGTTACACAACTAGATTACTTCTTGGGCATAATCAATTAACTGCACAAGAGGGAGTTAGAAAATAATCTATCAACAATCCGCTAGTCAATCTGATGCCTTTCTTCATCCTTGGATTATGGTGTTCGTGTGTCATACCATACGTTTGGCTACAGTACATGTCTTCAATGTTTATGCATTTGTCTCATTCGGAATCAATCTGAATTCAGAAAATTGAGAAAGGTGTACAAGAATTCACTATTTTCCAAGAACATAGATTTTAGATGTATGAAAAGTTGAAAGTCATACAAGTGGCATGGCATAGAGTGGCAGAACTGGTATGAATTGAAGTTTTATCGATAGGTGTTGATAGCTAACAACAGTCTACGTAGAAACATTTCAACTTTCCTGTAATGTCTCTGAAGAATAGGACCTCTATATCTCAGATCATTATAACTTATTAGTACAGTGAACTTTGCTTCCATAAGTTCAGTATTTTGAAATTTCAGTCAATAAGTGGTATGTCCATTCAATTCAAATGTGTCAGTTTTGCTTATAAAGCATTTCTTTAATAAAGAAGTTTAAAAAAAAAATCTATCTATAATTTTGTAAAAGCTTAAGATAGGAAGCATTACCTTTGCATTTTTTCAAGTGGTCAAACTACTTAAGGTGCCTTTCAGTAAATGCTAATCAGCTGCTAGTCAGGTTCAGTTATAACTGGTGAAGACTTGAGCAGTGATCTCTATCAAAAGGTGTATCCTTGTTTGTCCCACATCCATCAAATGGCACAGTTAGTAGCCTGCAATATGGAAACTGTAATGAAACTGCTTGCAAACAACTAGTAAGGATCAAGCACACTGGAGGCACAGACTAGATTCGTGATTAGTCTCGAGAGAAGCCTGGGCCCACCCTTATGGTCATCCAGTTGTACTCTATTATATGCTAAAATTATACAGTGTATTTCGTGGTTGGTGGAATCACACCAGTCTTATTCTAATCAGTGACATAGTAGACATTGCGAGCCAACATTTGTGTGACAGGTTTTGGACCAAATATTGATCCTACAAATTGACTTTCATGGTCTAACAACAACAAAGATGTGTAGCATGTACTTTTGTAAGGATTTGACTACTTGCGGATCGGAAAATACTAAGCACCATGTAGTACTGCCTTTTCATCCTGTCCATTGAATACTATATTATTCCCATCCAGTGGACAAGATGGAAGGGAAGTAAGCTAATCATTGGCTTACTGTACGGTGCTTAGTATTTTCCCTTGCAGACTACCCTTTTGCCCTTAAATTTAAGTTATATAACGAACAAATAGTGATGCATAACATATTAGTAGACAGTGATGGCTGATTACTAACATATCGTATTTTACTAATACCGAGGTGAACACACCCGTGACCTCACTGGAGCTTTACCTGTGTTAGCTGCTTATTGATATGCTTATTAAATGCATGGCCGTGTATATTCAGGTGAAGTGTCTAACTGCCCATCAGATGATCTAAAACTGGAGGATGAATCTGAGAAGGCCAGCAATGCACTTTTGGCAAGGGCATGGTCACCTGGTTGGAGCAGTGCTGACAAGGCTCTAACTGCGTTTATCAATGGACCTTTGCTTGACTATGCACTAAACCGTCAGAAAGCAGATGGTGCAACAACTTCTTTGCTGTCACCTCATCTGCATTTTGGGGAGTTGAGTGTTAGAAAGGTGTTCCACCTTGTTCGCATCAGACAAGTTTTGTGGGCTAATGAGGGAAATACCTCAGGAGAACAGAGTGTGAATCTGTTTCTGAAGTCAATTGGTCTCCGGGAATATTCAAGATATTTAAGTTTCAATTTTCCTTGTAGCCATGAGAAGCCACTTCTTTCACATCTTAATTATTTCCCATGGAGGGTTGATAGGGATTACTTTAAATCATGGAGGCAAGGTAGGACTGGCTATCCGCTAGTTGATGCTGGGATGCGGGAACTTTGGGCAACAGGATGGTTGCATGATCGAATCCGGGTGGTGGTCTCTAGTTTCTTTGTTAAGGTTCTCCAGCTTCCCTGGAGATGGGGTATGAAGTATTTCTGGGACACGCTCCTGGATGCTGATCTAGAGTGTGATGCTCTTGGATGGCAGTACATTTCTGGCTGCTTGCCAGATGGCCGTGAGATGGATCGAATAGATAATCCTCAGGTATGTTATAGTACAATCTGAATTTGTGTACAAAACAGAGATACGGTTCTTGCATTTAACTTATTCATAGATGAAAAAATATTAGTATTTACTTTAAATATTTTGGCTGCTCATATTTTGTGTATTTGTGATTTTGTGTAGTTTGAGGGCTACAAATTTGATCCAGCGGGAGAATATGTCCGTCGCTGGCTTCCAGAGTTGGCTAGATTGCCCACACAGTGGATACATCATCCATGGGATGCACCACAAGCTGTTCTTCAGTCTGCTGGAGTTGAACTGGGTTACAACTATCCCCTACCCATTGTAGAGATATCGACAGCTAAAGAGCGCTTGCAAGATGCCCTTTCAGAAATGTGGCAACGTGAAGCAGCTGCTAGAGCTTCTTTGGAAAATGGCACAGAAGAAGGTTTGGGAGAATCATTGGAAAATGCCAATGCCTCATTGTCAGAAAATATGGATGTTGACAGAGAGCCAGTTGGAAACAACACAGGTTTTGCAGCAAGGTTACAAGATGACCAATTGGTGCCAAGTATAAGCAATATGGTGCAAAGGGCTGATGTAACTTATACTTTGAGTCATGCTGCATCTTCTGCTCGATCTGAACAAGCAGAGGTACCTTCTAATAGAGATTCAGGAATAGATTCTGCAGCTTCATCTCAACAATTTTTAGGACGGTCCACTTGGTCCATGGCAAGGGGTTTAATTGAAGATCTACCAAATGTGATTAGTCATTATCCCCAAATGCAAGCCCTAGATGAACAGAGTGAATCTCATTCAACCGCAGATTCTTCTAGTATCTTGAGAGGGCGAGATGATACAAGTAGTGGAGGCATTGTACCTGTATGGTCGCAGGCTTTATCAGGACATTCACAGCAGTTCCCAGAGGAAGGAACTGTTCCTGGAACTGCTGAATCTAGTCTTCAGCAACAATTACAAAATCATTCAATGGGAACCTGGAGACATGGGCATAATCAAGGTGCGGTTTAAATGTCCAAGCCATTGTATCCAGAATTTAACTTTAAGCATGCTGTATTGTGGATAATGACCCTATTGCTGTTTTCCTCCAAATTTTTACTTGCAGGCAGCTTCACAATCATGCTAGACCAAGGAGCTAGGAGCTAGAGAATGTAGTACAGTACAATGATGTAGTGTAGTTTTGATATCCTTGTCGAGAACTGCAATTGCTGTTGAAATCCCCTATGCTTGAATTGTTAGGAAGATAAGGTGTTTATATCAACATTACTTTCAGCTTTGGAAAAAACATGTTTGTAAGAGATTCTATGCCTTGTGTTGGAGGGCCTGTGATTCATACACCTCATTTTTAGCTGTTGTATTGCAGGTTTGCAGTGTAAAGTAAGTACTATTGTTTACAAAGGGGAGGAAATACTAGCAAAGCTTGCAGTCTAGATTGTCTTCGTAGATTGAGGAGTTTTAAGCCTTGTACAAGCACAGTGTATACTTGTCTACGTATATCAGACTCTAAATGTTAGTTTAGTCGCGAACTTCTCCAGACATGAAGACTGCTGTAATATATTATTTTATCATGTATTATTTGTAAGGTTGTCTATTAGCATTTTAGCCAGTCAGCAAAGAAGAAGTTGGTAGATTTTATTTTGAAATGATAAAAGAGTACAAATTCTGCTGTAATTATCATTGCAATCAATTTTTGTAAGTTTGAGCTGCAAAAATATTCCCTCTGAATTTCCATGCCTCTCATTCAAAAGATTTGCTGAAGTTTTGTTTTCATTTGAATATATCAAATTTGTTTTCTTTTGTTCCTTCGTTTTCTGTAACTGGCATTTGCCACTTTGTACAACCTAAAGATGTGAAGTGTTCTAATATTAAGTTCTATATTTTTCTTTTTTCTTTCTACAGTGTAACTATTAGCAATGCTCTCGTAGTTTTCTATTGAGAAGAAAGATACATCGATGTCAGAAATATGTCAGATTGTTCCAGTTCACTGAAATTCCATGTAGGCAAGTTCTAAGAAAGCTAAGTTTGGACTTTGCTGGCCTGATCGTATTTTACCCTTTCTCCTACGGCATCATTCATCCATCATGCTGGACACAATGTGGATGCGGTAGAATGCATAAAAATTTATACCCTGTCTAATATATACCTTTTTCTCAAATTATTTCAACAATCATCCACACCCTTTTGCTTGAGCACATGTGCAACTAAGTACAATCTAAATTTATTGTTACTTCTATAAAAAATACTCAATATGATTCAAATTTCAGTTTTTTCAAATTGCAACAACCTGCTGTTTGTTATTACTGAATTATTCCCTTTCATAAGTCTGCCTTGTAGTTTGGAAACAACACCCTCAGTTGTCTCTGCTATTTTTGGCAATCAAGATAAAGTTTTACACAGTTAAATAAGTCACTTGGTTCTCTTCTTACTGTGTTTCTGTAAGATAATCAATGTCTATGCTGCCAGCAGCCAATGGAATACAAGGAAAGGAAAAAAATAGCCCTCAGACAGGAAACAGACAATACAAATCTAGAAAGCATCTACCAGCAAGTAATATTTGGATCTGACTCCTCAATTAGAGCCTATGAGGCCTAGATTCTTTTCTTGAGTAGATTAGTCTGTTAAGCTTCCACCTAGAGCTGCTGCCAGCCCCTAAAGGGAGCGTGAATTGGAGGGCTGCAAGGACCTAAAAGAGCGTCAATCTCCTGAGAACTTCGAGCTCCTTTTAAAAGCATTGCTGAATTGCAAAAGGTTTGCAGGAGAATGGGGTGAATATCCCATGTTTCCTGCTCTCAACTGTTGTCCCATTTGCATGGATATCACTTTAACCTCGACTGTTTTGACTTTTTCCTCTCTTATTTCCAGTTCACATTGATTATTTTTTTCCCTCTATTCTCAATTGGCTGACAACCCTGTTTTTTCTTTGCTGAGGTGGTTCTAAGGGTTTCCAAGTAATTCACCTCTTGGGGTGTCCTTTAATATAAGTCTCATTAAAATATCATGCCATAAACGCTGTGTTCAGATAATCCAAAGCCTGCATCCACCGTGCCCCTTTTAGGTCCAATACTATCATGTAGAGAGAGCCATTTCTGAAAATCATCTCCTTGCAAATACTGGTGTAGCTATATATGGCTTCTTCAACCCTTTGCAGTCATGACCAAGGTATTATCCTACTCCTTCTCCTACTACTACTTCTCCGTAAATTATTAAGGATGTAAAACAATCTGACAGACACTGGAGTACTTGAGAGTGACATTGTGGTCTGGTTGAATTCTGGAAACCATGGTTTCATAAAGACCTGCATTTCCCCAGAACTGGGGTCCATTTTTTAGATTCTTATTCCTCTTTTCTTCAGTTTCGAGAGACATAAGACAAATATCTCTAGCATGAAACTACCTGATTGTCTTCAGAGCAATTGAGATTGACCCGTTTCTTCACTGCCTGAATTCTTGGCAAGAAGCCATTGAAATGACAGATGTTTGTTTCTTATGCTTTAGGAGGATGTTCTTGACCTATTTGAGGTTTGTAAGTGAGATTGCTTACTCTTTTCTCTATGAAAAATTTAATCCCTGGTTTGCTGCACTTCTTTTGCTGTCTAGTTCTTGATTTCTTTCCCCTTCTCCCTATAGAGGGTCAGATTTCTTTTTACTAGCCATGTATATGTAAGATGGGCACACATAAACCACCTTCAAGAAAAGGTTTCTGCTGGAGGATAGAAGTGGTAGATTGCACCTTTGAAGCCATTTCATGGGGTAAATTGGGTATATTTTCACTAGGAGAGGGCTTGGGTGGGAAAACCCTAGGAACACCCTTGCAGAGGTGAATAAAAAATCCAGAGAAAGTGCCACTTGAGAGAGAGCTAGTTGCAACAAAGCCCTGGAGGATAGAGATAATTGCTTCACTCTCTCTTGTCTTATTTTGTCTCCGCTATGAAGCCTTGATTGTCTCCATCTTCACGAAGTCAGGGCCTTGGGTGATTCAATGTTGTGTCATGAGTAATACTATATCTAGCACTCGATTTTCCAGAGAGGATTGCTTCTTTAGGTTCACCAGGCATCACCAATGTTGGTATTTTGAGACCAATTTTCTTTTCTAGTCTATTAACATCTCTATTGATTAGCATTGCCCATTCAAGTGCTCCTTTGATGCCCTTCCTCGCCTTCTACCCCCAAATGTTGTGATCAATAAAGAAAAAAGAGATAATATTTACAAACAGTGCATCCATGTTGGCTAGACCTCTCCCCACAATCTGATATGTAAACAAGGGACTTATAACCCATTTGCTTCACTGACAGAGATCCTTTGTGGAATTTAAGCTATAGTCTCTATCTCAGTCTTGCACAGAGATCTCTGTCTCCAATGCAATTTACACAGTAGTTAGTTGACAATGCAATAATCACCACCTTGAGCTCAAGTTTCTCTATTACCACCAACCAAGATATACCAAGTGGTTGTACTTCTTGGCTCCAATGCTTAGCTTAATTGCTAATGTGCCAAGACTATTGTTCAGTTAGAAATAGGTGCACTTCCCTGCTCACTATTCTTCAACTGGCATGTGAGGATGGCTTTGTTTGCAATGGTTCAGGTTATATGTTATATTATTTGTGAATTGCTCTAAGATTTCTTGAGAAGTCTAATATCTATTTGCCCTTGTTTTTAGATGCACCATTATTGGATTGTAAAAAACAGATGTTGAAACTTCTATTTATACATCGTAATTCATGGATTGTAAAGAGTAGATGTTGAATCCTCTATTCATGCCTCGTAATCCTTTGTCCCAGAAAACACATTTCGAAGATTATGCCCCATTTTTTAGTGCGTCCATGGAGTTGATCATCAAGGTAAATAAAGACATCACAAAATATCCATGAGGTGGGAGGAGGCAGCATATGACATATAATCAACCCAGACCCAACCATGGAAAGCATCGGGGAACCTCAGAGCATTTTTATTGTGAAGTTCTGAAGTAGCTACTTGGTGAAATTTTTAAAATACAGTGAGCATAATAGCATCCCCTCAAAACATTTAAGGCTTGCAATAAATGTTACACTAAATTACTACGTATATAGATGCAAGGATTGCAGTGGTGTCTGTGGCCCAAAACAGTTTAACATGGGTCTTGACTCTCTACCATGCATCTCAATCTCTAAGTCGATAACCAGAGTGTCTTCCTCTTTCTGTCCACTATGTAGATTATAGAGACCAACTTATGAGAATTCACAGATCCAACAGCAATAGAATATGCCATTAAACCATAATAGTGGCAATAGAAAAAAAGTTTTTTGGACTCTAACGAATGAACTTGAAACCTAGAAGCTTGCTACTGTCTAATAATCAAATTGAATCACTGACACCATTAGCTCTTAGCCGCAATAATTAAGCTGGTGGCTACTAATGTGGATCATTAGATGCTATGCCCAGGCAACTCGTATGGCCTGTAGAGATATCCATATATTCAACTGACCTCAGCGTGTTGTGAATGGCACAATCAAACAACTAAATCATTGTTTGCAGGTGCATAAAAGTGAAATTGGTCCAGGCAAGGAGAAATCGACTAGGTAATATTTGAAATCTGATGCAGTAAGTATGAATATGCCCAGAGGGAGTGTGTACGGTCCATGGAAAAGAGAAAATGCCCAAGTAAGTTTCCCAACGATTTGAGCAAAGAAAGAGGAATTTAATAATGCAAACATAGCTAGAAAATTGCAATAGCGAAATTTTATCAATGATTGTTCTCAAAATTTAAAGCGAAATGGATGGTGACTGATTTAAAGCTGTTGGCATTCGTAGAACATTAACGGGGAAGCATTTTTTAGCGTTACTAATAAAAATGGCATATAGATTTTTTTCGTTTCAGCCATGAATTCAATTACAGAGCGCTGATTAAGCATGGTTTAGAATACTGATATCTCTTACATTGTATTTAACACAGAATTTAACATAGCCATGAGAGAATTTCTATCACACAAAGATATAGTGTTTACCTTGGAAACTCAAATAGGAAAATCGTTCTTGAATTCTGGCAGAGATTGATTACAATGTTTTTTGTTTTTTGACTTTTCTCCATTCTCCTCTCTTTCTCCAAAAGATCCATGGTGTGAAAGTTCAAAAGGATACAGTGAGAGAGCTATGGTAATGAAAAGAATAACGAGCTTACCTTTTGCTTTCCAGTCCTCACTTTTTTTATTATTTTTTAATTCATATTGAGCTAATTCTCAATCATTTTATTTGTTTTATGTTGCATTGCCTTTTACCTACTTTACTAATCTTCATTATTGCTAAATTAATTTTGTAGATAGTAAGTTTTATAACCATTTGTTGATTCAAATCTGTTCTATATTACAATCTACAACCTTTTAGTCTCAAAATGACCCTCTATGCAGGGCAATTTTTACGGATTATTGATGGTGCCATCATCGATCTTTAATACTTCCAGTGTCACGAGGACCCCTCTTGGCTAGTTGAGGATTTTCTACTGTAGTCGCAGGGTAGACAAACCACTATATTCCTTATGGTGAGAGGGTTCATTACTTTTGTTATTTCCAGTAGGCGGAGAATGAGGACTTCATTTTATGATGCCCTGTCTATATCACTGTTTGTATAGAGGCTTTGGAGGCTCCTTATCCGTGCTATGTTAAAATATAATGGGAATGCATGGAAAAATTCGAATGGAAGGAAACAAGCTGCGAAAAAGGGAAGATCAAGAGAGTTTTAGAAAAGAGAAGATAGAAAACAAGTGTCATGAGTATATAGATCAGACTAGCCATGAAAATAGATGGAGATCTCTATTGAAAGAGTTAGGAAATCAGGAAAATCTATAGGAAGTTTTGTGACATCAATTGGAAATTTCCGTCTTCTGTAAAAAGCATAAAAATAAGAGAATTCTGAGGGAGAGAAAAGCAGAGAAGGAAGTCTTTTTGTGTAGTGAGAAACAGGTAATGTGGGTGCCTGTAGCTTCTATGTTCTTTGCAAAATTTGACAGTGGAATTCTAGTTGATTTCCTTGTTGATTGAACTTCGAACCATTGGTTCTACTTCACCCTGGTGGTGTCATAGCTTGGCTAGCGGGTGGAGTTATACAGTAGAACTACCTATGGTTAGGTGGAAATTGCTCAATCTGCTTGGTTTTGCTGGTCATTTCTTTGCAATTTCTATTTGTACTAATTCTTTTCATTATTATGGTTGTAGATTCTAAATGTGTTTTGAGAAAACAAATGGGAATTCGTTGTGCATATTAAATTATTGAACCTGTAAAAAAGAAACGTATTTGGTTAGAAGTAATGCATACTATATAAGATCGATTTCCTTCCGTGTTTTTCATGGAATTCAAGAAATAAAATCATGATTTTAGTAGACATCATTACCTGTTTCTATCCTTTTTGGTTTTATATTTTATTTATGAACTGGCCATTTTTATTCTTGATAGTTGCCTGAGCTTAACAGTCAAATATGTGTTCACTCTATTAAATCTTTTATTACTAAGAAAACTCAGTACATGAAAATATGTGTTCAAAAGTTTTAATTAATGATGAAATCCATTGAATTGTTCAGCTTCGGGTCCTAGAATTTCTTTCTTCTGAATGAGAAAGGGAGAGCACATTCATACATATTTATTGAAGCAAAAATTCTGTTTGATTGTATAAACATGGCTTGACTGTAGCTGGTCAGTCATTTGGAATCTTGTTAAGTTGTATAAATCTGTCCTTTTTACAGTTGCATTTAACTTCAAAGTATATAAACAATGTTAGAAAATTTTGAGGATTGGCGTTTTTTTTAGCCTGCCCTTGGTCACATGATACAACGGTGGGCATGATCGTGGGCTTAACAGAGATGGACTAAATAGCGGAATCCAGTGGTAAGCGGATGTCTTGGATAACTGGATACCTAGACATCTGGATCCTTTAAAATTTCTATAGACACCTTTTTGATAATAACCGCGAAATTTTCCCCAGTATATGATAGAATTCGGATATCTGATAGATCCAGAATTCAGCAAATGATCCTTTTCCATTAGTTATCGGGATTATTTCCAAAGGCCCTCTGTTGTCAGAGTTGACAGATTACAGAATCGGGAGGATCCAGAACTTCCCATTTTATCTGGATCCTGAAGTTTGGAACTTAATTAAACTATGCTTTATGAAAACTTAGATTTGGATGCCAGTCGAGCAAGATATGTGGAGCCACATAACCAGAGTATGATGTGGCGCTTGATGTCGCTGCTAACATCACTGATGATGTGGTAGTTTGGACAAGAGTTTGATGACGCTAATGTGGCTGCTAACATGGAATGTCCACGTGACATACTAACATTGAATCCAGAAGTCCAGAGGTTCAATGTTTTCTTTCATTTGGCTTTTAGGAAAATTCTGAATATGAAGAGATTCCAAGATCCGGAATGTTGACCATTTGATTGAAGTCGTATTTGGATGAATTTAGAAAAACTGAAAATTTTAACGTCTACGGGATTAAAAGTAGTCTATGAGACTATGAGTTCCATGTTTTTCGCCTTTTGCATTTCAGTCTTTTTCTTATTCAAATTGATGATAAGCTGGCCCAATCTTCCAACAATCTCATAGCTGAAATAATTGATGAGTTGTTGGGCTTGTAGATGTGGCACATTGCAATGATGACACATGGTGCAACTTGCCATGTGTCAAGATGACATGACACTATTATATAGTTACATGTGGGCAAAGCACTGTCATATGTTTGTCACGTGCCAATTGTATGAATGTTGATGTGGCACTAAGAAGGATAAATTTTTTTGATGGCCATACTTTGTGTCCACAGTTCATAATTAGATGAAATTTATATTGTTGGAAAGCTTTTGGCTAAAAAGAAATGATGGTGACATCAAAAAATAAATTTAAAGTGACGAGAGAGGAAATTTTGATAACCCCATCTCCTAAGGTAAATTAAAAGTTTGGACTTAAACAAAACAATGAGAACATAACAAAGAAATTATGTATCAACTTCAATATATTATGATACCTACTCTTACATTTGAATATATTTATAAATTTGATTTTCTTATAAATAGAGTGTGTTCCATTGAGTATGGTCACAACATTTAAGGTTGTACTAGCTCAAAAGTAAACATGGTAAAGACATCATTGGTTTTTTTTTCTTTAAAAGAAAAATCTAACACCTTAAGTTACTTTGTCCTCTTAGAGAGAGAGAAACATAATGGGAGATTCAGAACAATATTATGAATTTGAGACCCATGAAAGATGAGATGTGGAGATTCCATTGGACATGGTAGAAACTTTGAAACAAAGTTACAAACCTAACAAGAACTTGAATGACTTCACAATTTTCTAGAGGTCGCATTTAGTGTTGATTTTTATGCCTGTTTTGAAATGTGGTGATGCAGCATTACTCTTTTTTCATTTCAGGGTCAAAATTCCAACATTTTTCAAACATGACTTTAAAAATCAAATATCATGACTATGAAAGACGTGAGAAAAACCCGAAATGCAAAGTGGTGTTGCAACATCAATTTTTTAGGGTTAAAATTTCCAACATTTTTCGACCATAGCATTAAATACCAAATATCATGACTAAGAAAAACCTTAAAAATCTGCATGTAAAATTCGCTTATTTTTTTTTCCAAATGTTTTTGAAGTTTGTTTAATTTTTGGGATTAAAATTAAGAATTAATTGCATTATAGCCTTGATAATCGGTACCCTTGAAAATAAGAAACATAAAATCAACTCTCATTCTAAAAGTGATAAAAAAGTTAAGTTGGAAAAAAATTAAAATAGAATTTTTTTTTGGAAAATCAATTAAAAAAACCACCGTGATATTATAAAAAAGCTATAAGAAAAACAAGTTTTTCTTTAAAGGGGGTCATAATTAAAATACAAAATTGAAAGGAAAAAAAGAAATTGTGTCATTTTAAACCTACCTAGAAAAAAAACCTTC
This sequence comes from Pinus albicaulis, assembly GCA_034641835.2. NCBI lineage: Eukaryota > Viridiplantae > Streptophyta > Pinopsida > Pinales > Pinaceae > Pinus > Pinus albicaulis. Next base: position 1,009,868,249 of record CM076577.1, on the reverse strand, counting down.
AAAGTTCAAAGTTCAAAGTTCAAAAAAAAATAAAATATCAAGAAGTCAAAGGACAATAGTGTGGTAGCTAGTGGAATTGATTCCCGCTCCACCTGGGATCTATACTCTTGAGATAGGTTAACCCATGACAAAAATTGAACAAGTTGATAATCGTGATGAGTAATTCCTATAAACTTGAAGTAGGAAAATTTGAATATCTTGATATTGGGGTGAACAACATCGTGATTTGATCTTGGGTCTTTCCCAGAACAATGCTCCAAAGTTATCGATTCACCAGTTACGAAAAAAAATCAAGAAATGTAAAGTAAAATACTATATATTAAAGTTTTGTATCACTAAAAAATCATAGATACATGATTTTTCCAGATTGCTCCCTAAGGATTTTGATCCTCCTCAAAACCCTACTCATGTCGAAACCAACACTGAAAATCCCCATACAACACCAAGTACAAAAGTTCCCATACATAGCTATATGCCATGGTCGACACCTATTCAGCTAACCTGCAACAAAACACCATAATCGACAAATATACCAACAAAACACCATAATCGACAAATATACCAACAAAGACACCATCACTAGCTCATAAACAATAAATGCATAGTAGTACGCCAAAACCAACGAATATACAAACAAAATCTAAGGGCAACATAAAAGACAAAAGCCTTGTTGAATGGCCGAAGTCAAACACAGAAGCCATAAGACTGCAAAGCCAACCAATTGAATCACTAATCATTTTCCGAAGAGGGCACTGTCGTAGGAGCCCTCACGCTTGAACCCGGTGGATGTTGGGTGCAACCCAACTTGGTCCAATTTTGGTCAAACACTCAACATTTTGAGGAGTAGAGTGCACGATACCACGAAGTCATATCTACCATGCAGAATTCTAGGGGCTTTGGGGTGGGTCGAAGCCCCTTATTTTGTAACAGGTATTGGGGTTTTAGTTGATTGTTTTGTCAAGCCCATGGTATGTGGACCATGGTTTTGTAGCGATGTAATGTTATATAAGGATATGTAATGCTTTGTAGAGATGAATAAATCGAGGAATCATATCATCATAGACATTGAGCGTAAGTGTTGTATCTTTTGTTCTGTGTTTTGGGCGTTAAGGAAAAACTCCGCAGCTGAGTGCACAAAGACCTTGGAAGACTCTGCAGCTTAGTGCGCAGACCACCTGTAGCTATGTGCGCAGGTCGAAAAGTTGAATGTACTAAAGAGACTCATCTTAATAAAGAAGAGAAGTTTTGGGCAATATTTTGTGTTTATGTGTATCATTGTGTTTGCTTTCTATTTGTGTTGCGAAGTATTGCTTATGTTATGATAACACTGTTATTGTGTTATATGCTTATGTTAAACTGAATGTGTCGAAGTAAGTTGTTGAGTTAGAGCGCAGTAATGAAATGTATGCTAGAAGAATAAATAAACTACAAAAATGCAAAGTAGAAGCCACCTCGCGCAACCCCTCAAGGCTGCAGAAACCTGGTTCTACAACCACCCATAGCCACCTCGGGTGAGACTGTGATCTACGAAGGGTCTATGTCTGAGGGATTTGATGGTGTGAAGTACAAATCGACCCTGGGTCAAGCCCAAACAAAGCCAACAAATGCTTCCGTTGTCGGGATCGGGCTCTGTTTGAGGGACATGTGGATGTGGTATCCATTAATGAAGGAAATACAAGATTGGGCAGATCGGAAAGAACGAGAATTTGCAACTCAAGAAAACAAAAATCCGCGATTGATGACTGAAGCCTGGTTGCAGAGGTATCTTTTCACAGAACAACGCGAGATTTTCTTTGCGTCATTTGCTAATGAACTATATGATTGGGTTTCAAGGTTGATAGAGAACAATACTTGTTTTAAAAATGACGAGGCTACTGCATGAAGCCCATAATTGATACAATGACTCAAGGATACCAACAACAACATCTCAAGAGCTATTGAATTTTGGATTGACAACATTCTGAGAAAATTTATTACGAAGTTCACAATAAACACAATTGTATCTTACAACAAAGCTAGGCGAAGATTCTTCAAGGGACCGCGAGACAAGTATCTAAATTCTTTGAAGCTGTGGATTAAAATGCTTTTATGTGAAAATGGCATTCTACGAATGCAATCAGATTAATGTTTGGACGAAAAGGGAATAAGTCTGAACCAGGAATTGGGTCTACGCGAAGTGGAAAGCGATACAGAGTAGATCGCGAACCAAATAACTTTATTGAGACTGGTTATAGTCCCTTGTTAGGTGAATCTGAGAGTGAAGAAGAAATAAGTAAACCCGCAACCCCACAATATTCCCAACCCCAACCTGAAGGTGCATCAAAGTTAGAAGCTGAGAATAATCAGGGCATCTTTGGGATTCTCTCTACCCACCTTACCCCTCATCCCCCTCCCCCTAATTCCCCTACCCCTCCCCATAACCCCCTGTGAAGAAACATGGTCGATGACATTAAGTTACCTATTTTTAGAGGACTCAGGTCAGAGGATCCTAGGCAATTTTGGTTTGTAGTTGATGCAGTATGGAAATCAAGATAAGTTATTGATGAAGATGTAAAGAAGGCGCAACTCATCGTGACACCGCGAGAAAGAATGCTAACATGGTACATGAAGTATTCTTCGATTAATCAAGTTGCTTCATTGGATAATATTAAGAAAGCGCTAGTGTCAGAATTCAAGAAGCCGAAGTTTGAGTTGTAGTGCATTATTGAGCTGAAGGGAATCAAACAGATGACTAATGAATCCGTTTGGGAGTTGGATCAATGATTCAAGGTGTTAATGGGACAAGTGAGGTTTAACATACCCGCAAAGCAACATAAGGAATGATTTATAGCTGCACTGTTGCCTCATATCAGGTTACCCTTAATACATCAGAAAATAACAACTCAAGCCGAAGCCCTAAAAATTGCAATGAAGTTGGAAGCTTCATCGGTGGGAGATACTCATGCAGGGGTTCAGTAGATTCAAAGTCAAATTTGACCTTGGAATTGCAAGATCCCAAGAAGGGCAAAGAAGTTAGAAAATAAGTGTGGTGTATAAAGTGCAAAGCAGAGGGCCATTCTAAGGAACAATGCCCTACCTTTAGAGATTACTTGGCTATTGGAGCACCTAATCCATTAAATCCAGGATCAAGCCTGTGGTGTGAGATATGCAAAACTGTAGGCCAACATCGTCTAGAATAGTGTTACCTATTACATAAGTATGTGCAGACTCCAAAGCAATTGTTTTGCAATTTTTGTAAATCAGTAGGACATGATGAGAAAAACTGTCGAAGTTATGACTTGATGATGGAACACACTGCTGATGCTTATAGAAATCAAGTTGAAGGATATGCGCACGAGGATTAAGGACAACATGTTGAACGAGGAGGTTTCCAAGGACAAGGAGGAGGAGGAGGAGGAGGAGGAGGAGGACGCGCCCAGACTATCTGTTACAACTGCGGACATGCAAGACATTACACAAGAGATTGTCAGAATCCTACTACAACCTATAAGTACTGCAAATATTTTGATCATGTGATAGAAGAATGTCCGGTCCTTGTGACAAAGATGCAGGAGGAAAGGAACCAGCAACCCACAAAAAATCTGCAAATGATGACCACTAAACCAAGGGAGGATGAACCGCACATCAACATTGTAGCAAGGAGTGGAGTTGCGACGAGAGATGATAAAGCATAACATAAGAAGAAAATGGAGGGTACATGGGTAAGAAGGACCGCAGAAAAATCCGCTGGGTTCAATATTCAGAAGGAAAAAGAAACATTCATGGAGGTGAAGTGAAGCTTCATGGATCCTGGAGCTTCAACATTTAAAGCGCAATCGATGTCGAAGTTAATACCAAAGAAGGAATGCTCTAAAATAATTACTCAGACGAAAGAACTAGATCCAAGTGTTTTAAGGTCATTCTTACATGCATGAAGTTGTTGAGGAATCAGAGCGTCGTTGAAGGACTCCAGGAGTTGATAGACTCTTGCACTGATAAAGAAGTGCCACAAAGTGATCAATGCGCAGTAAACAATTTACATCAACATAAGAATAGAACGAGGAAGGAAATGAGACTAACTGTGCAGATCAGAGAATATGATATGGATCATGGAATCCTAGATTTGAGATCCGATGCCGACGTGTTACCTAAGAAGATTTGGGAATTAATGGAAGACCAAAGTTGCAATGGTCGTCAATCTAGTCATTAGGGGAATTTTGAGGTCTAAAATGGGCCACCTAAGGAAATTATAAAATCACAGTGAAAATAATAAAATAAGATTAGTTTACATCATCAAATTTTAGAGGGAAAAAAGGAAAAATTGCTTTTTCAACTCGTATTTTCAACATATGTCCCTATGTGTTTACTCAAATTTCGAGCAGGAACACTCGTTGGATGCATAATTTGATTCCTCATCCAATGAGTACCCATGTTGCATACTTTCGATGGACCCTGCTACACGAAAAATAACAAATATTTTTTCATGTATTTCTCATTTTTCGTGTAGCAGGGTCCTTAGAAAGTATGCAACATGGGTACTCTTTAGGTGAGGAATTAAATTTTGCATCCAACGAGTATTCCCACTCGAAATTTGAGTAAAACCTTATGGAGATAAGTTAAAAATACAAGTTGAAAAAATAGTTTTATTATTTTATTATTTTTTAATCTTTTTACTTTTTTACCCCAAAAATGGTGAATCATCCCCCGTGGTTGACATCATCATCTTGAATCTTATTGGTCCTTATAAAGTTTATTTTGATCGTAAAATTTTCTTAGGAGGCCCATTTTAGACCTCAAAAGTTCTCTAATGTGAGGGTGGCCAACCAACAAAAGATCCTCCCTACGGGAAGGTTACGTGGCGTTGTAGTAGATATTAAAAGAGTGTGCGTTGTTGTAGACTTCAAGGTGATTGATATTGTAGATGATAGCAACCCCTATCCGACGCTGCTTGGATTGGATTGGATTGGGATTTCGATACTATGGAGATAATTAATTTGAAGAAGATACAAATGGTGTTTGAAAAAGACAATATGAGAGTCATTTTTCCTTTAGACCCATCAGAAGGAGTGCACTATACAGAGCCTGTTCGGGATGAGTACTGCGACGCAGATGTCGACAACATTTATCAGATTACAACTAAGGAGGAAGATTGGATTAATCCCACTGCGGAAGGTAAACTAAGTTGGGAACATGATAGTTCCTATACTTCAGATTTCGAGGAAGAACTGAAAAATTTGCAGAACATGTTACATGAAGTATCTACAAGACGATGTGCCAGAATCACAAGATCACTTCGCTACATAAATTCAGAGGTATGTAGTCTGCCTTATTATGATGGGATAGGAGATGTAAGAATTTTTCTTGATGAATATGAAAGAAAATTACCAGAAGAACAAAGGTTGCAAGCTTTGGATATAGCGTTGACATCTACACTTGCTAGATGGTGGGGCACTCATAACAAGAATATAGGAAGTTGGGAAGAGTATCGACGATTGATGTGGGTCAGATTTGGGCCAGTAGATACACAAGTCAAAGTAAAGTATGATGGTAGGGTTGACCCTCAGGCACATATTCATCGCTGCACTTCAGCTTGGAAATAAGTTTCAAAACAAGAGTGGGTACATGGGTTTACCACACACTAGAAATGATTCCTATGAATTGGTATATGGAGACAGAACTATGGCATGGAACTGTTTTATTTGGTTGAAGGATTCATATTAACTTTTAGTTTTGAAGATCACTGTCCGTGCATAGATTCAACCCTTCATAAAGTCAGAGAAAAGGTTTTTAAGAACACAACTTGGCTCACATGGAAGCAGCTAGATTGGACCACATAGTTGGAGCAGACACTAGAGTGCTATAATGTGATTGCAGAAGAAGATGACGAGGATCCGCACAATATTAATATCACAATAACATAAATACACTGCGAAGTTGTTGGACCATAACCTGAAATACTCGATATAGCAAAGTCTGCAAAAACGAAGAAGGTGAATATCAGATCAGAAGAACAACCAAAATTCGAAATGGTTGGAGATTATGGGGATGCAAACACAGTTAGTAAAATCATAGAGCTGTTGCACGAGTGTCAAGAGCTCTTCCCCATGGAATTTTCTAAATTGAAGGTCATAGTATGGGACCTAGGAGTTATGAGGATTCCCCTGAAACCTGAAGCAAAGCGAGTAAATCAAATACCATATAGGTTGAATCTGAAATACAAGAAAAAAATGGAGTTAAATAAAATGATCAAAGCTGGGATCATCGACCCTGTCGAAGAACCTGAATGGGTAAGTCCTATGGTGGTGCAGGAAAAGAAGGAAAATGATGAGATCAAGATATGTGTAGACCTAAGAAAATTGAATGATGCATGCTTACATGATCCTTTTCCCACACCCTTCACAGACGAAGTATTGGATAATGTAGGAGGACATGAGACTTATTCTTTTGTAGATGGATTTTCAGATTACCATCAGATCAGAATTGTGCCAGAAGATAGACATAAGACAACTTTTGCTACAGAGTGGTGCTTTTATCAATACACAATGATGCCTTTTGGCTTGAAGAATGCTCCTGCCATATTTTCTACAGTTGTAGTTGTAGCTTTCAAAGAATATATACACAATTTTTTGGAAGTTTACTTTGATTAAGGGACAATCTTTGGGTTGTTGAAAAATCATGTTGCGAGCTTTAGGTTGATGTTGGATACATGTAGGTAATATCAAATATGATTAAATTTGAAGAAGTGTATCTTTTGCGTACCATTGGACATATTTTTGGGCCATGTGGTTTGTAAGCAGGGATTAATGGTGGATCCTGCGAAGATAGTAGTCATTGTAGACTTGGACATCCCTAAGATAGTGAGACAATTACGCACGACACTTGGATACACTGGATATTGCAAAAAGTTTATAAAGGGGTATGCGTAGATAACTGTGCCAATGGAGAAGTTATTGAAAAAATATGTCACTTTTCAATGGGATGAATAAGTCCAGAAGAGCCTTGACACACTGAAGGAGAAAGTGGTGACTGTGCCTATTCTGGTTTTCCTGGACTAGAATAAGGAATTTCATGTACATGTTGATGCATCTTGCATAGCGTTGGGTATAATATTGGCACAACCAGGAGTAGGAGAAATTGATCACCCCATAGCTTTTGCAAGCAGGAAACTGTCCGAGGCGGAAAATAATTATTCTACGTTAGAAAGAGAAGGGTTAGTTATGGTCTATGCATTACAAAAGTTCAGACACTACTTGTTGGGAGCACACTTCAATATGTTCATTGATCACTTTTCCCTGAAATATTTGGTGAATAAGCCTGTTTTCGGAGGAAAATTTTGTCAATGGTTGTTGTTGTTCCAGGAGTACGACTTCGAGGTTGTAGTCAAACCAGGAAGATTGAATGCCAGACTTGATCATCTGTCAAGGTTGGAGACAGGATAAGAACCCACAAGTATTGAGGATAACTTGCCCGATGCGCAATTATTTGCAATCAGGGTCACATATGATCGCTTCACGGATATTATTCAGTTTCTGGCCACAGGAATGGTGCCTGCGGAGTACACTACGCATCAAAACAAGGAGCTGGTAGTCAAAGCAAAACAATTCTCCTTGATTGTAGGACACTTGTATAGAATGGGAATGGATGAAATACTACGGAGATATGTCCCTGAACATGAAAGGCAGAGTATTCTGGTAGAAGCTCATGGAGGAGTCGCAAGAGGAAATTATGCAGGAAAGGCCACTGTGTAGAAAATCTTGCGAGCTAGGTTATGGTGGCCAACAATACATAAGGATGCAAAAGATTTTTTTCGAGCATGTGATGTATGCCAAAGAACATGAAAGCCTTCGAGAAGAGACACAATGCCATTAAATCCACAGGTGACATTGCAAGCATTTAAAAAATGGGCTATTGACTTTGTTGGACCTATTAATCAACTAGGAAAGAAGACCGATACAAGATACATAATCACTGCAACTGATTATCTGACGAGGTAGGTCGAGGCACAACTAGTGAAGGATTGCAACACAAATACCGCTGTGAAGTTCATCTTTGAATATATTTTTTTCCAGATTTGGGTGTCCAAAGATATTGATGAGTGACAGAGGTTCACATTTCTTGCATAATACTATTGAGGCGTTGATTGAAGAATTCCAAGTATACCATCAAAAAATTACCCCATATCATCCACAGGCGAATGAGACAATCGAAGCCTTCAATAATATTCTGGGCAATGCACTCACAAAAGTCTGAAATGTGAACAAGAATGACTAGGATCTAAGGATTCTAGCAGTTTTGTGGGCATATAGGAAAACATGCAAGAAACTGATAGGCCAACCAAATTTTAGATTGGTATATGGACAAGAAGCAGTCATGCCTATGGAGTACATTATGACAAGTTTGAGAATTGCAACCTTCATAGATATGGAAGACTCCGATATAATGGAAGAAAGGATGACACAATTTATTTCTCTGGAAGAAGACATGTTAATAATAGGTTTTCATCAGCAAGTGCAAAAAGGAAGGGAGAAATCATGGCATGAAAGGCACATCAAGCAAAAGACAACCAATTCGTGAAGTTCCCAGGAAAATTTAAAACACATTGGTTAGGATCATATATCATCAAACACATTTATGACGGTGGCGAAGTTCAATGTGAAAATTTATATGGTCAGCTGATTCTAGGATGAGTGAATGGTAGCATATTAAAGATATATAGGGATGACTCTGTCCCTAGATCTTCACACTAAAAAACAAAAGGAGAACAGCCTTAGTGCCACCTGTAGTTGAAATTGGGCACTGGACTATAAACTACTATGTAAATGGGACTTCGCCAAAGGAATATCATTGTGCAATATCCAGGAGTATGTCAAAGTCTGGAGGAACCATGCGAAAGGAAGATTATTGTGCTATATTCAGGCGTATGTCGAAGTTTGAAAGAACTGCGACGAAGGAAGGATTGTTGCAACACAGAAGGGGACACATCTAAGTTCATCGAAAATATGACCGTTGGAAGGAAAAAGTTGTCGTTAAAAGGGAAATTTTCGTTAAGAGGTGCGGGAGAAACACATTATGAAGCACAACTGGTCGGATATAGTGCCATATCTGCATTAAATGAACAAGATCTAAGATATCATGAGGTTTAAAATTAAAATTCGTTATAAAAGCTATGTCTCGCTCCACATTTTACACTTTGCTATTTGGAGAATTCAGTTTGAGAATTTGCGACCAAGTGTAAAGTGTTGTTGTATGTTTGAGAGAAGTTTAGAAGAACTTGCCAGGGAATTTGTAAAGAAATGACTAGCAGGCATCATGGAAGCCTCGACTGGAAAATCCACAGCATTGAGTGTACATGTGTCCTCAAGGTGCACGAGGTTGTTGCGAAAACAAACAACCACAGAAGAAGAGCCAAAGAAAAGACAAGAAAAGAGACGAGCTGTAATATTCCCAATTTTCCATCAGAGAATTGGAATATTAGAGTTCTTTCTTTTCTTAATTAATTAAGTAAATAAGAGGGTGGAGGGACCCATAAACCCCATATATGAATAAAATCCACTTTTGATGTGTGTATGTGGATAATATAGAAGTAAATATGCATTATGGAGTAGTGGTGCAACTCATTAATGAAGAAGTAGTGGATATCATGCATTATTAACGATAAGATCATAGAGATCATGGAGGAAGTCAAATGAGATCATGGTGCATTAAAAGTAAGATCATAGAGCACTAATAATGAAATAGTGGAGGAAGTGGTGCTTCAAATGCACACATGATGGAGAGAGTCAGAATTAAATGCAGAGATGGTGGAGAACATGGAGAGACAACACAATCTTCATGGAGGCTAGTGGCCACATGTGCAACATAGTTATGAGGTGGGCCAGGGATATGGAAGGCTCACAAAGCATATAAGGGAGATGAAGGAAGCAATAGAAGGTAGGCTTTAGATTTTTATTATTGATATGTTTATATCTGGATGTTTCATTTGACATTTCTATGCACGCTTAAGCTGTTTAGCACACGGGTGTTTCCAAGTGGAAATCCCACCCTTACCCACGGGGGACTTCAAGTGCCTACTCTGGGAAGGTTTCTTCGAGCTGCCATACATCATCAGGCATTGGTGCCACATTCGTCCCCTCTCTACAACACATTCAGTCTCAGGAATTACGCATTCCTGCTTGAGAGTTTGAGAGGAGGAGGTTGTTTCTAGCATTTCAGCTAGGAAACCGGTGGAGGATTCATCCTTTCACCTTGTTCTTCAAGATCAGTCTTCCGGGAGCAGTATATTCATATTCGACATTCAGGCCAACATTACATACCTTCATTCAACAACAATTCCCCAAGGGATTGCGTAGTCTAGTCTTGCAGATATGAAGGAGGAAGGAATTTTTCAATATTTCAGCTGTAAATATTATGAGGGACCATCTCCTCACTTTGGGCACATTATTTCCGTCATTTTTGAGCTTCATTGTAGCATCTAGCATCAAGATATAAAGCCTTTGTCCTTGACAGCGTAGTTTTACTCAGTTGTTGTGTATTCAACAACTGCAATCAGTGGAGGCGGAAGGAGGATCTAGATCTTGAGCTTCTAGCTTGAGGATCTAGAGAAGGGATCAACCCTTCAAGCATAGATATGATTGTATCATATTGAAACCATATTATGATCAGTTCATGTTTCAGTTCTGCATACTCAACAAGCATATGTTGCAGGGTCTAAGAGGGTGATTTTCCAAGAGTGTCAGATTTGGAAACCCTTTCTAGGTTATCTTGGGTATTCATCATAGAGCCCGGATCTGGAATCCAGGCATCATATGAGCTCTGGAATTGCGAGATCTACACTTTTATAATTTTTCAGCAGTTGCAGTCCCGACATTTGCAGCAGGGACAACTCATTATTCCTTCCAGCAGTCCAATAGTTACGCAGTCCCTCTTGTGGGAGGACTTCAGGGTCATTCTAGGCCACTATTTTGGCTTGAGTGTCTCATATTTTGAGCACTGTTGTACTGGTTTATCCACCGCCATATTAATAAAATGGCTCATCTATTCTGTACATTTTTATGGTGTATTTAGATTATTTGTTCATTGTTGTAGTTTTCAATTATTGTGCTTTTGTATTACTGCATTCTCCCTTTTGGGATATTACAATGGTATCAGAGCATGATATTTGGCTCAACTTGTGGGCACTTCATATTTAACATCAAAAGAAGAAACAAATAGTAGAGATCTATAATGACAGAGGGTTTTAGTTTTTCCTCACTTCTCTTTAGATCTATGCAAGATCTCTCCAAGGAGTTCAATCAAATGAAGAGATAAATGCAAAAGCAGGATCCAAGAAGAGTTTAGAAAGAGGAAGGTGCAAGAACTTCCTATTAGCAACAGAAACAACTGACAAGGAAAAGAGCTCCACATCATTCTACTAGATCCACTTTATTTGAGAAGGAAGGGGAATGGTGTGAATATGAAGGATACTTGGGGTATGAGACCCTAAGTAAATATCCTTCTGAGTACAAATCACAACCTAGAGCACTCAAGGAGAATCTATCTCTGCAATAGTTTTTTCAACTCAAAGAATAAAGGATATCCTGCAGCAGCAATAGAAGAAAGATGCATGGATTCTTCTTGCCTACATTTGATGGATCATCCAAAATCACATTGAAGGCTAGGAAGGAAGAGTTAGCTACATTCTTTAAGCTATACCCAGTAGCAGAAAAAGAGGCTGCTGAGATTGCAACGCTGCACCTTGAGGGTAAAGCAAAAGATTGATGGTTCAGTCACTTATCACATGCCAAAGTGTCTGCTTATGCATATTTTTATCAAAGACTGAAGCAGAAGTTTGGTAGAAGGAAATTGAAGACATTTCCCATAGAGACACTTCCCATCATTAATGAGATAGTACATGAGAAACCAAAGGAAGATGTCATCATCACTCTGGAAGAGGAGCCCCTACCACCACCATCAGCTGTAGATGTACTTACATCAGGAGGAGGAACACTTGAATCTTTGCAAGATGGTCTTCAACTCTTGACATTGGGATCCCCATGCATGATTTAGGAGATGCATGAGGAGGAGGAGGCACATACCAACGCTAGTACAGTAGAAGAGATGCATCCATCATCATTACTAGCAGTTGGAGAGGCCATCGCACCGGTTGGAGAAACTCTTGTAGATGTGAAAGATGTTCCCAAGATTCAGGTTATCCAAGGTTTGCAAACACTTTCATGTCATATTATTTCAATACCTCATATTGAGATTTGTGAGAACATGCCATCAGGGAAATTGCATAACCAAAAGATTATAGCACCTTGCGGATTTGGAGCAGCAAATTATCGCTCCACAGAGGACCCTTGACTTGATCAAGGAGAAGAATTATAACTATCCCAGTTTATCATGGTTGAGCTACACCCAACACTATTTGTTGAAGTGTGGAGTTTCAAAGGATGGGATGAGCACAGTCCTATTTAATACAATTCTGGGCTATGAGTTCGACATTGTGTATGGCCATGAGACAACAGATGTATCACCATGTATATCTACAATGTTTTCACTAAGCAAAAATGATGAGATGAGGGCCCCATTATTCTTGGAGCATTCCGAAGGAAAATTCACTCATGAAGCACTTGAGGGACAAATGATAGATGGTAGACATCTTATGATGGAGAGAATTTTCCATTATCAAGATGGAGTTTTCTTGATGAACATCTCACAGCTCAAAGAGGAATTTCTGCCTACAACATGTATGGAACCTTATGGGTTCTATTGGGCCATTGATGAGAGGATCTCATGGAGAGACCTCAAAGGAGGTGCACTTCAACATATCATGGAGTGCAAAGCTTATCAGATGGATGAGAATGGTATTCTACCTTGGGTGGATACCAAGTTTGAGCATGACATGATTCATCATCCACAGTGGGATGGATGGATGAGGAGGATGAGCAAGGGGTTTCCAACCTACTCGTAGATCTATGATACAGGGCAGCAAGAAGCATGATTGCGCTGGTTGCTTTTGGGTGAGAATGGTTACTACCCAACATCTCACATTTGTATGGTCCATGCCATGTACATCACTGATGTTATGCCGCAGCAGGAGGCATGGCTGCGCTGGTTATTGTTGAGAGAGTTTGGCCATCACATGATATATCTTATGTCCATGTATGTACTTTTGTTTGGGACATGGCATAACTCTCACATGATGTGGCAGCAGGGAGCTTGTTTGTATTGTTCTGATGTGACATTCCACATGTCAATCAGTATATTGTTGCTCCATGACTTGCATCATGATGATGTAAGGTGGCAGCTAGAATCCTTGTTGCTTTGGTTACTTTTGGGAGAGTATGGGCTGATTTCCCCCCATATATTGCATGATGATGATAGAGGTTGGAAGCATGAGGCCTTACTGCGTTTGCTTCTGTTGGGAGATTATGGTCATTATACTTGGTATGATAATGATGTGGTATGGCAGCAAGAGGCATTGCTGTTGTGGCTTCTTTTGAGAGAGTATGGCTCTAATACTTGGGTTGATGATGATTTGGCATGGTAGCAAAACATTAGGGGAATTTTGAGGTCTAAAATGGGCCTCTTAAGGAAATAATAAAATAATAGCTAAATTAATAAAATAATATTTATGAACTTTTAATTCATTTTTTGCACCACAATCCATGTAACCATAGTTAAATTCAATTCAAAAGTTGTACCAAAATAAAATTAATAAAAAAATTGTATTGATGTGACTATAAATAACAATGAGATTTTCAAGAAAAAAGTCATTATCATTGAACAACTAATGCATTTGTCCTTTGTACTTAAATACCTTAAAATAAAATATAAATATAAATTTATAAATTCTTAATTATATTATATGCTATTAATTAAAATTTGTATTATTTAAATTGTATAATACAATAATGGATATGCATTGTTTCTTTCAAGAAATATGAAATGACAATAATATATTTTTATTCAAAAAGTGTGAAATGAAATTTATGAGTACTTTACTTTGACTTTAAAAGTACTTAGAGCACTACCATGGTTAACCATGATTTTTTATCCACCATTGAGAATGTGACAAGTAAGTACCTTTAACTCAAGCACTGCCACCTCAACCATTAGGGATGATGTCATCCCCTAAAATGTGATTGGTTCTCATAAAGTGAATTTTGATTGTACATTTTCCTTAGGAGACCCATTTTAGACCCCAAAATTCCCCTAATGAGACATTGCTGCGGTGGCTTCTATTGAGAGAGTATGGCTTTGTTACTTGGTTTAATGATGATTTTGGATGGCAATAGAAGGATTTTCCGCGGTGGTTTTTATTGGGAGAGTATGGTTTGACATTTTACATGTTCATCCATATGTCTGTACTTCTTATTTTGCACATTGTTGGGATGATGCTTGGATCCAACAAGGCAAACATGGCCAAGGATGGAAGCATGGAGAGATACAATCTACTTCATGTAGCATGGGATGGAGCGATAGTTTATGAGTTGGAACTTTCCACTTTTGGAAGAGACCACTTCACCTTATGTATCTGATCTAAGGCTCAAGTTTTAGCTAAAAATTGAAATTTCTCAAAATTTCTTCAAACCTGAACGACCGAATAGAGTTCGTCGCCAGGATTTCGATGCAACTTGTTTCATCAAAATTTGAGTTCGTATGACTGAGTTATCATTTGCTGTTCATTTTTCAAAACAGGGAAAAAATGAGCAGAATAGGTACAGTGTTGAGGTGGCAGGTACAATCAACATTGCAGGAATATTCTCTAGATTGCAACCAGTGACACTTGACAACTGTCGTCTTTAGATTTTCCAGATGGGTTAAGTGAAGAGAAAAATTGCCCAATGACCTTCAAACTCTTCCTAAGTTGGAATTTGAATTTTTTTTAAGAGTTGGAGTGAAACCCAACTAGAGGGTACCATATGTCCTCTCTGGTGGGCCACCTCCTAACCCTAAGGTCGAATTATTTGATGTTTGATCGGATTAATGTTTTGGGACATTGGATATACGATGGAGTTATTTAATTAGATATAATATATATGTATTACACACACACACACACACACACACATATATCAAACCATGTCTCGACAGATCTCACCAATTGTGGAGGAGTCGCTAAATAAACTTGGCGGAAGGCTAAGTCTAGAGGCAAGTCGACAAGTTGGCGGAAGGACTTCATTATGAGCTGGCACAAAATTTTATGGTGGAGTCGGGGTTCGAACCCCTGACCTCCCGTCGACAAACTGAACGCCTAACCATCTCTGCTGTCGGGTGTTTCTTACACCTATAGTTCTCCACGTACATTTACAAATTAACTACCGACACGTTGGGGGTTGGAGGGGGCCAAACCCCTCCCCATGTGGCCACGACTTCGAAGACCGGGTGCTAAACATTGGAACCGACGGAAAATATTAATCATGTTTTATTATGTTAAGACGTGGGCTAGTGACAGTTAAACGTAATTAACACTTAAACCCACGCTTAGCATTAAACCAAGTTTATCTGCCTGCTAATCCTGCATTATTGATAATTAAACCCGACAATTAAAATGGTGGAGAATTCGGAAGCACACCAATTTCGGCGGTATTTCCAATTTTAGAATTTTAACTGGCAGTCTCTCTAGTTTTGGAGAAGAAATTGGGGCAAAGTTAGTTTTGGTCATAACTCACTCATTTTTCGACCAAATTGAGCTCAGTAAAAGTCATTCCTGGCTAATTTTCATGCTGGGAACTCAATGGAGTAGGTTGCAGAGGTAGAAAAGGTGATCTACAGGTGTCTTAGTACATTTGAATATTTTTGAAGGCCAGGGCCAATAGGTGTTGGGGTCATTTCCAGAGCATCCAGAGTCCAAATACAACAAACAAATAGTCAATTTTGGTAGATTATGATGTTATAAACTCATTAGAATAGGTTCCAAGAGGTTCTAAAGCTTGTAACAACAAATTGAGCACACTTGAAGCTAATACAAAGGTCACACTATGAAGTTGGACCAAGGAGATGTAACCCAGGAGGGGTGAACTCCTTTATCAAAATTCTCTGTGTTAAGCTCTGTTATATGTTCTTGCTGTGTTTACTATTGCTTCTATTCTGTCATTAATTTTTTTTTTAAAGCTTATGAGAAACTCATAATTTTACGAAGTACACTTTTTTCCAATCACATGCTCCTAAAAAAACTCATGAAGGATAAGTAAAACAATGCAAAGAAAAGTTTATATCTGAAATGAAACTAGCACATCATTAACTAGCAAGTAATTTCAGATCAATATCTCATGCATAGAGGGGGATCTTGGACAACATATGGGTGCCACTTGGAGACTTATTGATGAGGAGAGGCATCTAACTTTTTAGTTGGAGGCAATTCTAGACATTCTAGAGAGGCAACTTTGGAGCTGGGCATGCCTTACACATTGTAGCAAATGAGGAGGCCTTCCATATGAGGATGTCATTTGGAGGGAGATGGATTTTTGTAGCATCCACGTTTGCAGTTTCTTGAGGACAAGAAACATTTTGGCGGGGAGGACTGTAATATTCCAAATTTTCCATCAGATAATTGGAATATTAGAGTTCTTCTTTTCTTAATTAATTAAGTAAATAAGAGGGTGGAGGGACCAATAAACCCCACAGATGAATAAAATCCATTTTTGACGTGTGTATGTGGATAATCTAGAAGTAAATCTGCATTATGGAGTAGTGGAGCAACTCATTAATTAAGAAGGAGTGGAGATCATGCATTATTAAAGATGAGATCATGGAGATCATGGAGGAAGTCAAATGAGATCATGGTGCATTAAAAGTAAGATTATAGAGCACTAATTATGAAATAGTGGAGGAAGTGGTGCATCAAATGCACACATGATGGAGAGAGTGGGAATTAAATGCAGAGATGGTGGATAACATGTAGAGACAATGCAATCTTCATGGAGGCTAGTGGCCACATGTGCATCGTAGTTATGAGGTGGGCCAAGGCTATGGAAGGTTCACAAGGCATATAAAGGAGATGAAGGAAACAATAGAAGGTAGGCTTTAGATTTTGATTATTGGTATGTTTAGATCTAGATTTGTCATTTGACATTTCTATGCAAGCTTTACCTGTGTAGCTAAGTCTATAGTCCTGTTTAGCACATTGGTGTTTTCGAGCGGAAATCCCACCCTTACCCACGGGGGACTTCGAGTGCCTACTCTGGGAAGGTTTCTTTGAGCTGCCATACATCATCAGACATTGGTGACACATTCAACCCCTCTCTACAACACATTCAGTCTCAGGAATTATGCATTCTTATTTGAGGGTTTGAGAGGAGGAGGTTGTTTCTAGCATTTCAGCTAGGAAACCGGTGGAGGATTCATCCTTTCATCTTGTTCTTCAAGATCAATCTTCCTGGAGAAGTATATTTACATCCAACATTCATGCCAAAATTACATACCTCCATGCAGCAAAAATTCCCCAAGGGATTGCATATTCCAGTCTTGCAGATCTAAAGGAGGAAGGAAGTTTCCATTATTTCAGTTGGAAATCCTGTGAGGGACCATCTCCTCACTTTGGGAATATTCTTTCCATCATTGTTGAGCTTCATTGCAACATCTAGCATTAGGCTATAGAGCCTCCATCCTTGACAACACAGTTTTACTCAGCTGTTGTGTATTCAAAAACTACAATCAGTGGAGGAGGAAGGAGGAGCTAGATCTTGAGCCTCTAGCTTGAGGATCTAGAGAAGGGATCAACCCTTCAAGCATAGATCTTGTTAGCATCCTATAATATATAGTATCACAATGTGACTAAATATTCTCTTCAGATCTTTCATATTGCTACAACTCTACCCGCACCTCATACTTATATCATACATCACCCATGGCATATAGTATTCATCATTACCCACACTTAACTGTATTAAAGCCTTGTCTTCCATCACATTTTCGCATCGCAAGTCCGCAAACTCTATTCGTAACACCATTTCCGAATCCTATAAACTCCGTGATGCGACATTGGTGGGACCCATCTCCGTCCTGCCACATCACCCTCCGTCGTCGCACATTGCACTTCATGAGTTTTAGCCTTTAACTCTCGTTCCTCATAACATAAACATTAAAACTTGTGATTTGCGATAAACCTTAGACCTTGCGATGTGTGACAAGCCTTAAACGTGCGATGTGTGATAAACCTTAAGATGTGCGATGTGCTACGAACCTTAAGATGTGTGATGTGCGATGCGATATCATCATCGCATATCGCAATCGAAATTTTTTATGTTTATGGTTAAGTTTGTGCAAGTTAAGCTTTGGATGTTCCGATGCAATATCAATATGGCACGCTTTTACCGTCACGTCAAATCATTGCGTTTAAACTCCATTCCCTTACCCACTCATCCACCACTCATCTGCCTTACCTCGCCCTGCATCCAACAATCATCATCTCTTTTCGCCCCCCCCTCAGCCTTCGATTTCTAGCCGCGGGTGTGGGGGGGGGGGGTGCGGGGGGGTCCGGAATGGACGGTATCCCTTACCAGCCTTCCCACTATGTGGCACACCCTTTCTACTTCACGCCCCCTTCGCCGAAACCTCCTACTACTTCACTACCCCCCTCGAAAACTACTCTCCTCTGCAAACAAACTACCATCGCCACCGCTGCTCCACGTCTCCTGCCACTGCTACACCATTGTGCCGTGACAATCCACATACTTCTCCATGACTCAACTTCCACCTACCTGCTCCCACCACCGTAGGTCCACTATAGTCCATCTATGAAACTAAAGGACTATGTAGATGATGTTACCTCTGACATTGAGGCTTGCATATGAGTGTGTTAATAGAATCTACCAGAAATTTAACTATGCGCAGAAGACTAAAAGTACAATCATGTTTGAAAAGCTCTACAGAGTACAGGTCAATAACTAATAGGGTATATTCAAGGCTGTTTTACAGGTGCATCTCCCAACTGTCCCGACGCTTACTCGACGTCAAGATAGCACGAAGATCGACCACTGAATGCAAATCATTATTCTTGTATGTTGTCCATCTCTCAAATGGAAAAGAAGATCTTGTTAATAACAAGATCCTAAGAAGAAGGAGGAAGTTTTATGCATGTCACCCCTGTTGCAATCGCTTCCTTAAAGATTGATGATTAGTTATACACGTGTCATTAGTTTTACAACAATTTCTCTATTTTCAGAAAGAAGATGGGAGCTTTTATCGAATTGAGCGTTTAAAGGGAATCAACATAGTGCCAGATGTCAAGATGTCCTTAATAACTCCTACTGCTTTATTTTCACATGTTAGATGATGTTATTCCTTCTCTGTTACATAGGAAAAAGAAAGTAACTATTAGTTACTGCATTGGTTATAATCAGTCAGTAGGATTAGCATAAATACTTCACTATTCGAAGTATTAGTTGAGGGGGGGGGGAGAAAATTGGCAATGAGGAACAATCCCATTCTGTAATGTTGTTCATTGAATTTCAAGTGACTGTTTGAAGAGTAATACAAGACCAGCTGTTCAGGATTCATGTGGTGTCTGAAATGGTGAAGTCTTCTCCTCTTTTTATGTGTTTTTCCATTGTTTCTCTTTCTCTGTATTTCTACAATCTAATTGTAAAACATAAAGTGTGAAGAATAGGATTTGCTATCTAGAGTACCCTATTCTGGCTGTGTTTACAATTGTCTATGTTTTCTATTGATGCCAAATCGAGGAGTCCTTAATTTCTCCTCAGTTTCTGTTGAACTTTACATTCTAGGACAGTAGATTTTTTTGCTCCTCAGTATCTACCTAGCCTTGCATTTCTTCTTTTCATAATCCATTTAAAATTCTGAAAGATCCATGGTAGTGCACCTATCTTGCCCTGTTTCACTCATGCTTGATATTTCTGCATTTAATCACTCGGGCCTCTTTGACTCCATTTCCCAATGGATTTCCCTTGCTCTTCCCACCAAACCAATTCAAAAATCCAATCTCTAAACCCATTAAATAGCCTAAAATGCCCAGTCTAACAAAGCTATATCTAATAGAGAGATCCCTCTCTGGGTCTAGGAGGGCTAGATCCTAGGCCCAAAGCGGTTTTGATGTTACCTTTGTATTTTTGTTTTCAGCCTCGAAATTACAGAGTGATAACATAGTGGCGACCATACTCGGGATGAGTTTTGTGTTCCTCAGTAATAATTATCAAGTTTAGATCTGGTTGATGATGGTGGACAAACATACAGACACAAGAAGGTTTAAATCATCCACCTGGTGACTCCACACTGCTACTCTGGAATATTGCATAAATGGGACTATGCGATCATAAGGGGGTTTCAACTCAGAAATTAAGAATACAAATAGATATAATCATATATTAGAAAATCATGCTCATAAATTGAGATCTAGTCTCCTTATTACAATTACAAGAAAACCCGGGAAGGGTTTCCTGTCAAACACTTTGCATACAAATGTGATATTCAGAAATTTACTGAATCACCACTGCAACACTGAAGGATAAGAGTGTACAAGGTTGGAAAAATATCTGATCTGATGTATATCCCTCAAGGGCTTCCCCCCATGAAAGGATGAACCTCTCAATCACAAGGAAACTGACGCAACAAAACTGAAATTCGGACCCCTAAGGAGAGATGGTCATTGAAGTCGTGGCTTTGTCAGCATTCCCTTTCAATCTACTTGGTTTACCTCCACGTGGTCTTCTCAGATTTCCATGAGAATTTATTTATCAATTTCGAAGAAATTGATAAATAAATATATTCAGCAAACTTTGGCAAATGTTAAATATATTTCTGGACTTTAATGGCCCACACTATAATTTTGCGATAGTCTCATATCGACCTCTTGGTACCTTACAACATTAGTCCCTCTATATTAGTTTAATAACTCGACAATATTTTCCTTTGGATTGCTTTATTGTATCCCAATTCAAAAATACGGTTGGGGAGTTTAATACATACACCGTACCTTTGTTAAACTTCGTGCAAATCCAGCGTATGATCACCGTTACATAGCAGGCCTCCAGACTGAAAGTATATACGCATATAGCTCTGCCTCCTGATACGAACTTTAACGTGCGATGGCGCGCTTTGGAAGGCGGTTTTGGACTTCTGTCCTGTGCCACGTGTCAAAGGCTCTATGGAATCGCTCGTCGTTGGAAAATACCACTCGCTCTCGAAAAGTGGTGTGATATGGGCAGGGTGGTTTCGTCAACCCGCTCGTTGTTTGGCAACAATGCTTGACCTCGGGTTAATGCCTCAGTCCTATACTCTCCGGTTGTTAACTTAGGTTCTGACCTCGGTTCAGGATTTAATTAAACACGAACAGTCTATTCTTCTTACAGTGGAGTCCTCACAACCTCAGAATAGAGTTCATCGACCACCAATTACACAGACCTCACCCACACACGGGATTTCTTCACTTACCTGGAAAATTCGAGAGAAGGAGTTGGACAGAGAATTTTAGAGGTTTCATGGTGACTTGATTCACCGAGTTCTACACACAACATTAGTTCAATTCAAATTGAAAATCAACGAGCATTGGATTTTATTCAACAGGAAACGATTGCTCAACCCACGGATTTTATTACAGAAACTCTTCTCTCTTGCTCTCTTCTCTGCTCCCGCCATATACATCCGAGGGATTACATTTATATACATGAACATTTGTCTATTCGGTTCCTCTGTGAGGACCATTTTAGAAAATCAACAGCCTAATTAAAATAATTCAACTAATTGAAATATGACAGATAGAATAATAGAACTATTCAACTTCTACGAATCTAACTGATCTAAATGATATAGTTAGCTGAGGTATTAACACCTAGCTGTTACAATTCAAATATTTTCAACCCCTACTAGCCACAACATGTGGACAAACCTCCTACATTGCTGGCTAGTGTCTAATGCCCCTGCATCAGACTCCCGAGGTCAATATTTTTCATGGGCTCCTGTCCATGAGCTCTTCCATTGATCTGCCTATCTTCTGAAACATTCCTTCAGTCATCCAAGTGGCATCTTCCTCTAGCTTGTCCTTCCATTTGATTAAGTACTGAGAGTACTCTTGTCCTCTGGTCCTTTTGAACACTCTTTTGTCCAATATCTTCTCTGGTTGTAATGGCTGTGCTGGAGGTAGCTGCTCTTTCCACTCAATCTGTCCCTTGTCTGCTGATCGTTCTTCTGCACCGTCATCTTCATACTTTTAAAAATATGCAACATTAAAAATGGGAGATATTCCAACATAAGGAGGTAATTCAATCTCATAAGCATTTGCAGAAAACTTTCAAAGTATCTTGCATGGCCCAATCTTTTTGAACTTCAATTTGTTATACTGCTTCTTTGGGAACCTCTCCTTTCTCAAGTGTGCCAAAACCAGGTCTCCTACTTCAAAATGAACTTCTTTTCTGCTCAAGTCTGCTCTGCTTTTGTATCTGATGCTGCTGCCTTGTAGTTGATGTTTCACTTGTTCATGTATGACCTGGATCTCTGAAGCAAATTCCTCACCATCTGCACTCCTTAGCTCCGCCTTTCCCAGATTTATTAACTCTGATATTCCTCTGGGGTGCATTCCATAAACAATATGAAATGGAATCTGCCCTGTGCTCCTATTTTGTGAGTCATTATATGCATATTCTGCCTGGGGAAAAATATGGTCCCACTGCTTGGGATGCTCTCCTGCAAGACTTCTCAACAAATTTCCCAGACTCCTGTTCACTACCTCATTTTGTCCATCAGTATGGGGATGATAAGCTGAGCTGAAACTCAGGTTAGTACCCAGTTTCTTCCACAATGTCCTCCAAAAATGACCCACAAATCTGGTGTCTCTGTCTGAAACAATACTTTTGGGCAGCCCATGCAATCTAACAACTTACTTGAAAAACAAGTTAGCAACATGGGTGGCATCACTAGTTTTATAGCATGGAATAAAATGTGCCATTTTCGAGAATCTGTCTACTACAACAAAGACTGCATCATTCCCTCTCTGAGTCTTGGGTAATCCTAGAACAAAATCCATACTCACCATGTCCCAAGGCCTGTCTGGAATAGGCAAGGGAGTGTACAATCCTACATTCTGGCTCCTTCCTTTAGCATATTGACAGATTTTGCAATTCTTCACAAACTTGTCCACTTCTGATCTCATCTTGGGCCAGTAATAGAAGTGACTCAGCTGCTCATAAGTCTTATCAGTACCAAAGTGTCAAGCAAGTCCACCACTATGCTTCTCTTTGATCAAATTTTCTCTCATGGAACATTTTGGTACACACAGTTGGCTTCTTCCGAATAACAATTCCTCCTGCAAGAAATAATCCAACCACTAGCTTCTATCTGTTAGTACAGGGTTACTACATGCCTCAAATGCTTCTTTAAAATCTGGATCAGTTTTATACAATTCTTTGAGAAAATCAAAACCTACAACTTCAAAATTTGTTTCTTGAACAAGCATGTGCCTCCTACTCAAAGCATCAGCTACTTTATTGGCTTGGCCACTTATATGTTTCAAAACAAAATTAAAACCTTGGAGATACTCAACCCATTTAGCATGCTTATGTTTCAACTTGGGCTGCTATACAATATACTGCAAATCATGATTTTCAGAATACAATACAAATACCCTGGACATCAAGTAATGTCTCCATTTCTTCAGTGCCTGAACAATTGCATAGAATTCCTTCTCATAAGAGGAATAATTTCTTCTGGTGTCATTCAGATTTTCACTGAAATATGCCACAGGCCTATCATCTTGACTCAACACAGCTCCAATGGCCTCTCCGGCATCACACTTTACTTCGAAATGGTTTAGTAAAATCGGCGGAAGTCAAAACGGCTTCTCATTTATGTACACTTCAACACCTTAAAGTTTCTTCTTGCTTGATCCACTTAAATAAGGCATTTTCTCTTCTTTATTGTCTCCATTGGGTGCATTGATCTTATTTGAAGTTCTTATAAACTTTGTAAGCGGCAAGTCCATGGAAACTTCTTCTCAAAGCATTCATGGTGAAAGGCCAATCCACAAAGGCTGTATTTTCCGAGTCCATCTTCAATCCTGCAGCAGAAAACAAGGCAAATACACCAACTCTTCTTTCATGAATGAGCATTTCTTCAAATTTATCAGCAACTTCTCTTGATGTAACTTCTTCAAGACATGATTAAGATGCCTTAAATGTTCTTCCTTTGTTTTGCTGAAAACTAATATGTCATCCAGGTATACTATTACAAATTTACCAATAAATTCCCTTAACACTTCATTCATGAGCCTCTCACTAAAAATGCCGTGATGCATTTGACAACCCAAAAACGTACACTTCATTCATACGGTCCTTCATTTGTTTTAAAGCGGTTCCTCATCACCCTCTCTTATTCTAATCTCGAAGGTATCTTTTAAATATCTTGGAGAAATATTGCTTTCCCCTCAAACAGTCCATGAAGTCCTCAACTCTGGGAAAAGGGAATCTGTACCTGATTGTGATCTTATTGATTGCTCTGGAATCAGTACACATCCTCCAACCTCCATATTTCTTTGGGCTCAATACTGCTGGTACTGCACATGGACTCAAACTTTCTCTGGTCAACCCCTTGTCCACCAATTCCTGTACTTGTCTCCTGATTTCTTTATTTTCCTTGGGAGTCATTCTGTAGGCTGCCTTATTTGGCAGATTTGAACCAGGGATAAAATCTATCTGATGGCTGATCTTTGTCACAGGTGGCAACTCATCAGGTAAATCATCCACAACATTGTCACAGTAATTGTCTAACATCTCTTGTATTTCTACCGGAAAATCAGAAATTTTTGTAGAAGTAAGAACTACTTTAGGTTTGCAAACTAGAGCAAAAATTACCTCTTCTTCTTCTATCTGCTACAGAGATTCCTTCCCGCTCAACAACAAGGTCTTTGGATCAATCACCCTGTTGGATGGCTCTCCTTCTTCCATGGGTATCAATGTATGGTGTACCCCATCTTTGAAGAACTTGTAAGTGTTCTTCTTGCCATCATGCACTGCTGCTCTGTCAAATTGCCAAGGTCTACCTAGCAGTATATGACACACGTCCATGGGCATTACATCCCATAGGACCTTATCTTTATATTTTCCCATTTACAGCTCTATCTCACACTGTTCCTATACAACCAGCTGGTGCCCTTTGTGCAGCCAGGACACCCTGTAGGGAGTTGGATGCTCCCTTGTATTCAACTTCAGCTTCTCTATCACCTCAGTGGAAACCAGATTTTCTGTGCTGCCACTATCAATGACTAGTTGGCAGCATTTCCCTTGGACTTAGCATATGCTCCTAAAAAAAGTCTTCCTTTGTGCAGGCTCAGTGACCTCTTTGGCTTGCTTCAACAGGACCTTATTTACCACCAAGGATTCTCCCCTCTTTGGAAGAATTTATTCTTCAATTTCTACCTCTTCTCCAGCCTGGGAAACAACAACATTTCTAGGACCAGCACCCACATTCTCTGTGCACTCATAGTGCTTATGTCCCACTTGCTGACATCTATAGCACCTCAATTCTCTACCCCTGCCTCTGTCTCTGCCTCCTCTTCCTTTTCCTCTGTAAGGACCCCTTCTGCCCCTTGCATCTTCCTCTGTAGATGCATTTTTAGGTGAGCTACTGTTAGCTGCATCCCTGGGTGTAGTAGGCTTTCCTCTACCACCCTGACTTCCCTTTCCACGGAAAGTACCTCTCTTCTTGGCAGACTGTTTCCTTAGGAGTTTCTCCTCTGCTTTCAAGGCCATCTCAGTAGGCCTCTTCCACTGTCTTAGGAGACAGAAGACCAATCTCATATTGGATATCTAGCTCGAGACCATTCACGTATATGGCAGTCTTCTTTGCTGTATCTTGAAATTTCCCAGCTCTTATGCTTACTCTGTAGAATTCCTCTGTGTATTCTTTTACTGTCAGCAACCTCTGTCTCAGGTTCTGCATTTGCTTATACAATGTCAGCTGATAATCACTAGGCAAGAATTCAAATTTTAATTTAGCCATCATTCTGGTCCAGCTCTTGATAGGTTGCTTGCCAACTCTCCTCCTTTCTGCCTGCACTCCATCCCACCAAAGTGTAGCATGTCCTTTCAGCTTTGTCACTGCAAACTTGACCTTTTTATCTTCACTTATTTCTTCATAATCGAAGCATTTGTTCATTTAATTTATCTATTCCACCAGTTCCTCTAGATTCAGTCCCCCTGCATAACTCGACACTTCAATTCCGGGCTTAACTGCAGACCCCAGAACAGTTCTAGGGAGTCTCATGTCAGGAGGAATTTCAACATTTTCTTCAGCTTCTTCTGTTTCAGGTTCACTGATGTCTTCCGGATCTCTGGGCTGTCTTCTCTCCATGGCATCCATTCTGGCCTCGACCCTCTGCAACATCCCCAACACCTCTGCATTGGCAACGGGTCTCCTTCTGCTAGCACCTCTTGTTGAGAATGCAGCAAGATGATGGAGCTTAGTGAAATGAAGTCGCCTTCACTAAGTGGGCCCGCGGAGGAGTGCATCGCAAAGTCTATTTTTAGACTATGTATTTTAGACATACGGAGCATAATTTAGAATTCTGCTTGGAATTCTTAAAAAGTATACGACATGTCGGTGAAAATAGATGAGACCCTAATTTTTAGGACCCAGGCTATTTTTAGACTGTATCTCCTAAAAATATGGAAGTCAAATATTATTTACCCTTAATAATATTTTGACTATAAACAGCAGTTTACTCTCTTGGAGCACTTCAGTTTGAGTCATGGAGGTGGCTCATGCAACTGACACAAGGAATCACGTGGTTCCTAGGGTTTGATAGCATCTTGCATGGTTTACTTCAGTTAGACTTCAGTGGCAGAAGTTTTGGAGGAGTTAACGGGACAAATAGTGGAGTTGTGTTCTATTTATTTTAGTTGAACTAGTTGGGATTAGTTAAACTAACTAATCAATTAGATATGAGTGGAGTAAATTAAAGAATAATATTGAATACTAAATATTAACTCGTTGGTCAACTCAAGACACTTTAGTTCACTACGATTGCATGATGAGAATCGTTGAGACGGTGGAAGAGGTGGGTAAGAAGGGTAGTAAAAGCTTCTCAGTTGGTAAATTTGTTTTGCATAAGTTGCATTACACTTGGTGTCGCAATTACTTGATCCAAAACAATTCGAACGAACCTCTTCATATCTAGAATATGATTATGATAGAAATAGCTGAGTTGAAGTGGTGTGTTTTGAACCCGAGACTTGTTCAAAACCAAGCTAGATTGTGAGTAACTTCATGAGAGAGTACTGAGTACTTGTGAGGAGTATTGTAATTGTTTGGTTACTTGATTTCTCCATTATAATATACACAATAGCTGCGGGGTTTTCAGCTATAGGCTTTCCCCATACATACTGAGTTAATGTGTGATTGATTTGATGTGAGATTGCTTCTGTTATTTTCGCATGTGACAATTAATTGTAGAAGAAGGTTATGTGTTATGTATGCAATTCGAAATTGATATATGACCAGGTTAATCTTCAGTGAATAAGTGATTTATTCAGCTAATTTCTACACCTCTACCAACTCAGAATTCCATGTCAACTCTCTGCAAAACAATCTTAAAAAAATGGCTCTGATACCACAAATGACGCAACAAAACTGAAATTTGGACCCCTAAGGAGAGATGGTCACTGAAGTCATGGCTCTGTCAGCATTCCCTTTCAATCTACTTGGTTTACCTCCACGTGGTCTTCTAAGATTTCCATGAGAATTTATTTATCAATTTCGAAGAAATTGATAAATAAATATATTCAGCAAACTTTGGCGAATGTTAAATATATTTCTGGACTTTAATGGCCCACACTATAATTTTGCGACAGTCTCATATCCGCCTCCTGGTACCTTACAACATTAGTCCCTGTATCTTAGTTTAATAACTCGACAATATTTTCCTTTGGATTGTTTTTTTGTATCCCAATTCACAGATACAATTGGGGAGTTTAATACATACACCGTACCTTTGTTAAACTTCGTGCAAATCCAGCGTACAATCACCGTTAGATAGCAGGCCTCCAGATCGACGGTATATACGCATATCGCTTCGCCTCCTGGTACGAAATTTAACGTGCGATGGCGGGCTTTGGAAGGCGGTTTTGGACTTCTGTCCTGTGCCACGTGTCGAAGGCTCTATGGAATCACTCGTCGTTGGAAAATACCGCTCGCTCCCAAAAAGTGGTGCAATATGGGCAGGGTGGTTTCGTCAACCCGCTCACGGTTTGGCAACAACGCTTGACCTCGGGTTAATGCCTCCGTCCTATACTCTCCGGTTGTTAACTCAGGTTCCGACCTCGGTTCAGGATTTAATTAAACACGGACAATCTATTCTTCTTACAGTGGAGTCCTCACAACCTCAGAATAGAGTTCATCGACCACCAATTACACAGACCTCGCCCACACACGGGATTTCTTCACTTACCTGGACAATTCAAGAGAAGGAATTGGACAGATAATTTCAGAGGTTTCCTGGTGACTTGATTCACCGAGTTCTGCACACAACATCAGTTCAATTCAAACTGAAAATCAATGAGCATTGGATTTTATTCAACAGGAAAAGATTGCTCAACACATGGATTTTATTACAGAAACGTTTCTCTCTTGCTCTCTTATCTGCTCCCCCCATATACATCCGAGGGATTACATTTATATACATGAACATTTTTCTATTCAGTTCCTCTATGAGGACCGTTTTATAAAATCAACAACCTAATTAAAATAATTCAACTAACAGAAATATGACAGATAGACTAACTGAACTATTCGACTTCTACGACTCTAACTGATCTAAATGATACAGTCAGTTGAGGTATTGACACCTAGCTATTACAATTCAAATATTTTCGACCCCTACTATCCACAACATGTGGAAAAACCTCCTACATTGCTGGCTAGTGTCTAATGCCCCTGCATCAGAAACACTGCAATGGAGCCACTAGACCATGCATTGAAGCTACCTCCAAAAATAACGCATTCCCTAGCTGGAATAACGCTGGGAATGTTAAAGAAATGTGTGGTATGCTACAATAGGTCTGAAATAGGCTCTATACCTCTCCAAATATGTCTCTCAAGTGAAGGAAGCCTTCCTCCAAAGAGAAACTAGCTCAGAAAGAGGGATTCCAATCCCTTCCACTGCTGCACCTTGCAACACTGCACAATCACCTGCAGAAACTACGATGATGAAGTAGGCTGAAGCTTGGCCTGAAAAATTGATGTGGAAGAATGAATTCAAACTCTCCCAAGAGGCTCCTCAAGGAAATAGGTTGGATTCCCACTCGGGAACACCCGGTGCTAAACAACACTGCTACTCTGCTAAACAACAAGAGGAAGAAAAAGTCTGAGCAGACAAGAATAATAATCTAAAACATGAAGAATAATTCTGCCATCCTCTTCCTTAAATAAAACATGAGTTTTCTTGCCCTTGGCCCCACTCAATTAGGTCATCTCCATCCGAAGATTCATCTCCCTCCAAAACTGCGTTATTCCTTCTTTGATTCCTCCTCCTCCACAACTGCATCGTTGACTTAGTCAAAGTGGACTGAACCAACTTGATATTATCCCTGTTCAGACATGGAGGTGTTTTATTAAGCTGCAAAGAGTGTCCCCTTTCATACTTGGAGTGTTTGTATTCCTCCTTAGGAGACTTGTGGGCTTTTATACCCATTTATTCACCGATTAGAGCTACTACTAACTCTAATGTTCCATTTAGATTTGAGGCTAAAATTTGGGAACATTACAAGAAACAATAGAAGAAAGAGGCATATATTCTTCTTGCCTACATTTTATGGATCATCCAAAATGACATTGAAGGCTTGGAAGAAAGAGTTAGCTACATTCTTTCAACTATACCCAGTAGCAGAAAGAGAGGCTATTGAGATTGCAACGCTGCACCTTGAGGGTGAAGCAAAGGATTGGTGGTTCAGTCACTTATCACATGCCAAAGTGTGTGCTTATGTAGATTTTATCAAAGACTGAAGCAGAAGTTTGGTAGAAGGAAACCAAAGACATTTCCCATAGAGACACTTCCCATCATTGATGAGATAGTACATGAGAAACCAAAGGAAGATATCATCATCACTCTGGAAGAGGAGCCCCTACCACCACCTTCAGTTGCAGATGTACTTACATCAGGAGGAGGAACACTTGAATCTTTGTAAGATGGTCTTGAGCTCTTGACATTGGGATCCCCATGCATGATTCAAGAGATGCATGAGGAGGAGGAGGAACATACCAATGCTAGTACAGTAGAAGAGATGCAGCCATCATCATTACCAACAGTTGGAGAGGCCATTGCACCGGTTGGAGGAACTCTTGTAGATGTGAAAGATGTTCCCAAGATTTAGGTTATCCAAGGTTTGAAAACACTTTCATCTCATATTATTTCAATACCTCATATTGAGATTTGTGAGAACATGCCATCAGGGAAATTGCATAACCAAATATTATAGCACCTTATTGATTTGGAGCAGCAAATTATCACTGCATAGAGGACCCTTGACTTGATCAAGGATAATATGTATAACTATCTCAGTTTATCATGGTTGAGCTAAACCCAACACTTTGTGTTGAAGTGTGGAGTTTCAGAGGATGGGATGAGCACTGTCCTATTTAGTACAATTCTGGGCTATGATTTCAGCATTGTGTATGGCCATGAGACAACAGATGTATCACCATGTAGATCTAGAATGTTGTCAATAAGAAACAATGATGAGATGAGGGCCCCATTATTCTTGGAGCATTCTGAAGGAAACTTCACTCATGAAGCACTTGAGGGAAAGATGATAGATGGTAGACATCTTATGATGGAGAGAATTTTCCATTATCAAGATGGAGTTTTCTTGATGAGCATCTCACAGCTCAAAGAGGAATTTCTTCCTACAACATGTATGGAACCTTATGGGTTCTATTGGGCCATTGATGAGAGGATGTCATGGGGATACCTCAAAGGAGGTGCACTTCCACATATCAAGGAGTGCAAAGCTTATCAGATGGAGGAGAATGGTATTCTACCTTGGGTGGATAACAAGTTTGAGCATGACATGATTCATCATCCATAGTGGGATGGATGGATGAGGAGGATGAGCAAGGGGTTGACAACCTACTTGTAGATCTATGATACAGGGCAACAAGAAGCATGGCTGCACTGGTTGCTTTTGGGTGAGTATGGTTACTAACCAACATCTCACATTTTTATGGTCCATGCCATGTACATCACTGATGTTATGCCATAGCAGGAGGCATGGCTGCACTGGTTATTGTTGAGAGAGTTTGGCCATCACATGATATATCTTATGTCCATGTATGTAATTTTGTTTGGGACATGGCATAACTCTCACATGATGTGGCAACAGGGAGCTTGTTTTTATTGTTCTGATGTGACATTCCACATGTCAATCACTGTGTTGTTGCTCCATGACTTGCATCATGATGATGTAAGGTGGCATCTAGAATCCTTGTTGCTGTGGTTACTTTTGGGAGAGTATGACCTGATTTTCCCCCATAAATTGCATGATGATGATAGAGGTTGGAAACAGGAGGCCTTATTGCATTGGCTTCTGTTGAGAGATTATGGTCATTATATTTGGTATGATGATGATGTGGTATGGCAGCAAGAGGCATTGCTGTTGTGGCTTGTTTTGAGAGAGTATGGCTCTAATACTTGGGTTGATGATGATTCGGCATGTCAGCAAGAGGCATTGCTGCGGTGGCTTCTATTGAGAGAGTATGGCTCTATTGATGGGTTTAATGATGATTTTGGATGGCATTAGAAGGATTTTATGCAATGGTTTTTATTGGGAGAGTATGGTTTGAAATTGTACATGTTCATCCATATGTCTCTACTTCTTATTTTTCACATTGTTGGGATGATGCTTGGATCCAAAAAGGCCAACATGGCCAAGGATGGAAGAATGGAGAGATACAATCTACTTCATGTAGCATGGGATGGAGTGATAGTTTATGAGTTGGGACTTTCCACTTTTGGAAGAGACCACTTGACCTTATGTATCTGATCTAAGGCTCAAGTTTTAGCTAAAAATTGAAATTTATCGAAATAGCTTCAAACTTGAATGAACAAAGAGTTCCTCGCCAGGATTCCTACGCAACTTGTTTCATCAAAATTCGAGTTTGTATGACTGAGTTATCGTCTGCTGTTCATTTTTCAAAACAGCCAAAAAATCAGTAGAACAAGTACAATGCTGATGTGGCAGGTACAGTCAGCATTGTAGGAATATTATCCAGATTGCAACCAGTGACACTGTGACAACTGTCATCTTTAGATTCGCTAGATGGGTTAAGTGAAGAGAAAAATTTCTCGATGACTGTCAAACTCTTCCTAAGTTGGAATTTGAATTTTTTTTAAGAGTTGGAGTGAAACCCAACCAGAGGGCGCCACATGTCCTCTCTGGTGGGCCACCTCCTAACCCTAAGGTTGAATTATTTGATGTTTGATCAGATTAAGGTTTTGGGACATTGGATATATGATGGATTTATTTCAATAGATATAATATATATGTATTACACACACACACACACATATATCAAACCATGTCTTGACGGATCTCACCAATTGTAGAGGAGTCGTTAAATAAAATTGGCGGAAGGCTAAGTCTGGAGGCAAGTCGAAAAGTTGGTGGAAGGACTTCGTTGAGCTGGGACAAAATTTTATGGCTGATTCAGGGTTCGAACCCTTGACCTCCCGCCGACAAACTGCACACCTATCCATCTCTGCTGTCGAGTGTTTCTTACACCTATAGTTCTTTGCGTACATTTAAAAATTAACTGTCGACACGTTGGGGGTTGGAAGGGGCCAGCCCCCTGCCCATGTGGCCATGACTCCGAAGGCCGGGTGTTGAACTTTGGAACCAACGAAAAATATTAATCATGTTTTATTATGTTAAGACATGGGTTAGTGACAGTTAAACATCATTAACACTTAAACCCGCGCTTAGCATTAAAACAAGTTTATCTGCATGCTAATCCTGCATTAATGATAATTAAACCCAACAATTAAAATGGCGGAGAATTCAGAGGCATGCCAATTTTGGCGGTATTTCCAATTTTAGAATTTTAATGGGCAGTCTCTCCAGTTTTGGAGGAGAAATTGGGGCAAAGTTAGTTTTGGTCATAACTCACTCAATTTTAGACCAAAATGAGCTCAGTAAAAGTCATTCCTGACCAATTTGCATGCTGGGAAGTCAATGGAGCAGGTTGCAAAGGTAGAAAAGGTGATCTACAGGTGTTTTAGTACATTTGAAGATTTTTGAAGGCCAGGGCCAATAGGTGTTGGGGCCATTTCCAGAGCTTCCAGAGTCCAAATACAACAAAAAAATAGTCATTTTTGGGAGATTATGATGTTATAAAGTCATTGGAATAGGTTCCAAGATGTTCTAAAGCTTGTAACAACAATTTGAGCACACTTGAAGCTAATAAAAAGGTCACACTATGAAGCTGGACCAAGGAGATGTAGCCCAGGAGGGGTGAACTCCTTTATCAAAATTCTCTGTGTTAAGCTTTGTTATATGTGCTTGCTGTGTTTACTATTTCTTATATTCTGTCATTTAAATTTTTTTTTTTTGAAGCTTATGAAAAACTCATAATTTCACAAAGTACACTGTTTTCCAATCACATGCTCCTAAACAAACTCATGAAGGATAAGTAAAAAAATGCAAAGAAAAGTTTATCAATGTAGAAATTTGAATAATAGCTGAATTATTCACTGAGATTATCCTGATTACACACTATTTAAGCTTCATGCATAATACATAACCTCTTCTACAATTGATCATCAATTTGCGGAAATAGAAGCAGTCGCATGCGCACATTAAAACATAATCAAACACACATATAACACAGTATGTAATGGGGAAAGCTTACAGCTGAAAACCCCCAACTATCTGTATATTATAATGATAGAGAACATGTAACAATACATAGCACAAAGCTCTCACAACTCTCAGCACTATCTCACATGCTACACACAAACTAGCACGGAAGATGAACAAGTCACAGGTTCAAATCTCCTCCACAAGTCTGCCTGCCTCTACTGCGCAATCCAAGATGAATAATGATGAGATCCAAGTTCGAATCCCACTAGCTTGAACTTTTCAATCCTCATTAGCAATCTCAATCAATGTGTGTGCAAATCTCATGCACAGCCATAGTCACAACTGATAGTAGACTCACCCTTTCACCCACCTCTAACACTGGTCTCCACTGAACTGTCCATGCATTGCAGTTAACCGATGTATTCTTTAGTTGATTTATGAGTTAATAATTAGTGAATTAATTAATAATTAATTCACACCACTCATCACTAGTGTATTTATTAGTTATACTAAATACAACTAGTTCAACTAAGTTAAACCGAACACAACTCCACCAACTGTCTCATCAACTCCACCAAACTCTGCCACATGAGTTCTAACTGAAGTCAACCATGCCATAGCTCAACTAACCCTTAGGAAAAGCGTATTTCCTTCTGTCAGCTGCATGTGCCACATCCAAGCATCAAACTGAAGTGCTCCAAGAGGATAAGATAATGTTTATAGTCGAAATATTATTAAGGGTTAATAATATTTGACTGTTCTATTTTTAGCCTGGCAGTCTAAAAAAAGATTCTGCCCAATGTCTAAAAATAGAGGTCCATATATTTTTACCAACTTGACCAAGCATCCATAAATAACATCCTGTAACTCATAAACCATGATCCATATGTCTAAAAATAGACTTTGCGACAAAAAATAGCAGCGGGCCACTTAGTGAAGGCGACTTCTTTCACTAAGCTCCATCATCTTGTTGCATTTTCCTTGCTCCTCTCAACAAGATATGGATTATCGCAACCTATCCTATACGTGAGCCATTAAGATTTTCTCGGTGAGAAGCCTTTGTGAAGATATACATCTGATCTCAGGTGGGAATATATGAAAGTAACATGATTCTCCGCTGCACACAATCTCTGATATGATTGTACCTGATGTCAAGGTGTTTGGATCTATCATGAAATACTAGATTAGCCGAGAGTTTAGTGCAACTCTAGTTATCACAATAAATCACAGTAGGCTCCAAGTGTGACCCGAACAACCTGACCAGGACCTTCCTCATCCATATGGCCTTGCATGCAGCCAAGCTTGCTGCCATATACTCAGCCTCTGCTGAAATGAGTGCCATGGATCTCTGCTTCCTGCTGTACCAAGAAATTGCTGTCGACCCGATAATGAAGATCCCTCCAGATGTTCTCTTTCTGTCCGTTGGGCTCCCTGCCAAATCTGCATCCGTGAAGCCACATAGCTTTACCTCATCCGACTATCTGTACCATAATCCATATCTCGATGTGCCTCTGAGATATCTCAATACATGCTTGCCTTCCTTCCAAAAGAGCTTGGTAGGCTTAACCATAGCTTGTGAAAGCTGGTTAACAGTGTAGCATATGTCAGGTCGTGTATTGACTAGATACATAAGCGACCCCACCAACTGTCGGTAAACAGTGGCATCCACTACCTCTGCCGATGTAGCATCCTCTTTCCTCCATCCACTAGGAAGAGGAGTGTCGATAGGCTTGCATCCATGCATGTTGAACTTCTCGATATCTCCAGGCATACTTACGAAACAAAAATTCCATCAGCTGGTGCAAATTTCAATCACAAAATAATGAAGGAGGCAAAGTCCTTCATCTCAACCTCTCTGAATCCTCATGCATTCATGAAAATATCAGCAGCTCATCACGTCGAGAATCAAATCATCTACGCAAGTACAATGATCAGAAACTTACCCTCCACCACAATCTGGTACAGGTTAGGATCCGCCTCACTCTTGGAGAATCTAAGTCTGGTGAAATAACTATCTATCCATGTGTACCAAGCACGAGGTGCTTGTTTCAACCCATACAATGCTCTCTTGAGTCTGCAGACATGTGACTCGCTGCTGAAGATCTTGAAACCTTCGGGATACTCTATGTACACCTCCTCCTCAATGAATCCGTTGAGGAACGCAGTCTTCACATCCATCTGATGAATGTGCCACCCCATCTACGCTGAGAGAGCTAAGATCGTCCGTATGGAAGAATACCTTGCGACAGGTGCAAAGGTCTCCTCATAATCGATCCCATCTATCTGTGAGAAGCCTCGGACAACAAATCTTGCCTTATACTTCTCTACACTCCCATCAACCACCTGCTTCACTTTGTAGATCCATCTCGAACCCACCACTGATTTCCCCTTCGGTCTCGGGACAATCTCCCATGCACTGTTTCTGACAATCGAATCATACTCTTCCACCATGGCATCTACTCATGCGGGGTCCTCCACAGCTTCGAAGATGGCTACGACGACATTTCTCACAAACCATGTATCGATGTACAGTCGATGGCTTGTCTCACATACCTTGTTGTCTTGTAAGTGGTCCTACAACCTTCTCTGCATCTCGAGCCAGTCGCTCAGCTTCTGTAGTGTGCTTGCGCCCTCTGATGGTTGGCGCTGCATGGGTGGTTTCTTCCACCTCCTGAACTTCCTCTTGTGGCTGATCCACATCCGGAAGCTCCTCCTTAGGAACTAATAACTCCTCATCTGCATGCAAGTGTAGCTCCCTCTCAAGCGAACACTGCATGGCTTTCTCCTCCTGAAATTTTATATCCCGTCGCACAACAGTCTTGTGACTGTCTGGAAAATACACACGATAGTTGTGGGGCGTATCAGTGTACCCCAAAAATATCCCAACCTCCGCAGTCGGCTCTAGCTTCTTCCTGGCATCCTTCGTCACATGAATGTAAACAGGTGAACCAAAAATCCTCAAATGGGAAATATTAGGCATATTACCAGAAAATGCCTCCTCGGGTGTACTCATGCCATGTATCCTGTGAGGACAACGGTTCTGCACATATACTGCAGTATTGCATGCCTCCGCCCACAAGTGAATAGGTAGGCCCTGATCATGCAACATCGCCCGTGCAGCACCCACGATCATTCTGTTCTTCCGCTCAGCAACGTTCTTGTAGGTTATAGTGCCGCAAACTCTCTCGAATTCCTTGTCTTTGCACCAAAGTCTTGAATTCTCGAGAGATGAATTCACCACCATTATTAGCTCTAAACCTTCACCTTCGATTCTTCTCAACCAGCGCCCTGAACTCACGAGAACTTTGAGTATGTCGCTCTTCTTCCATGAAGAAAGATCCAGCACCAGAAAATCATCAACAAAGTCACATAGTACAAATTAGCACAACATCGAGAAATTCACGAAAAGGTCCACACGTCTGTGTGAATTCTCTCAAGGATCGTCATTAGCGTGACTATCCTTCTCTCGTGAAGAGTGGCTTTCACAAATTTTCCCAAGGTACACCCCTTGCACTGATTTGATTGCGCAAGAGTGCCTTTAGGAAGCCCAGTAGAAATCTGCTGCAGTATCTTCAAAGCTCCATGGTGAAGGTGGCCCAATCTCCGGTGCCACAGCTCGCCATCATCCCGGCTCACCACTCCTTCTGCCTTGCATGCGATTGCTGCACAGCCATCTACTTACAATTGATAAAGGTTCTTGACTTGAACCCCTATCTTCCGACTTTCTCCAGTTGTATTACTGTGCAGGAAAGCCTTTCCCTCGCTGAAGACAACATCATATCCCTTGTCTTCTAACATTGCCACAGAGATAAGATTCTTCTTCAATCCTGGAACATGCATTACTTCCTTCAATACAAAGGGTTTACCAGACTCCCTCTCAAAGGAAATGGTACTGATACCGGTCGCACTGTATCTACCATCATCGCCCATCTCGATGTGCACTCCAAGATCTTTCTCATCGGTCCAGTAAATCTCGATCTGGTTTGTCGTAGCGAAAGAGCGTATATCATCCCAAGAACCATACTGATCCCATCACACTTGAGACCAAGCATGCGATCAGCGAAAATCGACTCAATGAGGCTAAGGCCTCCTCAA
Source organism: Pinus albicaulis (assembly GCA_034641835.2). NCBI lineage: Eukaryota > Viridiplantae > Streptophyta > Pinopsida > Pinales > Pinaceae > Pinus > Pinus albicaulis. The sequence continues at coordinate 1,009,830,393 of CM076577.1, read as the reverse complement.
CAGAATCGGCCTGTATTTTTTCTTCATACGGACAATTTGTGGCATAATGTAGATCGGAATGTTGGTGACGATGAAAGCACTTCACCTACTGTCCTTTGCTTCTTGCCTTTAGCACCGAATGAGAAGCTTTCTTGCTCTTCCCCTTCTTTGCTTTGGCGGCCAAAGCACAATTTTCTTCATCAGATGCCTTTGATAGAATCCATCAGTATTCGCCTTATCTCCTCTTGCACAAAGATCCGACCAAAGTCGCTCCCATCACAGCAATTTCTCCCGAACCATTGATCTGATAAAGGTGGCACCCGAGAAGACCAAGGAGAGCCAAGTCCACCAAGTCCTCCTCATCTACAGTCACCCCCACACTTCCCAGCTCATCCCTGCATTGGGTGAACTTTGTGAGGTACTTGGGTATACTGTCGCCTTTCTCCATCTTTATGTTTCTGAGTTTATCCTTGAGCGCCAACTTCCTCTGGTCGCTCTTGCTTTGGAATAAATCTGTCAACGCTTTCCACATCAAGTATGGAGAAGATTTTCCATGCAGGCTAGATACAATGTGATCCTTCACGCCCTCCAACAAAATCCTTCGACATTTTGCTGTCTTCTTTTACCAAGCCTCAATTTGAGCAGCATCAGTAGGCTTTGGGACTTCAGCATCTATGAACTCCTTCAACCCATTATCATCTAACACCTCCTCCATCCTGTCCTTCCATGCAACATAATTCGAGCTGCCCTCAAGGGCATACTCCAATCGCAATCCGTTGAAAGACATTTTGACTTCGACACCAAGAAAACACTGCTGCAAATTCGAATTCCACCAGCTCAAAACTCAACGCTTGATCTGTGAAAACAAAAATATTTCACAACATGAAGATCATGTTGTGGCATTTCTTTGGATATATCACCGTTTCAAAAGGATGGATCTAGTGGCTACGGCCGCTAGCCTATTCTTGTCTACCGAAGAAAATGAAATGTAATCACTTTATCAATAGATTTGATGATCAACTTGTACGATACCATGTAGAAATTTGAATAATAGTGAATTATTCACCAAGATTATCTAATTACACACTATTTTTTACACACTATTTAAGCTTCATGCATAATACATAACCTCTTCTACAATTGATCATCAATTTGCGGAAATAGAAGCAGTCGCATGTGCACATTAAAACATAATCAAGCACACATATAACACAGTATGTAATGGGGAAAGCATAAAGTTGAAACCCCCAACTATCTGTATATTATAATGATAGAGAAAATGTAACAATACATAGCACAAAGCTCTCATAGCTGTCAGCACTATCTCACATGCTACACACAAACTAGCACGGAAGATGAACAAGTCACATGTTCAAATCTCCTCCATAAGTCTGCCTGCCTCTACTGTGTAATCCAAGATGAATAATGATAAGATCCAAGTTTGAATCCACCTGGCTTGTACTACACAATCCTCATTGTAAATCTCAATCAATGTGTGTGCAAATCTCATGCACAGCCATAGTCTCAACTGATAGTAGACTCACCCTTTCACCCTCATTTCTTGGTCTCCAACTGTAGTGTCCATGTTGTCCATGCATTGGATTAGCTGATGTATTCTTTAGTTGATTAGTGAGTTAATAGTAGTGAATTAATAATTAATTCAGCACTCATAACACTAGTGTGTTATAGGTTAGACTAAATACAACTAGTTCAACTAAGTTAAACCGAACACAACTCCACCACCAACTGTCTCTCAACTCCACCAAACTACTTACATGAGTTCTAAGCCGAAGTCAACCATGCAATATCAATGACCCCTAGGAATAGCGTAATTCATACATATGGATTTGCATGTGCCACATTCATAGCTCAGTGAAGTGCTCTAAGAGGATAAGATAATGTTTATAGTCCAAATATTATTAAGGGCTAATAATAGTTGATCTATTTTAATTTGTGATCTAAAAAATTCATAATGTCTAAAAATAGAGGTCCATATATTTTTACCAACTCGACCAATCATCCATACATAGCATCCTGCAACTCATAGACCATGATCCATATGTCTAAAAATAGACATAGTCTAAAAATAGACTTTGCGCCAAAAATAGCCTGCGGGCCCACTTAGTGAAGGCGACTTCTTTTCACTAAGCTCCATCATCCTGTTGCATTTTCAACAATCAACCCTTCAAGTATAGATCTTGTTAGCATCCTATAATCTATAGTATCACAAGGTGACTGACTATTCTCTTCAGATCTTTCATATTGCTACAACTCTACCCGCACCTCAGCAAACCTCATACTTATATCATACATCACCCATGGGGTATAGTATTCATCATTCCCCACACTTAACCGTATTAAAGCCTTGCCTTCCATCACATTTTCGCATTGCAAGTCCGCAAAATCCATTCATAACACCATTTACGAATCCTATAAACTCCTTGATGCGACATTGGTGGGACCCATCTCCTTCCTTCCACATCACCCTCCGTCGTCGCACATCGCACTTCGCGAGTTTTAGCCTTTAACTCTCATTCCTCATAACATAAACCTTAAAAAATTGCGATTTGAGATAAATGTTAGACCTTGCGATGTGCGACAAGCCTTAAATGTGTGATGTGTGATAAAACTTAAGATGTGTGATGTGCTATGAACCTTAAGATGTGTGATGTGCAATGCGATATCATCATCGCATATTGCAATCGACAATTTTTATGTTTATGGTTAAGTTGGAGCAAGTTAAGATTTGGATGTTGCGATGTGATATCAGTAGGGCCCGCTTTTACCGTCACGTCAAATCATCGTGTTTAAACTCCATTCCCTTACCCACTCATCCACCACTCATCCACCTTACCTCGCCCTACATCCGATAGTCATCATCTCTTTTTATTTATAAACCTCTAGTTTTTTAGTTGTGAGGGGGGGGGGGGGTGGGGTTTCAGAATGTGCGGTATCCCTTACCGGCCTTCCCTCTACGTCGTACACCCTTGCTACTTCACACCCCCTTTGCCGAAACCTCCTACTACTTCACTACCGCTCTCGAAAACTACTCTCCTTTGCAAACAAACTAGCACCATCACCGCTGCTCCACATCTCCCGCCACCACTGCACCACTGCGCCGCGGAAACCCACATACTTCCCCATGAATCAACGTCCACCTACCTGCTCCTGCAACCACAGCTCTGCTACAGTCCATCTGTGAAAATAAAGGACTATGTAGACGATGTTACCTCCGACATTGAGGCTTGTAGATGAGTGCATTAATAGAATCTACCGAAAAATTTACTACGTGCAGAAGAATAAAAGTACAATAAAGTTTGAAAACCTCTACAAAGTACATGTCAATAGATGACAGGGAATATTCAAGGCTGTTTTACAGGTGCATCTCCCAGCTGTCCCGATGCTTACTCGACCTCAAGATAGCACGAAGATCAAACACTGAATGCAAATCATTATTCTTGTATGTTGTCCATATCTCAAATGGCAAAGAAGATCTTGTTAATAACAACATCCTCAGAAGAAGGAGGAATTTTTACGGATGTAACCCCTATTGCAATCGCTTCCTTAAATATTGATGATTAGTTATACACATGTCATTATTTTTACAACAATTTCTCTATTTTTAGAAATAAGATGGGAGCTTTTATCGAATTGAGCATTTAAAGGGAATCAAAATAGTGCCAGATGTCCATATGTCCTTAATAACTGCTACTGCTTTATTTTCACATGTCAGATGATGTTATTCCTTCTTTGTTACATAGGCAAAAGAAAGTAATTATTAATTACTGCATTGACTATAATCAGTCAGTAGGATTAGCATAAATAATTCGCTGTTCAAAGTATTAGTGGGGGGGGGATCAACAATGAGGAAAAATCCCATTCTGTAATGTTGTTCATTGAATTTCAAGTGACTGTTTGAAGAGTAATACAAGACCAGCTGTTCAAGATTCATGTGGTGTCTGAAATGGTGAAGTATTCTCTTGTTTTTATGTGTTTTTCCATTATTTCTCTTTCTCTGTATTTTTGCATTCTAATTGTAAAACATAAAGTGTGAAGAATAGGATTTTTTATCCAAAGCACCCTATTCTGGCTGTGTTTACAATTGTCTATGTTTTCTATTGATGCCAAATCGAGGAATTCTTAATTTCTCCTCAGTTTTTGTTGAAATTTACATCCTAGGACAGATTGAGGAATTCTTAACTGCTCCTCAGTCTTTACCTAGCCTTGCATTTCTTCTTTTCATAATCCATTTAAAATTATGAAAGATCCATGGTAGTGCAACTATCTTGCCCTGTTTTACTCATGCTTGATATTTCTGCATTTAATCACCTAGGCCTCTTTGACTCCATTTCCCAATGGATTTCCCTTGCTCTTCCCACCAAACCAATTCAAAAATCCAAGCTCTGAACCCATTAACTAGCCTAAAATTCCCAATCTAACAAAGCTATATCTAACAGAGAGGTCCCTCTATGGGTCTAGGAGGGCTAGATCCTAGGCTCGAAGCGGTTTTGATGTTACCTCTGTATTTTTGTTTTCAACTTCGAAATTACAAAGTGATAACATAGTGGTGACCATACTGGGGACAAGTTTTGTGTTCATCAGTAATAATTATCAAGTTCAGATCTGGTTGATGATGGTGGACAAACATACAGACACAAGAAGGTTGAAATCATCCACCTGGCGACTCCAGATTTTTCAGTTGACCCAAAGGCTTCACTGGTAGAAGAATCCAGATTTGTTGTGAACATACAGTGACTCCATTCTCTGATTGATTGATAAGATGAATTCAAGAATACAACACAGGTATGCTCATATGGACACATCAAATATTCTAGCTTTTCCAAATCCCATGCCCAACGTTGATTAGTTAAAGAATCTTCCATTGTTTAAAGATAAAAAAGGAGATGATGCTACTTTATATTTATTGAGGTTTCATATGCACATCCGTAAGTTTAAGATCAAATTTCATGAAGATTGTCTTATGAAAATATTTATGGCAACTTTGGAGGAAAAGGCTAGATCTTGGTATGAAAATCTACCAGCTGCCAGCATATGTTCTTTAAGGCATTTTCATAATGTATTTCATGAAAAATACAAAGAATATTATCCATCTTTGTTGCTGGTTTTATACTGCCATGACAATTTGAAAGTTTTTTTTAATATCTGGAAGAGTACTATGATGATGATTAGTTCATGGATGATGAAATATGAGAAACTTTAGAAGAAATACCTTTTCAAAAAGTAAAAGCCTTGCTTGAATTTTATTCTCCTCAGGAATACAAAGATGATGTATGTTGTCCAGATGTTCATGAATATTTACCACAAGAAATAATTCTTGCAGCAGCACAACATTCTGACCAACAAAGGGTTAATGAAAAAATTCAGCTTCCCGAACCTGATCAAGTAGGGGACAGCTGTGAGAATAAAAAATAGTCTAGTGATTCGGAAAAATAGGCAGCAGAGCTTAATTTTCTTGATCCACAAGAACATCTCCAACAAGCAATGTTTCCTTCAGAAATTAAAGATCAATCACATTTGCATGAGGAAGACCATCTCTCAAATTCACTTTCATGTTTAACTTTTCTCAATTTACAACCCTGGAAGAAAATCATAAAGGTTCTCAATCATTGATTTCCTCCTTGAATGATAATGAATTAGCACAACATATTATTACAAGTTATATTTCTTAACCCAAAATTAATGAGAGGTTTGTAGCTCCCTTGCTAGCTTCTGTGCGACAAAGAGAATGATAAGGAGCACTCAGAGCACTTGACTACAATGGATAATGAGGAAAAGCAATTTTATCCCTTGCTTTTTGAAGATAATCAGTTTCAACACATAAGAAAAGCAGCAAAGGATCTTATGCTGCCTGTTTACCATGATCCTTTGGTCAATATATGGCAATCATCAGTGAAGGACGAATTTTCCAGGTTTATCAATAGAGCTATTAAATCTATTGGAAAAGTTAAGTTTCCACGTTTTAAATTCATTTTTCTACTTAGAGAGGTGGAATGAAAACTTCAGTTAGTATCCATTTTCTTGACTGGTTGCATTGGAAGTTTGTCATTACTTGATATGGTAGTCATTTTATCAGATTAGGTTAGGTAGATGAGTGAAAATAAGCTCAACACTCTGAGCATATTTCTAGTTTTAGTTTCAAATTTCTTTTCAGTTGTCAGTTCAGACATCAGTTTCAGTATAGTTCAGTGTCCACCATTCAAATTTTCTGGTGCAGCAGTGATTTGAGTTTGATGGTTTTCAGTGCATAAGTTCAACTGTAGTTTCATTTTGGATTGCAGTACAGGGATCAGATTCTTGTCCAAGGTTTGGAACAAATGATTAAATATTTTTAGCCTCAGAGGTTTTGTAGTGGAATAAGTTGTGTATTTGGGATCATCCCAATGGATCAGACCACTAGTCTACGGTGTTCTTGACACCTCTAGAAGGAGCTTCCATCTTCAGCTGAAGCCTCTCTTAGCATCCTATAATCTATAGTATCACAAGGTGACTGAATATTCTCTTTAGATCTTTCATATTGTTGCAGCTCTTCCCGCACCTCAGCGAACCTCATACTTATATCATACATCACCCATGGGGTATAGTATTCATCATTCCCCACACTTAAGCATATTAAAGCCTTTCCTTCCATCACATTTTCACATCACAAGTCCGCAAACTCCATTTGTAACACCATTGCCGAATCCTATAAACTCCCCGATGCGACATTGGTGGGACCCATCTCCATCCTGCCACATCACCCTCCGTAGTTGCACATCGAACTTTGTGAGTTTCAACATTTAACTCCCGTTCCTCATAACATAAACCTTAAAACTTGCGATTTACGATAAACCTTAGACCTTGCGATGTGCGATAATCCTTAAACGTGTGATATGCAATAAACCTTAAGATGTTCGATGTGCGATGCGATATCATCATCGCATATCGCAATCGGAAATTTTTATGCTTATGATTAAGTTGGTGCAATTTAAGCTTTGGATGTTGCGAGGCATAGATTATTCTTGCCTACATTTGATGGATTATCCAAAATCACACTGAAGGCTTGGAAGGAAGAGTTAGCTACATTCTTTCAGCTATACCCAGTAGTAGAAAGAGAGGCTATTGAGATTGCAGCACTGCACCTTGAGGGTGAAGCAAAGGATTGGTAGTTTAGTCACTTATCACATGCCAAAGTGTGTGCTTATGCAGATTTTTATCAAAGTCTGAAGAAAAAGTTTGGTAGAAGGAAACCGAAGACATTTCCCATAGAGACACTTCCCATCATTGATGAGATAGTACATGAGAAACCAAAGGAAGATGTCATCATCACTCTGGAAGAGGAGCCCCTACCACCACCTTCAGCTGTAGATGTACTTACATTAGGAGGAGGAACACTTGAATCTTTGCAAGATGGTCTTGAGCTCTTGACATTGGGATCCCCATGCATGATTCAGGAGATGCATGAGGAGGAGGAGGCACATACCAATGCTAGTACAGTAGAAGAGATGCAACCATCATCATTACCAGTAGTTGGAGAGGCCATTGCACTGGTTGGAGGAACTCTTGTAGATGTGCAAGATGTTCCCAAGATTTAGGTTATCCAAGGTTTGCAAACACTTTCATCTCATATTATTTCAATACTTCATATTGAGATTTGTGAGAACATGCCATCAGGGAAATTTCATAACCAAATATTATAGCACCTTACTGATTTGGAGCAGCAAATTATCACTGCACAGAGGACCCTTGACTTGATCAAGGAGAAGATGTATAACTATCCCAGTTTATCATGGTTGAGCTATACCTAACACTTTGTGTTGAAGTATGGAGTTTCAGAGGATGGGATGAGCACAGTCCTATTTAGTACAATTCTAGGCTATGAGTTCAACATTGTGTATGGCCATGAGACAACAGATGTATCACCATGTAGATCTACAACGTTGTCACTAAGCAACAATGATGAGATGAGGGCACCATTATTCTTGGAGCATTCCAAAGGCAACTTCACTCATGAAGCACTTGAGGGAAAGATGATAGATGGTAGAAATCTTATGATGGAGAGAATTTTCCATTATCAAGATGGAGTTTTCTTGATGAGCATCTCACAGCTCAAAGAGGAATTTCTACCTACAACATGTATGGAACCTTATGGGTTCTATTGGGTCATTGTTGAGAGGATCTCACGGGGAGACCTCAAAGGAGGTGCACTTCCACATATCAAGGAGTGCAAAGCTTATCAGATGGAGGAGAATGGTATTCTACCTTGGTTGGATACCAAGTTTGAGCATGACATGATTCATCATCCATAGTGGAATGGATGGATGAGGAGGATGAGCAAGGGGTTGACAACCTACTCTTAGATTTATGATACAGGGCAACAAGAAGTACGACTGCGTTGGTTGCTTTTGGGTGAGTATGGTTACTACCCAACATCTCACATTTGTATGGTCCATGCCATGTACATCACTGATGTTATGCTGCAGCAAGAGGCATGGCTGCACTAGTTATTGTTGAGAGAGTTTGGCCATCACATGATATATGTTATGTCCATGTATGTAATTTTGTTTGGGACATGGCATAACTCTCACATGATGTGGCAGCAGGGAGCTTGTTTGTATTGTTATGATGTGACATTCCACATGTCAATCAATATGTTGTTGCTCCATGACTTGCATCATGATGATGTAAGGTGGCAACTAGAATCCTTGTTGCTTTGGTTACTTTTGGTAGAGTATGGGCTGATTTTCCCCCGTAAATTGCATGATGATGATAGAGGTTGGAAACATGAGGCCTTATTCTGTTGGCTTCTGTTGGGAGATTATGGTCATTATACTTGGTATGATGATGATGTGGTATGGCAGTAAGAGGCATTATTTTTGTGGCTTGTTTTGAGAGAGTATGGCTCTAATACTTGGGTTGATGATGACTTGGCATGTTAGCAAGAGGCATTGCTGTGGTGGCTTCTATTGAGAGAGTATGGCTCTGTTACTGGGTTTAATGATGATTTTGGATGGCATTAGAAGGATTTGCTGCGGTGGTTTTTATTGGGAGAGTATGGTTTGACATTGTACATGCTCATCCATATTTCTCTACTTCTTATTTGCACATTGTTGGGATGATGCTTGGATCCAACAAGGCCAACATGGCCAAGGATGGAAGCATGGAGAGATACAATCTACTTCATGTAGCATGGGATGGAGAGATAGTTTATGAGTTGGGACTTTCCACTTTTGGAAGAGACCACTTGACCTTATGTCTCTGATCTAAGGCTCAAGTTTTAGCTAAAAATTGAAATTTCTCGAAATTGCTTCAAACCTAAATGACCAGATAGAGTTCCTTGCCAGGATTCCTACACAACTTGTTTCATCAAAATCCGAGTTCATATGACTGAGTTATTGTCTGTTGTTCGTTTTTCAAAACATGCAAAAAATGAGTAGAACAAGTACAATGCTGATGTGGCAGGTACAGTTAGGATTGTAGAAATATTCTCCAGATTACATCCAGTGACATTGTGACAACTGTCATCTTTAGATTCGCCATATGGGTTAAGTGAAGAGAAAAATTGCCCAATGACCTTCAAACTCTTCCTAATTTGGAATTTTAATTTTTTTTAAGAGTTGGAGTGAAACCCAACTAGAGGGCGCCACATGTCCTCTCTAGTGGGCCACCTCCTAACCCTAAGGTTGAATTATTTGATGTTTGATCAGATTAAGGTTTTGGGACATTGGATATATGATGGAGTTATTTCAATAGATATAATATATATGTATTACACACACACACACACACACACACACACATATCAAACCATGTCTCGACGGATCTCACCAATTGTAGAGGAGTCGTTAATAAACTTGGCGGAAGGATAAGTTTGGAGGCAAGTCAACGAGTTGGCGGAAGGACTTCGTTATGAGTTGGCACAAAATTTTATGGCTGAGTTAGGGTTCGAACCCTTGACCTCCCGCCGAAAAAATGCACGCCTATCCATCTCTGCTGTCGAGTGTTTCTTACACCTATAGTTCTCTGCGTACATTTAAAAATTAACTGCCGACACGTTGGGGGTTGGAGGGGGCCAGCCTCGTCCCCATGTGGCCACGACTTTGAAGACCGGGTGCTGAAAATTGGAATGAAAAAAAATATTAATCATGCTTTATTATGTTAAGATGTGGGTTAGTGATAGTTAAACATCATTAACACTTAAACCCGCGCTTAGCATTAAACCAAGTTTATCCACCCGCTAATCCTACATTAGTGATAATTAAACCCAACAATTAAAATGGTGGAGAATTCGGAGGCACGCCAATTTTCGCGGTATTTCCAATTTTAGAATTTTAATGGTCAGTCTCTCCAGTTTTGGAGGAGAAATTGGGGCAAAGTTAGTTTTGGTCATAACTCACTCAATTTTCGACAAAAATGAGCTCAGTAAAAGTCATTCTTGATTAATTTACATGCTGGGAACTCAATGGAGCAGGTTGCAGAGGTAGAAAAGGTGATCTACAGGTGTTTTAGTACATTTGAAGATTTTTGAAGGCCAGGGCCAATAGGTGTTGGGGCCATTTCCAGAGCTTCCAGAGTCCAAATACAACAAAAAAATAGTCATTTTTGGGAGATTATGATGTTATAAAGTCAATGGATTAGGTTCCAAGATGTTTTAAAGCTTGTAACAACAATTTGAGCACACTTGAAGCTAATACAAAGGTCACACTATGAAGCTGGACCAAGAAGATGTAGCCTAGGAGGGGTGAACTCCTTTATCAAAATTCTCTGTGTTAAGCTTTGTTATATGTGCTTGCTATGTTTACTATTTCTTCTATTCTGTCATTTTTTTTTTTTTTTTTTTTGAAGCTTATGAAAAACTCATAATTTTACAAAGTACACTATTTTCCAATCACATGCTCCTAAAAAAACTCATGAAGGGTAAGTAAAACAATGCAAAGAAAAGTTGGAGGCAATTCTAGACATTCTAGAGAGGCAACTTTGGAGCTGGGCATGCCTTACACATTGTAGCAAATGAGGAGGCCTTCCATATGAGGATGTCATTTGGATGGAGATGGATTGTTGTAGCATCCACTTTTGTAGTTTCTTGAGGACAATGGAGTGTAAAAACTCTGGTAAACTTTATAAGTATGTATTATTATTGATAAAAGATGAAATATGATTACAATGGGGAATCACCAAGGCTTTAAATATAGCCTTATGGTGTCCCTTGGTGAAGAGGCATGATCTTTGATCATGCCCTTTCACTTAATAAAACCTAAGATAACTATATCTAACTAATAATTAATAAAATATACATAACATTGCCCCTCTCTTAAAGATGCTTTTTCCTCAAAGCATACGTAACGATGGACAATGTTGACGAATGCCTGGGTTTCTTGAGTGGTGGGCTCTTGCTTCCCACATTTTAAAAAGATTGTGAAGCATCTTCTCAAGCTCCATCTGTTGGTGATGTGGATAGCGACAAGATTTGATATTGACAGGGTCGGGTCCTTTCTTGACTTCTATTGAATGTTCATGTTCCTTATTAGGAGGTATTTTTATTGGCAGGTCTTGGAAGATTTTTTCGTGTTTCCTAACTATTCCTTGTTCTTCTGGTGATTTTTCGTGATTTCTCTTTAGATTTAGAGGTAAGTTACCAACAATTATCGTTCGATGAAAATTCTCCTCATCATCAAATGCTTCCTTCTTAACAACCATATCTGCGTCAACATCGAAGGCCTCAATAGCTTCTGGCACTGTATCAGTGGCTTCGAATGTGTTTATCTCTTCACATTTTTCTTTCAATTCCGGGGATGAAACATTTGGTTGTTTATAAGAATCTATATTTTCATGGTTTATTTCATTTTCAATGACTATTTCTGTTGTTGCATCTGTGATAGCAGTCACGTTGAATACCAACATTGTTTCTTTTTCTACCATTGGATTTTCATTTATATCAACGTTCTCAATAACTTCTGTTGTTGCATTACTAGCTTTATTAGTGGATTGAGTTGTATTTTCTTCTCTGGGTTTCTCAACTATATAATTTTCATGGTTGATCTCAGAGTCTCTACTTCTAGGTGGTTCAACACTATAGCCTTCATGTGAGCTGATTTCCAATTCAACCTCATTTAATTGCTCTTCTTCAAACATGTTATATTCATGATGATGATCTGAATTAGCTGAATTGTTCAGTTGATTATGTTCAACATTTGGGAATATTGGAGGTTGTGTCTGACTTAACTTATCTATCTTATCATTTAGCTTATTGAAGAGTTCTGTGGTCTCATGATGATTTAGCCACATTTGTCTTTCTATTCGATTTGTCGTGTCATGAACCTTTTTGATGTCGTCGGAGTGTCCTGCAACTGTATCTTCAAGATCGACTAATCTTTTTCCGAATTCTTCGGAATTATTATTGATTTGTTTCTCGAGATCCACCAATTTGTTCTGGAATTCGGCCATCGACATCGATGAAGACATTGAACGTGTATGAGGTGGAGAATATTTTTCTGCCAGTTTTTCCCTCTTTTTTTCTTTTTAAAAAAAAAATTAATTAATTAATTTTTTTTGAAATAATAATAATAATTTCTATAATAATAATAATAATAATATATATATATATATATATATTTTAAATAATAATAATAATAATAATTATTATTATTTTATTATTTGAATTATATATATATATATGGGGAAAAAAATTGTTAACCTTGAAAAGTCACGTTGTTTTTAAAAGTCACTTTGTTTTGAAAAGGGGAAATGGGTTTTAATACCATGGGAAATTACCATGGGCCCAAAAACCACGAGCTTGTAAACCACGAGCAATTACTCTTCCTTTTTAATTTTACTTTGTCTTCACATGTACGTATATGTACTTCTTTATATATATATATCTCTCTTTTTACTTTTTCTTTTGGAACTATTTTCTTTTATATATATATATATATATATATATATATATATATATATATATTTTAATTTATTTCCCCCTTGTGTTAACTTTCCTTCTTTCTTTATTTTATTAATATATATATATTATATATATATATTTCTTCCTTCTTTTTTTAAAAAACAAAATGTTGCTACCCACAAGCACTTGGTTTTTAAAAAAATCTGCAATTTTGGAATTTTCTTGTAATTCCTTAATTCTGGGTGATCACACAGATCCCGAAGAGTGATGGCTCTGATACCAATGGAGTGTAAAAAATCTGGTAAACTTTATAAATATATATTATTATTGGTAAAAGATGAAAGATGATTACAATGGGGAATCACCAAGGCTTTAAATATAGCCTTATGGTGTCCCTTGGCGAAGAGGCATGATCTTTGATCATGCCCTTTCACTTAATAAAACCTAAGATAACTATATCTAACTAATAATTAATAAAATATACATAACAGACAAGAAGAATTTTGGCGGGGAGGATTGTAATATTCCAAATTTTCCATAAGATAATTCAAATATTAGAGTTCGCGGCTTTTCCTAATTAATTAAGTAAATAAGAGGGTGGAGGGACCCATAAACCCAAAAGATGAATAAAATCCACTTTTGATTTGTGTATGTGGATAATCTATAAGTAAATCTGCATTATGGAGTAGTGGAGAAACTCATTAATTAAGAAGGAGTGGAGATCATGCATTATTAAAGATAATATCATGGAGATAATGGAGGAAGTCAAATGAGATCATGGTGCATTAAAAGTAAGATCATAGAGAACTAATTATGAAATAGTGGAGGAAGTGGTGCTTCAAATGAACACATGATGGAGAGAGTGGGAATTAAATGCAGATATGGTGGAGAACATGTAGAGATAGTGCAATCTTCATGGAGGCTAGTGGCCACATGTGCATCGCAGTTATGAGGTGGGCCAAGGCTATGGAAGGCTCAAAAAGCATATAAGGGAGATGAAGGCAACAATAAAAGGTAGGCTTTAGATTTTGATTATTGATCTATTTAGATCTAGATTTGTCATTTGACATTTCTATGCACGCTTTAGCTATTTAGCTAAGTCTGCAGTGCTGTTTCGCACACGGGTGTTTCCGAGCAGAAATCCCACCCTTACCCACGGGGGACTTTGAATGCCTACTCTGGGAAGGTTTCTTTGAGATGCCATACATCATTAGGCATTGTTGACACATTCAACCCACATCTATAACACATTTAGTCTCAAGAATTATGCATTCCTATTTGAGGGTTTGAGAGGAGGAGGTTGTTTCTAGAATTTCAACTAGGAAACCGGTGGAGGATTCATCCTTTCATCTTGTCCTTCAAGATCAATCTTCCGAGAGTAGTATATTCATATTTGGCATTCAGGCCAACATTACATACCTCCATGCAGCAACAATTACCCAAGGGATTGCGTATTCCAGTCTTGCAGATCTAAAGGAGGAAGGAAGTTTCCATTGTTTTAGCTGGAAATCCTGTGAGGGACCATCTCCTCACTTTGGGCATATTCTTTCCATAATTTTTGAGCTTCATTGAAACATCTAGCATCAAGCTATAGAGCCTCCATCCTTGAAAATGTAGTTTTACTCAGCTATTGTGTATTCAACAACTACAATCAGTGGAGGAGGAAGGAGGAGCTAGATCTTGAGCCTCTAGCTTGAGGATGTAGAGAAGGGATCAACCCTTCAAGCGTAGATCTTGTTAGCATCCTATAATATATAGTATCACAAGGTGACTGAATATTCTCTTCAAATTTCATATTGCTACAGCTCTACCCGCACCTCAGAAAACCTCATACTTATATCATACATCACGCATGGGGTATAGTATTAATCATTCCCCACACTTAACTGTGTTAAAGCCTTGCCTTCCATCACATTTTCGCATCGCAAGTCCGCAAAATCCATTCGTAACACCATTTCCGAATCCTATAAACTCCCTGATGTGACATTGGTGGGACCCATCTCCGTCCTGCCACATCACCCTTCGTCGTCGCACATTGCAATTCATGAGTTTTAGCCTTTAACTCTCGTTCCTCATAACATAAACCTTAAAAATTGTGATTTGCGATAAACGTTAGACCTTGGGATGTGCGACAAGCCTTAAACGTGCGATGTGCGATAAATCTTAAGATGTGTGATGTGCTATGAACCTTAATATGTGCGATGTGCGATGCGATATCGTCATCGCATATTGCAATCAACAATTTTTATGTTGATGGTTAAGTTGGCACAAGTTAAGCTTTGGATGTTGCGATGCGATATCAGTAGGGCCCGCTTTTATCGTCACGTCAAATCATCACGTTTAAACTCCATTCCCTTGCCCACTCATCCACCACTCATCTGCCTTACCTTGCCCTGCAGCCTTCGAGTTTTAGTCGCGGGTGGGGGGCTGGTTTCAGAATGGGTGGTATCCCTTACCGGTCTTCCCTCTACATGGCACACCCTTGCTACTTCGCACCCCCTTCGCCGAAACCTCCTACTACTTCACTACTGCCCTCGAAAACTACTCTCCTCTGCAAACAAAATACCACCGTCACCGCTGCTCCACATCTCCTGCCACCACTGCACCACTGCGTCGTGAAAACCCACATACTTCCCCATGACTCAATGTCCACCTACCCGCTCCCGCCACCACAGCTCTACTACAACCCATCTGTGAAACTAAAGGACTATGTAGACGATGTTACCTCCGACATTGAGGCTTGCAGATGAGTGCGTTAATAGAATCTACGAGAAATTTAACTACGTGCAGAAGACTAAAAGTACAGTAAAGTTTGAAAAGCTCTGCAGAGTACATGTCAATAGCTGATAGGGAATATTCAAGGCTGTTTTACAGGTGCATCTCCCAGCTGTCCCAATGCTTACTCGACCTCAAGATAGCACGAAGATCAACCACTGAATGCAAATCATTATTCTTGTATGCTGTCCATATCTCAAATGGCAAAGAAGATATTGTTAATAACAACATCCTGAGAAGAAGGAGGAAGTTTTACTCATGTCACCCCTATTGCAATCGCTTCCTTAAAGGCTAATGATTAGTTATGCATGTGTCATTATTTTTACAACAGTTTCTGTATTTTTAGAAAGAATATGGGAGCTTTTATTTAATTGAGCGTTTAAAGGGAATCAAAATAGTGCCAGATGTCCAGATGTCCTTAATAACTCCTACTGCTTTATTTTGACATGTTAGATGGTGTTATTCCTTCTCTGTTACATAGGCAAAAGAAAGTAATTGTTAGTTACTGCATTGATTATAATTAGTCAGTAGGATTAGCATAAATACTTCGCTGTTCGAAGTATTAGTGGGGGGGGTGGGGGGGGGCGGGGAGGATCGGAAATGAGGAACAATCCCATTCTGTAATGTTGTTCATTGAATTTCAAGTGACTGTTTGAAGAGTAATACAAGACCAGCTGTTCAAGATTCATGTGGTGTCTGAAATGGTGAAGTCTTCTCCTATTTTTATGTGTTTTTCCATTATTTCTCTTTCTCTGTATTTCTGCAATCTAATTGTAAAACATAAAGTGTGAAGAATAGGATTTTTTATCCAAAGTACACTATTCTAGCTGTGTTTACAATTGTCTGTGTTTTCTATTGATGCCAAATCGAGGAATTCTTAATTGCTCCTCATTTTCTGTTGAAATTTACATCCTAGGACAAATTGAGGAATTCTTTACTGCTCCTCAGTCTTTACCTAGCCTTGCATTTCTTCTTTTCATAATACATTTAAAAGTTTGAAAGATCCATGGTAGTGAAACTATCTTGCCCTATTTCACTCATTCTTTATATTTATGCATTTAATCACCTGGGCCTCTTTGACTCCATTTCCCAATGGATTTCCCTTGCTCTTCCCACCAAACCAATTCAAAAATCCAAGCTCTAAACCCATTAACTAGCCTAAAATTCCCAATCTAACAAAGCTATATCTAATAGAGAGGTCCCTCTCTGGGTCTAGGAGGGCTAGATCCTAGGCTCGAAGTGGTTTTGATGTTACCTCTGTATTTTTGTTTTCAACCTCAAAATTACAGAGTGATAACATAGTGGCGACCATACTGGGGACAAGTTTTGTGTTCATCAGTAATAATTATCAAGTTTAGATCTGGTTGATGATGGTGGACAAACAAACATACACAATAAGGTTGAAATCATCCACCTAGCGACTCCACAATTTTCAGTTGACCTAAAGGCTCCACTGGTAGAAGAATCCAGATTTGTTGTGAACATACGGTGACTCCACTCTCTGATTGATTGATAAGTTTAATTCAAGAATACAACGTAGGTATGCTCCTATGGACACATCAAATATTCCAGCTTTTCCAAATCCCATGCCCAACATTGATTGGTTAAAGAATATTCCATTGTTTAAAGATAAAAAAGGAGATGATGCTGCTCTATATTTATTGAGGTTTCATATGCACATCCTTAAGTTTAAGATAAAATTTCATGAAGATTGTCTTATGAAAATATTTAGGGAAAATTTGGAGGAAAAGGCTAGATCTTGTTATGAAAATCTACTAGTTTCCAACATATGTTCTTTAAGGCATTTTCATAATGTATTTCATGAAAAATACAAAGAAGATTATCCATATTTGTTGCTGGCTTTAAACTGTTGTGACAATTTTGAAAGTTTTTTTCAATTTCTGGAAGACTACTATGATGATGATTAGTTCATGGATGATGAAATATGAGAGCCTTTAGAAGAAATACCTTTTCAAAAAGTAGAAGCCTTGCTTGAATTGTATTCTCCTCAGGAATACAAAGATGATGTATGTTGTCCAGATGTTCATGAATATTTACCACAAGAAATAATTCTTGCAGCAACACAACATTCTGACCAACAAAGGGTTAATGAAAAAATTCAGGTTCCCCTACCTGATCAAGTAGGGGACAGCTGTGAGAATCAACAATAGTTTGGTGATCCGGAAAAAGAGGCAGCAGAGCTTAATTTTCTTGATCCACAAGAAAATCTCCAGCAAGCAATGTTTCCTTTAGAAATTAAAGATCAATCACATTTGCACGAGGAAGACCATCTCTCAAATTCTCTTTCATGTTGTAACTTTTCTCAATTTACAATCCAGAAAGAAAATCATAAAGGTTCTCAATCATTGATTTCCTCCTTGAATGATAATGAATTAGCACAACATATTATTACAAGTTATATTTCTTAACCCAAAATTAATGAGAGGTTTGCAGCTCCCTTGCCAGCTTCTGTGCGACAAAGAGAATGATAAGGAGCACTCAGAGCATGGTGACTATAATGGATAATGAGGAAAACAATTTTATCCCTTGCTTTTTGAAGAGAATCAATTTCAACACATAAGAAAAGAAACAGAGGATCTTATGCTGCCTGTTTACCATGATCCTTTGGTCAGTATATGGCAGTCATCAGTGAAGGAAGAATTTTCCAGGTTTATCAATAGAGCTATTAAATCCATTGGAAAAGTTAATTTTCCACGTTTTAAATTCATTTTTCTACCTAGAGAGGTGGAATGCAAACTTCAGTTAGTATCCATTTTCTTGACTGGTTGCATTGGAATTTTGTCATTACTTGATATGGCAGTCATTTTATCAGATTAGATTAGGTAGATGAATGCAAATAAGCTCAACACTCTGAGCATATTTCTAGTTTTAGTTTCAAATTGCTTTTCAGTTGTCAGTTCAGACATCAGTTTCAGTATAGTTTAGTGTCCACCATTCAAATTTTCTGGTGCAGCAGTGATTTGAGTTTGATGGTTTGCAGTGCATAAGTTCAACTGTAGTTTCATTTTGGATTGCAGTACACAGATCAGATTCTTGTCTGAGGTTTGGAACAAATGATTAAATATTTTCAGCCGTAGAGGTTTTGTAGCAAAATAAGTTGCATATTTTGGATCAGCCCAATGGATCAGACCACTAGTCTACGATGTTCTTGACACCTCTAGAAGGAGCTTCCATCCCCAGCTGAAGCCTATCTTAGCATCCTATAATATATAGTATCACAAGGTGACTAAATATTCTCTTCATATCTTTCATATTGCTGCAGCTCTACCCGCACCTCAGCGAACCTCATACTTATATCATACATCACCCATGGGGTATAGTATTCATCATTCCTCGAACTTAAGCATATTAAAGCCTTGCCTTCCATCACATTTTCACATTGCAAGTCCGCAATCTCCATTCGTAACACCATTTCTGAATCCTATAAACTCCCCGATGTGACATTGGTGGGAACCATCTCCATCCTGCCACATCACCCTCCGTAGTCACACATCGAACTTCGTGAGTTTTAACCTTTAACTCCCATTCCTCATAACATAAACCTTAAAACTTGCGATTTACAATAAAACTTAGACCTTGTGATGTGCGATAATCCTTAAATGTGTGATATGTGATAAACCTTAATATGTTCTATGTGCGATACGATATCGTCATTGCATATCACAATCGGCAATTTTTATGTTTATGGTTAAGTTGGCACAAGTTAAGCTTTGGATATTGCGATGCCATATCATTAGGGCCCGCTTTTACCATCACATCAAATCATCGCATTTAAAATCCATTTACTTACCCTCTCATCCACCACTCATCTGCCTTACCTCACCTCGCATCCTACAGTCATCATCTCTTTTCGGCCTCCTCTCAGCCTTCGAGTTTTACTTCTTGCTTGTAGGGGGGTTACAAAATGGACGGTATTCATTAACACCCTTGCTACTTTGCACCCCCTTTTCTGAAACCTCCTACTACTTCACTACCCCCCGAAAACTGCTCTCCTCTACAAATAAACTACCACCACCATCGCTGCTCCACGTCTCCTACCACCGTTGCACCACTGCGCCGCGACAACCCACAAACTTCCCCACAGCTCCATGTCCACCTACCCGCTCCCACCAGCTCCACTGCTACTCCACGTCTCCTGCCACCGTTGTACCAATGCACCGCGACAACCCACAAAATTCTCCACAGCTCCACGTCCACCTACCTACTCCCACCACCGCAGCTCCACTATAGTCCATCTGTGAAACTAAAGGAGTATGTAGACAATGTTACCTACAACATTGAGGCCTGCAGATGAGTGCGCTTACAGAATCTACCAGAAAGTTAACTACGTGTAGAAGACAAAAAGTACAATCAAGTTTGAAAATCTCTACAGAGTACAGGTCAATAGGTGACAGGGCATATTCAAGGCTATTTTACATGCGCATATCCCAACTGTCTCGACACTTACTCGACCTCAAGATAGCACGAAGATCGACCACTGAATGCAAATCATTATTCTTGTATGCTGTCCATATCTTGAATGGAAAATAAGATCTTGTTAATAACAACATCCTGAGAAGAAGGATGAAGTTACGCATGTCACCCTCGTTGCAATCGCTTCCTTAAAGACTGATGATTAGTTATACATGTTCCATTAGATTTACAATAGTTTCTATATTTTTAGAAAGAATATGGGAGCTTCGATCGAATTGAGCATTTAAAGTGAATCAAAGCATTTCCAGATGTCCATATGTCCTTAATAACTCCTACTGCTTTATTTTCACATGTCAGATGATGTTAGTCCTTCTTTGTTACGTAGGTAAAAGAAAGTAACTGTTAATTATTGCATTGATTGTAATCAGTTAGTAGGATTAGCATAAATACTTCACTGTTCGAAGTATTAGTGGGGTGGGGGGGGAGGGGAATCAGTGATGAGGAACAATCCCATTCTGTAATGTTGTTCATTGAATTTCAAGTGACTGTTTTAAGAGTAACACAAGATCAACTGTTCAGGATTCATGTGGTGTCTGAAATGGTGAAGTCTTCTCCTGTTTTTATGTGTTTTCCCATTGTTTCCCTTTATATGTATTTTTAAATATAATTGTAAAATAGAAAGTGTGAAGAATAGGATTTTTTATCTAGAGCACCCTATTTTGGCTGTGTTTACAATAGTCTATGTTTTCTACTGATGCCAAATGGAGGAATTCTTAATTGCTCTTCGGTTTCTGCTGAAATTTACATCCTAGGATAGATTGAGGAATTCTTAACTACTCCCCAGTCTCTACCTAGCCTTGCATTTCTTCTTTTCATAATCCATTTAAAAGTCCGAAAGATCCATGGTAGCGCACCTATCTTGCCTTGTTTCACTCCTGCTTGCTATTTCTGCATTTAATCACCCGAGCCCCTTTGACTCCATTTCCTAGTGCCTTTCCCAGGCTCTTCCCACCAAACCAATTCAAAATTCCAAGCTATGAAACCATTAAATAGCATAAAATGCCTAGTCTAAAAAAGCTATGTCTAATAGAGAGATCCCTCTCTGGGTCTAGGAGAGCTAGATCCTAGGCCCGAAGTGGTTTTGATGTTACCTATGTAGTTTTGTTTTCAACCTCGAAGTTACAGAGTGATAACAGATCTTTGTATCATATTGCAACCATCTTATGACTAGTTCATGCTTCAGATTTGCATACCCAACAATCATATGTTGCAGGGGCTAAGAGGGTGATTTTCCAAGATTTTCAGATTTGGAAATCCTTTCTGGGTTATCTTGGGTATTCATCATAGAGCTCGGATCTAAAATCTCGACATCATCCGAGCTCCAGAACTTCCATATCTAAAATTTTATATTTTGCCAGCAGTTGAAGTCTCTACATTTGCAGCAGGGACATCGCAGTATTCCTTCGAGCAGTCGAACAGTTACGTAGTCCCTCTTGTGGGATGACTTCAGGATCATTCTAGGCCACTCCTTTGGCTTGAGTGTCTCATATTTTGAGCACTTTTGTACTGGTTTATCCACCTCCATATTAATAAAATGGCTCAGCTATTCTGTACATTTTTATGGTGTATTTAGATTATTTGTTCATTGCTACAGTTTTAATTTATTTTGTTTTTGTATTACTGCATTCTCCCTTTTGGGATATTACACCAGATGAAGCTTCTGGAGTAAGGACATCCCCACGGAAGAACGTAGGGAAGGAACG
The DNA here is from genome assembly GCA_034641835.2 of Pinus albicaulis. Taxonomy (NCBI): domain Eukaryota; kingdom Viridiplantae; phylum Streptophyta; class Pinopsida; order Pinales; family Pinaceae; genus Pinus; species Pinus albicaulis. Next base: position 1,009,808,550 of record CM076577.1, on the reverse strand, counting down.
ACGGACAAAGACCAAACAGGATAAGAAAACTGCAGAGAAGGCAAAGAAACCAATACAGTAGAAGGAACTAGAACAAATTCATGACAGTGAGGAGGAAGCTGTGATGGATCAAACGGAGGCAGAGGGCACAAAAATTCCCTATGTTCTGCCACCATACTTGCCACCAAGGAAGCCAGGTGCCAAGTCGGTTAAAGACCCTGAAAATGTAAAATTCGACATTTTCACACTGCTGCTACCAGGAAAAGTTCCATTTTAAGGGGAACCACTTGGAAAAGTTCTGAAATTGAAGATGGAGGAATGGGAATTCAATGACAACAGTAAGTACCCACAATTCGAGCCAAGCAGGTACCTACATCAGGTATACTATCCAGAGAGCGAAGTCACCAGGTTGGAACCACACCAGTGGGCTGAAGGATTGCAGAGAGTAGGCTTGCTAAATATGTTAAATGTGCCACGCTTTAATAGAAGTACCATAAAAATGGTATGTGTTCGAAAAATTCTTGTATTAGTGGATGATGGGTACCTCTGGGTGGGAGAGAGGATCCCGATTGATGAGATGTTGATAAGAAGGATTACTGGACTGCCATACCAAGGAAAGGACCCCTCTGAAGAGTTCATCGGCAAAAGCCAAGACAAGGCAGTAGCTCAAGAAATGAAGGACAATTTGGGCTGATCAAGAATTCGCAAGGTTATGAAATTAACTTCATTAGCGACCAAGGGGTGCGCTGCGCCACACACATTTTAGCCGAAAAAATAATGCAGAAGTGTAGAGAAAATGAAGTCCCTGAGAACATAGTTTCCTTAGTCGCGCAGTGTAGTAAACTGGTTCATTTTAACTAGGCCGAATATTTATGCAGGGAGTTTTTGGAGGATTTCTGAGAAGCACATGAAGAAGGAAATACATTTCATTATGTGTGGTAAATTTTTATCATCACGATGTTAGCATGGATGGAATCGATATAGTCATAGTTTCCATAGTTGAACCATATGTATGCAAAGCCACGCGATATGCCTCACTTTGGCATACCAAGGAGTCAACGCATGCACATGAAACCAAGATTTTCTGGGTATTGATGGAAATGGACTTGCACATGGTGGTGAATCAACATCCTAGACTATCACCAAGTTTGTTTGAGTAGTATTGTAATATCACAGACTTTAAGGCAGATTTTCATAGGTTATACATAAAGGCTTAGAAGGATTCGAAGGAGACATGGCACCCTCTACCATATCTGGTCACCAAATATGACCTCAGAATAATACAATGTTGGTCAGCGGAGTGGATGACTCCAACCATAGGAGACATGGAAGCAAGGGAAGACACTGCGCAACTTGCAGGTATAAGTGGAAAGGACAAGGAAAAAGACATAGAAGAGACAAAACCATATCATGAACAGGGTACCCAGGACCCTCTCAACAACATAGAGCCAACAATTGACTCTCCATTCATCATAAAAAGGAGGACACCTGCAGTGACTACGATGAGCGGAAGGAAGAAGCAGAAGGCTGGAAAATCTAGGGGTGTAACAACACTTGTCCTCAATATGGGGGACATCCACGAAATAGGGGACAAAGTTAAAGATGCGATAGTGTAGTCATGGAATAGGATAGAGGATCAGTACATTGCGCTCCTAACCAATTTTGAGGAAAGAATAGTAGAATTAAAGGAACTGGTGCAGACAGCCAGACAATTGGCGCAGATGGGTCAACTAGTACACCCAAAGTGACAGATCGAGTCAACAATTGGATTGAGGAGCATGCAGATACCAACTAGAGAATTATAGTTCGAATCCCCTGAAGAAAGAGAGCAAGCAATAGGGTGGGATCATGTCAGTATGAACGTCACTACACTACCAATTCAAATATTGCACGATTTCCATAAAGGTATAACAACACAGTTGAAGGAGCGAGAACATCACACTTCGCTGATAAGCATTCAGGGGGAGAAGGAAAGAGCTCTGTTGAAGGAGGAGCTTGACCAACTGATAAAAGAAAGAGATGAATCATGCTAGGAATAGAAGCAGCTAGAGGACGCCATGGAAAAAACTTGCAGTGAAGTTCCAGACGTAAAGGTCTGCACAGAAGAATCACCAATAGAGAAGGTCACGAAGCTTGACCTCGCAATCAAGGACTTAAAGATTAAGTTCGCCAAGATGAAGTTCGAGTATGATGTGAATATTGCTGAGTTGCAAATGAGGCTGAAACTAGCCATCCCACCAGAAGTACGTGAGCAAAGGGAGATGAACCTAAAAGTTGTAGTGAAAGGCATCTATGACACAATGGAAGAGTGTGACAAACTCTTAGATGACTCCATACATATTTGAACCTCACTAAGAAAGGATCCAAATATTCAGAGGATTGGGGAGGACCTCCAGACGAAGCAGAAGTAGTTGGAAGAAATCCAGGAAACTGCGAAGACCTTTCCCATTTCGTAGAAGCTCGCCCAAATCAATGAAGGGAAGACTCTTCAAAAAGAGATTGAAAACCTTCGGTGAAAAGAGTATATTTTTACAGAAATTACTCAACTGTGGCAGAATGAGGTCTTCCATATTTCATAGACATTTGAGGATAGGCTCAAGGAGCTATGACAGAGGCAAAAGGACGTGTTGCAGAAGACAATCGTATCAATAACAGAGGCACTACTGGAATAAGTGCGCAAATAAGAAAATCAGGTAGCATAAATACTTCAACAGTATAATGTCGCCTACATGAGTATCACAGACAATATTCGGGGCACAATAGTTGAGTGACTTAGGACGAGTCACATGTGAGTGTTGGGGGCCTGTTTGGCGCAACCGAGCTTGGTCCAATTTTGGTCAAACACTCCTCATTTTGAGGAGCGGAGTGTGCTGTACTGTGAAGTCATATCTACTGCGTGGAGTTCTAGGGGCTTCGGGGTGGGTCGAAGCCCCTAATTTTGTAATGGTATTGGGGTTTTAGTTGATTTTTTTTGTCAAGCCCATCGTATGTGGAGCATGGTTTTGTAGCGATGTAATGTTATATAAGGAGATGTAATTGTTTGTAGAGAAGAATAAATCAAGGAATCATATCATCGTAAACATTGAGTGCAAGTGTTGTATATTTTGTTCTATGTTTTGGGACTTAAGGAAAGGCTCCACAGCTGAGTGTGTGGAGACCTTGGAAGAGTCTGCAAATTAGTTTGTAGACCACTTGTAGCTATGTGCGCTGGTCGAGAAGTTGAATGTACTGAAGAGACTCATCTTAATAAAGAAGAAGAGAAGTTTTGGGAAATATTCCATGTTTATGTGTATCATTATGTTTGATTTATATATGTGATGTGAAGTACTAATTATGTTATGATATCGTAATTATAGTGTTATATGCTTATGTTAAACTGAATGTGTCAAAGTAAGTAGTTGAGTTAGACTGTGTAGTAATGATATGTATCATAGAAGTATAAGTAAAATACAAAAAAGAGAAGTAGAAGCCACCTCGCGCAGTCCCTCAAGGCTACATAAACCTGGTTCTTTAACTACCCATAACCACCTCAAGTGAGACTATGATCTACTTACAGGTTGTTGCTAAAAGGGCCAGTGTCTGAGGGTTTTGTAGGTGCAAATTACAAGCCGAACCTAGGTCAAGCCCAAACAGAGCCAATAGTGGATCCATCAGATACCCACTATCATATTCACAAGAAATATGTCCCTCCACATGGACTAGGCAGGAGTCAATCCTCTCCAGCCAAAATCATTGATATCTAAGCATCCTTTTAATGTAATTGAATGTGGTGGATGTAACACCCTCCTCCCACATTTACCCAAGTTAACTGGACTGCTGGGGTAAACATGTGATGAGAGACTACTATAATCTGATTCAACCTCCTAGGTCAACTTAAGGAAGTGGAATCGACATAATGCAACCAATCTGACCATATACACATCCTACAGAACCTCCAAGATAGTAACCCACCCTTTCAATTGACCAACCCCTGAGGGAACTCAACATTTCAAGGAATTAAACTCCTAGTCACTCCCTTTCCAAGGTATGCATGCGACTGAGAGCCCCATTCACTCCCATGATCCTACTTGAGTGTGACTGTAGCCTTTTTCTTCCAGTGCTATGCCAGTGACTGCAAGATTTAAGGCTAATTTCCAGGGCTAGGACCTAGTCACTGCCCAAAACTAAATGAAACTTACATAAATGAGAAGTAACATAGAAACAATGATGCCAATGAAAATTATTAAACAAATACTTGACTGGACCCCTAATAGCCATGACAGGCATTTCCTCAAACATGTCACAAATATGCATTTTACATGTCATAATAACATATCTGAGCATAGGGATCCCATACTTATTTTAGAATCGCTAGGAAGCATTGATTCCTTATCGCCATAGCTGCATTATCATCTATTAGGTCATAGACTATTTTTTCATTAATTCATAAATCAAAACATGATGAGAGCCATACATCATCACTATCGTAAAACATACTCATGACCAACGTATAAACAACTGAAATAATAAGGATACAACAACCATAAATGCAACATTCGAACCAATACATTTTCACATAAAATAATAAGGAAAGGAAGTCTTATTAATGAATGCAAAAGCCAACTAGGTTTGGGACTTCCACGTTTCACCCGACCATAGATTGGCTGAACCAAATCTCTCTTCATCTAATAACCCCCGTGCCATATTCCAAGCATGAATGTGGGACTCAAAACCAAAGAAATCATCCAGATCTTCCTGAGGCTAAACCACATCACCCTCATGAATATAGCCTAGCTTTACCGCAATCATCACTAGATCACTAGGCCATAAACAAGCATGAATTCCTCTGGATCTCTCCACCTAAACCGTGAGGAAATTTTCGATCTCAACCTCTGAGATTTACCCTGTATCTCGCCATCACCGGTCAAGGGATTCCTAGGCATACGAGGTCTCCACCCTTTGGATTTGACCGTATATCCCAACCTAGGATTCCTAGTCCCAATCAAGGGTACTCATCACAAATCTTTACTGTGTATCTTGCCATTCCAGTCAAGGGGTTCTTAGGTTCAATTGAGGTGTTCAAATCCATGATTTATCGTGTATCCCATCTCGATATTCCTAGGCTTTGTGAATAATCCCGAGACCACCCCACTCGACTTCGAGTCCATCCGGAAATCTAGCTCAACCAAATACAAGAGAAACCCACCACACCATGGCTATCCGGAAACGGAAAGGTAAGGTTGAAGAACACTATCAAACCTGGAAAAACCCATGCCAATGATAACAAGAGAAACAAGAACACACATGCAAAACCCTGGATTACAAATCTAGAAAGGAAATCATATATGCAAATCGATACCTATAAGTAATCCCATTGTAGTTGCTTGATCCCCCTCTTCCTTTCTTGATATTTTCTTCCTCTTTTCTTTCTTTTCCTTTCTTGATCCAATTCTGAAGTGCTCCAAGAAAAATCGAAGTGTCCAAGAGTGAGAGAGAGAGAATAGAGAGAGAGCTCCCAAACTGAACTGACAAAATACATGAACTGATCCTCATAAGCTTTTTTATTAATGAGGCCTCTATTTTCTTCATTTTCCATTATTTTTCATTCATTTTCTTGCTCACATGCAACCTATGAAATTTCACCTTCCTTTTCTTCTAATTTCCATTGTTTTAATAAATAAATTGCCAAAAATTACATTTTAATTTTCCAAATCCTTTTCCATTTCATTTTCCAATTTCATTAGCCATAATAATCGAAATGAACACCCACACTAAGATATTTTTCCCAACGTTCAGCTTGGAATAAGTGTCCCATAACTGTGGTTATTATTTTGACTTTATCAACTTTTATTACATGGAATTTTCACCAGGAATATTACATTAGAGACATTATACCGCTCCACTTGTTTGTATTTTAGGACCAAACCCAACATTAGAGTCATTTTCTAGTGCAAAGCCACAAAATTTAGATATTTCTTCTTCCTACCCCTGGTGTGCCCAGGGTCAGGAACCCAAGACAATATGCCCTACATGATTTTTGAATTGGAATGAGATTATCTCTAAACCATCGATTGAGTTTCCAACTTACGATTTCCTTGTATTCAACATAATAACTTGTAATTAGGTGGCAGATGAGTCGCGAATGAAGAGTATCGCTCCTCTATGCCCTTTTGGAGTGCTACCACCTATCCCCTCCATCTACAACGTATTCACTGTCTCAACGACATAACTAAGACTTAAGGGGCATGCATAGAGTATCCATTGTAAATTCCTCTTCCTGCAATGAAACAAGAGAAAAAACCAGACACACCCACTATAGGACCAAAAATCCAACTTATTAAAAGAGGCACCTGCATGGATAATAGAGGTCATGATAGCCTCTACAAAGGACTCGTGCCCTGTCACCATTAAATAAAAGCACATACACATATAGAATAGAGAACCCCAGATGCCTGAGACTCACATACATTCATGATAATAAACCCCCAAGAACCGTGCTGAGTTATCTATAAAATTCACACAACGACACCAAAATTCCTTTAGCTAGACAATACCCACCTTCCCAAACATTAATGATTCCAAGAAGCCCTGAAACAAAAAACGCATGCAGGCAACCAATCCTCCCTAAACCTTATCCACAGATTGAGCTTGGAGCTCAGGACAAGGAAACACTAACCCTATCACCTCAGACCAAGACACAAAGCTACATATAAATAAAATAGCCATACAAAGAAAAAAATCAATCCAAATTTCCTCATTGCGAGAAGTAATTGACGCCCTCACTAGACCACCAAAAATATATGCTCTAAGCGACCATACACAAACTAATTCATCAAGGGAAATCCATTGTTTCCTCCAACACCCTTGCAGGCTAGCGATTTCATGTCTCTCCACCTCAATCTCAGGCTCAAGCCCAAACATCTAGCTCACACTATCATAGCCAGAACATAATGCATACAACGGGAGGTCGAGGACTAGCCCTTTCCTCCACTCAAACCACAACCATAAGATTCTAGACCCTTAATATGCCAAGTATTTAATAGAGATTTCCAACTAGATATCTACATATAGTTTCATGCGAGGGCATGTCATGCCCCACTTACATAAATGCACATCACGTCTAGGGGGTGGTGGGCTGCTTATCAGCCCCCACTTTATTAACCACCATTTAAAAATTTTTAGTATATATATATATATATATATATATATATATCTATATATATATATATATCTATATATATATAGAACAATAAAAATTAAAATATCTTAAAAAAATTACCCAAAAATAAAAAATAAATAGAAAAAATAAATATAAAAAAATATAAAAAACCAAAATATAATTTAAAAGAAGATATAAAACTATATGCGTTGTAGATTTGGGGCAATGTTGGGCACCGAACGATTACCTTAGTTGTTCGGCTCTTAGGGTGATGTGCTCATGATCATCGTCCATGACCAAGATGGAGATAACGACAACATTACCTTCACAACTTTTGCGATGTTTGTTGTGACATTCGGTGGATATTTTGGGTTTCCTATGGGTGAGCACAAATGAGATGGGTCATGGGAACATGAATGCACCTTGGTGAGATGACGAGCTCAATGAATCAAGAACATGGTGGGCGCAAAAAGAGTGCACATGACAATGGATGGACAAGACGAGTTGAGTGAAGGCAAGTTGGTTTTCACATGAGTGGAGCAAGTTCCATGGGATGAGTTTGGTTAAATTCATGTCTTGAGGGTGTGCACGATCTAGACTAAGTTATGCCTTGTGTAAATTTTTTGCGTGAAAAATTGGTGTGCACCCCACACACATGAGTCGCGTTGATGCTTGAGCGAGAAGGGTTGAAACATGAGTGAGTGAGTCGACACATGAACAAGTTAGTGAGATGACACATGGGTGAGACAAGTTGGGTATTGTGGGCACATGGAGCATGTTTGCTTGAGGTATGATGAAGGGTCATGACCCTTGGCATGGCCCAATTGGCACGCGCATACACACACAAACACACACACCCACCCACACACATATATAGTCAAAATAAGAGCCTAGAGATAAAACAACACACTCGAAATTTCTTGATAGGAGGTGCAAGAGGAGTGCAAACCAAACCAAACTACATATGATATTTGGGATTTCTTCTTGGGTAAAGGGATGTGCTAAGGTTCACTAATCTTCCCAAACTATGATAGTGGTTGGAGGAGTGTTACTACATGTTTGTTCTTGGTGTTTTAGGAAGGTTGAGGTTGCAACCACCGATGTGAGGTTTTTATTATATAGCCGTAGATATAACAGGCATGTGGCACAACATGTAGCAACCTAGATCCTTGTTGTAGTGAATTTTTAAGGGTCAGGTGTTGGCCTGAACCTCAAACATGGATGTGACATTTGATATATGATGGTATATGGTATCTATTGAGGAGTGTTAGGCTATAGGATGCTCCCATATATTGGTGTTTCACATTTAACTTAAACATGACATTTTTTATGAATGATTCATGCTGTAATGATGTTTCTGGTGATTTACATGTGATGTTGGACAATGAGGCACTTGGTCTAGTTGAAGTTTAGTTTTTTCTTAGTAACTTAACTAAGACATATAGTATAGGTATTGATTTTGAGGCATATTTAGCCGAAGTACTATAGGAGTGGTTGAGACATTGGTGTGAAACATGTCAATGTCGCATGAATAAATATCACGGTGCAACTTGATCCATGTGAAGTCTCTAGGGGCATGCCAGGTAGTATCAAAGTAAAGATCAGATGATAATTCATATTACAGTATATACCAATGCAATGTTTTTAGTATAGAGTACAACAATATAGAATTTGGTGAGACATGGTGTAAGTTTGAAAGAAAGGATGTAATTGAGTAAATTATATAGGTGATCTTAGGAGGTTCTTGATGCAGATTCCAAGGAGACAATATATCATATATTTGTGTACAAATGACCTGCTCAATAAGAGGTGATACCTATATATAAGGAGGAGGTCAAAACATATGAATGATATGATGGTTTGGAGTGAATTATAACGGGAGAAAGATCTGGGAGTAACACTAGATACTTGAACAAAATTCGAGAGATCTTAGGAAGATGGGTTTCCTTGAGGGAACAAGTGGAAATATTTATTATTGATGTTGATTCCTTTTCGGAAAGAGTTGGATGTCGAGACTGTGAAGCATCCTACTGTACCCGTGAGGTTAGATGTTGAGGATTATTTAGGGAACATATTGTGTATTTTTTCCTATAAGAGAAGACATACCTTGATCATTTATAAGGAATCAAAAAAGAGTATGTTGAGGAAAGTTCAGGGACTTTAGGTGAATCCTTGGATATATATAATGAGATGGGATGTATTTCATTCATAAGAAGAACTATCATGGGTCAAATTTGTAGGGCCAATGTGTAGGTAGACAACCATATGAGAGTCAAGGAGTTATATGTGAGTCTACAGAATTGAGGCAAGGAGTGGGAAACTTACAAAGGCAGAAAGGAAAAAATAAAGGGGCTAGGTGTTGTTCAGGAGGAGAACCACATCTTGCTTCTAAATGTTCGGATACTGGGAAGCTTACCTGGATGGTGTGGAGATATGATTTCGTAGAAGAGCATACATGAGAGACAATTATTGAGAATGGGAACATATTAACCCTAGTTGGAGAAGGGACTTCACTTGAAGATACACCGGGGGGAGTGTTGTTGGTGCAAAATTTGACTTTGAAGCCCCAGGGTTGACCACTAGTTTCCAACAAAAGTATGCGCTATAGTCTAGCGCAACACTGACATTTTCATTCCTCCGCAAAGGAGAAATGTCTCACTTGAGGCATTCCGAGACATTCAAGGATGAAGGGGATAGAGGGATAGTTCCAAGAATCGATTAACAAACAATTTTTTTCATCACTTAAGTAATTACACAAAATTCGTGCAAATATTTAGAGATATTTATATAATCAATATGAAAAAAATTATAAAGATAAATACCAGAAGACACATTAAAACATCATAATATAAATTTTAAAGGGCCTGACTAAATCATAACCATTACAGATATGTAAACACAAGATTGATGGTCACAATACCTTTCTTTATTAATAATATTTTACCATTACATACAAATATGTGAGAAAATGTGAGATATTTTAGAATTATATTAGAGAAAATTACAATAGAACTCTGTTACACTCAGAAGATAGATAGAGAGATTCAAACTTCATTTCAACAAAATTTCGACATAGGTTGATCTCTCTCTCTTTTTCTCATTTCCGGTAGCCTTTTGTAGATTTACTGCTTCAATATTGTTCGCTTGATTTGGCCCACTTTGGCCACCTTGATCATGTTCACTTGATTTGGTCCACTTTGAAAAAATCCAGGTGCTTTGGTCCATATTGTCTTGATTCTTTAAAAAATAGTGCACAAATCATTCTTTAACAACTTTAGTGAGTCCAAAAATAACTGCTTCTGACCTCTACCTTCCACTTTCCCTTTTTTAGTTCTTGGCTTCCGGTTTACTTAACCAATTGGTTTTTTGCTTGTGCTAATCATTCCTGCAACCTTTTGTCTGACCGAAAATTGATCAGAATTTACCAAAAATGAAGGACGCAACAAGTGTTTGGTACAATTAGGAGACTTAAAAAACACATGTAGGAAGGAAAACATGGTTCTTCAACATTGAAAGAATAATTGAGACTTTGTTTCACACATGTGACAGTGATGGGAAAAACACTAGAAAATATAATTGATACTGGAGCAACACATAGTTTCATTAGTGAAAGGACAACTAAAATTATTTGTCACATGAAAGAAGCATATGAAAGTGCCTTTAAGGTGGTGAATTCAAGGATGAGATCAACCATAGGCAATTCAAGTGACACCAATTCGAGTATGGAATTAGTTTGGGAAGTTTAACTTGATGATAGTCCCATTGGATGATTGTACATTGATATTCATGGTGTAGGAATTATTGAAGACTGCCAAGGTAGTATCATTTCTTGCAACAAGGAAATTGGTGTTTCTATATGGGGAGATAACCATATATGTCCCTTTAAGCAAGAAGAGAAAATTGGGATATTGATCTAGGATGTCAACGATGAAGTTGTATGAGGAGGATCCTCACATATGGGTATCACAACAGAAGAAATATTAGATTCCATCTCTTCAATAGAGGGATACATGTCATTTGGCGACAGTCACTTGACTATTATATTGGGCCAATTGAGGAGTTGGAAAGAAGGAGGAGACCTTTCCACAACTGCAAGAAATGGGCAATATGATGGTTCACTTAGATGCCTTCATCAACATATCAAGTCATGTTCCAATGGGGAAGGAAGTACAAATTATCCTTCTATGGATGACTTGGTGGATGATGAGTTTGGAGAGAGTAATAGAGATACTATTTCCATTATTAAATTTTGCAGATATACTATAGGTATATATGATTTTCAGTTGAAAACCGAACGACTTGGGAATTTGGGATGTTCAACAAGAGATATATGTAGAGTGAAGATATATTTGGTGTAACACACCACCCCACATTTATATGGATGACTTGGTGGATGATGAGTTTGGAGAGAGTAATAGAGATACTATTTCCATTATTAAATTTTGCAGATGTACTATAGGTATATATGATTTTCAGTTGAAAACCGAACGACTTGGGAATTTGAGATGTTCAACAAGAGATATATGTAGAGTGAAGATATATTTGGTGTAACACACCACCCCACATTTACCCGCTTTTACAAGTCCTCTGGATAAATGTGAAGGAGAGTGCCATTATGGCCTTACCCAACCTCCTAGTTCCAGTTAAGGAAGTGGGGCCTACAACTGAGACTTACTAACCACAAATTAACGTCCTATAGGGCCTACAAGTCACTCAAAGGTTGAACAACCACCCAGGTGACCAAAACTTGAGCTAAAACCATTTTTCTATGACCTATACCCCCAACCATACCCACAACAAGGAATGCATGTGGTTATGAGGATATAACCACACTCATAAGCCTAGTTTCCATCGATTATGACCTAAAATCTTCAGTTCAGAGCATGTGGTCCCAAGATATAAGCCACTTTTCTAGGCTAGCCTCTAGACCACTACCCATAACCTCCTGTAACTTTTCATAATCATAAATGACATATTGAAAATGATAAACATACAAACTTAAGTCAGACAATTGACCTAGACAAGCCAGAACATACTAGGAACTTCTTCAAACACACGGTAAACATGTAAGATACAAATCATGAATGCATATATGAGTGTAAATCACTGTTATTTAGCCGTGAATTACCGATAAGTTCTAATTCCCTCTCAAGTAGTTGAAACCACACTTTTTAGCCGATGCATTCATCAACCATTCATTAACTTATCAAAGAATTAACAAGAGCCATAGTGAGAACATATCATAGAACCATGCTTATAACCAAAATATAATTATCATACTAACCATGAGTGAACATCCATAAAATCAACGTAATAAAAAGTGCAAGTGCTCATAAATCAAAACAGGGAAATAACTCTTATTAACATATGCAAAAGCCAACCAAGTCAGGGAATTTCGCATTCCACTCAACCATACATTGAGCTAAACCAAATATTTATTTAAGCCAATCACCCCCATGCCATATTTCAAGCATGAATGTGGGATCTCATGGGATAAACGAAGACATAAACAACCAAGGGAATCCAGAAGTTAAACCACCTCCACCCTCAATATACCATGATCTCACCAAAATCGGATAAGAGATCATAAAAACAAAACAAGCTTGGATGCCACAAAATTATTTCACCATCCCTTGAGGAATTTTCCTGTCTCCACCCACTTTTCTATAGCTTCCCATAGAAAGCCATCTCCACCCCTAACTCTTGGGAAATTTTCTGAGACCAAAATCCTCCTGTTGAAGCTATTGATCCAACCTTCTCCTTTCTTTGCTTACTCTTGGTTTTCCTTTTCCTTCCTTTGCTTCCTTGCTTGATTTCTACTCTTTTCTCTCTCTCTCTCTTTCTCACCAATTCCAAAAAGGAACTGATAAATGTTAGAAAATTAAATATTATAGAGCAATGCAACACATAAAATATGCGGAAAATAAAAGCACACAAAACACATAAAACTAGAGAGACACAGATATATGTGGTTCACCCAGTTTGGGCTATGTCCACCCCGAACAACCAGTCCTTCCTTTCTATTATCCAGCAAAAATGAAGAGACAAAACCTACAGCAGATCCGCTGTAATATCCTCTATTCTCTCTCACAGTCTCCCTCTCTGTTTCTCGCTCCGAGAATACACATACAATACACAGTCTCAATACAATAACCTCATAAAAGCGAGGGGTTGCCTTCTAGGGAAAAAAACCCTAAAATAAACATAACTTCTACCGTCAGATAATTTGCCTAATGAACGGCCCAGATTGACTAGAAATTACTATACTTTTACAAGGCAATTTTACATTTGTTTTTAGCTTCGGGGGCGCTGCCCCCGAAAACCCCCACCAAGGGGGGGGCTCCAAAAAGCATTGCCACCCCCCCTGGACTACCCACGGCAGCAATTAATTACGGGCAGCGTTGTCGCCCCTTTTAAGGTACATGGGTCCAATGTTGTGATACAAATTAAACAAGATAATCAGGCTCCACACCCAACAATCTCCCACTTGGAGACTGATTGTAGCAACTCCACCGCTGCTTCATTTGCTGGAAAATGACTCCTCTTTGGACCTGGCTATTCCTCATCTTCATTGTCGTCCTTGAAGACCAATTGAAACTGAGCACATTCTCAGTTTCTCCCTGGTTACAAATTTTGTTAGCATATCTGTAGGATTTTGGCTAGTGTGTATCTTCTCTAGCTTCAACTCTCCATCTTCCAATACTGACCGTATGAAATGGTACTTGAGATGTATGTGTTTAGTCCTAGAATGAAATGTTGAGTTCTTTGCAAGATGAATGGTGAGTGCCTTCTCAATATGGCGTGCCCGATTCATGCTAACACCTGTTCACCCATAAACCTTTGTAACCAAATCATTTCTTCACTAGCCTCTGTAGCAGCAACATACTCAGCTTCTGTTGTCGAAAGTGCAACAACACTTTGGATTTTTGAAACCCAACTGACAGCTGTTCCACCTACAGTAAATACATATCCTGTAGTGCTCCTCCTATTATCTCTGTCACCTGCCATATCTGCATCAACATATCCCTATAGAGCAATGTTTGAACCACAAAAGCATAATGCTTGATTTGTGGTACCTCTCAAATATCTGAGAATCCATTTTACTGCCATCCAATGTTCTTTTCCTGGATTGTTCATATATCTGCTTACAACTCCCACTGCATGTGCAATATCAGGCCTTGTGCAGACCATTGCATACATTAAGCTTCCAACTGGCGATGCATATGGAACTTTAGACATATAGTCCATTTCTTCTTGGAATGGTACATCTCCTTACTAAGTTTGAAATATTTGTAAAGGTGTACTAACCATTTTGCATTCGAATATTAAATCTTTTCAACACCTTTTCTATGTACCCATTCTGAGACAGTGTTAATTTGCGATTTTTCCTGTCTCTAGCTATCCTCATACCAAGGATTTGTTTTGCAGCTCCCAAATCCTTCATTGCAAATGAATTTGCCAATTTTCTTTTGAGCACATTTATTTCCTGCATGTTAGACCCCCCAACAAGCATGTCATCTACATCTGATAACAATATAATAATATAGTAACCATCATTTTCCTTTTTAGGATAAACACAATGATCAGGTGACATCTAGTATAACCTTGTTAGGACATAAACTTGTCAAATTTTAGATACCAACGCCTTGGAGCCTGTTTTAGCCACTTCCCCAAGCTCTTCAAGCTTTAACACCTCTTTTGCAATTTTGATCCTTTTTACCTCATATCGCTTTTGGTTCTTTGCATATATCCATTAAATCTCCATGTGATCAACTTACATCTAACTGTTCAAGATGTAAATCTTCCACTGCTACAAGACTTAAGATAGTTCTGATTGAATTCATCTTAACAACAGGAGAAAATATTTCATCAAAATCAAGACCTTTCTTTTGTGCAAACCCCTTCACCACAAGTCTAGCTTTGTACCTTTGTTTTCCTCCATCTTCTTCCTTCAGCCTGTAAACCCATTTATTCTGCAATGTAGTTTTACCTGCAGGCAACCTGACTAAGTCCCAAGTCTGTTTATGCATTAAGGAGTCCATCTCTTCTTCCATGGCTAGCTCCCACTTCTTCCTGCTTTCAACCTGCATTGCTTCTTCATAACATTCAGGTTCACCATAATCAATCAACAATAAATAATATAATGAAGGAGAGTATCGTTCAGGGGGTCTACTTATCCTGGTAGATCTTCTAACACCACTTTCAGGTGTTTGAGGTGCCTGTTGCTGTTGTGGTGGTTGCTGCTGCTGTGGTTGTTGATTATTATTATTTTCAGGCACCTTTACTTTTTCAAATATCTCATCAAGAACCGCGTATTCCTTTATTTCTTTTTCTTGTTTCTTTTCCTGCAGCTGATTCTTATACAAGACCTTTTCATTGAATATTACATCTCTGCTCCTAATGATTTTGTGATTTTCATAATCATATAAGCGATAACCAAAATCATTAGCACCATATCAAATAAAGGTACATTTCTTTGATTTTGCCTCAAGCTTTGTTCTGTTTTCTTTATTAATATGGACAAAGGCCTCACAACCAAAAGGCTTTAAAAAAGAGTAGTTTACCTTTTTACCTGTCCATGCTTCCTCTGGAATACCACCATCCAAAGAACTTGAAGGCCCTCTGTTTATTAGATAAACAACAGTATCTACAGCATCTGCCCAAAATTGTAAAGGCAATCCTGCATGCAATCTCATGCACCTTGCACGCTCCATGATTGTTCTGTTCATCCTTTCTGACACACCGTTTTCTTGTGGTGTTCTTGGAACTGTCTTCTCTCTATGAATTCCATGCTCTGAACAGTACCTATCAAACTCTTTTCTGCAATATTCACCTCCATTGTCTGATATGAGACACTTCAACTTCTTTCCTGTCTCAATCTCAACCAAAGCTTTCCATTTCTTGAAAGTATCAAATACATCAGATTTATTCTGAATACAATAAATCCATGTTTTTCTAGTTGCATCATCAATAAAGTAACATAATAACAAGAGCCACCGAGAGATGATACCTGAGCAGGTCCCCATACATCTGTATGCACAAGCTCCAATTTTTCGCTCTTCTTTTCTTTCCCAACTCTGAGAAATCTGACTCTCTTCTGTTTTCCATAAATGCAATTCTCACAAAAATCCAAATCAACATTCTTCAAACCTGGCAACAAATTTCTTGAGTGAAGAATCTTCATTCCCTTCTCACTCATGTGTCTGAGCCTATGATGCCATAATCTTGCATCTGCTCCTTTGGAAGTTAAAGCATTAACAGAGTTAGAAATACCATTGCATAAATACAATGTACCAACCTTTTCACCTTTTTCTATTACCAGCGCTCCTTTGGTGACCTTCCAAGTTTTATCTGTGAAAGTTGTCACACAACCTTCACTACCTAACTGCCTTGTTGAAATCAGATTTTTCTTCAGATCTGGAACATGCCTTACCTCCTTTAGTAGCCATTGGTTTCCATTCTGTTGTTTTACAAGAACTTTACCCATTCCAAAAATTTTATAGGGTTTATCATCACCCAAACGAACTTGTCCAAAATCTCCTTGAACATAGTCATGAAAATATTTCTTATCAGGTGTGGCATGGAATGAAGCCCCTGAATCTACAACCCAAGAATCAATAACATTTTTGAAAGAAAGAATCAAAGCATCTTGTAACACATCACTTGTCACATTTGCTTCATGATTGTTTTCTTGCTGTGTGTCTCCTTCTTTTCCCTTCCGAGATCTACAGTCTTTCTTTAGGTGTCCTTTCTTTCCGCATTTCCAGCACACTATCCCCGATCTGGACTTGGATATGCCTTTCCTTGATTTACTGCGATATCCTGAGCTCTTTCCTCTTTCCATTCTTCTTCCCCTAGACTCTGCACTCAAAGCATTACCTGATGT